>JBBGZY010002286.1:837500-1437500 GCA_037952925.1 Lithobates clamitans | reverse complement strand
ACAGGAGGCTACAGTCAAACTGTAATGAAGAGGAGTCTGTTTGGCAGAGGCTGACCAGGACTTGGTAATAGCAGCTGGGGACAGGCAATGGTGTAGGCCATGGAGGAGACAGAGTTCCTCCTGATATTCACCAGAGCACCCAACTGGAGTAATGAGATTTGTTGCTGATGGGTCCCAGGATGTGGCCCTCTGCCTCTGAATCCAAACAGGCGGCTACAGATTTTGTGAAACTGTCACAAATTGGAGTCTGTTTGACAGGGGCAGTTTCCTGACCAGGACTTGGTAATAGCATACATTGCTAAGTCGTGGTGTAGGCCACGGAAAAGACACAGAGTGGCTGATCAAGACTTGGTAGTAGCATCTGGGGCTAGGTGGTGGTGTAGGCCACAGAAGATACACCTTGTAAAGACATGGAGAGGCAGTAGATACAATTGAGGCCTAATACCAGTGAAACAGAAGGATGAAGACTCAGAGGGCGTGCTCATTTAACAAAGTTGAGATTTCTTTAGAAGGCCTAAGGCACAGTGTCTAAGGAGCCACCAGCTATCCACCAGAGCACCCCGCAAGGGGTCGTATCTTTTGCTACTGATGACTCCCAGGCTGCCGCCCTCTAACTCTTCTGAACAGGCAGCTACAGTCAAACTGTCATGAACAGGAGTCTCATTGGCGGGGCAGTTGGCTGACCAGGACTTAGAAGTAGGATTTGGGGCTAGGCAGTGGTGTAGGCCATGGCAGAGACAGATTTCCTCATGGAGACACAGATAGGCAGTAGATATTAAGGAGGTATGATATAAGTGACACAAGAGGAAGAGGACTCAGTGCCTGCTCGTTTATTAGTGGGGAGGGCTCTTACAAGCCTACAGTACAGGGTCTAGTTAGCCACCAGGGCACCCCACAGGAGGTAATAAATGTAGCTGCTGATGGCTCCCAAGTTGCGGCCCTCTGACTCTTCTGAACAGGCGGCTACAGTCAAACTGTCACAAACATGAGTCCATTTGGCAGGGCCAGTTGGCTGACCAGGACTTGGTAGTAGCAGCTGGGGCTAGGCAAAGGTGTAGGCTATGGAAGATTTCCCCATGGAGACACAGACAGACAGTAGATGCTAGGGAGGCATGAAAAAAGTGACACAGGAGGAAGAGGAATCAGCGCCTGCTCATTCAGTGGTGGGGAGGACCTTTAGAAGGGCTAAAGCGGGAGATCTTGTGAGCTGCTTGCGATACACCAAAGCACCCCAGAAGGGGTAATAGATTTTACTGCTGATAGGCCTTCTGACTCATACAAACAGGTGCCTACTGATGCCCAGGCACAAATACACTGCAGAGAGTCTCTTGCAGGAGTAGGGGAAACTTCAGTCTTAGGCAGACAGGGATGCTGGGGACATGGGACTACAGGGACAAATGTCTGTAGCAGTACTGGGGTCAGAAATGAACACTGGACTCAGGCTGAGTGCACAGGGTCATACAGGAACACAGAATGCTAGGGGTTTTAGGGTGGGAAAGTCACTAATTGGAGATCAAAGGTCAAAGTGAAAGGTCAAAAGTCAGGAGGTGTGTCCCCAAAGGTCAAAGTTCAGCAGGGGTGGCTTGGACACAGAAGTAGAACACTTGCAAACACTTGCAAACGTGGCTAAGTGATAACAGAGGATTAAAAATAACAGCACTTTACAAAAAAAACTTCAACACAATATTTATAAACTCAACCCACGTTGGGCAATATTTGTTATGCCCCACCACAGAAGGACACACTCTAGAATCACAAATTTGGTCATTTTAAAAAATGTATCTACAGTATATTACCAAAAGTATTGGGTCACCTGCCTTTACAGACACATGAACTTTAATGGCATCCCAGTCTTAGTCCATAGGGTTCAATATTGAGTTGGCCCACCCTTTGCAGCTATAACAGCTTCAACTCTTCTGGGAAGACTGTCCACAAGGTTTAGGAGGGTGTCTATGGGAATGTTTGACCATTCTAACAGAAGAGCATTTCTGAGGTCAGGCACTGATGTTGGGTGAGAAGACCTGGCTTGTAATCTCCGCTCTAATTCATCCCAAAGGTGTTCTATCAGGTTGAGGTCAGGACTTTGTGAAGGCCAGTCCGGTTCCTCCACCCCAAACTCAATTTTTCCTTCGATCCCCTTACAAAGCCTTAGAAGCCATAAAATATAGATCTGTGTTGAGGTTGCAGAAAATTTAGGACGCTGTATTGCATTCATTAATCCGCTTGATGCTCCTGCTGACTGTGCGCTCTGGTCACTCTCCGAGACCTCACGTCTCCCCGCCTTACCGAGTCATTTCCCAACTCTCAAACTTATGCCACATATTTCCCACAGTCTGACCATATTTGAGTAGACCACGTCCAGTTAGAATAGCCTCGCCTCTGGGGAGCCATCAAAACACAAGTTTGCTAAAATCAAAACAACTCTTAAATTAAGAAACAAACAACGTTCTGTACAAACATCAAAACAAAATCAACAAAGCATCAACTTTTGAACAATGTCCTCTCCTGAACTTGAGCTGAATTGTAAAGACATTTATTTCGATCTCTTTTACAAAGCCTAATAAGCCATAAAATATACACTATATTACCAAAATTATTGGGATGCCTGCCTTTACATACACATGAACTTTATTGGCATCCCAGTCTTAGTCCGTAGGGTTCAATATTGAGTTGGCTCCGCCCTTTGCAGCTATAACAGCTTCAACTCTTCTGGGAGGCCGTCCACAAGGTTTAGGAGTGGGCCTATGGGAATTTTTGACCATTCTTCCAGAAGCGGATTTGTGAGGTCAGGCACTGATGTTGGAAGAGTAGGCCTGGCTTGTAGTCTCTGCTCTAATTCATCCCAAAGGTGTTCTATCAGGTAGAGGTCAGGACTCTGTGCAGGTCAGTCAAGTTCGTCCACCCGAAACTCGCTCATCCTTGTCTTTGTGGACCTTGCTTTGTGCACTGGTGCACAGTCATGTTGGAACAGGAAGGGGCCATCCACAAACTGTTTCCACAAAGTTGGGAGCATAAAATTGTCCAAAATGTGGCGTGCTGACGCCTTAAGATTTCCCTTCACTGGAACTAAGTGGCCAAGCCCAACCCCTGAAAAACCACCCCACACCATAATCCCCCCTCCACCAAATGATTTAGACCAGTACAGAAAGCAAGGTCCATAAAGCCATGGATGAGCGAGTTTGCAGTGGAGGAACTTCAATGTCTTGACCTCAACCTGATAGAGCCACTTTGGAATGAATTTGAGTGTAATCCGTGAGCTAGGCCTTCTCATCCAAATCAGTGCCTGACCTCACAAATGTTCTTCTCTTGGAAGAATGGTCAAACCTTCCCATAGACACACTCCTTAACCTTGTGGACGGCCTTCCCAGAAAAGTTGAAGCTGTTATAGCTGCAAAGGCTGGGCCAATTCAATATTGAACCCTACAGACTAATGCCCTGTACACACGGTCGGACATTGATCGGACATTCCGAGAACAAAATCCATGAATTTTTTCCCAACAGATGTTGGCTTAAACTTGTCTTGCATACACGCGGTCACACAAAGTTGTCGGAAAATCCGATCGTTCTGAACGCGGTGACTTAAAACACGTACGTCGGGACTATAAACATGGCAGTAGCCAATAGCTTTCGTCTCTTAATTCATTCTGAGCATGCGTGGCACATTGTGCGTCGGATTTGTGTACACACGATCGGAATTTCCGACAACGGATTTTGTTGTCGGGTAATTTTATAGCAAGCTCTCAAACTTTGTGTGTCGGAAATTCTGATGGAAAATGTGTAATGGAGCCCACACACGGTCGGAATTTCCGACAACAAGGTCCTATCACACATTTTCCGTCGGAAAGTCCGACCGTGTGTATGGGGCATTAGACTGGGATGTCATTAAAGTTCATGTGCGTGTAAAGGCAGGTGTCACAATACTTTTGGTAATATAGTGTATATGTCTGCTTATATGTCTGTTTGATTTGTAGAAAACACAGAAATTCAAAAATTCTGAAATTTGGGTAATTGTGTTCCGTGAATAACATGCCTCTCTGTAGGATGGACAAAGCTGCATTCATATCTTTAGATAGATAAAAACATTGTAATTTCCCTGATTTAAGAACCAATTTGCTTATCGTTACTCATAGTCTTGCGTGGAGCGCTGGCTCTGACCTCATTTTGGCATTGGATAGCTTACTACAATTGCTAAACTCTGAATTCTATTTCTTTTTAGGACTCTAATATGCCTCATGTCTTTTTTTTTTCCTGTTGGCAACGGTACAAAGAAAACATATTTTTTAAGAATACAAATGTGTTTCGATAAAAGGCTTAAAAGCCACAGATGTCACCGTAATACGTGTGCTTATTTTGGAATGGGATCTAAATTCATTGTCACCTCTAATTACCAAAGAGGAGCTTCGGAAGGTGTCAGGATGCGGTAATGTGGCATCTGGGTGCGATGATAAGGACTAGACTCATCCGTCATTGGAATGGTGGAATACGCAATCATTATTGTTACAGTTGAATATATTTAGACTTCAGACCTGGCTATCAGGCCATATAGCTCTGCGGCCAATGTATGATGTGTAAGTGGTGGTGGTGGGGGGGGAGATAATCTCACTAAACTTTGATTATCTCTGACAGCGGCTCATGGACGAGGGCAAGGCTTGGAACATGTAGCTAGAGATTGGATATGTAAAACAAAATAATGGTAATAATGTCACAATTCATCTCTACAGCACACAAAAGAGTTACAATAAAAACTGAAGGACTGAACTCCAAACAGGCTATAAATGTTACTAATGTAACAATTGTCCTTGTTTTCATTGAACCTGCTTTCTGAAGGTGCTAAATGTATCCAGGTCATTGCACTGTATGTCTACAAGTAGTAAGTCGTATTCAGTAGGACATGTTCTGGAGATGTTTCACCACTGATCCAAGTGGCTTCCTCGTAGGGTTGCCACCTCATCCCTTTAAACCCGAACACCTATGAAAGACACGGGTTCCGAGGCTAATTTAATGCAGATATGTCCCTAAGGGAGTTTAATTACCACCTTAATTAGCCACAGAATTTGTGTAATTATTATGTGTTTTCAGTTTTAAAGGGATGAGGTGGCAACCCTACTTCCTCAGTTCTAATAGGTTAGGTGTGAGGGACATACCCCAACATCTATAGTCACCTCAGAAACTCTGCCACCTTAAAGAAATACTAAACACAAACTGTTTCATTTACATTCTCCCTTCTATTTCTTTATATGGATGATGGCACTGTAACTTAACCGCTTGATGACCATATACAGTACATAGTATACTGTATGTGAAGTGGGGTTTATGGTGGGGGGTTTGTTTTTCAGGGCTTGGGTTTGGCCCCTTAGTTCCAGTGAAGGGAAATCTTAAGGCGTCAGCATACCAAGACATTTTGGACAATTTCATGCTCCCAGCTTTGTGGGAACAGTTTGGGAAAGGCCCCTTCCTGTTCCAACATGACTGCACACCAGTGCACAAAGCAAGGTCCATAAAGACATGGAGGAGTGAGTTTGGGGTGGAGGAACTTGACTGTCCTGACCTCAACCCAATAGAACACCTTTGGCATGAATTCGAGCGGAGACTGTGAGCCAGGCCTTCTTGCCCAACATCAGTGCCTGACCTCACAAATGCTCTTCTGGAAGAATGGTCAAACATTCCCATAGACACACTCCTAAACCTTGTGGACGGCCTTCCTAGAAGAGTTGAAGCTGTTATAGCTGCAAAGGGCGGGGCCAACTCAATATTGAACCCTACAGTCTAATGCCCCGTACACATGGTCGGACATTGATCGGACATTCCGACAACAAAATCCTAGGATTTTTTCCGACGGATGTTGGCTCAAACTTGTCTTGCATACACACGGTCACACAAAGTTGTCGGAAAATCCGATCGTTCTGAACGCGGTGACGTAAAACACGTACGTTGGGACTATAAACAGGGCAGTGGCCAATAGCTTTCATCTCTTTATTTATTCTGAGCACTTTGTGCGTCGGATTTGTGTACACACGATCGGAAATTCCGACAACGGATTTTGTTGTCGGAAAATTTTATAGCCTGCTCTCAAACTTTGTGTGTCGGAGAATCCGATGGAAAATGTGTGATGGAGCCCACACACGGTCAGAATTTCCGACAACAAGGTCCTATCACACATTTTCCATCGGAAAATCCGACCGTGTGTACGGGGCATTAGACTGGGATGCCATTAAAATTCATGTGCGTGTAAAGGCAGGCGTCCCAATACTTTTAACGATATAGTGTATGTATTTATAAAATATTAGTGTATATATATATATATATATATATATATATATATATATATATATATATGTATGTAAAACCTAAGGTTTTTCTTAAGTTAAATTTTATATAATGTAATTATGTATAATATAAGATAATTAGGTATTATAAACATTTAAATAATTCTCTTCTTTTTTTTTTTAAGTCTTTTTTTTTACCTAATTTTACCGAAAGGAATCAAGCGCAGAGGAGTTAGAGTTGCTAAGAAACGCCCGGCGTCATGTATCCTCTGCTTTAATATTGTACGCAGCAGGTTTTGCAAATTAATGGAGCAAGTAATACCATGTGACATGGAGTTGGCTTATCACAACTTTATTTTTATATTTATAATTACAGGTTACAATTGCAGGTTCATGAAGCAAGTCACATTTCACATTTAGAATAATGCGTAAGAGAACTGATAGCCCTTTTAATTAGGACTGCGACGAGATTGCCGAGGACGTGTCTCCCTGTTTAAGTTTTGACAGCTCTTTTTTTTCCAATTTTTTTTTTTTTTTTAAGAGAAGTAAAATGTTTAACCCGCGTTGACTTTGCTCACTTTGTGTTATTTAATCAATGCCAATTGGCGAAGTATCTGGTTACTCGTCTTCCTAATATTCCTCGCAGCTGGAAAGCTGAAAGCGCAACAAGACAGGAATGTAATTCTTTCATTAACCAGCATCTCAGTTCTGCAAGTAGAGACAATCAAGGGATTGCCAATTCCAGCCAGGAGACCCCGCTGCTCAGCTACAGTCTGAAGTTCCACTTAAAGGGCATGTAAACCCTAACAATGAACTTCTCTTATTTAATATCTTTTAGTCTATTAAATCTAAAAGTTGAAAGTTTTTTGTTATATCTGTTCGATAAGTGAAAAAAAAAAAATACTTGTTGATCCTGCCAGGCCTTTCAATCTTCTGTGCTCTTTGCCTGAGGGGCAACCTTTAGAAACCATGGGGCCCCTGTAAAGCACACTGGACTAGGGTTGCCAGCCGTCCAGGATTCACTTGGACAGTCCGGGTTTTGAAGCATGTGTCCAAGTTTCAGTCCTGCCTGAAATCCGGACACATTAAACAGACTGGGCTGTGGCTCTCCAAGTAACCGTGATAGTCACACACAAATCTGTTGCTGTCCGGGAGCTGCGGGCGTGTCACGAGGGCCACGTACCTGATGTGAGACTGAAGAAGTGGGGAGGCCTTCCTCGCACCTCGGGTCCTTAAAGCCTCTGGAGATGGAGACAGAGACTTGGTGGACACCGAGTGGCATGGGTGCCAGGGGTGCGGAGCACCGTGCAAGCCTTAGTCCGAGATCCAAGCCGAGGTCAAGTTCAGTTGGGCTACGAAGCATAAAAGGGTTAATCAGAAGAAGAATGGTCGAGATCCAAGCCGGGTCGGTTCCAATCTGGCAGCTGAGTACAAAAGGGGCAAAGAAGTAGAATGGTTAAGGTACAAATCCGAGGTCAATGGCAAGCAATCAAGAGTAGTCAAATAGGTTTCCAGGTCAGACAACAGGTTCAGACAGATCACACACTAGCACAGAAACAAGGGGGGACTGAAGATAATCCAGCAATTTGGCAGTGTCTGGGCTTATAGAGGGAAGTTTGAGGTCACTTCCTGTGCGCCTCCTAGGCATTTTCCCGCCTTTTTCTATTAAGTTGATGTCACTTCCTGTGCGCCTCCTGGGTATTTTCCTGCCTTTTTCCATGCGGTTGAGGTCACTTTCTGTGCGCCTCCTGGGCATTTTCCTGCCCTTTTCCATCAAGTCTTCTGCGCAGGTGCCGGTTGGCTCCCTGAGGCGTCTTTGGCGCATGCTCAGTTGGCACAGATTTCCTCTTGCGGCAACGCGCCATTGGTGCATGCGTAGTAAGCCGTGGACTCTTACAGGGTGGCTGTCTGGGAGCAGGTTTGGCATCACTGAAAAGGACAATGATGTCAGTAAGAGCAATTTGGCCACACCCACTGTTCGCACACCGCTTTACTACTCTCCTTGGGGATGTAAAAAGATTTGAAAAGAGTAAAAACTCTCTCAAAAATTGCGGACTTTGTGGGCATAACATGGGGCAGTAGATTATAAAAAATATATCCTTATTACAAATATAAAAAAAAAACATACAGTAACAAACAAACAATACCCTTTAGTTGACAAGGTCAACAGATATCCAATAGTGCAAAACGTGGAGGCATGGATCTTTGCAAAGGTAGGTATAAGTCCATAATTCACATGATGAAAATGATATATGTGTTTCAATATATTAGGTCCATGGTCTTTTCCATGTTGGCTTGTCAACGTGTTTCGCAACTTAAATTGTTTCCTCAGGACATACTGGGTAGGTGCTGCGTGACCTTGAAAACCAGGTATGGGGTGACAAAACACACAACAAACTGGGAGCCGATTCAGTCCATCCACAGATCAATTTCAAAATATTGAAGGCATAAAATTCTCCCAAGATACACCCTGCACAGGGGAGGGGAAAGAGGAATCCGACCTCTAGAGTGACCAAGTGGACCAACAATAGTGCAATAAGGTAAATCACTATGAACTTAGTACCAAGGGTAGACAAATCAAATAGATGGCTTTACTTGTAATTATCATAAATAACATCTCACAAGCCTGAAGGTAATCCTTTCATGTATCAAACCAAAATGGCCAGTCAATCGGGAGAAGCCTTCCAGTATTCTGTGTGGTATCACATGTCTGGAGACGCAATAGTGGAGCCAAACCCAACCCTAATAGGGTAACAGGTACCTTGGAAGGACTCAAAAAACGGGTGTCCCTGCGAGCTCAGTCTTGGTCAATCGGGTCTCAGGACCTGCTTCCTGATTGGCCGGGTGGAGAATCAGGAAGACCATAGTGAATATTAACTGGGTGGGCTCAGGGCATAGTGCTCTGCACCCTGAGACCACCCTTTTTTTGAAGCCAATTAGAGCCTCGGGCTCGAATCATGTGGTTAAAAAAAAACATTGGAATCCATGCATCCGGTGTCCGGCATGTAGATTAGGGGTCGGGCGTAGTGTGATGGGGGGGGGGGGGGGCGGCACTGGAGTTTACTGCGAAAAAAACAAAAGTGCCTCTAAAGTGTTCGGCTTGAAGAAAAGGTGGCAACCCAATACAGGACGGAACCCCCATCCCTTCCCAATGAAGGAACACCAAAAATGATTGATCTGTCCTCCAGCAGGTGGAGAGAGAAGGCAACCTTTCCCACTTGATTCTAATCTACATTCACACACCCAGCTGTACTAGGTTCTTTTCATGCAACATTTTGCTGATACTGCGGCTGTACAGTACATTTTCTGATAGATAAAAGTATTGATCTGTGGGAGGTCAAGACAAAGGTCGTCCTTTATTCCCTTGTAACAGCATGGCCAGCATCGCCGAGTATCTACACAAACATTTACATTAGTCGTGGAGTTCTCCGCCTGAGAATTGTACCTCTTTAGACATGTAATGAAACATTTATCGACAGCTAATTGAGCTGCCCCTCTCTATAGAGGAGCGATAGGTGAGAGATTAATTGCTGCTCACTATATTATGTGCCAAGATTTCGCTTCTAATAGACACTGCGTTCTTTTATTGGAGGTTAGAAGATCCCTGGAGTAAAAGGAGCATACAGTCACTGATTGAATGAGAATACTGTGTATATGATTTTATTTATTTATATATATATATATATATATATATATATATATATACACATATAATTAGTACACAAGGGCTGTACTGAAAATAATGCAAAAGTGGGCTTAGACTTTTTTATTGCCTTACATTGGTCGTTGACATTTCACTTGCTGGGAGAGTAATGCCCCGTACACACGGTCGGACATTGATCGGACATTCCGACTACAAAATCCTAGGATTTTTTCCGACGGAGGTTGGCTCAAACTTGTCTTGCATACACACGGTCACACAAAGTTGTCGGAAAATCTGATCGTTCTAAACGCGGTGACGTAAAACACGTACGTCGGGGCTATAAACGGGGCAGTGGCCAATAGCTTTCATCTCTTAAATTATTCTGAGCATGCGTGGCACTTTGTCCGTCGGATTTGTGTACACACACGATCGGAATTTCCGACAACGGATTTTGTTGTCGGAAAATTTTATCTCCTGCTCTCCAACTTTGTGTGTCGGAAAATCCGATGGAAAATGTGTGATGGAGCCCACACACGGTCGGAATTTCCGACAACAAGGTCCTACCACATATTTTCCGTCGGAAAATCCGACCGCGTGTATGGGGCATAACTCTTCCTCTAAAGTAACCTAATATTGTACCTTTGGTTCTTTTTCAGGTATAGTGCCTTGAAAAAGTATTCATACCCCTTGAAATTTTCCACATTTTGTCATATTACAACCCAAAATGTTAATTTATTTTACTGGAATTTTATGTGACAGACCAACACAAAGTGGCACATAATTATGAAATGGAAGGAAAATGATAAATGGTTTTCCAACTTTTTTACAAATAAATATGTGAAAAGTGTGGAGGGGCATTTGTATTCAGCCCCCTTTACTCTGATACCCCTAACTAAAATATAGTGGATCAAATTGCCTGCAGAAGTCACCTGTGTGTCATTTAATCTCAGTATAAACACAGCTGTTCTGTGAAGCCCTCAGAAGTTTGTTAGAGAACCTTAGTGAACAAACTGCATCATGAAGGCCAAGGAACACACCAGACAGGTCAGGGATAAAGTTGTGAAGAAGTATAAAGCAGGGTTAGGTTATAAAAACATATCCCAAGCTTTTAACATCTCACGGAGCTCTGTTCAATCCATCATTGGAAAATGGAAAGAGTATGGCACAACTGCAAACCTACCAAGACATGTCCGTCCACCTAAACTGACCGGCCCGGCAAGGAGAACATTCATCAGAGAAGAGCCAAGAGGTCCATGGTAACTCTGGAGGAGCTGCAGAGATCCACAGCTCAGGTGGGAGAATCTGTCCACAGGACAACTATTAGTCGTGTTCTCCACAAATCTGCCCTTTATGGAAGAGTGACAAGAAGAAAGACATTGGTGAAAGAAAGTCATAAGAAGTCCTGTTTGTAGTTTGTGAGAAGTCATGTGGAGGACACAGCAAACATGTGGAAGAAGGTGCTCTGGTCAGATGAGACCAAAATTTAACGTTTTGGCCTAAAACCAAAACGCTATGTGTGGCGGAAAACTAACACTGCACATCACCCTGAACACACCATCCCCACCGTGAAACATGGTGGTGGCAGCCTTATGTTGTGGGGATGCTTTTCTTCAGCAGGGACAGGGAAGCTGGTCAGAGTTGATGGGAAGATGGATGGAGACAAATACAGGACAATCTTAGAAGAAAACCTGTTAGTCTGCAAAAGACTTGAGACTGGGGGGAGGTTCACCTTCCAGCAGGACAACAACCCTAAACATACAGCCAGAGCTACAATGGAATGGTTTAGATCAAAGCATATTCATGTGTTAGAATGACCCAGTCAAAGTCCAGACCTGAATCCAATTGAGAATCTGTGGCAAGACTTTAAAATTGCTGTTCACAGACACTCTCCATCCAATCTGACAGAGCTTGAGATATTTTGCAAAGAAGAATGGGCAAAAATGTCCTCTCTAGATGTGCAAAGTTGGTAGAGACATCCCCAAAAAGACTTGTAGCTGTAATTGCAGCAAAAGGGGGTTCTACAAAGTATTGACTCCGGGGGGGCGCCATACAAATGCCCCCCCCCCACACTTTTCACATATTTATTTTTTTAAATTTTGAAAAACCATTTATCATTTTCCTTCAGAACTATGACCCACTTTGTGTTGGTCTATCACATAAAATCCCAATAAAATACATTTATGTTTTTTGGTTGTAACATGACAAAATGTGGAAAATGTCAAGGGGGAATGAATACTTTGTCAAGGCACTGTAAACAATGGATTCCAGGCCCTTGAGTTCTTGAAGGAGGGGTGCAAGCTGTGCAACATCCACAGAAGGGCACAAAAAGAGATGCCACCATTGAGATGACACAAATGGTTGAAGAAGTTTAAAGAAAAAACGAAACCAGCATTAAAGACAAACCTCACAATGTTGAAGACCGTCAGGTTTGGACAGCCTGCACCTCTTCTTCATGAAGAAGTCAATGAGGTTACATTGCTTCTGCTTGGATTTCATTATTTACCTGTAATATAAAAGAAGAAGAAAAGTTACTATACAGTAGAGGAAGAGTTGCTCTACCAACATGTGAAATTTGGACACGGACAACCCTTGTAAGTAAAAGAAAAAAAAAAAAATATATATATATATATATATATATATATATATAAATAATACACGAGGGCTGTGCTGAAAATGATTACCTTACATGGATCGTTCACATTTTATGTTGGTTGAGGAAATTTTCCTCTGTAGTAACTTTTCTTCTTCTTCTTCTTTTCCATTGCAGTAAATAATGAATTCCAAACGGAAGTAACGTGCCATCATTGAGTTCTTGATGAAGGAGGGGTACGGGCTGTCCAACATCCACAGAAGGCTACAGCATATTTATGGAGATGGCACCATTGAGCAGATGGCATCTTGAGCAAAGAAATTTAAAGAAGGGGAAACCAGCATTGAAGACAAACTTCACAGTGGTACACCATCAACTGTGACCACTGACACGAATCGTCAGTGTGTGGAACTCAAGCTTCTGCTTGGAACCCAATTTTACCTACAATGATAAAGGAGAAAAAAAGATTTACTACAGGAAGAGTTGCTCTACCAACATGTGAAATTCAGACAGCCCAAAGCAACACGCTTTCATTGAGTTCCACACTTCCACACAATGACGATTTGTTTCAGTGGTGGCAGTTGGTGGCCTCCCACTGTGAGGTTTGTCTTCAGTGTTGGTTTCCCCCCTTCTTTGCATTTCTTCATTCATCTGTGCACATTGCTTATGTAAATGATGCTATCTCTCTGTAATCATTCTCTGGATATTGGATGACCCCCCCCCTCCTCATCAAGAACTCAATAACGGCACATTGTTTCTGCTTGGAATCTATTATATACCTGCAATGAAAATTAGGAAGAAGAAAGAGATACTATAGAGGGGGAGTTGCTTTACAGGAAACATTACAGGTGACATTTGGACAACCTACTGTATGTAAGTAAATATATACACAGTAAATATATGGTGATTGACTTTCTATATAAAGGGGGCCTCAAGTGCAACCTGACCTCACCAAAAGGCTTCACAAAATATTCTCCCAATGTAAAGACAGGCCCGAAAAAAAAAGGAGAAGAGCCAAACAAGTGCTGGGCCTACAGGACAAGGTGAGAAGGGGAATCAGGTAGCCAAATACATAAAATAATGAAGAAGCTGGTTACATACCTGACTAGTTGGATGGGAGCTGGCTGAGAGGGGCCCTAATGGTGATCCAAAAGGAAGAATGAGAAGAATCCAGTTGGAAATTTGTAGACAACAAGAAAGCTTCCCTTCCATCGACTCTTTAATATGGTACTTGGTTCATCGGATACAAAGTCACTGTGGTTACCTTACGGTTTGAGGTCTTTGAAAGCGGGCAAGTTGGTCATGACATAAAATGGTCAGGGACCCTTTTTCAGTATGGTGTTCTCATTTTATTATGGTAAACTTTGTAGTGAGTTATGGATCAGTATTTGTCTGTGGTCAGCTTGATATTGTCCTTGAGGAGGTGTGAGGTAGTTGGGGATCACATCATATGTAAATGGTTCCGCCAATATAGTTATTGTGTTCTATTACCTAGAGCCTTATTTGTTTTGACCATATCTACCTAGAACAGTGTTTAAAAACATTTTTTCATTCAAGGCCTCTCTTTCCCCTGATGTATCTCTTCTCAGGTTCAAACAGTTGCACCACAACTTCCTTCATGCATAGCATGAATCTATTCACAGCCGCTGTGGCCACCGCCTATTCATGCGTCCGGCCCTTTTCAGTTCACCAGGTTTATGAATTACAGCAGCCAGGGTTTTTTTTTTTAAGCAGCTGATTAGAGCCAGAGGCTCTAATTGGCGTCAAAATCGGGTGGGCTCGGGATGCAGAGGATGCTCTCCGATCCCACCCAGGTGTGTTACAACAGCGAATGAATATTCGCTGTTGAAACGTTGATCCTCAATCCGGCCAATTAGAAGCACGTGTGAGAGCCGTTTTCCGATTGGCCAAAAAGAGAAGACTCCCTATTGGCCACAGAGAAGGAGGGAGGAAACGGAAGCCACCATGATGACCCTGAGAACGAGAGGCCACAGGAAAACAGCAGGGGAACGGGAGGCCACCGAGCAGGGCAAGCCACCACCGAGCATGGGAAACCGCCGCCGAGCAGGGGAAGCCGCCGGTGATGGGGTAAGTGTGACTGACTAACCGACCAACCGACCGGGGGGGGGGATTGGCATAATGTTTGCCCCCCCCCCCCCCAAAAAAAAATGTCCACCGGCCAACACTGATTACCACTAAGTCCCATCACTCTCCCCTGATGTATCTCTTCTCAGGTTCAAACAGCTGCACCACAACTTCCTAGATGGGTAGAACATGTATCAAATATACCGTATATTTTTTACTTTGTATCATTCCAAAAGTTTTTTGTATTACTTATATTATATTGTGCCACAACAGACAATGGGGCCAAATATATTATATTATAAATATACCTTTATAATGGGATTATTCCTTATGTATGTAGATACGTTTTTTTTTTATTAAGTTTTCAGTGGCTATTTGGAAAGTGCTAGAGCCCGGTCTCTGGTTTCAGCTGCACTCTTGGCCCTTATGCTTTCCGTTAATGTGTGCTGACAAATCGGCGGCATGTTAGCTGATGCCGGCAGGCACAGTGTGACAGAGGACAGCATCTGCAGAATCCCTGTCCGCTGATCACAAACAGCTTGAAACATCTAGAAGACAGGAGGAGCGCGCTGCCCGAACGCCATCTCTTTGTAAGGCTTAACTGCATCAGATTAGGAGGGACAAAAAAAAAAAATCAGGTTGAGAAAAAGGATTATTAAGTTGACAGTGAAGTGTCCTTGAGAAAAGGTTCAAACAGATATATTGATGGATGGATAGATAGATAAATAGATCGATCGTTTTTCATGGCTGTCATGGTGTCAGTCTCAGAGACCAGTAGCTATAGCAGTAGAGAGGCTCCCACTAACCAAGCAGGTCACCCTGGAGGAAGACGAGTTTACCCAAGTTGCCGGGTCTAAGCACTAACCGGTCTTCACCAGAGCTCCTGATGGCGGAGATGGGTTTTGCTTCATGTTAGTACCAGGTCACTGTACTCAGGATCACCCCACCAGGAGATGAGCAACCTGGTAGCAGATATAGCAGGTAGGGATCAAGGAGAAGCATAGTCAAGGAACAAGTCAAAGGGCGGTAACAAGTGGTTGTAGGTATAGATCCAACAAAAGCATAGTTGACGTGTTTAAGCCAAAGGTCAGTAACAAGTGGTTGCAGGTTGGGATCAAGCGGAAGCATAGTCGAGGAACAAGCCAAAGGTCAGTAATGAGCAGTAGCGCAGATACGGATGGCAGCAGAAGTGACTAGAGTGAGATATTTGCCTGCAGTGAGCACGGTAATCTGGCAAACAGGACATGCAAAGGCATGGCTTAAATAGGAAGCTCATGAGAGGAGCAAAGGTTTCAAGGTATAAGAGAAGCAAGACACAAGGCAAGGTTGTCTAAGGATTCAGGCAGGGAGCTGTCCAGCATCTCAGGTGGCTCATCAAGAAGAAATACTGCCAGACGCAGCAGAGGATGTAGGTTCAGATCTGGGTCCTGACAATGGCACACCTACAAACATCTGATCTTCACGATCTGAATGTGGCCATTCATTCTCTTTAGTGTTATGTATAAAGGGCCCGTCTTTTCACATTGGCATGCTGGGCAGTTGCCTGGGGGAGCCCCACCTGCCCAGCGACCCCAGCCAGGGCCGGACTGGCCTACCGGGATGCCAGGTAATTTCCCGGTAGTACTAAGTATAAAATTGATGCGCTTTAAATAAATAGTGCACAATATGCTGCTGCGACTAAGCTTAAATCCAGGAATAAAAAATGCATACATGTGAATAAAATAAATTAATAATTATGGTGCTAATACATGTGTTAAAATTGCCAAAATAAATCTTCAAATTGGTGATGTGACGGTGAGTATAAATAAAATAATAATGACACTCTGAGTACAATGTCCAGGCAGAGATAAATAGTGGGAGAAAGTAAAAAAAAAAATTAAACAGTTCCTTCCCTTAATCCAGATTGATTGACTCACTGGGTTAGATCGTTTGTACCAGGATATTTAGTTTTTCTTGCATCCCACTTCAGCAATTACACTGCTGGTGATTCGGCTCTCAGGATAAAGGTTTTATGCAAAGCAAGCAAAAAAAAAAAATAGATCATTGTGCAGTGAACTTACTAGATAGTACATAAGCAAATCAGGGACAAGAGATACACTCACACACTCCCGGTCTATTAGAAGCATTCAAATAAGCAGATTGCAGTCAGCCGCTGTGGACGAGGTTTCCCATAGAGAAACAGCTGCTGTTAACCTTCAGGTGTATTGCAGCACTGAACGCCCTAAGCTCCTCCCACGCGTTACATCACTGACACGTGACTTTTTCAAGGATCCTTCCCTCTCTCCTCCTCCTCCTCCTGTGTATCACGGAGCTGGCTGGGTCTGGGTTCGGCGGCCGCGCTGTAACAAGGTCCCGCCCCCTAGACCGGCTCGTGTAATAGTAGGTTGAATCAGTGTTCCGCCTATCACATGAGCCAGTTTAGGAGGCGGGACCTTGTTACAGCATGGCCACCGAACACAGACCCAGACAGCTCCGTGATACACAGGCGATGATGAGTCTATATTAAGTGGCACATTGATGCTGCATTCATGGGCACAGTGAGGGTGCAATTGTGGGCACAGTGAGACTGCATTCATGAGCACAGTGAGGCTGTAATGGAGGGCACAGTGAGGGTGCAATGGTGGGCACAGTGAGGCTGTAATGGTGGGTACAATGAGGCTGCATTCATGGGTATGGTGAGGCTGCAGTGGTGGGCACAGTGAGGCTGCATTCACAGGCACAGTGAGTCTTCAATGGTGGGCACAGTGAGGCTGCAATGGTGGGCACAGTGAGACTGCAATGGCGGGCACAGGGAGGCTGCAATGGTGGGCACAGTGAGGCTGCAATGGTGGGTGCAGTGAGGCTGCATTCACAGGAACAGTGAGGCTGCAATGGTGGGCACAGTGAGGCTGCATTCACGGGCACAGTGAGGCTGCAATAGTGGGCACAGTGAGGCTGCATTCATGGACACAGTGAGGCTGCATTTGATGGGCACAGTGAGGCTGCATTCACGGGCACAGTAAAACTGCATTTGATAGGCAATCGTGCGTGATTGTGTAGACAGGGCCCCAGTGCACTGTATTGCCCGGGGGCCTATAATGCTCTTAAGATGGCCCTGTATGTATGTACAGTAAGCATATCATAATCATAAAGCATATCATAACCAGGAAAAAACAGAGTTAGGGTTCCATGCTCTGTATGAGTTTGTAGTAAGAGTGGCCTTCTACAGCGAATAAGTTAAGCACAGAGGCAATGGCAGATAGAGTCACCAATTGGGCCCCTGTGCAAGACTAATTTTTGGGCCCTAAAGTTCAACCACTACTGGCCAAGTAGAAGGGCTTATTTACTGTGAATTGATTAACATCTACATGGAATTAAGCTTTGGCCAAGTTTATGCAACAGTCTACATAAGTAAGCCCCATGTGCCCTTATGCATCTGCACAGCCTGCACAAATGGTATGGTCCACCAATGCACAAGGGCCCACAAATTATCTGCCCTCTCACTTCTTGAGGAGGAGTTTTTAGCAGCCTATTCTTACAAGGATATGAAACCAATGTGTACCAGTAAAATTCACTGCATATATCTAACCAACATTTTTTTTTTAATAGATTAAAGTATTAGAGTATGGAAGGCTTAGATTCTTTAATTCAATTAGACTAAGGAAAGGTTAGCTTGTTCCTTCCTGTATCTTGATCATCCTGGTGACTACAGAAAGAGAAAATGATGGGAAATAAAAAAATAAAATAAAAATACAGTTATCACTCAAACAGGAGTTGTGGTATTATGGTGAACATTATCCAGGAGAAGATCTTCTCTTCTTTTCAAATATCAAGGATATAAGGGCAAATCTCCTCACTGGGAACAGATAGTAAAACATCCTGGAATACAGCAGATAATGGCGCCGATGCGTTTCAGGTGTCAGGCCTTAATCATCTGCCATGAGTAAGGCCTGACAGCTGACGCGCTTTAACGTTTTGTCTGCTGCATTCCACTGTTTTTGTAACAAAGGATGCAGTTTATGCTGTTATACAGGAGGGCCAGCTTTTCTCTGCATACTAAGCACGCCTAGCAGTTGGTGCTGTGGTCCACATTAAAGCCTCATGGTAGTAGAGCAGGGGGTGTCAAAATAAATTTCATTGCGGGCCACATCTGCGTTATGGTTGCCCTCAAAGGTCCAATTGTATCTTTAAGATGTCCAGAGTACTGAAACCCCCCCCCCCCCGTTGCATCAGATGTCAAGAGCCCCCCCAACCTCAGAAGTCAAGAGTCACCCACCCTCCCTTACATCGCAGTGCACACCTCTTACTTTTGTGCTACTGGTGGGAGGAAGCCAGGGGCGGAGATGGGAAGCAGAAAGTGAAGGGTCTGGAGGAGGACTAAAATACCTTCTTACATCACAAATCATGACCTGCACCCCGGACTTTACTCCAGCCCAGTCATAGGCGTGCGCAAGGGGTGTGCCAGGTGTGCCTGGGCACACCCTAATCCTGGTGTTGGCAACCTATCAATCATGGGCAGGTGACAGGCAAGCCGCGATCCTTACTTGCCGACCCCCAGAACCTGGACAGGACGTTAGTGCAACCGATCTGTATTTTATTCTGCAGCAGCTGAAAGTAGGCTTCTCCTCCTCTTCCTCTCACCGACATTCAGCTGCCACAGGAGGAAAATACAGGGGATTAGTACCAATGCATGCCACCCCTCTTGTCCCAGTTCCTCTTCTTCCTGCTGCCCAGGTCCCCCTGGTCCACCCCCCTCCCCATTGTTTTAAGGATGACAAGCGGGGAAGAGGCCGATTAATGTGTCACAAACGCATATGTGTTGGAGCTTTGAGGTGCACACCCTAATGCAATAGGCTGCGCACAACTATGAGCCCAATATTTACTCCATCACGCTTCCATCCCCCATGGAGCGTACAAAAAGTCCCTCACCCTACACATGATCAATGCGGCAAAACTTTGCATACCCACTCACTGGAGGACTACTTCTCCCCACAGCATATCTGAATGGTTACGTAGAGTGGGCAGGATAGCTGAGATGGAGGATCCAATTCACCAGGCGAGAGACACCTCCTCCAAGTTTCATATATCCTGGGCATGCTGGTTACATTTTAAAGAATCCGCAGAATACCATAGCCTCCTTTCTGAATCCCAGTAGCTTGACCTGAGGGGCAGAACCGGCTACCTAATACATGAACCGGATACATCTCTACAAACACCCCCCCTCTCCCTCCATAATCCCTCTACCCATCGTCTATCCCCCCCCTCCCCTCTATAATCAAATAATGGCTTCACGTACAGAACTTCAGTGTATGACCATTACACCAAACCCATATGAGTGTTCCTGGACAGAGCCGTAATAACCAAACCACTCTGTAGTAAGCATCACACAACTAGGAGATCGGTAAAATGGCAACTCAAAGTCAGGCAGGGGAAGACTCCACCCAGGCACAGTTGGATCCCGACAGGAGTGTTTGGGTGCTAAGGCAAACTACCCGATCTCAGTGCACGATGTGCGGTACAAGTCAGTACAGAGTCCTTCACATAGGTTGGACTTGATGGACTTGTGTCTTTTTTCAACCTCACCTACTATGTAACTATGTAACTAAAAGAATATGATGTACCATTTCAGGTTAAAGAGATCTTATAGTTGTACCTGTTCTGACTGAGTTATATAAGTTTCTACTTGATTGTACCTCTTCTGTATTGTATCTGTATACCAAAATTGACTATGCATTTCAACAAATTTCAATATTTCAAGATTTCAAGATTGTAATGATATTTTAAAGCTCAATGGCCTATTGTATGTACTATGCAGCATCTTGTGTTGGAGATCTGTCCTCTCTGTTGCCGACTGCTGAGATAGGGTGGAGGCAGAGATGAGAGGGGGGTTTGGCAGCTGCGGGAGATGAGCAAGGGCCCCATGAAATGGCCTAGAGGGCTGGATTTGGGCCGTGGGCTTTGCGTTTGACAACTGTGTAGTAGAGCCTTCAAGGACTCGGCATTTGCCAAATGTTTATCTGGTCCACTTAACCAGTGTTAGGAATCCATAAGGTCATTAACCACTTACGGACCGCCCGCTGCAGTTTTACGTCGGCTGTTTAAAGAGGAATATCGTTGTTATGGCAGCAGCTAGCTGCTATAACCCCGGTATCCTCTTCTTCAGCGGGCGGTCAGCTTCAATATAAAAGTGGTCTCTGCGGCGGATTCCCTGCAAGATCACTTTTATAAGTGGCGGAGTGTGGCTGTCCAGAACTTCCTTTTTGCCTCATATACGTTGGTGTTACTAATGGTTAACCATCGAGGTAGTCTTTGGTCAGCTTGCATGCCTGGAACAGGTAGCTTCTTAACAGACTATTGATTCCAAGCCTTATGGAAGAGAGGTCTATCTTTGCCATAAGGACAATTAACCTTGCAAGTGGGTAATTAGTCACTGGGAGGCTGTGTAATATATATGTTGGGAGTAAGGTGCGATACCTTGTTGGTCATATTGTTGCATGAGAAGTTCCTTATTGTGGGAGAGTGACAAGGAACACCCTAAAAAGGTTTGAAGGTCTTGTAAATAAAAAGGGGGGGTTTGAGGGGAAAACAGAAGTAGGATCTAAAGAGGGATAGGATGGTGGGGCCCAGGGTACCGGGAGGGAGATAAAGGGGGGGGGGGGACAGGGATTCCTTTCTCCTCCGCCTGAGGGTATCAGAGATAATGCATACATAGTTACTGTAGGTCAAGAGTTGAGAGTACTCATCCGTTGTACCAAAATGGTGCCTACAGGACTAAAATTGGTTGAATTTGGACTGAGTCCCCTTTGCTTGGTGGACAAGCTCCTCCATTTCAGCAGTTTTCTTTATACTGGTAATATTGTTTTTATATGGCAGGTCTGTAAGTGACTGAAAACATGGCCATTTCTGGAGCACCTGAGAACCTGTTTTGGCCTACTGGATATCATACATAGTTACTGTAGGTCAAGAGTTGAGAGTACTCATTCGTTGTACCAAAATGGTGCCTACAGGACCAAAATTGGTTGAATTTGGACTGAGTCCCCTTTGCTTGGTGGACAAGCTCCTCCATTTCAGCAGTTTTCTTTATACTGGTAATATTGTTTTTATATGGCAGTTCTGTAAGTGGTTGAAAACCTGGCCATTTCTGGAGCACCTGAGAACCTGTTTTGGCCTACTGGATATCATACATAGTTACTGTAGGTCAAGAGTTGAGAGTACTCATCCGTTGTAACAAAATGGTGCCTACAGGACCAAAGTTGGTTGAATTTGGACTGAGTCCCCTTTGCTTGGTGGACAAGCTCCTCCATTTCAGCAGTTTTCTTTATACTGGTAATATTGTTTTTATATGGCAGGTCTGTAAGTGACTAAAAACATGGCCATTTCTGGAGCTCCTGAGAACCTGTTTTGGCCTACTGGATCTCATAAGTGAACAGCTTGGCTTCTGGTCTGCGTGAGATGTGAATGCACAACAAGGTTCGGCAATATTCATATTTTTTTCGGAAGTATGCCCTGTACACACGATCGCACATTCCGACAACAAAATCCATCAGATTTTTTTCCGACGGATGTTGGCTCAAACTTGTCTTGAATACACACAGTCACACAAAGTTGGAAATTTCCGAAAGTCAAGAACGCGGTGACGTACAACACGTATGACGACCTGAGAAAAATGAAGTTCAATAGCCGGTGCGGCTCTTCTGCTTGATTCCGAGCATGCGAGGCACTTTGTGCGTCGGAATTGTCTACACACGATCGGAATTTACGCGAACGGATTTTGTTGTCGGAAAATTTTAGGTCCAGCTCTCAAACTTTGTGTGTCGGAAATTCTAGGTGGAAGAAGTCAGATGGAGCCCACACACGGTCGGGATTTCCGACAACAAGCAGCTCCAATCGCACATTTTGCGTCGGAAAGTCCGATCGTGTGTACAGGGCATAGGAGTCCTCTCCCCTTGCTTATAACATTTCAGAGAATAAGGATCATTCAGGCTAATGATGGTTTGATTTTGTGCCCTCCGTGGTCAGAGAACGGTCACTATGGGAACTATTTGCATGAAAGCGATGTTGGAGAGGAAAAAGAAAACAAAACCGCCAGTTACGAGTTATAATTGGACAGTATTGTACTCATAAATGTCCGGCTTGTTACACGATAGTGGTACTTTGCCTGAGAGCATTAAATGAGCATAAATGAGCGAATTATATGTTATTTTGTATCTTTTTACGCAATTTTCATTGGAAAAGGAGATAAACAACTGCTTTGAGTTTCAATTATATATTGGCCACCTGGCATATCTTTAGCCACATCTCAAAGACCTTTGACAGGTCATTATTTCAAGATATCTAGATATAAAAACAAAAAAAGAAAACAGAAAAAAATATTAAAAAATAAAGCAATACAAATACAAAAAACAACAACTCAAAAACACAAACAACCGTAAAAACTTTTAATAAAAAAAAACACAAAAAAAAACCCCCTAACCCTCACACACTTTAACCATTTGACCCCCAGGCCAGTTCTGAAACTTCTCACATACATGTAAAAATCTTCCTTTTTTTGTTTTCTTCTTTACTAGATAAATTACTTAGAACCCCAAAAACATTATATCTTTTTTGAAAGCAAAGGCCCTGGAGGAAAAAAAAAAAAAAAAACTTGGCTGTTGCGATTTATGTCACACAATATTTTCACGGCGGTTTTTCAAATGCAAATTGTTGGGGAAAAAAAAAATACACTTATATTCTTCTCTCCCTCTGCTGAGATGCTGATGTTATGCTGCACCATTCTCCTCCGGCCACCAGAGGGAGTGCTAAAGCCAAGCAATCCCATAGATTTTTTTTTATGCAGAGAGCGCTGAGAATCCTGGGAGTTGTAGTTTGAGACTACAGATCCCAATAGGCACTGTGCAGTACCAGGAGTGAGAGAGAGGAGTTTTATTAACCCCTTAAAGACCAGGCCTCTTTTTCAGACTCGGTGTTTACAAGTTAAAAACAATTTTTTTTTGCTAGAAAATTACTTAGAACCCCCAAACATAAATTTTTTTCTAACACCTTAGAGCCGGGATATGCAGTTAGCGGCCCTCCAGCTGTTGCAAAACTACAAGTCCCATCATGCCTCTGCCTCTGGGTGTCATGCTTGTGGCTGACAGAGTCTTGCTATGCCTCATGGGATTTGTAGTGCGACAAAAAGTATTGCAATGACCGCCATTTTATTCTCTAGGGCAGGGATATGCAATTAGCGGACCTCCAGCTGTTGCAAAACTACAAGTCCCATCATGCCTCTGCCTCCGGGTGTCATGGCTTGTGGCTGTCAGAGTCTTGCTATGCCTCATGGGACTTGTAGTTCTGCAACAGCTGGAGGTCCGCTAATTGCATATCCCTGCCCTAGAGAATAAAATGGCGGTCATTGCAATACTTTTTGTCGCACCGTATTTGCGCAGCGGTCTTACAAACGCACTGTTTTTTGGGGAAAAATTGACTTTTTTTGAATAAAAAAAATTAAAAAAATAAGACAACAGTAAAGTTAGCCCAATTTTTTTTTATATTGTGAAAGATAATGTTACGCCGAGTAAATTGATACCCAACATGTCACGTTTCAAAATCGTGGAATGGCGTCGAACTTTTACCCTTAAAAATCTCCATAGGCGACGTTTAAAAAAGTCTACAGGTTGCATGTTTTGAGTTACAGAGGGGGTCTAGGGCTAGAATTATTGATCTCGCTCTACCGATCGCGGCGATACCTCACATGTGTGGTTTGAACACCGTTCTCATATGCGGACGCTACTCACGTATGCGTTCGCTTTTTCAGGACGGGACGCTTTAAAAAAAAAAAAAAAAAATTCTTATTTGTTTTACTTGATTTTATTTATTTTTTCACTGTTTTGTTTTTTTTTTTTAATATTGGTGTCACTTTTATTCCTATTACAAGGAATGTAAACATCCCTTGTAATAGAAAAAAAAGCATGACAGGACCTCTTAAAAATGATATCCGGGGTCAAAAAGTCCTCAGATCTCATATTTGGAGTTACATGCAAAAAAAAAAAAATTGTCATTTGAAAAAATGACAACAGAAAAATGTGCCTTTAAGACGTACAGTATGGGCAGATGTGACGTTTTGAGGTCGCTGCCGCCCTGCTATTGTATGGAGACGGATGGGGGCCATCTTCCCCTCACTCCTCTCCCGCCCAAGAAAAACGGTGATCTTGCGGCGAATCTGCCGCAGAGACCACCATTATCGTAAACAGAACCGCCGGCTCTAAAGATGGATACCTCGGGTTGTGGCAGCAGCTGCTGGCGTTACCGAGATATCCATCTTCAAACTGCCGACGTGTATGTACAGGAGCCGGTCCGCAAGTGGTTGAGGACCGGAATGATTTACCCCCTTAATGACCAGGCCATTTTTTGCGATACGGCACTTTAACTGACAATTACGCGGTCGTGCGATGCTGTAAGCAAAAAAAAAAAAGTTGTCTTTTTTTCCCCCCACAAATAGAGCTTTCTTTTGGTGGTATTTGATCACCTCTGCGTTTTTTATTTTTTTCGCTAGAAACAAAAAAAGAGCAACAAGTTTAAAAAAAAAACAAAAAAAAACAATATTTTTTACTTTTTGTTATAATACATATGCAAAAAAAAAAAACTAAAAAAAACAAAAAACGAATTTCTTCATCAGTTTAGACCAATATGTATTCTGCAATATATTTTTGGTAAAAAAAAAAAAAATCCCAATAAGCGTATATTGATTGGTTAGCGCAAAAGTTGTACTGTCTACAAAATGGTGGATAGATTTAGGGACCTTTAATTATTATAGTTTTTACTGGTAAAGGCGGCGATCAGCGATTTTCAGCGGGACTGCGACATCGCGGCGGACACATCTGACCCTAAGTGACACTTTTTTTGGGGACCAGTGACACCAATACAACGATCGGTGCTAAAAAAAAAAAAAAATGCACTGATTACTGTATAAATGACACTGGCAGGGAAAGGGGTTAACACTAGGGGGCGATCAAAGGGATAAATGTGTCCTAGGGAGGTGCTTTCTAACTGTGTGTGTGGGGGGGGTGGTGGACTGAGAGGGAGTACACAGAGATCGCTGTTCCTGAATACTAGGAACAGACGATCTCTCTGTACTGCCCTGTCAGAAGGGTGATTGCTGCTGGGAGTGCGCGCACGCGCCTCCGGTGGCGCATGAGCGCCCACAGTATCTATTACTCTAAACGACGTACATCTGCGGCGGGCGGTCCTTAAGTGGCTAAACTGCAGAGTTCTTTCCCTTGGCGCTGAGGGATTTAGTCTGCATGTTTGCCTGCCAGCTCGAGACCATACCAGCGGAGATCTGAGACTGCGGCTGGGAGTAAAGTGAAGTTACACTTTGCAAGATAATTTTCAAAAAACCTCCCATCCCCTCTGTACCATGACGTTATGTGCCCCGTGTCTGTTTTATATAAAAAGCTGCCGGTTATACCTTATATCAGAGCGTCTCCCAGCGCTCACGTGACTCCTCGGCTCTCTCCTCTCCCCGGCTGACAGTCATAGAGGGTGGGGCCAAACACTCCCACTGATGTCAGTTGGGGAGGAGAGATAGCTGATGAGCCACGGGAGCTCCGGGAGATGCTCTGATATAAGGTATAATCACCAGGGGCGGCCTGTCTATTGGGGGTGCAGGGGCGCCGCTCCCCTATCCATGCATCAGCCCCCCTAATCTATATTTGGGGCACCGGATGCATGGATTCCAATGGGGGGGTGTTTTATTTTAAGCACAGGATTAAAGCCAGAGGCTCTTATAGGCTTACAAAAGTTGCGGGCACGGGGCGCAAGCAGTGCGTCCCTAACCCATCCAGTTGTGTCACAATAGTGAATGAACATTCACTATTTTTACACTGAATTCCCTCCCCGCCAATCAGGAAGCGGGTCATTTCCCGATTGGCCAAAACGCGACAAGCGATCCTATAAGACCACGGCGAGGAGAGAGCAGGAGGGAGGAGACATGGAGGCTGCCGGAGGAGATGCAGAGGACGAAGCCGCTGACAGGAGGGAAGTGCAGCCTGTGGGTAAGTGTGGGGCTCATCGACCGACCATAGGAAGGGGTGCTGGTGACCCCGGGGGGGAGGTGTGGCTGTGGGTGCGTTGTTTTGCACCCCCCTGAAATATACCACCAGCCGCCACTGATAATCAGCAGCTTTTTTATATAACGCAGACACAGGGGCGCATAATGTTATGGCACAGAGGGGGATGGGAGGTTTATATTTCAATTATGATAGCAGCAGCAGGAGGAGAAGGGGCGGGCACTGACACAAAACAGACAGGGAGGGGGGGGGAGGAGAGGAGGACAGATCAGGGGTGCGGATGATGGAGGCCCGTAAACTGACCACGGTGTCAGGGCTCAGCAGCCATGATAAACCGTGGTCAGTTTACAGGGGGTATAGCCAGGCAAGATCAGCCAGGTATTTTAGGTAATAGAAGGGGCCAAATTACACAGCATTGTGCTGTTATTCATACTTTAAGGGAACGGGATCTGTTTTTTTTTTTCTAGGGTAACAAACGCTTTAATAAAATTAAAGACACATATAAACTACTTGCCTCCGCCCGACGTGTTGCGTCACTTGTCACGTGACTTCCTCCTGAGGAAATCATGTGACAAGTGACGCAACACATCAGGCGAAGCCAGTGACGTCACTTCCGGTGTCTCCGGGACATGGAAGTATTTCGGTGAGGAGGTGATTTACCGTCCCAAGGATTGTTTCTTCATGCTACGTGGCAAGTAGTTTATATGTTAGTGTTTCTAATCTTATTAAAATACATCATTTTAAAGGCATACTATGCTATAAGTCTAGATTGAAGCTACACCAGATCATTATTATACAACAAGGCGAAGCATAACCTGTAGTGGGTTATAAACCTAAGGTGAGCAGGCCTTGCACACGGAGGTGTCTGGTGGTGGCTTTCTGATACGCAGCTGTCTCTTTATGAAAGGAATTTCACATATTGCATTGATTAATATGGATGGACTTTCACATGCACAGTGCATTGATCTCTGCTGGATAATGGATACTCGGAATATAAAGTAATAGGCTTATAGAATAGTATGCCTTTAAAACGATGTCTTTTAAGAAGATGAAAAACACTTACATATAAACTACTTGCCACCGCCCGACTGGCTCCGCCCGATGCGTTGCGTCACTTATCATGAATAAACAAAAAGGCGAAACATAACCTATAATGGGTTATAAACCTTAGGTGAGCAGGCCTTGCACGTAGAGGTGTCTGGTGATGGCTTTCTGACATGCAGCTGTCTCTTTATGGAAGGAATTTCACATATGTCATTGATCTCTGCTGGAGAATGGATATTCGGAATATAAAGGAATAGGCTTATAGCGTAGTATGCCTTTAAAACGATGTCTTTTAAGAAGATGAAAAACACTCACATATAAACTACTTGCCACCGCCCGACTGGCTCCGCCCGATGCGTTGCGTCACTTGTCATGAATAAACAAAAAGGCGAAACATAACCTATAATGGGTTATAAACCTTAGGTGAGCAGGCCTTGCACACAGAGGTGTCTGGCGATGGCTTTCTGACACACGGCTGTCTCTTTATGGATGGAATTTCACATATTGCATTGATTGATATGTGTGGACTTTATTATTATTATTTTGTACTAAATTTTACTTTCATCTCATGACTTTCAATTTTACTTTCATCTCATGATAATTTTTTTTTTTTACAAAGGAGTTTTTTGGATGATTATCAGGATTGCTTTTATGTGTATGTTAGCACTAAATGTTTTTTCACGGAAAAGTGTATATATATATATATATATATATATATATATATATATATATATATATATATATATATATCTATATATATATCTATATATATATATATATATATCTATATATATATATATATATATATATATATATATAGATATCTATATATATCTATATATATAGTATATATATATATATATATATATATATATATATATATATATACATACATATATATATATGACACTTTTTAAGGTGTTTTTATAAGCTTAGTGTGGTTTTTGAACAGCGCATCATTTTTTACTTTATACATAATGCGGTCTAAATTGTTGGCCACAATGGTTGTGCTTTCTTGTAACAACCGATCAAAATATTGAAACAGAAATCCTTTTCACGCCGTACCACCGCCGTGCGACAAGCCGGACCTCAAAAAGTACAATGCCTGCCAATTATAACTCTCAGTTCCTGATTTTTTAACATTTTTTTCTCTAAATATTTCTTTTTTTTTTTTTCTCCTCTCTCTCTAACATCACTTTTTGCGTAAATAGTTCCCATAGTGACTGCTCTCCATCCAGAGATACGGTGACACGGAGAGGGCGAAATCAAATCATCCTTCGCGGTGTGAATGACCCTTAATCTCTGAAAGGTTAGAAGCAGCGGGAGAGGACTATTATCCCAAGAAAAATTTGAATATTGTTGTGGCGTTTAACCCTTTTCTGCCAGCGATACAAAGTATATGATTACGCATTATGATGATTAAAGTGTGCATCCAGCCGATACTTTGTTTTATTTCAATTTCAATGGCGTGGGAAGAAATCGGGACCCCTGCCAATTGTTTTTTTTTGTGTGTTTTCTGCTATATAAAAGGAGGGAGGGAGAGATTTTCCTTTGCTTGCTGTTGCAGTGACATTGATTTCACTAGATAGGATGTGAAGGACGCACACAGACATGGAGGAAGATAGGATATAGAAGACAAGTGTGGGGGACCTGGAGCTAGAGCGGACCTCCCTTCAGTCTTGCACGGACAGTGGTTCCGGCTCCTCTCCTGGACTGAAATGGCTTCCTCTGATTTCACTGCACACTGTGAGCTTCTCACAATGTGCAATAGAAGCTGCAGCAAGCCAGAGCCCCGCCTCGTTTCTTGGCTACAGAACAACCAGCATCAGCTAGCCCAGGGTTTCCCAACTAGGGTTCCTTCAGAGGTTGCTAGGGGTTCTTTGAGCAATGAGCAACTTCTGCCTCTGAGATAAGTTCCCACTGACGCCATTGATCTTTTTAGGCTATCTATAAGGGAGTACTTCTTCCCAACGACCACAAGTGTAAGGAGCATTCCTCCGACTGACCACAAGTGTAAGGAGCATTCCTCCGACTGACCACAAGTGTAAGGAGCATTCCTCCGACTGACCACAAGTGTAAGGAGCATTCTTCCCAATGACCACTAGTGTAAGGAACATTCTTCCCAATGACCACAAGTGTAAGGAACATTCTTCCCAATGACCACAAGTGTAAGGAGCATTCTTCCCAATAACCACTAGTGTAAGGAACATTCTTCCCAATGACCACAAGTGTGAGGAGCATTCTTCCCAATGACCACAAGTGTGAGGAGAATTCCTCCCACTGACCACTAGTGTAAGGAACATTCTTCCCAATGACCACAAGTGTAAGGAGCATTCTTCCCAATGACCACAAGTGTAAGGAGCATTCTTCCCACTGACCACAAGTGTAAGGAGAATTCCTCCCACTGACCACAAGTGTAAAGAGCATTCTTCCCAATGACCACAAGTGTAAGGAGCATTCTTCCCACTGACCACAAGTGTAAGGAGAATTCCTCCCACTGACCACAAGTGTAAGGAGCATTCTTCCCAATGACCACTAGTGTAAGGAGCATTCCTCCGACTGACCACAAGTGTAAGGAGTATTCCTCCGACTGACCACAAGTGTAAGGAGAATTCCTCCGACTGACCACAAGTGTAAGGAGAATTCTTCCCAATGACCACAAGTGTAAGGAGCATTCTTCCCAATGACCACAAGTGTAAGGAGCATTCTTCCCAATGACCACTAGTGTAAGGAGCATTCTTCCCAATGACCACAAGTGTAAGGAGCATTCTTCCCAATGACCACAAGTGTAAGGAGCATTCCACCCACTGACCACAAGTGTAAGGAGCATTCTTCCCAATGACCACAAGTGTAAGGAGCATTCCTCCGACTGACCACAAGTGTAAGGAGAATTTCTCCCACTGACCACAAGTGTAAGGAGAATTCCTCCGACTGACCACAAGTGTAAGGAGCATTCTTCCCAATGACCACAAGTGTAAGGAGAATACCTCCCACTGACCACAAGTGTAAGGAGAATTCTTCCCACTGACCATCACACCAATGTATCATGAGTTGTATATATATATATATATATATATATATATATATATACACCTGTCTTTACACGCACATGGACTTTAATGGCATCGCAGTCTAATGCCACATGCACACGATCGGACTTTCCGACGGGAAATGTTGGATGTGAGCTTGTTGGCTGAAAGTCCAACCATGTGTATGCTCCATCAAACATTTGTTGTCGGACTTTCCGCCAAGAAATGTTGGCTAGCAGGTTCTCAAATTTTCCGCCAACAAAACTTTGTTGTCGGACTTTCCGTTCGTGTGTACACAAGTCCGACGCACAAAAGTTCACGCATGCTCGGAATCAAGTACGAGCCGGGAGCACTCGGTCTTGTAAAACTAGCGTTCGTATAGGAGATATCACATGACTATTGAACTTCCTTTTTCTTGGCTCGGCGTACGTCTTGTACGTCACCACGTTCCCACGTTCGTAATTGTTGGCCAACATTTGCGTGACCGTGTGTATGCAAGACAAGTTGGAGCCAACAACCTTCGAACAAAAATCCACGGTTTTGTTGTCGGAAAGTCTGATCGTGTGTACGGGGCATTAGTCCGTAGGGTTCAATGTTGAGTTGGCCCACCCTTTGCAGCTATAACAGCTTCACCTTTTCTGGGAAGGCCGTCCACAAGGTTTAGGAGGGTGTCTATGGGAATGTTTGACCATTCTTCCAGAAGTATATTTGTGAGGTCAGGCACTGAAGTTAGACGAGAAGGCCTGGCACGCAGTCTCCGCTCGAATTCATCTCAAAGGTGTTCTAACGGGTTGAGATCAGGACTCTGTGCAGGCCAGTCAAGTTCCTCCACCCCAAACTCGCTCATCCATGTCTTTATGGACCTTGCTTTGTGCACTGGTGGACAGTCATGTTGGAATAGGAAGGGGCCGTCCCCAAACTGTGCCCACAAAGTTGGGAGCATGAAATTGTCCAAAATGTCTTGGTATGCTGACGCTTTAAGAGTTCCCTTCACTGGAACTAAGGGGCCAAACCCAACCCCTGAAAAACAACCCCACATAATAATAATCCCCCCTCCACCAAATGATTTGGACCAGTACACAAAGATTGTGGGAACAACATTGTGGGAACAGTTTGGGGACGGCCCCTTCCTGTTCCAACATGACTGCCCACCAGTGCACAAAGCAAGGTCCATAAAGACATGGATGAGCGAGTTTGGGGTGGAGGAACTTGCCTGCACTGACCTCAACCTGATAGAACGCCTTTGGGATGAATTCGAGTGGAGACAGCGAGCCAGGCCTCTCATCCAACATCAGTGCCTGACCTCACAAATGCGCTTCTGGAAGAATGGTCAAACGTGCCGATAGACACACTCCTAAACCTTGTGGGCAGCGTAGTGGGCGGTGGTGGCGGAGGCGGCGGCTTCTCTCTGGGCTGCTTGCTTGCTGCTCAGTTCCCCTGCGAGCGTCTTCTCTCTTCTCTCCTTTGTGCTCCTCCTGCCGGCCAATCCGATTGGGTGATGGGTCTCATGACCCGCTTCCTGATTGGCCGGGAGGAGATTCACCCGAGACCACCCTTTTTTGAAGCCTATTAGAGCCTTTGGCTCTAATCATGTGCTTCAAACCCCCCCCCCCTCAATTGGAATCCATGGTCTGGCGTCCCTGCATGTAGATCAGGGGGACGGACGCAAGGATGGGGGGGCAGCACCTGTGCGCCCCTAGTGGACGGGCTGCCACTGCATTTTAGCCGGTACAACTGTGCAAGACTGCAGTTCAGCTTCAACCACTTACAGACCGGAAGATTTCCCCCCTTAATGACCAGGCCGTTTTTTGCGATACGGCACTGTGTCGATTTAACTGAGAATTGCGCGGTCGTGCGATGTTGCACCCAAACAAAATTGACGTCCTTTTTTTCTCACAAATAGAGCTTTCTTTTGGTGGTATTTGATCACCTCTGCGGTTTTTATTTTTTGAGATATAAACAAAAAAAGAGAGGCAATTTTGAAAAAAAAAAAAAAAAAAACAATATTTTTTGCTATAATAAATATCCCCCAAAAAAGAAAGAAAAAAAAATTCTTCATCAGTTTAGGCCGATATGTATTATTCTAAATATTTTTGGTAAAAAAATCGCAATAAGCGTATATTGATTGGTTTGCACAAAAGTTATCGCATCTACAAAATTGGGATAGATTTATGGCATTTTAATTATTATATATATTTTTTTACTAGTAATGGCAGCGATCTGCGATTTTTAGCAGGGCTGCGACATTGCGGTGGACACATCGAACACTTTTGACACTTTTTTGGGACCATTGACATTTATACATCGATCAGTGCTATAAAAATGCACTGATTACTGTATAAATGTCACGGGCAGGGAAGGGGTTAACACTAGGGGGCGATCAAGGGTTAAATGTTTTCCCTCTCTAGGGAACACATTTAACCCCAACACTAGGGGGCGATCAAGGGGTTAAATGAGTTCCCTCCCTAGGAAACACATTTAACCCCTTGATCGCCCCCCAGTGTTTTTATGTATAAATGGCACTGGCAAAGAAGGAGTTAACACTAGGGGGCAATCAAGGGATTAAATGTGTTCCCTCCCTAGGGAACACATTTAACCCCAACACTAGGGGGGCGATCAAGGGGTGGGAACACATTTAACCCCTTGATCGCCCCTAGTGTTTACTGTATAAATTACACTGGCAAAGAAGGGGTTAACACTATGGGGCGATCAAGGGGTTAAATGTGTTCCCTCCCTAGGGAACACATTTAACCCCAACACTAGGGGGCGATCAAGGGGTTAAATGTGTTCCCTCCGTAGGGAACACATTTAACCCCTTGTTCTCCCCCCAGTGTTTACTGTATAAATGGCACTGGCAAAGAAGGAGTTAACACTAGGGGCGATGAAGGGATTAAATGTGTTCCCTCCCTAGGGAACACATTTAACCCCAACACTAGGTGGCGATCAAGGGGTTAAATGTGTTCCCTAGGGAGGGAACACATTTAACCCCTTGATTGCCCCCTAGTGTTTACTGTATAAATGACACTGCCAAAGAAGGAGTTAACACTAGGGGCGATCAAGGGATTAAATGTGTTCCCTAGTGAGCGTAAACATTTAACCCCCAACACTAGGGGGCAATCAAGAGGCTAAATGTGTTCCCTCTCTAGGGAACACATTTAACCCCTCGATTGCCCCCTAGTGTTTAGTGTATAAATGACACTGGCAAAGAAGTGGTTAACACTTGGGGGTGATCAAGGGGTTAAATGCGTTCCCTAGGAAGTTGTTTTTAACTGTGGGGGATCCCCTTGATCGCCCCCTAGTGTTAACCCCTTCTTTGCCAGTGTCATCTACACAGTAATCAGTGCATTTTTGATAGCACTGATCGATCTATAAATGTCAATGGAGGAGGAGAGAGATCGCTGTTCCTACTCACTGGAAACAGCAGATCTCTCTCTCTTTCTCCTCCCCTGTCAGAACGGGGATCTGTCTGTTTACATTGACAGATCCCACTTCAGGCTCTCTTTCCCGCGACCGTGGGTGGCCGGCGCATCGGGTCCCCCCCCCCGCCGTGCATCGGGCGTGCCACTCTATGGCTCTTAAGGGAGCCGACGTACAGCTACAGCGATTCGCGGGAACGAGCCGACCTGCCGCTGTATAATGACGGCGGCTGGTCGGCAAGTGGTTAAAAAATTTGCTACAAAAAAAAGTAAAAAAAGAAAAAAACACAATGTAAAATGTATACAATGCAAACAAACACGCGAATAGCTCCGCACCGGCCTATTTGTATAAAGCATAAATAAGGGACTGGATTTTTTTATTTTATTTTTTTTTTTTCAACCATCATCCTCTCAAACATATGATTACTTTTGCTGAGGGAAGATTACGGCGATGGAAATGCTTTTACCGATTCCGTCTATTGGATAAGACAATCTAGCGGAGATTAAACTGTTCCTTGGAATAACAATGCCTCAAGTAGTTTTTTCGAAGAGAGAAAATTGCTCTTTTTCTAGGTCACGGTGACATTACCAAATCACCTTTCAGAATCCGCCGCGCCTTACACGTGTAGAGCCGTGTTTTCTTCCACGGATGGGGGGGGGGGTGGGGGGGCGCCTGTGCCGTGTTTTCATGGTGCGTTATTAGGATAACGAGCGCGTTTTATTCTATTCAGCGCATTGGGATTGTTCCGAAGGTGGTTGTGTAAGGGACTTGTCGTTATTGCTCTTCGCATTATTCGGAGAGATTAGTCGGGATGGGAAGAGAAGTAACTATTATAGATAAAGGCCGGTTGTTAATATTTATAACTGACACTTTTTAACCGGCGCGAGTCAGTCGGCCGTCGTTGACCTGGTACTCTGAAGTGGCCTAACCACCGGCCTGCCGGGCACTTTCACCCCCTTCCTGCCCAGGACAATGTTCAGCTCTCAGCACGGTCGCACTCTGAATGAGAATTGCGCGGTCACGCAACGCTGTACCCAAATGAAATTTGTATCATTTTTTTTTCACACAAATAGAGATTTCTTTTGGTGGTATTTAATCACCACTTTGTTTTTTCTTTTGCTAAACAAATGAAAAAAGACCAAAAATGTGGAAAAAAATGTATATTTTTCATAGTTTGTTATAACATTTTGCAAACAGGTAATTTTTCTCCTTCACTGATGGGGCGTCACTGATGGGCACTGATGTGTGGCACTGATGGGCACTGATGAGGCTGCACTGATAGGTGACACTGATGGGCACTGATAGGCAGCACTGTTAAGTGACACTAATCAGGAGGCACAGATGGGCACTAATTGGCAGCACTGATTGGCAGCACTGGTGGGCATTGATAGGTAGCACTGATGGGCACTGATAGGTGACACTGATAGGCAACGCTGACGGGCAGCACTAATGGGCACTGGTAGGCACTGGTAGGCGGCACTGATGGGCACTGATAGGCAGCACTGTTAGGTGACACTAATAAGGAGGCACTGATTGGCAGCACTGGTGGCTACTGATAGGTGGCACTGAATGGCAGCACTGTTAAGTGACACTAATCAGGAGGCACAGATGGGTACTAATTGGCAGCGCTGATTGGCAGCACTGGTGGCTACTGATAGGTGGCACTGAATGGCACTGATAGGCAGCACTAATGGGCACTGATAGGCACTGGTAGGCGGCACTGTTAAGTGACACTACTAAGGAGGCATTGATGGGCACTAATTGGCAGCACTGATTGGCAGCACTGGTGGACACTGATAGGTGGCACTGAATGGCAGCACTGTTAAGTGACACTAATCAGGAGGCACAGATGGGCACTAATTGGCAGCACTGATTGGCAGCACTGGTGGCTACTGATAGGTGTCACTGAATGGCACTGATAGGCACTGGTAGGCGGCACTATTAAGTGACACTTCTAAGGAGGCATTGATGGGCACTGATTGGCAGCACTGATTGGCAGCACTGGTGGACACTGATAGGTGGCACTGAAGGGCACTGATAGGCAGCACTGATAGGCAACACTGATGGGTACCAATAGGCACTAGTAGGTGGCACTGATGGGCACTGATAGATAGCACCGTTAAGTCACACTAATAAGGAGGCACTGATGGGCACTAATTGGCAGCACTGGCGGGCACTAATTGGAAGCACTTGTGGGCACTGGTTGGCAGCACTGATAATCAGGACACTGATAATCAGTGCCCTGATTATCAGTGGTGATGTCCCTTTAACACTAGTCAGTTATCGGCTCTCTTCTCCTCTCCTGACAGCGCGAGGAAAGAAAAGCCGATAACCAGCTTGTGTTTACTTCCGTGATCAACTGTCATTGGACAGAGCTGATCACGTGATAAAGGGCCGCTGTGATTGGCCCTTTACCCCAATCTGTGATCAGCTGAGTCCGAAGGACTCCGCAGGGGGCGCGCGGGCAGCCTGATCACGGTAGAACATCAATTTGGCTATAGCGCGGGCGGGAAGGGGTTAAGGACTTGACTTGCTGACCTGGAATAAATATGCAGGCCAGGAGCTCTGGCTCCGCTCTTACTTTCTGATCTGAATACGTTCAAAGAAAAATATCCGGTAGCACGCCATGAAGTAAAATGCTTATAAAACCTTTTCTTTTTGCACAAAGACCCGTCTGCGGCCTCCATCTTTAATGCATTTCTTATTGTTGATACACAAAGCCCTGCCTGTGGCCGCCATCTTCTTCGACGCGTTTCACCCATCACTGGGCTTTGTCCTAGATTAAACCCTTTGCCTACTAAGGTACTGGTAATTCAAGCATATTGTTTTTTTCAGCTGGTGATCAACTTTAATTTACCAACAAGGTAACATGCTTCCATCCCTTCCCCCCCTTCCACTGATGATATATGCCATGGTTCCCAACCTCTCCCATTCCTCCAAAGAGCCCAGATCCAGAAAGACATGGATGAGCAAGTTTGGGGGTGGAGGAACTTGTCTGCCCTGCCCTCAGCCCCGATAGAACATGTTTGGGGGTTCTGAGTAATTTTCTAGCAAAAAAAAAAAAATGATGATGACATGTAGGAGAGAAATGCCAGAATTGACTTGGGTGGCAAGGGGTTAAAGTGGTTGTAAAGTCAGAAGTCTATGCATTAAGGTAAAAAGCCTTCTGTGTGCAGCTCCCACCTCAGCCCCCCTAATACTTACCCGAGGTCCCTCTAGCTCGAGCGATGTTGTAGGAATGTCTCGGCCAACCGGGGCTTCCCTACTCATTGGCTGAGACAGCAGCGCGATGCCATTGGCTCCCGCTGCTGTCAATCAAAGTCTGGCAGCCAATGAGAATAGAAAGGGGGCGGGGCTCCGTGTCTGAATGGCTGTGACTCGGCTCGGGTGACCCCATAGCAAGCTGCTTGCTGTGGGGGACACCCAACAGGAGGGAGGGGCCAGGAGATCCGAAGAGTGACCCGAGAGGAGGAGGATCCGGGCTGCTCCTTGCAAATCCCTCTGCACAGAGGAGGTAAGTATAACATGTTTGTTACTTTAAAAAAAGAATAGACTTTACAATCACTTTAACCACTTGCCGTCCGCGATATAGCCGAAAGACGGCTGCAGCACGGACTTAATTTGCCGGGAGGGCGTCCATGGACGACCTCCAGTGCTGGAGCGGGGCTGTGCGCCCCCTGCAGGGCACGTGCAGCGCGATCTGTGATCAGTGAGTCTATGAGACTCGGCTGATCACAGATCGGAGTAAGGGGTCAGTCCCGACCCCTTACCATGTGATCAGCTGTCAGCCAATGACAGCTGATCATGTGATGTAAACAGAGCCGGTAATCGGCTATTTTTTTTCCTCACGCTAGTAGGGTGAGGAGGAAAAAAAAAAATCACCAGTGGCTGCGAGAGGGACATCGGTCCTGATCGTGGAGAGTCACCAGTGGTACCTACCAGTGCCCACCAGCGCCACCTATCAGTGCCCACAGTACCACCCATCAGTGCCCACAGTGTCACCTATCAGTGCCCTCAATGTCACCTATCCGTGCCCTCAGTGCCACCTATCAGTGCCCACAGTGCCGCCTATAAATATCCAATCAATGCATCATCACCAGTGCTGCCTATCATTACCACCCACCAGTGCCACCTACCAGTGCTGATCAGTGCCCATAAGTGACATCTATCAGTGACATCTATCAGTGCCCATAAGTGACATCTATCAGTGACATCTATCAGTGCCACCCAGCAGTGCCACTCATCAGTACCACCCATCAGTGCCCATCAGTGCAGCCTCATCAGCGGATATCAATGAAGGAGAAAAACGATCCGTTTGCAAAATTTTTTAACAAACTATGAAACATGTTTTTTTTTTTTTTTCAAAAATGTATGTCTTTTTTTTTTGTTTGTTTAGCAAAAAATAAAAACCCAGCTGTGATTAAACACCACCAAAAGAAAGCTCAATTTGTGTGAAAAAATGATAAAAATTTCATATGGGTACAATGTAGCATGACCGCGTAATTGTCATTCAAAGTGCGACAGCGCTGAAAGCTAAAAATTGGTCTGGGTAGGAAGGGAGGTTTAAGTGCCTGGTAAACAAGAGGTTAAGATGCCACACAGAAGGAGTTTGGGTAACATCTGTTTACTGATTGCCTCTGTGATAAATGAACCTAGAAGCAACAAGCATTTTGTCACTTCCAGGTTCAGAGCTATCATTCATTGACTTCTATGGCTGGGAAAGCACATTCTGTGCTTGATTGGCTGCAGTGGAGGGCAGGGGAGACATTGGAAGTCTAGGGTGTTAGGTTAAGGGTTAAATATTGGGTTGAGTTGCAGTGGCGACTCGCCCCCTCTCTCCACACCACCTCCCTACATGCAATGGATAGATTCATGCATAGCACGAATCTATGTGTGCAGCTCCCACCTCAGCCCCCCTACTACTTACCTGAGGTCCCTCTAGCTTGAGCGATGTTGTAGGAATGTCTCGGCCACCCGGGGCTTTCCTCCTCATTGGCTGAGACAGCAGCGTGGCGCCATCGGCTCCCGGTGCAAATAATCACACCCACTGTTGTCACCCTCTCACCAAGCTGCTTGGCGATGGTCTAGAAGCCCATTCCGGCCTTGTGTAGCTCTACAATCTTGTCCCTGACACCCTTGGACTGCTCTTTGGTCTTGACCATGGTGGAGAATGAATCTATCCACGGCCGCCATGGCTACCCCCTATTCATGCGTCCGGCCCCTTTCAGGGCACCAGGCGCATGAATTACAGCAGCCGGGGTCATGGGCGTCTGCAGAACTTTTTTCAGGGGGGGGATATCATTTTAGGGTCACCCATACACCGCCCCTTTTTGACAATGTCATTATCACATTGTCATGGTCAGAGACAGCAGGCGTAGTACAGTCCCTAGAATAAGTAATGGATAATGGCCAACAGACCCTTTTACCAGACCCAGCGAAATTACAGGAGTGATCCCTCCGGCTGGACGATCGCTCACTCTGGTTTCCCCGGGGGCGATTCTGGTCAGTAGTGTAGCATGTCTGTACCCTGGCAGTGGCTCAGTCTTTCTCTCTCTGGTGGAACTGGGCAGCGTGGCTCTGGGTAGCATGGCTCTTTGGTGGCGCTGGGTAGCGTGGCTCTCTCTGGTGGCACTGGGCAGCATGGCTCTCTCTGGCTTCTGCCCAGCACATGCCTCTTTCTTTGTCCTGTAGCACTCACTCCCTCAGATTTTTTCCAGGCTGCAGTCTCTCAATCTCTCTCTTGATCAAGCTGTAGCCTCCTGTGGAAAATGGGGCTGCCAATCTTCGGGACTACATGTCCCATGATGCTCTCCTCTCCTAGTCTCCTTTGATTTGCCCTGAATTATGGTCAATGAGGAAGGAATGGAGCGGGCAGGAAGCTGCATGGGGAACCTGATGAGAGCCGCCGTCTCTTCTCCCTGACAGGAGAAAGGTGGGGCGAGCGGGGGAAACCTCTCACAGCCTGCAGCTAACCTTTCTCACCGCTGAGTTCTCTGCTGGACTGAACAGGGAAAAGAGCCTGCAGTCACACTACACTGATGGGGGGCTTGACAGCACCTTGATGGTGTCACCCTGCTGGCTGCCCGCACCCTCATAGCGACACCACTGTGCTGAATGTGCCGATCTGATCCCTGATTCCAGGGGGGGGCACTTGACCCCCCCTTGCCCCTACCTGCAGACGCCCATGGCCGGGGTTTTCTTTGAAGCACCTGAATTGAGCCAGAGGCTCTAATAGGCTTCAAAATAGGGTGGACTTGGGTCGCAGAGGATGCGCTCCGATCCCACCCAGGTGCGTTAAAACATCGAATGAATATTCGCTGTTGAAACGCTGATCCTCAATCTGGGCCAATCAGAAGCGGGTGTGAGACCCAATTTCCGATTGGCCGAAAGGAGAAGACTCACGATTGGCCGCCGAGGAGGAGGGAGGAAACAGAAGCAGCCGTCACCGTGACGAACCGCGGAGAGCAGGAGAATGGGAGGCCACCGCCACCGAGCATGGGAAGCCGCCGGTGATGGTGTAGTTGCTACCGATCGGCCGGGAAAGGGGGGGGGGGTGTTGGCAAGGTCTTTGCCGCCCCCCAAAAACATTTTCCACCACCCACCACTGTTGGGTTGGTTTTCAAAGGCTGATTTTTTTTTTATTAGGTTAGAATTACCATTTCATTGTTAATTTTAGGTTGCTAAATGTTCGTTTAGAGAGAGGGACGGCTTCCTTCTATTTTATATTGAATCAGCTTATTACAGAGTCGGTATCAATGGGAGCGTATTCGGTATTTGACCACCAGCAAAGCACAGGGACTGATTAAGAATGATTTTGCTGCTTTCCCCAATAATTACCGCCGTCTTCCTCCCCCCCCCCAATGTTCATCTATCTACAAATGACAGTTTAGTACAACAAACGTCGACGAGGGTTTTTTTTTTTTCTCGCAATTTGCTGAAGCATTTACTGAGCTGTGAAAGTTCAGCACTTGTGCAAATTGGCGTGATCTGTTGTCGCCGTCCGAAGCAATTAAATCCGCGTCGCAATAAATAAGTTTGTCTCTTTTTTGGAGGAAAATAATGAGGCCCTTGCCAGAGATGGGCTGGAAGGATGGAGAACGGCCCGCTCCCCGCGGATTTTAGGCTTTTGTCTCTTTGGCTTTCGCTCAGCGATTATGTTCTAGTTCATAAAACGTTGAGTGATTTCCCGGCTTTTGTTTATTCCCTCGTTGTGGCTCTTTCATGCGAATTTATGTGCTGACTGGGTGCTTTTTAAAGGGGGATCTGTCAGAATAGATCATGGAGGGCGCCATTGCTGAATGTGGAAGGTGGAAGCTCCAGCTTGATTACTCTTACTCCTACCTAAAGCGTATTTATAGTCAAAACTTTCTTTTTTTTTTTTAACTTTCAATATGTCCCGGGGGAGGGCCCCCAGTGTAGCATTATTTAACGCAAACAGTCTGGGAACTTGTTTATGAGCTGTTTCTACTCTAAGTGTAGATCAGGTGGGTAGTCATTATGGCAAACAGGGTAGTGCTGCTGTAGGGTCTAATCCGAGGCCACGCCTCCGGAGGAGCGGGATTCCCCCTGTCTCTGGCACCCCTAACGGGATCATACTGTGCCAGAGGAGGAGTAATCCCCCCCCCCCCCCCGTTGCCCCGCCCCAGCAACCCTGGGCCAACCTAATTTGAAGGCTGGACCCTCTGGGTTTTCCCGTCATCCACAAAGACTGCCCAGGAACACCTTCAGACTGAGTGGTGACAGAATAGTAGCCTAGATGAGAAGAGTAGAGAGAGAAAAGGGGGGGGGATAGAGGAAGAATCAAAAAAGAAGGGATGGGGGAAGTGCATGCCTATTTTGGGACTGTGGGAGGGTGTGTGCCCGCAGGGACACTAGGTAAGAGGCAGACTCCCACGAAGTGGGCCCAAGGCTCCCATACAGTATGTTTTGGAATTGCTCGGAAGTGACGGTCAAGATACTGGTCAGTTTTTCTTGGGTCATAATCCAAGATATCTTCCTTTTGACTGCCATAAAGAATGGTTTTGGCTGTTTCCAGGCTTTAGCGATTGTGAGTTTAGCTCCTAGGAGGATAAAGTGGGTTAGTGTTTGAGTAGCCTTAGGGAGTTGGGGGACGTGTGCATTGAGGAGAGCCACCTCTGGGGGATACGAGGACCTGGCATTCGGTCACCTTGTAGATCATATTGAAGACTTGTCTCCAAAAAGTGTGAATATTGGGGCACTTCCAGCAAATATGAGCCATTGAGCCTAGTAACTGGCAACCTTTGAAACAGAGTGGGTGTTCTGAGGGCTAAATAGCCACCAGCCTGGTAGGGGTCAGGTACCATCTGGTCAATATCTTAATGCTTGCTTCCATCAGGGAGACATTCTGGATTCCTTTGAAGGATTTAACTTTATAGTTTTCTATAGAAGGGTTGAGGACGCCTGTCAAGGCCACTGTCACCGGGGCAGAAAGTAAAAGGGGAACCAAAATGTGTCCTGTGGTCAAACTTTTATGGACTGTAGTCTGCTCCCGCTAGGGGCCGGCAACTTAAGAGGAATTGGTAGTAGCAGTTGAGGCTAGGTGTTGATGCCAGCCACGGAAGAGACACAAAGTACTTGGTGGTGATGCAAAGAATCAATACATAATAGGGAGTAGGGTTGCACCGATACCAGTATCGGTACTCGTGCAAATGCTCCGATACCTAAAACTGATACTTTCAGGCTTTGTTCTTTCAGCTGTCAGTGGGGGAATTCTGTAAAAAAAAAAAAAAAACGGCAATTATCGGTTGTTAAGGAGCGGGGCCGCCACGTCTTTATCAACCGATGACTCAGTCAGCTGTCAGCGGGTCTCCCCTGTTGACAGCTGAAGTATTAAATAAGTCTGGTAATTGGAGCTGTCAAAAAAATAAAAACAAAGTACCCGGGCAGTGTTTATCAACAACATTGCTCAGCCGCTGAAACATTAAATAATATCCTTCTTTTTCTTCATCTACAGGTCAAAGGGATGAACTTCGATCTGCAGATGAAGTCACCTTCATCCCAAAGGTGTTCTATCGGGTTGAGGTGCAGGCCAGTCATGTTCCTCCACCCCAGACTCAGTCATCCATGTCTTTATGGACATGGACCTTGTTTTGTGGTTGTGGTTGTTTTTCAGGGGTTGGGCTTGGCCTCTTAGTTCCAGTGAAGGGAACTCTTAAGGTGTCAGCATACCAAGACATTTTGGAGAATTTCATGCCCATGAAGTCCAACGCTTATTATTGCGCAAAGCCCTGTCTACGACTTCCATCCCAGGTATCCTCCCATGTATCCCCGGGAAGGGGGGGGAGAAGGAAAGGGAAGGGAATTAGAGGAGCAGAAATCCCTAGTGTGGGAAAAGAACAAGGTCGAGAAGAGAGAGAAAGGGAGTAGACAGATAGATAGTCCAGGTGAGTGGGGCCAAATCCAGGAGGTCAACAAGATTACGCGACCTCCCGAAGATATGCAGCAGTATACACAAAGTGGTGCCAAGGTCTCACGAAAGATCTCCTCCCGGTTGTGCAAGTTGGCGGTGAGATCCTCCATATCTCTCAGTTCATTTACTTTAGAAAACCACAAGGCTTTGGACAGCGGGTTCTCCGATGTGGGTTCTCCATCTTTGACGCATTTCACCCAATCACTGGACTTAATTGTAGAATAAACCCTTTGTCCACCAAGGTACTAGTAGTCAAGGGGTTAAAACAAAAGTTGAAGCTGTTATAGCTGCAAAGGGCGGGCAAACTCAATATTGAACCCTACGGGCTAAGACTGGGATGCTAAAGGCAGGCGCCCCAATACTTTTGTAATATAGTATATATATTTTTTATAATTTGCCATTTTTTTTACACAGAAGTGGAGTTACCCGGTAAACCTTCCTCTGATGTTTTGTATTTTTTGTAGTGAATATTCCTCAGGTCTTCTCCGATGTCGGCTGCACATTTAAGAAAATAAATCCTAATTGGCAGTGCAATATTTGCTCTCTTAACACCTGTTTAATATTTATGCGTTTGCCTGTTGGGCGATAAACGGGATGTCTTCCGTCCATCACTCGGAAATCTTCAATTAGCGCCAAACAAAATGCTAAAACGCGCCGCGTGTGTTTTCTGCCGAGTCAGCGAATTCCGACCTTATTCTAGTTAAAGGGTTCGTCTTGAAATGTTGTTAATTGGCTCTGAAAACAGAAAGCGTAAAGTTGTGAAATTTTAATAAAGACGGTTCTGGGTGTATATACACTGAATTATGAATATGGAGCCTGTTAAACATGAACCGTACATGTCCATCGCAACCAGAAGTGACCGCACGTTTACCAGGCCGGGGGGGGGGGGGTCTATTACTAGTCATGAATGGTCCTTTGTACACATCGTGGCTACGGCATGTGTACACCTAGGGTTGTCACCCGTCCAGGATTCACCAGGACAGTCTGGGTTTGGAATCATGTGTCCGGTTTTCAGTCTGCCTCAAACCCAGACACATTACTCAGACTGGGCTGTGGCTCCCCAGGTAACTGAAATAGTCAAAGGAAAATCTGTTGCCATTAATTCTTGCGGGGTGGTGACAGGGGCATTATCTTTTTGGTACTTAGCCCTATGCCTACTGAAAGGGACAGGGGTTTTTACCGCGCTACAAGGAGACGCATTGCCCTCTGTAGACACACACCGGTGCCATCAATTCTTGGGGGGATGGTGTCAGAAACCATGAAATCAGTCCGAGACAGAAGTACAGTTAAATCACACTTGTTTAATAATAAAGTAAATAGAACAAACGTAGTCCAGAGTTCAGGAACTGGAACGGATAGTCAGAAAAGCCAAACATCAGGGAGCCGGAGATGAGTGTAGTAAAACAGCAAGCAGGATCTGGAGCCAGAAGGGATGTCAGCCAAGCAAGTCTTTTAACAGGAATGCAGGAGATAGTCTTTGTGATGTTGACCAAGGCGAAGGCAGAGCTCCTCTGAGCTGGACGGCTTAAGTAGGCAGGACTGACGAGCAGGATATCATCAACAGCTGAGTAACTGTGGAGAGATAGGAGCTGGCAATTAGCCGACAACAGAGCGGACAGCTCAGAGAAGTAAGGGCTGAGCCCAGCCCTGACAGATGGGAGGACAGCAGTGGGCGTTACATTTTCAGTGCATAGCCCTACTGTATGCCTACTGAAAGGGACGGGGGGTATAATTCCTTCTGTGGCCAAGAAGCAAAGCATTGTGACCATGGCATGTGTACACCCCCAGCCGCTGCCTCTGCAGCTAACCCCTGCCTACTCTTACTCTACTACTCTAACCCCTACATAACCCTCAACCACTATTATGAAGGAGCCCTAAGAGCTCTTTCACACCGCTTGCGGTGCAGGAGTGTGCATGATAGTGTGCATTTTCCTACACAGCATGGAAACGCGTTGCCCTCTGCAGATGCACATGGGTGCCATTAATTGGAGGCGAAGGCTTTACCTTTTCGCACATGAAAGCAAATCGCCAGCTCAAAAAAAAAAAAGCTTGTTTTAACCCCTTGGATACTCGTACCTTGGTAGATAAAGGATTTATTCTACAATTAAGCCCAGCGATGGGTGAAATGCATCAAGGTTGGAAGCCGTAGACAGGGCTTTTGTGCAATAATAAGCGTTGGACTTTATGGCGTGCTCCCGGCTATTTTTCTTTGGATGTATCCAGATCAGGAAGCCAGAACGGAGCTGAAGCTCCCGACCTGCCTATCCATTCCAGGTCAGCGAGACTAGTCCTGAAACCATTGGCAAGGCAGGTCAGCCAGGCAACCGGCAGAATGACAGGTCAACAATGGCGGACTCACTACTGGCTAAAACGTGAGCGTTATATACTATATTGTCAGAAGTATTGGGACGCCGGCCTTTTCAGACACATGAACTTTAATGGCATCCCAGTCTTAGTCCGTAGGGTTCAATATTGAGTTGGCCCACCCTTTGCAGCTATAACAGCTTCAACTCTTCTGGGAAGGCCGTCCACAAGGTTTAGGAGGGTGTCTATGGGAATGTTTGACCATTCTTCGAGAAGACCATTTGTGAGGTCAGGCACTGATGTTGATGCTGGCTCGCAGTCTCCGCTCTAATTCATCACAAAGGGATCCATCAGGTTGAGGTCAGGACTCTGTGCAGGCCAGTCAAGTTTCTCCACCCCAAACTCGCTCATCCATGTCTTTATGGACCTTGCTTTATGCACTGCCCCAAATCATTTTGTGGAAGGGGGGATTATGGTGTGGGGTTGTTTTTCAGGGGTTGGACTTGGCCCCTTAGTTCCGGGGAAGGGGACTCTGAAGGCGTCAGCATACCAAGACATTTTGGACAATTTCATGCCCCCAACTTTGTGGTAACAGTTTGGGGATGGCCACTTCCTGTTTCAACATGACTCCGCACCAGTGCACAAAGCAAGGTCCATAAAGACATGGATGAGCGAGTTTGGGGTGGAGGAACGTGACTGGTCTGCACAGAGTTACATACATAGTTACATACATAGTTAGAATCCTCTAATTAATTCCAAAGGTGTTCTATCGGGTTGAGTGCAGGACTCTGTGCAGACCAGTCACGTTCCTCCACCTCAGGAGACTGTGAGCCAGGCCTTCTCATCCAACATCAGTGCCTGACCTCACAAATGCGCTTCTGGAAGAATGGTCAAACATTCCCATAGACACACTCCTAAACCTTGTGGACTGCCTTCCCAGAAGAGTTGAAGCTGTTATAGCTGCAAAGGGTGGGCCAACTCAATATTGAACCCTACGAACTAAGACTGGGATGTCATTAAAGTTCACGTGCGTGTAAAGGCAGGTGTCCCAATACTTTTGGTAATATAGTGTATATAGTAACAACTGGGCTTTATATATAATAGTTACTTTTTACCGCAGTGCTATGTGGTTTGGTGCTGTGCCATTGTAAAAATGGTGCTTGCGGTACTTTCTGCGCGTTCCAGTGCGTTGGGCGCCCATTGAAATGAATGGGCTGCTGAAAACACATCGCGTGGGAAAGCCCTAAAAACTCTGCGGGCTTGGGTGAACCAATGTGGTGTAAACAAGCCCTAAAAGTTTCCGTCCACATCAAAGCGGTAACAATTTCTTATGCGTTACATATCACTTTTTTTTTCCTTTCATAAGCTTTATTTTGGCCGAAGTGTGTTAGGAAACGTTTCAGTCATTTTTTCCGGCACCCAAAATAACAGCTTGTGCTGGAGGCAGTCATTAAATTGATGAAGGTAGTGGTTGCCAATTCAGCAAGCTGTACATTAGTCAAGTGAGACCCCTCAATTTTCTGTCAGAAAAGAGTTTCAGCTGTCAAGCGGATGGTGTCAGAACCGGCAGAATCTACCTCTGTTTAATGAGCCTGGTAATAATGATTAGCAGTGTTTAAACGTGAGGTTTGAATCTTAAGCACTGGTTTATTAAGGCCAATTTGTATCAATCTTTCAAAACGCCGCTAATCATTCAAATAAGCCTCTTCAGCAGAAACGTGATCACACCCCTTCAAAAAAAAGGAAGGGGGAATATGGATAAGACCAAATTACAATGCTACAGAATTTACTTAAAAGTTTCAAGTGGTCAAAAAATTTGAGAGCTCCATTCACATTTGGTGATTTCGATTCACCAGTAAAATTGTTTGTCACGTCCTTCATGTTTTCCTCCTCGTTAGGTGCCAAGGAAGGGTCATATGAGAAGGCTACCCCGGTGTGTGTTCTTCTGGGCTACGATGGGATAGGGTCATGGCTTGACTGCAAGTCCCAGCAATCTCCTCTAACAGCTGGAACTCCGATTTCGGGATGACACTGGTGATCCAGACTCTGGCATCTCTCCTAGCTCTGAGCCCCAAACCCCAAGCCTCCTCCTCCAGGTGCAGTCCCCTGTTACTTTTATAACACATGGAAGCAGTGGGTCAGACCCAATGAAGCCTGCCAAAAAGAAAACCTGGGAACATAATTAACCTTTACCTTCCCAAACGGGGAAGTATAAACCTCTACCTGACTACAAGCTGAAATAAAGTAAACCCATCAGCATCCATCAAAACCCACCAGTATCCATCAAAACCCACCAGCATCTACTAAAACCCCCACCAGAATCCGTTAAAACCCAACAAGATCCATCCAAACCCACTAGCATCCATTAAATCTCATCGGCCTCCATCAAATTCCATCAGCATCCATCAAATCCCATCAGCATCCATCAAAACCCACCAGTATCCATCAAAAGCCATCAGTATCCGTCAAAAACCCATCAAGATCCATCAAAACTCATCAGTATCCATCAAAACCCATCAGCATCCATCAAAACCCACCAGCATTCATCAAATCCTATCAGCATCTATAAAAATCCACCAGCATCTATTAAAACCCATCAGCATCCATCAAAATCCACCAGCATCTATTAAAACCCATCAGCATCCATCAAAACCCACCAGTATCCATCAAAAGCCATCCGTATCTGTCAAAATCTATCAAGATCCATCAAAACCCACCAGCATCCATGAAAACCCACCAGTATCCATCAAAACGCACCAGTATCTATCAAAACTCACCAGTATCCGTCAAAAGCCATCCATGTCCGTCAAAATCTATCAAGATCTATCAAAACCCACCAGCATCCATCAAAACTCACCAGTATCAATCAAAACCCATCAGCATCCATCAAAACTGTCCAGTATCCATCAAACCCCATCAAGCTCCATCAAAACCCACCAGTATCCATCAAAACTCACCAGTATCCATCAAAACTCACCAGTATCCATCAAAACTCACCAGTATCCGTCAAAAGCCATCCATGTCCGTCAAAATCTATCAAGATCTATCAAAACCCACCAGCATACATCAAAACCCATCAGCATCAATCAAAACCCATCAGCATCCATCAAAACTGTCCAGTATCCATCAAACCCCATCAAGCTCCATCAAAACCCACCAGTATCCATCAAAACTCACCAGTATCCATCAAAACTCACCAGTATCCATCAAAACCAATCAGCATCTATCAAATCCCATCAGCTGTTTCTCTCCTTTGTTTGACACTGCTGAAAACCTTCAATATAATTTCAGTATTAAAAGAAGAAAAAAAAATTCAGCATCCATCAAAAACCACCTTTCCATCTAAACCCTCTAGTATCCTTCAAAACCCATCAGCATCCATAAAAAACCCATCAGCATCCATCAAAACCCATCAGCATCCATCAAAACCCACCAGTATCCATCAAAACCCACCAGTAACCATCAAAACCCATCAGCATCCATCAAAACCCACCAGTATCCATCAAAACCCATCAGTATCCATCAAAACCCATCAGCATCCATCAAAACCCACCAGTAACCATCAAAACCCATCAGCGTCCATCAAAACCCACCAGTATCCATCAAAACCCACCAGTAACCATCAAAACTGATCAGCGTCCATCAAAACCCACCAGTATCCAACAAAACCCACCAGTATCCATCAAAACCCATCAGTATCCATCAAAACCCATCAGCATCCATCAAAACCCACCAGTATCCATCAAAACCCATCAGCATTCATCAAAACCATCAGCATTCATCAAAACCATCAGTATCCATCAAAACCCACGAGTATCCATCAAAGCCCACTAGGATTCATTTGAATAGGTCACATTCAGCAGTGGAATTGCCTGCTGAATTTAACATGCTGTTTCATTTTTGCTGTGGCCTTGAAGCAAAGCATGGAAGCCACAGCATGGATAGAGCCTTGAGCAGCTGCATTTGATGTGGTTAGGTACACGGTCAGAAAAAAAAAAGTTACTTTGATTACCGTCCCCCAGCTGCCAATGTAAATGAGCCCCTACTGAACTGCAGTTTAGGAAAATCAGTTCTCCTGCCCTGCCGGACAGGACTGTGCTGTGTTGGCAGAGCAGCCTAAACCTCAGGACAGGATGGACAGAAATACAAACCCTTTAGTAGGTTATAAGTCTCCATTATATATGTTTCCTCTGCGTGTTTAGCCGTTTGCCTTGAGTTCAGGTTTTTTTATTATGAGTGATGGGACAAAAATAACACATCCTGCAGTCCCTCCAGCAGCACATAAACCATATGTGAAGCTGAGAGCTCATTAAAAGGAATTCTCGTGAAAACTTGAGAAATTTCCTTTCTGTGCCCTCTGTTCAGTACAAATGTAGTTTCTTCTGTTGTTATTGGTGTTTCTGTGTGACTCAATGAAGTTTTCTCCTATTTGATGAGGAGTCTGTGCCTCGTCGGCATTATTGGGAATTACACAGAATCTGTTGCTACAGGAGATGTACCGTGCCGTAAAAGTAGACCTTCCATATTTGAGAGGTGGACAGAGGTTTCCTGGAACAAGGCTGTGTTTTGTTTTACAAGCACCAGAACAGAGAGGGGAAACACCGGGGGAGGCACGTATGACCATAGCTGAGCTCAACTCACGCTCTGCCGAGAAGATCTACAGCATTGTAGTAAATGAGTCTGGAAAAATCACACACTATAAAAAGTACGTTGAGTGTTGAATTCGTTTAGGTTTAAAAAAAATTACGTAAAGAACTTTTTAAATGTAATCTTTTTTCTTTTCTTTTTTTTTCTTTAGGACACATATACCGTGTGTGTGTGTATATGTATATAAATATACAGTACAGTGCCTTGAAAAAGTATTCATACCCCTTGAAAGTTTCCACATTTTGTCGTGTTAGGACCAAAAACGTAAATGTACTCTATTGGGATTTTATCTGATAGACCAACACAAAGTTGTGAAGTGGAAGGAAAATGATAAATTGTTTTCAACATTTTTTTACAAATAAATGCTTTGGATATGTTGTAGTGCTAGTTCCACTGGGTTTGCACACCAAATTTGGGGTTCCTAGCACCAGGTGGTTCCGAGATACGGGGCCCCAAAGTCGGTTCGGAAAATGTCATTCTCTGCTGCAGAAAAGTACTTGACATTTTCCAAACCGAATTTGGGGCCCCGTATCTCGGGTCCACTTGGTTCTAGGGACCCCAGCTTTTGGATATGTTGTAGTGCTAGTTCCACTGGGTTTGCACACCAAATTTGGGGTTCCTAGCACCAAGTGGTCCCGAGTTACGGGGCCCCAAATTTGGTTCGGAAAATGTCATTCTTTGCACCAGAAAAGTGCTTGACTCGAGTATAAGCCAAGGGGGGCACTTTCAGTCCCAAAAAAAGTGCTGAAAAACTTGGCAAATACTCGAGTATATACGGTAATTGATAAGTAGAGTCCACCTGTGTGTCATTTAATCTCACGATAAATCCAGCTGTTCTGTGAAGCCCTCAGAGGTTTGTTAGAGAACCTTAGTGAACAAAAAGCATCATGAAGGCCAAGGAACATACCAGACAGGTCAGGAATAAAGTTGTGGAGAAGTTTAAAGCAGGGTTAGGTTATATAAAAAAAAATAAAAAATCTGCCAAGCATCGAACATCTCACGGAGCTCAATCAAATCCATCAACCGAAAATGGAAAGAGTATGGCACAACTGCAAACCTACCAAGACATGGCCGTCCACCTAAACTGACCGGCCGGGCAAGGAGAGCATTCATCAGAGAAGAGCCAAGAGGTCCATGGTAACTCTGGAGGAGCTGCAGAGATCCACAGCTCAGGTGGGAGAATCTGTCCACAGGACAACTATTAGTCGTGTTCTCCACAAATCTGTTCTTTATGGAAGAGTGACAAGAAGAAAGACATTGTGAAAGAAAGCCATAAGAAGTCCTGTTTGCAGTTTGCGAGAAGTCATGTGGAGGACACAGCAAACATGTGGAAGAAGGTGCTCTGGTCAGATGAGACCAAAATTTGACTTTTTGGCCAAAAAGCAAATCGCTATGTGTGGGGAAAACTAACACTGCACATCACCCTGAACACACCATCCCCACCGTGAAACATGGTGGTGGCAGCATCATTTGGTGGGGATGCTTTTCTTCAGCAGGGACAGGGAAGCTGGTCAGAGTTGATGGGAAGATGGATGGATCCAAATACAGGACAATCTTAGAAGAAAATCTGTTAGAGTCTGCAAAAGACTTGAGACTGGGGCGGAGGTTCACCTTCCAGCAGGAAAACAACCCTAAACATACAGCCAGAGCTACAATGGAATAGTTTAGATCAAAGCATATTCATGTGTTAAGGCCCATACACACGATAGGACTTTGTACAAACTTTCCCGTGGATTTTTGTACAAAGGGCGTCGGCCGTAAACTAATTAAGCATACACACGGCAGGACTTTTTCAGCCAACTTTCACCAAATCAAGTGGTTTTTCAGCTCTTTACTGCCACCCTTTGGTCAACTTCTGTATTGTTGTCTGATCTTTTTGCATTGATTCTGAGCATGCGTGTTTGTACTTTGGACTAAAGTCCTATGGGCTTGGGTACACACGATAGGATTTTGCACCATAAGACTTTTGTTGCCGGAAAGTTTGTCTGTTTGCACAGCCAACATTTGTCCGATGAAAACCGAAAAAGTTTGTCCGATGGAGCGTACACACGGTCGGATGTTGCCTTAAGACAACTAATTTGCATGTTTGTTGTCAAAAAGTCCTATCGTGTGTATGGGCCTTTTAGAGTGTCCCAGTCAAAGTCCAGACCTAAATCCAATTGAGTATTTGTGGCAAGACTTGCAAATTGCCGCTCACAGACGCTTTCCATCCAATCTGATATGATTGTACCCATATAGATGCTGTTGTGCCCATATAGCTGCTCTTGTGTCCATATAGCTGATCTTGTGCCCTTATAGATATGGCTGTACCCATATAAATGCCATTGTGCCCATATAGCTGCTATTGTGCATCTATATGGGCACAACAGCATCTGAATGGGCACAATAGCAGATATATGGGCAAAACAGCATCTATTTGGGCACAACAGCAGCTATATGGGCACAATAACATCTTCATGCTGTTATGCCCATATAGCTGCTCTTGTGCCCATATAGCTGCTATTGCGCCCATATAGATACGATTTTACCCATATAGATACTGTTGTGCCCATTAAGCTGCTATGGTGTATCTATATGGGCACAATAGCATCTATATGGGAATAATAGCAGCTATATGGGCACAATGGCATCTATATGGGCACAATAGCATCTATATGGTTACAATAGCAGCTATATGGGCACAATAGCAGCTATATGGGCACAACAGCATCTATATGGGCACAATAGCAGATATATGGGCAAAACAGCATCTATATGGGAACAACAGCATCTATTTGGGCACAACAGCAGCTATATGGGCACAATAACATCTTCATGCTGTTATGCCCATATAGCTGCTCTTGTGCCCATATAGCTGCTATTGCGCCCATATAGATACGATTTTACCCATATAGATACTGTTGTGCCCATTAAGCTGCTATGGTGCATCTATATGGGCACAATAGCATCTATATGGGAATAAGAGCAGCTATATGGGCACAATGGCATCTATATGGGCACAATAGCATCTATATGGTTACAATAGCAGCTATATGGGCACAATAGCAGCTATATAGGCACAACAGCATCTATATGGGCACAATAGCATCTATATGGGCACAAAAGCATAAAGATGCTTTTGTGTCCATATAACTCCTTTTGTGGCCATAACAATGCTGCTGTGTCCTATGATGCCCAGTAAAACTGACCTTGCAATGCCGCTGTGGATCCGGCTGCTGCTAGGACTCAGAGGCGGATTGATACCAACAGCATGCCTGACATTCCAGAACTTTAGACGAGGCATCAGCTTATGCGGCCGGCTGATGCCCTTATGGAGCTGCTGCCTATGTGGCTCTGCTCCCCTTTGGCTGGTGCCAGCTGCGAGCCCTGTGCCTAGAAGTAGTTCCCCTCCTTCTCCTACACCTATGTCGGCAAGCCCAGGCAATCTACCAGTCCCCCCCCCCAGCCACGAGCGACCGGTAGATCGCAGCCCATGGGTTGCTGATATGAGCTATAGAGAGAGATGCTCCGCTCGTATTTCATGCCATGCCACTTGAACTTTCGAGTGTCCAAAACTGGTTTTTGGCCATATATACACTTCGATGTAATAGTATCCACTCAGCGGCGTTGCTGTTGATTGAGCATCGATAGAGTTCCCGAATGTTACGAAGTGCAGAAGGGAATATCTACAAACTCTTCTGTTTTCAATCCGACGCCATCAAAGGAAAGAAGCCCAGCACCAGCGTGAACTTGATGAATATTATCCAGACACGTTGGGCTCGTTTGTACGGTTTTCAAGTGCAAGAGCCTGAGAATAGCATGGCAGGAGCAAATTTGGGAGCACAAGATTAATGCTAGGCGTTACAGTAATGATTCCCATTGACGAGCTGTTGAGCTGTTTAAGCTTCTGAAGAAGCACTGCAACAAGGCGGGAAGGCAAGCTGTGAGAGGGGCCCCGTGCCAGAATGAAAACAGAGAGTTTTCGTTTGATTAGGGTCAAATCAAAAGTGAGAATGACCCAGCTGCTAATCAATTAGAAACGTTAATTTATGCCCAGGAGGAAAGAAGTGATTATACAACAATGCGAGGAAAGGCTTTCGCCCTCCTACTGGCTGCCATTACTCAGTTTCTGCCTGTTCGGTATTAGCCGCTTGATCGGAAAACACTGAAGAATCCCAAGTGATTCGTTTTAAGCTTTTTCTGCAAAGGAAAAAAAAAATTAAAAATGGAGTAAAAGTGTTAATTATTTAACAAAACCTAAAGAGAACCATTCCATTATGGAGAAAGTGGACACATTGGGGCTTTTTGTAATTAACTCTATCAAGTGTTTCAAACACTGTTCTTCCTTCTCCCCGAAATAATGTACCCTCTAAACCAAGAGTCTCCATACGACGGCCCTCTGCAAGGTTTAATCTGACCCTCAGCGAGGGTCAATGGAGTACCCCCAATGTGCACAGACTGAGGTCTAAGGTTAGCAGGAGCTGCCTATGGTTTATTCTTCAACCCCCTCCAATCTGCAAATGGACCCAATAAGGGGGGACTCTAATGGGTCCCTGATGTAAGGGGATATTATGATGGGGACCTTGATGTAATGAGGGACACTGATGGTAACTCTGATGTAAGGGGGACCTCTGGTGTAAGGGAGACTCTGATGGGGATTTCAATGTTAAGGGGACTCTGTTGGTGACCCTGGTGTAAAAGATAACCTAATGGGGACCCTGATGTAAGGGGTGGGGTGGGGTTCTGATGTGAAAGGAACATAGGATTTTCAGGGTTTACTGGAAAAATGGGAGCCTCAAGGGTCACTGGAATAATTGAAAACACAGGAGGCAATGAATGCTGGTGGTGGTGGTGGTGGTGGGGGGGGGTGTTGTCTTATGTATAACGGGATTACTGCAGACACTGGAGTCACAGGGGTCACTGGAGACAAAGGATAAAACTACAGAGGCTACAGGGACACAGAAATTTCAGGGACACAGGAGTATACAGGGATAACTGGATGCATGGGGAACACTGGAGGCTCTGAGAGATGGGGTGTTTGACTTAGGCATCACTAGGGCCAATGTAGACACTGGAGTCACTGGAAGCTCAGGAGTCATTGGGTCGTGGAAAGATGGGAGTATAAAGGGGTCACTGGAGGCACAGGGGTCACTGGAGAAACAGGGGCAAACAAGGTTCACTGGAGGAACAGGGGCAAACAGGAATCACTTGAGGCACAGAAGGGCACAGGAGTCTCATGGGTTACTGGAAAAACAGGAAGCACAAGGGTCACTGGAGGCATGGAGAATACAGAAGGCACTGGCAAATGGGAGGGTTTAGCTTTGGTATCACAGGAGCCACTGCAGATACTGGAGTCAAAGGGGTCAATGGAGACAAATTACCTCAAAGGGGTTCTGTCAGAAACCATGAAATCAGACTGAGACAGAAGTATAGTTAACTCACACTTGTTTAATAATAAAAGTAAAAAGAACAAACGTAGTCAAAACATATCCAAAGTTCAGTAACGGATAGTCAGCCAAGCCAGAAGTCAGGGATCAATGTAGTGGAACAGCAAGCAGGATCTGGAGCCAGAAGGGATGTCAGCAAAGCAAGTCTTTGAACAGGAACGCAGGAGATGTTGACCAAGGCGAGGCAGAGATCCACTGGGCTGAACGGCTTAAGTAGGCAGGACTGATGAGCAGGATATCATCAACAGCTGGGTAACTGTGGAGAGATAGGAGCTGACAATTAGCCGACAGCTGAGCGGCCAGCTCTGAGAAGGAAGGGCTGAGCCTAGCCCTGACAGGTTCACAGAGACATAGGAGTCTCAGAGGTTGCTGGATTACTGGAGACACAGGAGTACACAGGGTTTCATTGAAGGTACAGGGGGCAAACAGGGGTCACTGTAAGCTCAGGCTTACTGGAGTCAAGCGCAGCCTGGACAAGATTCTCCAGGGTGCGCTTGAGTCAAGGGATTCACAGGGCTCACTGGAGTCATTGCGTAACACAAGATGCTCAGGATCGCATAGGACTCACCAGAAGCTCAGGAGTCTCAGGGATTACTGGAGACACAGGCGTCGCAAGGGTCGTGAAAGCACAGGAGAACAAAAGGATCCCTGGAGGGACAGGAGAGCACATGAGTCTCAGGGGTTACTGGAGAAATAGGAGTCACAGGGGTCATGGAGACACAGGAGTGCATAGGAGTCTTAAGGTTCATTGGAAGCATAGGGGAACACAGGAGTCATGGACAGATGGGGGTTTGGCTTAGGTGTCAGAGGGCTCAATGCAGACATTGAAGTCACAGTGGTCACGAAAACACAGGAGAACAAAGGGGTCACTCGATTAACAGGAGAGCACATGAGTCTCAGGGGTTACTGGAAAAACAGGAGCCACAGGGGTCATGGAGACACAGGAGTGCATAGGAGTCTCAAGGGTCATTGGAAGCATAGGGGAACACAGGAGACACTGACAGACGGGGGTTTGGCTTAGGTGTCACAGGGCTCAATGCAGACACTGAAGTCACAGGGGTCACTGGAGACAAAGGAGCACACAGGGCTCAGGGAGACACAAGAGGCTCAGGAGTAGCTGAAGACACAGGGGTTGTTGGGGGCACAGGAGCACACAGGAGTCTCAGGGGTCACTGAAAACATAGGGAACAACACAAGAGGCACTGGCAATTGGAGGGCTTTTGGGTTCGGGTTTTGGGTCTTTAGGCAAGCACCGATCAGGAGAACCATCTCCTAATTGCTCACATTGCTGGTACTCTGGGTAAAACACAAAGTAGAGAACACCTGGTACTGGATTCCAGGAGTGTTGACTATGACACCTATGCACCCTGATACTGCTAAATTCGACCTGAGCACCTAGTGATGACTGATCTCTAGTCACAAAAGGGCTATTTTTCCATTAAGTTGATCATATTCACATATTTATCGTGTGAAAGTACGCTGGTAGAACCTCTAAAATGCTTGATTTCTCACTTTAGTGTATATATAAACTACCTAATTTCTTTATTTTAAGTTATTATACTTGCAGATTGTTGCATAGTTAATCAGGTTGAAAAAAAAAGTATTATCATCATTAACCTCCTGAACTAAAGTGCTGTTTCAGAAGAAGGCAAAAACAACCTCTTGAGTTATTATTGCCATTGCTGCGGCACAGGAGGAAAAATATTCCTTTCTGACCCCCAAGGGCAGCTGGCTCACTATCCTGGTTAAAAATATTCCTTTATTAGCCTCCAGTAATTGTAACGTTGGATATTATCGGTGGCAAGAAGATCAAAATTCCATTTTTGAAAATAATTCCATTTTCATTCAATGGCGATCGTACCCCTACTTCTGCCAGCCGAGGTGGGCAGCGAGTCTTGGTGACACTAGATTAGCCATGGATTACCTGTCAAAGCTATTATCTGACATTTTCTTCTTAAGATCCCGGCTACCCAATCATCTCACTCAGATTGATGAAATTATAGCGAGTTGTCATGGAGAATGAGATGCTGCAGAGCGAGCCCTGTCTGAGGAGAGATGTGAAGAGGCTGCAGTGAGGAAAGGTCATCTGTCGGTGGCAAGAGACCTGTGTGAGAAGCATCAGACAGCATCTGCCATTTTATGGTTCCCTGGCCCTATACTAGCATATACTGTACATTCAGCTTTACTGCCCTTTTTTTTTAGTACACTTTAGTACTTTTTTATTGCTCCTCTCCTCTATCTGATGATGCATTAGGGTCCTTTTCCTTCTCTTCTTCCCTTTGGGCAGTTGGCAGTCCTTGTCCTGCACAGCACATCCTCTGCAAGCCCTTTGCAGCCACCTCCAGGCCAGTGGCAAAACGACCAGGCTCGCAAAGGTCAAAACTGGGACCAGGCCCTGGCGTTCCGCCACTGTAGGGGTTCCACCACCCCAAGACTGCAGGATGGGGGCTCGCTGCAGAACATGTGAAAGAGTCCGGCTCTGGACTGGACCATAAGCTTGGTTCACAATGCTGTGACCCCAAAGTAATGCGACTTGCTTATGACTTGCTTGCAACTTGCTTGTAATTAACATAGCACTCAAAATGCACCAAAGTCGCAGAAAAGCAGTACAGGCACCTTTTTTTTTGTTGTTGCTGGAAGTTGAGTCGCATTGATTAAGATTGCAGCCATTGAAATGAATGTACTTTGACTTGTCATACTACTTTATGGGGGGGGGGGGGATTTACAAAAACTGGTGCACTCGGAATCTGGCGCAGGGGTATATGGTAGCCAATCAGATTCTAACTTCAGGTTGTTTAGTTAAGCTTTGTCAATAAAAACCTAGAAGCTGATTGGTTACTATACACAGCTGCACCAGATTCTGTGTGCACCAGTTTTAGTAAATCTCCCCGTAGGTCAAATGATAAGTCGCAGCAGTGTGAACCAGGGCTTACAAAGGACCCAGCGACAGGGGTAAAAGGCCCCAGGATCAGTGGGAAGGACCGAAAGGCCAGAGGATTGTGCCCCATGCTTGGAGGGCAGGGCTCTGGGACCGCTGCAAAGGTCCCTAGTGATCGGGGGGGGGGGGGGCATCGTGATTTCTTCATGGTTTCCTGCACTGGAAGGCCACCTTGCAAAGCACCTTGCACTATGGTGATCAGGACAGGGCCTCATCTACATAGGGACAAGATAGTGGTACTAATACCACCACAAATGCATCACTTCCTGCACAACCATACTGTAAGTTTCCTGCAGTGAACAAACAGGCCATTTAGTTTCTCTATTCACCGAGACAGGAACTGCTAAAGTTTGGGGCAAACCATGCATTCCTATTCCCTATTCCTGATGGTGAAAACAGTTGACCATGTCAAACTGGCCACTCGTAGTCTTCATCAGAAGGCCATGGGACGGGGTAACAACACAGGAACACAAATAGGAACACTGCCTGGACTCTAACGAACAGCTAGAGTTCGGTGCAAACCATGTAGCGCCTCAAACCCAAACCTAGTCCCTATTCCTGATGGTGACAACAGTGGACCATGCCTGTGTAATATGTGTCACAGTAGCCACTTGGATTCTTCATTAGAAGCTCCTGTGACCTGGTGACAACACAGGAGCACAGTTGTCACCTTTGGTGAGCAGTTAAAGTTTAGGACAGACCATGCATCGCCCTGAACTCGAACCTCATCCCTGTTCGTAATGGTGACAACAGTGGACCATACCTGTTTAGTGTATGTTAAAACTTCAACTTGTAGTCTTCATCAGAAGCCTGTGTGATAAGGTGACAACACAGGAGCACATTTGGGAACTCCCAAACTCTAACAAACAGCTAGTATTTGGAGTGAACCATGCGCCTTCCCAAGCTCAAACCACATCCCTTTTTCTGATGGTGACAATAGTAGGCCATGCCTGTGTAATACATGTCAAAACAACCACTTTAGAAGTCCCTGTGACATGGTGACAACACAGGAACACAATTGGGAACCCCCAAACACTAACAAACAGCTAGAATTTGGGGAGAACCATTCATTCATTCATCCAAACGAAACCTTACCCCTTTTCACTATGGTAACAACAGTGGACCATGTGTGTAATTTTTGCCAAAACGGCAAATTATAACAATTTTAGTCTCATCAAAACAGCCAAAAAGTTCAATTTTAGTCTCATCAGACCAGAACACCTTCCTCCATACATTTTGGGAGTCTCCCACATGCCATTTTGTTTTTTTGCTGAAAGTAATGTCTTTCTTCTGGCCACTCTGCCTTAAAGCCCAACTCTATGGAGAGTACGGCTTATTGTGGTCCTATGTACAGATACTCCAGTCTCTGCTGTGGAACTCTGCAGCTCCTCCAGGGTTACCTTAGGTCTCTGTGCTGCCTCTCTGATTAATGCCCTCCTTGCCTGGTCCGTGAGTTTTGGTGTGCGGCCGCCTCTTGGCAGGTTTGCCATTGTGCCATGTTCCTTCCATTTGATTATGATAGATGTGATGGTGCTCCTAGGGATCATCAAAGATTTGGATATGTTTTTATAACCTAACCCTGACTTGTACTTCTCAACAACATTGTCCCTTCCTTGTTTGGAGAGTTACTTGGTCTTCATGGCAGTGTTTGGTTAGTGGTGCCTCTTGCTTAGGTGTTGCAGCCTCTGGGGCCTTTCACAAAGGTGTGTCTATGTAATGACAGATCATGTGACACTTAGATTGCACACAGGTGGACATCATTTCACTAATTATTTGACTTCTGAAGGTAATTGGTTGCACCAGAGCTTTTTATGGGCTTCATAACAAAGGGGGTGAATACATATGCGCATGCCAATTATCATTTTTTTATTTCTGAAAAATAGTTTTATGTGTATATTTTTTCTAATTTTACTTCGCCAACTTAAACTATTGTGTTCTGATCCATCACATATAATTCAGATTTAAAAAAAAACCCATTGAACTAAAGGCTGTAATGTAACAAAATAGGTAAAAAGGCAAGGGGGTGAATACTTTTGCAAGGCACCGTATAAGAGGAAATGCCTGCTCCTGTGTTGTTAGGATGAAAATGAAGTGAAAACAAGAATTGTATTTCGTACTCTGACAAGCGTTTATGTGATAGACTTGTTAAGTGCAATCAGTTGTATATTTCAGTTCTATAAACAGTAAAGGAGCATTGTAGAGGGACTTAGGAAGATTCTTAGGAAGAGAGTCTCGGAGTCTTTCCTATCGAAATTCTGTCGATTACAATAGGAAGGAGCGGAGGTCTGAAAACGACCCGTCGTGTTTGTAGGCCAAGGTGACACCATCTCTTTTTTTTTTTTTTTCATTTGCTTCTTTTGTATTCCCGTCTGGTTTGCTAACTAAATGCTAATGATTCCTTCTTTTTATAACCCCTAATGAGGTCCTGGATGTCTCCCCACATCTTCGAGCGGACATGGAGGATTCAGAGCTATAATTATTGTATACACTTAGGCCGTTAATAGACTGAGTCATCGCTATTAAACTGTCCACGCTCGGTGAAAGTCACACCTTGAGCAACAATAGCAAGACATAAAGATGAAATATGGAGACGAAGGCGGGAGTCTTCCATCCCCAGTTAAAAGCCAAGGTTAGATGGCGGCACGGCGGAGAGATGAGCTGTTTTCTTATTTATTTGGAAAGTATTAATTACAGGTAATGGCACTACAAGGGTGATGACTACAAGCCGATGGCGCTGTTTGCACTAAGACTCACAGATGAGCGGTTACACAAAAACGATGAGTTTACAAAGATACCGCGTCGTGTGAATGGGTCGGAAAAAGCGGCTCGGCTAAATACGGGCAACATAAAGATTTATGGAGCAATGCACATCCTCTTGTACTGTCCGTATATATGATAAGGCATTAGGACGGTGACAACTCATATCAGAATCGGCGATTTTAAAGGTTTGGTGTCACTGCCCGCCTCCGGCCTGCTGTCTGCGGGTCGAGGCACGGCATTGGCGGCGCCCAACCTGAGCATTTCACCTTTTATATAATGCTTGCTTTTTTATCCTTTCCTGGTTCCTCTTTGTCCCCTCTCATCTGCATTTTTATAAACTTCCCCCCATCCTCCCAACTTCAAGCAAAGATGGCGGCCGTTTGGGATGGGAATGAGCGCTGACGTGTGAAACGCGTTTACCCGGAGCTGTGTGTGGTTTTTTTTTATCATTTTATCGACATGATTTAATTAACAGAGAAGACAAATTTTGTATGTTGGAGTGCCGCCGCCGCCTCTGTCTTCTTATTCCAGCCATTTGGGATGCTCAGATATAGAGAAATAGGATTGCACCATGCCAGAGCATGGCTGGACCCTAGGGACACACACATGCTGTCGTTGAATGCCAGTTCTATTAATCAGTACTGGCGGTTCTAGACAGCATTTGTCCCTTGGCGTTGAGTGCACTGCAGAACTTTGGTTTTTCGGTCCTTGAATGCCCCCTATGGTCGCCTCTAGCACATGGTTTTTTGGACGCGGTTAGATATCACACTCACTCAGGTTGAACTGGATGGACTGGTGTCTTTATTCAACCTTACTAACTATGTAACTGTGTAACTATATCTGTGAACCCTTAGTGATTTGACCAATATTTCAAGAGACTGAGAAGGCTTGTACCTCTAGCTGGACAGCATCCCCTGAGGAAGTCTGATATATGGGTGAAACATGTTGGGAATTCTATCCTTCTAGGCTGTATACATAAAATCTTGTTGATTTGTACTTGCCAATTGCTGTGTTTTTTAAAAATAATTTTTTATTTTTTCTAAAAATAAATAATTTTCTTATATATTTTAGTTGTTACTATTTTTTGAATTAATTTGCACCTTAAAAATCCCATCTTCCTCCCTCTCTATATAATTATGTCAGAGCAGTGTTTTGTTGCCACATCCCTATTGTGTAGGAAAAAAAGAAGAACCTGCCCTTGATTGGGACTTTATAGGCAACAACAACCACACAAAAGAGTAAAGTAGAAAAATATTTATTATAGTACATAAAATAGATCATCCACAAATATGATGATCATTAAAAAACATATCATATCAAAAAGACAAAATGAAAACTAGACAAAAAAAAAAAAACAAGACAAATTACATAGCAAGCATGGAACAGTATTAAACATACTCTCCAGTGATTGAGTATTCTCTCTCCGGTACCCGACGCGTTTCTGGTTCAAGCCCTTCGTCAGGGGTATTGGATAGGAGAATACGTAGTCATAAATTTGTCATAAAAGTGTGTTTAAGCCCTCAGAATCACTATCGAAATAAATCATCTCTACTTACCCATCTGCCCTCCATCAAAAAACTCTGAAGAAGCCAACAAGGCGAAACGCGTTGGGTTGTGGTTGTCTCCTTGGTTTCAATTTCCCCCGACTGATATAATTCTTGATATCTATGTTATATCTGACCAGGCCAGTTAAGTTCCTCCACCCCAAATTCTCTCATCCATGTCTTTATGGACCTTGCTTTGTGCACTGGTCCAAATCATTTGGTGGAGGGGGGATTATGGGGTTGTTTTTCAGGGGTTGGGCTTGGCCCCTAAGTTCCAGTGAAGGGAACTCTTAAGGCGTCAGCATACCAAGACATTTCAGACAATTTCATGCTCCCAACTTTGTGGGAACAGTTTGGGGATGGTCCCTTCCTGTTCCGACATGACTGCCCACCAGTGCACAAAGCAAGGTCCATAAAGACATGGATGAGCGAGTTTGGGGTAGAGGAACTTGATAGTCCTGACCTCAACCCGATAGAGCACCTTTGGGATGAAATCAAGCGGAGACTGCAAGCCAGGTCTTCTCGTCCAACATCAGTGCCTGACCTCACAAATGCTCTTCTGGAAGAATGGTCAAACATTCCCATAGACACCCTCCTAAACCTTGTGGACGGCCTTCCCAGAAGAGATGAAGCTGTTAAAGCTGTAAAGGGTGGGCCAACTCAATATTGAACCCTACGGACTAAGACTGGGATGCCATTAAAGTTCATGTAAAGGCAGGCGTCCCAATACTTTTCGGCATGTAGAGTATGTGTTACATGGGCGGCAACAGGTTAAGTGGGAAGTTGGGTGGTGGGGTGTAATGGTAAAGGGCACAACCTCCTTCTTTTACCGCCGCCTGGCCATCCATGTGAACAAGCCCTAATAGTTTTATTTTTTTTCGGCCATGGCCATGGTAATTACATTGTTATATTTACAGTACGGTAATGCAATTGTATGATTTTAAACTTCGCCTTCCATACGCTCGATCAATAATGCGACTGTCACAGGGGGTTGCATGATTAAAAAAAAAAAAATACACCCGGCACAATCACAGAAGGATTTTTCTTTCTTTCTTTCTTCTCTCGCATTGATTGAGGTTCGTTGTTGTTATTAGACCGCATGCAGAACATTACTAAGACGATTACAGCCTGTGCTCCGGAGAATAGATTTCAATATGTATTTAATGTGACAAATGTGGGACAAGTCATTCCTGCGGGGACATCATAAATACAATGTATGGAAGTGGCAAAACGTTGATGCTGTTTGTATAAGCGATATCTAGGGACTCGAAATGGGGCTTCAAGTGGTTTTAGTATATTTATCTTTCTTGTTGCCAAGTGGAGCAAATTTCAAGCTGAACTACGGCCACAAAAAACTTTTATTGAAATGTATTTCTAAGAAAAACCACGGAGAAGATATAAATCTACATTATGTGGGTTTTGTAAACCCAGTTATTACGCTGGTAAAGTAGCAGTGACATCATCATTCTACCTGTGCAGAAAGCAAAGCTATGGGAGGAATCCAGCAGGCTCCACCCACTGACTGTAGAAAACTACAGGAGAGGGGGCAGAGACAAGACCAGTCACCCTGCACAAGCAGAGAGGGCAGAGCTGTGGGAGGGATCCAGCAGGCTCCACCCACTGCAGGCTGCCTGTAGATAACTACAGGAGAGGGGGCGGAGACAAGACCAGTCACCCTGCACAAGCAGAGAGGGCAGAGCTGTGGGAGGGATCCAGCAGGCTCCACCCACTGCAGGCTGCCTGTAGATAACTACAGGCGAGGGGGCGGAGACAAGACCAGTCACCCTGCACAAGCAGAGAGGGCAGAGCTGTGGGAGGGATTCAGCAGGCTCCACCCACTGCAGGCTGACTGTAGAAAACTACAGGAGAGGGGGCAGAGACAAGACCAGTCACCCTGCACAAGCAGAGAGGGCAGAGCTGTGGGAGGGATCCAGCAGGCTCCACCCACTGCAGGCTGCCTGTAGATAACTACAGGAGAGGGGGCGGAGACAAGACCAGTCACCCTGCACAAGCAGAGAGGGCAGAGCTGTGGGAGGGATCCAGCAGGCTCCACCCACTGCAGGCTGCCTGTAGAAAACTACAGGAGTGGGGAGGCGGAGACAAGATCAGTCACCCTGCACAAGCAGGGAGAGCAGCAGTGAGCAGTCTTTATTACAGGAAGTCTCAGACAGCACAGATCAGCAATAAATACACAAAACCCACCGAGATTCAAAGGAAGAATACACACGACCAATCGATTTAGACAATATTTTCATATCCAGGAGTTTAGTCTTTTTTCTTTTCATGTTCATTTCATATTAATGAGTTTCGAAGCTACAGATATGAAGTCTGATGTGTGATGACTAAACTTAGAAAGAGTTCAGCGCATGGCTCAAGACTACAAAGGTGTCAAAATAAGAGGAGAGATTGGGGATATGTAATGCAGGATATGCTTAGCACCTGACTCATCGATTGGAGGATCCCAATTGGGAGATATATAACAAATATTAAAGTGGAGTTCCAGGATTTTTTTGTTTATTAAAAGTCAGCAGCTACAAAAGTTTAGCTCAGCTGTTGATGATATCCTGCTCGTCAGTCCTGCCTACTTAAGCCGTTCAGCCCAGTGGATCTCTGCCTTCGCCTTGGTCAAGATCACAGACACATGTCCTGCGTTCCTGTTTAAAGGCTTGCTTTGCTGACATCCCTTCTGGCTCCAGATCCCGCTTGCTGTTCCACCACATTGATCCCTGACTTCTGGCTTGGCTGACTATCCATTCTGGTTACTGAACTTTGGCTGTTTTTGACTACGTTTGTTCTTTTTACTTTTTTTATTAAACACGTGTGATTTAGCTGTACTTCTATTTCGGTCTGATTTCGTGGTTTCTGACACCCAGAAGATTGCCGAGAGGGAGGGGCCACCTAGGAGGAGAGGGGGAGTCGCCTAGGCGGCCCGTAGGCGGAAGAAGGAAGTGGGATAGGAAGTCCCACTCAAAACTAAGCACCAACTCCCCCCCAAATAAATTACATGCCAAATGTGGCATGTAAGGGGGGCTTTTGGGTGGAACTCTGCTTTAAGTCTCCGCTTTAATTTTTTTTTTTATATTAACAAGTTTTTAAGATACAGTACCGTCATGGAGTCTGATGAGTGCCACCTAAATCAAGACAAAGAAGAGATTGGGGTCTTCTAATGGAGGATATGTTTAGCACCCAGCTCAGCGAATGGTGGATCCCAATTGGGAGATGATTAATAAATATTTAGTCATTTCATATTGATGAGTTTCTAAAGAAAAAATTTTGGAATCTGATAGGTGATGCCAAAATTTAAAAAAAAAAAGAGGAGAGATTGGGGCTACGTAATTCTGAGAATATTTGATGCCCAACTCAAGCGACTGGTGGATCCCAGTTTGGAAGATGATTATTAAATATTTAGTCCATTCATATTAATGTGTTTTGAAGATACAGATATAAAAACTTGATAAGTAACATCTAAATAAAGAAAGAGGAGAGATCGGGGTGGTGTAATTCTCGATATGTTTAGCAGCCAACTCAGCCATCGGCGGATCCCAATTGGGAGATAAATAATCAATGTTTGGTCATTTCATATTAATGAGTTTCGAAGAAACAGATTATAGAGTCCGATGTGTGATGATTAAACTTAGAAAAAGGAGAGATTGGGGTTGTGTGACGCAGGATATGTTTAGTGCATGGCTCAGTCTACAATCTCGGCATTCTTCGGTGGCGCAATGAATTAACTCCCATGTACTTAAGATGCATAGGAGTTACATTATCCCTCATCAGATTCCATGACGGTACTGTATCTTCAAAACGAGTTAATATAAAAAAGGCAAATTATTTGTTCTTCATCTCCCAACTGGGATCCTCCAATCGATGAGTTGGGCGCTAAGCATATCCTGCATTACATATCCCCAATCTCTCCTCTTATTATACCGACTTGATACCTGCGACGTCTTGAGCCATGCGCTTAACTCTTTCTAAGTTTAGTCATCACACATCAGACTTCATATCTGTAGCTTCGAAGCTCATTAATATAAAATGACTAAACATTGATTATTTATCTCCCAAATGGGATCTGCCAATTGCTGAGTTGGCTGCTAAACATATCCGGAGTTACATCACCCTGATCTCTCCTCTTTCTTTATTTAGATGTTGCTTATCAAGTTTTTATATCTGTATCTTCAAAATACAGTAATATGAATTAACTATAATAATATTTATTAATCGTCTTCCAACTGGGATCCACCAGTCACTGAGTTGGGCATCAAATATTTTCAGAATTCTGTAGGGCCAAATCTCTCCTCTTTTTATTTTATTTTGGCACCACACATCAGAGTCCGAATCTTTATCTTCGAAACTCATCAATATGAATTGACTAAATATTTATTAATCGTCTTCCAACTGGGATCCACCAGTCATTGAGTTGGGCATCAGATATTTTCAGAATCGCGTAGCCCCAGTCTCTGCTCTTTTTATTTCATTTTGGCACCACACATCAGAGTCCGTATCTTTATCTTCGAAACTCATCAATATGAATTGACTAAATATTTATTAATCCTCTCCCAATTGGGATCCACCAGTCATTGAGTTGGGCATCAAATATTTTCAGAATTAAGTAGCCCCAAATCTCGCCTCTTTTTATTTTATTTTGGTACCACACATCAGAGTCAGAATCTTTATCTTCGAAACTCATCAATATCAAATGACTAAATATTTATTAATCATCTCCTAATTGGGATCCACCAATCGCTGAGCTGGGTGCTAAACATATCCTCCATGACACAACCCCAATCTCTCTTCTGTCTTCATTGAAGCATCATCCATCAGATTCCATGACTTTATCTTCAAAACTCTTTAACTATTTACGGGACCAGCCGCCGCAGTTGTACTGCGGCAGGTTGGCTCCCCCGCGCGAATTGGCGTCATTGTACTTCGGGCGCGTACACGGCGATCAGTGGGTGCGCGTGCCCATTCGCTAGCGGCCGAGCCAACCAGTGGGTCCGGCAGACTCAATGTCTGCCGGCCACCCGCGATCGTTCCAGAGATAGGCAGAACGGGGATCTGTCAGTGTAAACAAACAGATCCCCGTTCTGTCAGGGGAGGAGAGAGAGAGATCTGCTGTTCCTAGTGATCAGGAATAGCGATCTCTCTCCTTCTCCAGTCAGCCCAGCCCCCATACAGTTAGAAACTCCTCCAAAGGGAACACTTAACCCTTTGATCGCCCCCTCGTGTTAACCCCTTCCCTGCCAGTGACATTTATACAGTAACCAGTGGCCATTTTTAGCTCTGTTCGCTGTATAATTGTCAATGGTCCCAAAAAAGTGTCAAACGTGTCCGATCTGTCCACCGCAATGTCGCGGTCCCACTAAAAACCGCAGATCGCCGCCTTTACTAGTAAAAAATAAATAAATAATATCAATGCCATAAATCTATCCCCTATTTTGTAAACGCTGTAACTTTTGCGCAAATGAAACAATATACGCTTATTGATGATTTTTTTTTACCAAAAATATGTGGAAGAATACATATTGGCCTAAACTGAGAAAGACTTTTTTTTTTTGGATATTATAGCAAACAGTAAAAAATATTGCTTTTTTTTTCAAAATTGGCGCTTTTTTTATGGCGAAAAAAATAAAAACCGCAGAGGTGATCAAACACCACCAAAAGAAAGCTCTATTTGTGGGAAAATAAGGACGTCAATTTTGTTTGGGTACACAGCGTCGCACAACCGCGCAATTGTCAGCTAAAGCGACGCAGTGCCGAATCACAATAAAAATGCTCTGGTCAGGAAGGGGGTAAAATCTTCCGGGGCTGAATTGGTTAAAACCAGGATCGCATTTATTTAAGTACATCCAGGGTACTCACATTTAAGAAAATTAAAACAGGCATATCAGAAGCAGCAGTCTGTTATGGATAGCACTCGTTTCCAACCACAAAGATGGCCGCAGTCGACACGTTACATGACGTCAGAGCTCCACCCTACGCGACGTTTCGTCCAATAAAACGTTATGCATTACATAACCCCAATGTCTCCTCTTATACTGACATAATACATTCGGTCTCCTTGGTCAACTTGGTCGGTATGGGACAATGTAGCTCTTGTGTATGCACACGGGAATTCATTCATTCCACCAAAGAATGCCGAGATTGTAGACTGTGCCGTGCACGTCACATATCCCGGATTACATAACTCCCAATCTCTCCTCTTTCTAAGTTTTTATTTATCGCTCATCAGACTCCATATCTGTATCTTCGAAACACATTAATATGAAATGACCAAACATTGATTAATTATCTCCCAGTTGGGGCTCCGCCAATCGCTCGAGCTTTCAGAACTGGGAAGGAAATGAGCGGAATGAATTAAAATAAATAAAAAATTAGACCGACACGATAAATTCGGAAAAAAAACCCCTCTTTTAATCAATTATTAATTGATTATTCACATCATCACAACATTTGTAAAGATCAAAACCCAATTTCTGACACCATATGCAAAGTTTTTTTTTTTTTTTTTTCTTTCAGAATTGAATAATATATTCCCCTCCTGTTGTCGGCGAATGAGAACATCTGTGAACGTGTTAATTTCTCTCCAAGCGTGCGCAGCGAGCTCGGTGTTTGTTTTTTTTTTTTGTTTTTTTTATTTTCCAAACAATAATCCTATTATAAGCTTACTGTTTACAATGCAGTCGGTGAGATTGGGATCATTAGCATGCTTATCTCTCTCGTCTAAGACTTTTCCCACAGCTGTGTTTCTTCAGGAGCAAAAGACATCGCTTAGAACTTCCGTAGGATCAAAGCGTTTTCCCGCGATGAGAATTCAGCCTCTTCCAGATAGAGGATTGTGCTTTGTTTTATTTGAGTATTATTGAAGGTTTTGTCATCAACAACATATGGCGCACTCACCAAAATTAGGATAAAAATATGGCCTACAGACCGGTAACTTAAAGTGATTGTAAAGGATCATTTTTTATTTTTTTTTAAATAACAAGCATATCATACTTACCTCCACTGTGTAGTTCGTTTTGCACAGAGTGGCCCCAAACATCCTCTTCTGCGGTCCCCTCGGCGGCTCTCGCGGCTCCTCCCCGCATCTGATAACCCCCCGGGAGAAGCACTCTCCTGGGAGGTTACCTTGCGGGCGCGCTCCCGAGTCCAGCATTTGCGTCCACAGACATGAATGCCGGACTGCCCCCCCCCCGGTGCCCGCGTCATTGGATTTGACAAGCAGACTAAGGACATGGATTACTGGAACCATGTCCTGTGGTCTGGTGAGACCAAGATAAATGTATTTGCTTCAGATGGTGTAAAGCGTGTGTGGCGGCAGCCAGGTGAGGAGCACAAAGACAAGTGTGTCTTGTCTACAGTCAAGCATGGTGGTGTTGCCCCTGTTGAAGACCCCTAGGTCGAAACGCGTCGGGCTCATATACCACTCTCCAAGTTGCCCACTTGTTTTTATTTATCGTGATCACGTTTTATTTGTACAAGGCTGTTTTATCAATAAAAACACCTCCTTTTTACCTGCACTATGTGGAGGCATATCTTTTTTCTTTTTACATCCCCTGAATAAGGTCTATTGCTTCCTACTGCTTCACAAGCAACTTTTTGGCCTTCCTGATCCACGCCTTGGCCGTCCACTGAGAAGACCAATTCAGTGGTTCCTGGAGATCCTGGCAGACTGCAGCCCAGAAGATCTGAGTGCCAAGACCTTCCACTCCTCGTCTTTAGTGACATACTGCGCATGCGATTCCCTATCGCTGACATGGGAATCCACGGGATCTGGTAAGAGTCTCCTTGTTTATTTCTGCCATTATTGGTTTGTCCAGCTGAGAGGTCCGGTTAGGATGTAAGGTGACTTCTGACAACCATTCGAATACCACCATCTCCTGGAGTACTCCCATTTCTTGTTTAGTGGGACTTTCACATTTATTTATGGACTTTATGTTCTATTCACCTCTGGCTTGAAATTGTTTTTTAGCACTCATTCACAACTCCAGTTGTTTTAATTATTCACTTATGTAATATGCGCTGCATTTTTTCTTATTTTTGGTGGTGGGAGTGTCATGGGGCTGCGGGCACTGGGGAGCTACAGTTCGTTGATGGAACCATGAATGCCAACATGTACTGTGACATACTGAAGCAGAGCATGATCCCCTCCCTTCAGAGACTGGACCGCAGGGCAGTATTCCAACATGATAACCACCCCAAACACACCTCCAAGGTGACCACTGCCTTGCTAAAGGAGCTGAGGGTAAAGGTGATGGACTGGCCAAGCAGGTCTCCACACCTAAACCCTATTGAGCATCTGTGGGGCATCCTCAAATAGAAGGTGGAGGAGCGCAAGGTCTCTAACGTCCACCAGCTCCGTGATGTCATCATGGAGGAGGGGAAGAGGACTCCGGGGACAACCTGTGAAGCTCTGGTGACCTCCATGCCCAAGAGGGTTAAGGCAGTGCTGGAAAATAATGGTGGCCACACAAAATATTGACACTTTGGGCCCAATTTGGACATTTTCACTTAGGGGTGTACTCACCTTTGTTGCCAGCGGTTTAGACATTAATGGCGGTGTGTTGAGTTATTTTGAGGGGACAGCAAATTTACACTGTTATACAAGCTGTACACTCACTACTTTACATTGTAGCAAAGTGTCATTTCTTCAGTGTTGTCACATGAAAAGATAGAAGAAAATATTTACAAAAATGTGAGGGGTGTACTCACTTTTGTGAGATGCTGTACATATTTAAGAGGCGGAAAATGCTCATTGCTCGAGGAACCCTTAGCAATCTCTGGAGGAACCCCCGGTTGAGGAAGGCTGCTTTAGATCATCTGTCTGCCCTCATTACAGGGCTGACAACTTTTGATGCCCTCCAGCTACTGCATGCACAGGAAGCCAAAACAAAGATTGACATACTTATACTATCTGTATTAGGAATGAATTAATTGGATTGAATAATGTTGAGGTTTAAAGCAGCCAGTGTATGGGCCTGAATTAGTAGGTTGCCTCCTTAGCGCTTTCCTTGGTACTGTCACAACTAGCGTGTCTTGAAATTCAGAATAATCATCTGCAGAGTGCCGTTCTCCCTGCACAGACCTTTTCGTAAAAGCGAAATCTTCGGCAGTTAAGAAACCTTTCAAGTCTTCTGTATTTGCATTGCTAATAGAAAACTGTGTGAGTGTTTTATTTAACCAAAGAGGCCTTTCTTACATAATGCGCGTTATAATTCATGCAGACCAAGATCCCCTTTCGCCATTTTAGTAATATTGAAATGCAGGAACTCTCAGCTTTTTTCCAGCATGGCAAATGTGCAATTATGGTGGAAAGCTGAAAGAAACTGAGCTTTTTTTTTTTTTTTTCCCTTGATTGTGGGTTAGAGGATGAAATAATTAGCTGAGCACAGCCTTAAAAAAATGGGTCAGATCCAAAGAAATCTCAGGGAGGTACTTGGAACAATGGGGATACAAAATAGACCAATGGTCAATTCAATCTTATAATGAACATTGGTCCTGGTGAGGCTCTTCTTGTCTCGTTGAGGAGTCATGCAAATTTGGACCCATTGCTAAAGTGTACGGGATACCCACAGCCTACAGTAGGTGTACTTGAGAGAAGTAGGCTGACAGCAGGTTCTCAGTGGAATGGAGCACAGCAGGCAGGTGCTAGTAGCTGGAGATGAGGTATACAGGCCTTGCTGGATGTATGTCACATCAAATTTCTGAGGGAAAGCCCCATGAGATGTGGGATTCCCCCGGGGCTTAGACAGTAGGGGCCATCCAGTGTTCACCTAGGGATTCCCCCGCAACAAGAGTTTGGACATGCCTGTGTGTTAACCCCACTTTGGGGTCCTTGGGTTTATCCTGCGCTAGGCATCCTGAGGCACCCCAGGTATAAATGGACTTGAACAGATGGCAGGACTGTGGACCAGAACAACTAGGATAACAGGTAGCGGTAGCCACACATGGGTGCTATATGGGTGACTTGGCACAATCTCCTCCAGGTACAGGGGGTTCCACCTACCAAAAACTGTAGCTCTACATGTTTCACTACCTAGTCACTTCATCAGGAGCTTGAAGTGCATTTATATAAAAGAAGAATACATATTTGGGTTTGGAGGTCCTAGTAGATGATAGGCTCAGCAATGGCATGCAATGCCAAGCTGCTGCTAACAAAGCAAACAGAATATTGGCACTAAAAAAGGGATCAACTCCAGAGATAAAACGATAATTCTCCCGCTCTACAAGACTCTGGTCCGGCCGCACCTGGAGTATGCTGTCCAGTTCTGGGCACCAGTCCTCAGGAAGGATGTACTGGAAATGGAGCGAGTACAAAGAAGGGCAACAAAGCTAATAAAGGGTCTGGAGGATATTAGTTATGAGGAAAGGTTGTGAGCACTGAACTTATTCTCTCTGGAGAAGAGACGCTTGAGAGGGGATATGATTTCAATTTACAAATACAGGACTGGTGACCCCACAATAGGGATAAAACTTTTTCGCAGAAGAGAGTTTAATAAGACTCATTACAATTAGAAGAAAAGAGGTTTAACCTTAAACTACGTAGAGGGTTCTTTACTGTAAGAGCAGCAAGGATGTGGAATTCCCTTCCAGATGCAGTGGTCTCAGTGGGGAGCATTGATAGCTTCAAGAAACTATTAGATAATCACCTGAATGACCGCAACATACAGGGATATGTAATGTAATACTGACACATAATCACACACATAGGTTGGACTTGATGGACTTGTGTCTTTTTTCAACCTCACCTACTATGTAACTATGTAACTATGTAACATATATTAAATACGAATCCATAAATTGCCCAATTTTTATAAAACATAGGATAATAAGATAGTATATATACACTTACTAAGTGCAAAATGCATATATAAATGAACACACTCTACATGTTTCGCTACCTAGTCGCTTCATCAGGAGCTTGTAGTGCTTTCATATAAAAGAAGAATAGATATATTAAATACAAATCCATCAAATGCCAAATTTTTATAAAAAATAGGATAATAAGATCACATATATATATATATATATATATATATATATATATATATATATATATATATATATATATATATATATATATATATATATATATATATATCTATCTATCTATCTATCTATCTATATATATATATATATATATATATATATATATATATATATATATATATACATATACATATATATATATATATACATATATATATATATATATATATATATATATATATATATATATATATATATATATATATATATATATATATATATATATATATATATATATATATACACTTACTAAGTGCAAAATGCATATATAAATGAACACACTCAGGCAGAGACTACACAGGCCAGCGATGACACTCATTTTGTAGCAGGAGTGGGGTGCAATAAGAAGCTGCGGGAGACGGTGAGGAGAACGTTACTTAACCACTTCAGCCCCAGAAGATTTTACCCCCTTCCTGACCAGAGCACTTTTTGCAATTCGGCACTGTGCCGGTTTAACTGACAATTGCGCGGTCGTGCGACGTTCCACCCAAACAAAATTGGCATCCTTTTTTCCCCACAAACAGAGCTTTCTTTTGGTGGTATTTGATCACCTCTGCGGTTTTTATTTTTTATGCTATAAACAAAAGAAGTGCGACAATTTTGAAAAAAACACAACATCTTTTACTTTTTGCTATAATAAATAACCCAAATTAAAAAAAATAAATAAAATTGTCCTCAGTTTAGGCCGATATGTATTCTTCTACATATATTTGGTAAAAAAATTGCAATAAGCGTATATTGATTGGTTTGCGCAAAAGTTATAGCGTCTAAAAAATAGGGGATGGATTTATGGCATTATTTATTATTATTATTTTTTTTACTAGTAATGGCGGCGATCTGCGATTTTTATCGGGACTGCGGCGGACAAATCGGACGCTTTTGACACGTTTTTGGGACCATTGACATTTATACAGCTATCAGTGTTATAAAAATGCACTGGTTAGTGTATAAATGTCACTGACAGGGAAGGGGTTAACACTAGGGGTCGATCAAGGGGTTAACTGTGTTCCCTGGATGTGTTCTAACTGTAGGGGAGGAGAGAGATCGGTGTTCCTACTTAGTATGAACACACGATCTCTCTCCTCTCCCCTGAGAGAACCGGGATTTGTGTGTTTACACACACAGATCCCAGTTCTCGCTCTGTCACGAGTGATAGCGGGTGCCCGGCGGGCGATGATTAAACCGATCTTCCTAATATATTAACCATAAAGTTGACCGTAAAGGGAAATGGTTGTCAAAGCTTAAAAAAAATCATATAAAGGAATCTCCATTAGGCTTGAGGATATAAATATACACAATATTGTCAAAAGTATTGTGACAAATGCCTTTACAAGCACATGAACTTTAATGGCATCCCAGTCTTAGTCCGTAGGGTTCAATTTTGAGTTGGCCCACCCTTTGCAGCTATAACAGTTTCAATCCTTCTGGTAAGGCTGTCCATAAGGTTTAGCTGTGTTTATGGGAATGTTAGACCATTTATCCAGAAGCACATTTGTGAGGCACTGATGTTGGATGAGAAGGCCTGGCTCACAATCTCCGCTCTAATTCATCCCAAAGGTGTTCTATTGCGTTAAGTTCAGGCCAGTCAAGTTCCTCCACCCCAAACTCGCTCATCCATGTCTTTATGGACCTTGCTTTGTGCACTGGTGGGCAGTCATGTTGGAAAAAGAAGGGGCCATCCCCAAACTGTTCCCACAATGTTGGGAGCATGAAATTGTCCAAAATGTCTTGGTATGCCGACGCCTTAAGAGTTCCCTTCACTGGAACTAAGCGGGCCAAACCCAACCCCTGAAAAACAACCCCACACCATAATCCCCCCCCTCCACCAAATGATTTGGACCAGTGCACAAAGCAAGGTCCCCAAAGACATGGATGAGCGAATTTGGTGTGGAGGAACTTGAGTGTCCTGACCTCAACCCAATAGAACACCTTTGGCAAGAATTTGAGAGGAGATGGAAAGCCAGGCCTTCTCATCCATAATCAGTGCCTGACCTCACAAATCCTCTTCTGGAAGAACGGTCAAACATTCCCATAGACACCCTCCTAAACCTTGTGGACAGCCTTCCCAGAAGAGTTGAAGCTGTTATAGCTGCAAAGGGCGGAGCCAACACAAAATTGAACCCTACGGACCAAGACTGGGATGCCATTAAAGTACACGGGCGTGTGAAAGCAGGTGTCCCAATACTTTTGACAATATAGTATATATGAACCGTAAAAGTGACCGTAAAAAGAAATGGTTGTCAAAACCTAAAAAAAAAATCATATAAAGGAACCCCCATTAGGTTTAAGGATTTAAATATAATACTGGAAATGTAAATGAAAGCTAGCCCCTAAACTATACCTTTGCAAGATAAATGTTGATATGCCAGAAGATAGCTGCAGGTAGGGCCCTATAGGTAAGTCATAAAAGTGTGTAAGGTCTGGATTCCTCCAAAATTGTCAGTAATGAGGAGGACGATTACCTCTCACTTGCCCTTCAGGCTCAAGGCACTAAAGGACAAGAAAAAACAAACGGGCGCCAATGAGCAAAACTTGCATCTTATTTGAGAGAGGAAAAATCCTCATGCACATAAGTCTATTACTGGACCAGGATCGAGTCTTCTCCATTATGGTGGGCCCAGCACCCTGAGGCTGCCTGTCTTCCCCATGAGTGTGTCTTCGGGCATCATCCACCCCCCTCCCTAATATACCCCCTGACCGGGACGTGCACGGCCAGTGGTGGCTGGCATGTGATGTCACTCAGCCCCCCCCCCGGCGCACACACAGCGACATCTCAACTTCTCAAATGCTAAGCCAATCGGGCAGATGTAGAGGCATCACCCATAGCAGTGCATGCGCATTTGCGCACGGGAACGAAGGGATCCAGAATGGCAAAAAGCCACTAAAGAGACCTCGTACGTGCTGCAAGAACCGCCGAAGGCTTGCCAAAACAGAGCGCCACTAACTGGGGTACCTGCGGTCAAAAGCTAAGACATAAATATTTGCATAGAGAGCACCAGACCAAAATGAGTTCAAGAAATCTTTAATCATTTGCCATATAATTTAATACGACATACACTGTTTTTTAGGGGTCCAATCAATCCCCTTTGATAAATAAATGTAGCGACAGCGGACTACAATTACCAGTTATGGGGACTACCTCCCGTTATTCTCCATCTATTCCAGTGTCCCTCTAGTGCTGGGCTCCAGTAACTGTCATCATATCTGTGAGCAAACCAAGGAGGATTGTGGGACTAGTAGTCCCTGGATCAGCCGTTCGGATGTTGTGATATTACCCCCTCCCCCGGACTACACATCCCAGATACCCCTGCGCAACACGAGGGGATCTCTGGGAGGAACTATAAAAGGGCCAGCGAATCCATCCCCGCGCTCTCTTCTTCCTGGGCCTCACCGAGTGTGCACCTCTCTACTGTTCAGAGAGAGGGCTGCGACCTACCACGCGGCGATCGAGTGACTCCTACCCGGGCCCAACTCTGGTTGCGGTTTCTTCAGACATCCATGCGGCATCAAATTATCAGACGGACCCGACGACTGCCTGTATCGTGCACTTGGTGGGTCATCGCTGTTCGTCTTCCCGAAGAACGTCCTATCCAGGGTCGTTGTTCCAGAGGCTTCTATCCCGTCCTGTCATTGGCGAGAGGGCAGTCGCCCACCAGTTGCAATCCTTATCTGGTTATCTTGCTTGAACACTGTGTACAGACACCTTGCCCATGGAAACACTTTACTGCATTACGTAAGACACTGTACATAGACATCCTTACTCTAAACTACTTCGAGGAATAGCGCTAGCCTTTTTCGAGCTGCCTTGCTTGTCATCAAATCACTATATCCAATATTTGGATATAATTTAATGAGCTCCAACTGCCGGTGAAGACTATTGCGAGCCTGCATCCTGGACATTGCTGTTGTTATTGGTTAGAGGGCCCCATGTCCTGCTCCTAGTCTATCTGGTCTCTCATTAGGATATAAAGGTTTAATAGGCCGGCCTGGGATTCCCCTTTAGTGTGGTAACATATTGCATTAATTAGTGGGTTATGTACAATCATTCCGGTTTACTCAATAGCTGGTACTCCTCTATACATACAGTATACGTATATTGTGTTTTGTACTGTTGAACTGTTATTAGGCTGTTTTCTTTAAGGGGATTCCTCTACTGAGTTTGGCTGTTATCCAGAACTCAGTTGATCAATTGCCCCTTTATTCTATATATATATATATATATATATATATATATATATATATATATATATACCACTGTGCTTCAATAAAAGGCAAAATAATATATATATATATATATATATATATATATATATATATATATATATATATATATATATATATTTGACTTGGATATTTAAGTTGGATATAACCAAGGGGCTTATTTCCAAGCTTTATGTACAGTTACGTAATAGAGCCACTGCAGGTCTGGAGCCTCTTAGAGGTAGGAAGCGATGGGAAGAGGGAAATAATGCAGGAACAGTGGAGGAGGACATAGGAGCTGGGGCTGATGATATCGGTCTCCCCCTCACAGAAAGTATCACACTCAGGGCTTTTTTTCAGCAGGAACTAGGGGGAACTCAGTTCCACCACCTCTGGCTCAGGTCTTCTGCTCCCTGCTCACCACTCTCACTTGGTAACACTGAGGTCCAGCCTCTGCGTTTACAAGTGATGGCTCATCTCCCAGTAGCTCCCACAGATCAGATCTCCTATGCAGATCTCACTGAGTGCCGGACAGGGACAAGGGAGTTACAGAACAGGTGCCCAGGGTTCAGTGCAGTCATGGGCAGGAGAGGGTGTGTGGTAGGCTGCACCCTCTGTGGTCTCCATTTTTTTCCCTGGTGACCAATTGTTGATGCTCCTACTGCATGATCTTCCTTGCAAGTGACTGTAGTGTAGTATAGTATGCTGGGGGGTAGTACAGCCGGATAGGTGCTTCAGCTTAATATTGCAACAAAGGTAAAACATATGACAGGTGGTGGAGCTTTCAAGGAGGGGGGAGAAGATGAGGGCAGTGGGGGGAGGGGGTTGTATGCAGAGGGAAGAGCTACTATTTGATGCCATTTGGCAGGTATATGTGTGTGGCGGGCATGGTTGAGTTCCTGCACCTATTTTCTGAGGAAAAAAAGCCTTGATCACACTTGATGCTGATACACAGAGCTTACTATACCCCTAAGAGGTTGTTCATGTATGGCAGGAGATCTGATGCTAATTGCCCCAGAAGTCAGGAGACCGGAGATCTTATACATATGGTGTGGAGGTGTCCGAAAGTTATTTCGATACTGGGCAGAGGTTCTTGACACCATAAATAAGATCTATGGGACAACTCTGGGGATGGAAGCTAAGCTCTGTGTATTGGGACACAGGGAGAAATCTAGGGAAGGGTTGAGTACCACAGTAGAGATGTTAAGATGCTTATTTCGAGCTAGAAAATTGACTGCGCAGAGATGACATTCGAGGAGACCCCCGGCAGTGAGTGAATGGATCAATACTATAAATGAGACAATATGGAAAGAAAAAGTAGTCTATACAAAAAAAGAGGAAATCTTAGGGAATTTGAAAGGATGTGGAGGCCGTGGTTGGTTAAAATGGGATCCCCCCCCCCCTTAGAGGGAAAGAAATAGAGAAAGATCAGAGAACCACCTAAAGAAATGGGATATGTATGGAAGTCACACTCTGGATAAGCTGGTAAAGGCGCGCTTGAACACAACTTTATAATAACTCCATAATTAGGATAAGATGTGCTGCAACAATCAAATATAGGTATATGTACAGTATATAGAGAGTATCTACTAGAAGGGAGGGGGGATGGCGGTAAAGTCTGGTGATACGTATTACAATACTTGAAAAAGTAAACACACTGGAAAATATTTTGACTGTAATGCTTGTTTTTAATATGAGGTTTTGTATTGGAGAAAAATGGAATACAGAATAAATAATTAAAAAATAAATAAATAAATAAATATATATATATATATATATATATATATATATATATATATATATATATATATATATATATATATTTGACTTGTGTTGGGTGTCATTTAAAGGTGCCTGCAAAAAGAGATGTCTGAACCCAGAGTGTCAGGTGGGTTGGAGTGTTCACAGGGTCAGGGCGATGCAGATGAACAGGTAAATAAAAGCAGCCCTCTAGGGGGCCGTGCTGCATAATGTTTACTGAAAGGGAATCAATGTAGCAAAATGTGTAGATTTATTGGGTTTAAAATGAAAGTGTACAAGATAAATTTGTCTGAATTTTCTATTTTGAGTCCTTTCACACATGTAGCATCTGAGCCCCGATGAAGAGGAATAGTTCAGACCCCTGAAACATGTTGGCTGCCCTTTGGCACAGTTCTTTTCAAGTCCTTGATTCTTGGTCTTTCTCCCTGGTGCCCAACCTGCGGCCCAAGGGCCACCTGCGGATCTTTGGGATACGATGCGGCCCTCGCCTCAGCAGTCTGTAGTGGGAACTTTGATTGGGGTAATAGCATTGATCTCTACCAGCCTCATGTAAAATGTTCCCAGTTTCTGTGTATTGCCTTCTGCAACATATTCCCAGGCAACAATGTATCCTGTTCTCACTCTCTGACCCTCATTTCCTTTATGAGGTCTGCAGTTTATGACAGTTCTCTCAAGCATTACACATATTGAACATTATGTGCAGTCCATTTGGTAATGTCCCTTTGAGTCCTTTGAGCCCCACTTTAGGTCATCACCTAACAACTTGAAAACCACCTATTGTCTCCGACTCTATCACATCTCAGTATCTCACAAAAGTGTGTACACCCCTCACATTTTTGTAAATATTTTCTTCTATCTTTTTTGTTCAATATTTGTATTGAAGTTTTTGCAATGCAATAGTAACAATGACATTGCAAACTTAAATAAGACTCCTCGCTGGCCAAGATAGCCAAAAGAGGAAAATACATTGAAATACATGAGTTATCTCTTACGGTGGTAATACAACATTAGGCACTGATATGTCTACAGATATAATACTGTAAGTCTAATTACTGTAAGTACCCTCCCATTTTGTAACTGAGAAATGATAACTTGCAAGGAAGGAACAAAAATCAGAGAGATAACAGAATCAAAACTAGGAAAAACAATAATCTCAGCATATAATGGTTCCCAAAAACAGGCTTTGTAATGCTAGTATGTGTTAAGGCTCCTTCGGGTGTCTGTGAGTCACCAGACTGGGGGGGGGACAAGGCAATCTGTCCCTCCGTGTCTGCTGCTAAGATTGACGGGTTACTCAAGCGTTCAACTACAGATAATCAGGACCGTTTTTAAAGGCAGGGCAAAAGGGGCAGCTGCCCTGGGCCCCATCATTGTTGTGGGGGCCAAAAGCAGCTGCCTCATACTTGCCAACTAGCCCAGTTTAAATGCCCTTATCCCTTAAAGTTTTAGTCTTGTGCTGTGTCCCGATATCTCAGTATAAAGTTCTGCTGCTGCTGCCCAGCTCTGCCCTATTGCCATCTACAGATGACTCACCTGCAGACTCTGTGTTTACATGTAAACAACCTGCATTTATATGTAAATAGTGACGGCATTAATATGTAAATAGCCGTGGACCATGGCGTTGATATCTAAATAGAGGCGGCATTCATATGTATATCATGTCCCCCTGAGGTCACATCCACCATCACTTCTGCTGAATGCTGCCCACTGGGGGAGGTAAAGGGGCATGAAAGTCCTGCCTATAATTGTGTTCATTAAGCCTAACATCATGTTCTGCAAAAGTAAGCAAATTGGAGGTGGAACCCTTCTTCAAAATAACATGGTGCCCCAGCACCCTGAATTTTGGTGCATGTGAATACGCAGGCAGGCAGTGGGGAGATGATGTGCTGTAACCTTTAGCAACCAGTAAGCAGTAATGCTGTGCACTAACCTCTTGCAACCAATCAGTGAGCAGTAATAATGTGCAGTAACCTCTAACAACCAGTCAGTGAGCAGTATTGATGTACAGTAATCTCTAGCAACCAATCAACGAGCAGAAGTCATGTGCTGCAACCTCTAGAAAATAACAGTGAGGGATAATGTGTGCTGTAACCTCTAGCAGCCAGTCAGTGAGCGGTAATGATAGACTGGAACCTCTGGCAACCAATCGCAATCTCTGCCTGATCTGATTCAGTAAACTGATTTTGAGTCTAGCTGCTATTTATTGTATGTCTCAAAGCATGCGGAGAGCGAAATTGCATGGAAGAGGGGGCCCAAGAGAATGTTTGCCCAGGGTCCAGTCAATATTAAAGACGGCCCTGCAGATAATGGTCAGCATGAGAGAAATTTCAACAGGGATGCCTCCCTAAGCAAGTCCCCGAGATCATCACCTCACCCCAATGGGTACACACTGTGGAGTGAGAGAGCTCCAGGACCACTCCCGGCAGGAACACCTGCCTATCACGCATCGGCTCCTCCCGGAAGACGCACCCGCTGGGAAGTTCCCCGGGCATCACATCCCCCGGAATGGAACAAATGGGTCCTTTTCCATGAATGGATGACCAAAAGTGATTGGCTGTTTCCTGTGCTGGGTTATCTAACATACATCTGAGGTCGATCTGTGTGGAGCCTATGGAATGGTTTACACCCTGTAAATCCAGTATCTGATGATAGATCAGAGAGAGGAATGAGAGAGGAAGAAGTGGCTGGATAGAAAGAAAGAAATGAGTGAGGAGGGAAGAGAAGGGGGTGGGATGGGGTGTAGGATAAAGGAGTGTGGTCTCGCTGGACCATCCTTCACATTAGTAGGTGACCTGGGTAAAGTGGGATCCTGATATATGTGGCCCAGATCCCTTCAAAGCGCTGTACCGTGTCCTGCAGTTTCGCCACTGTTTGTTCCTGTGACATGATCTTCTTCTATCTTTTCATGTGACAACACTGTAGAAATGATACTTTACTACAATGTAAAGTAGTGAGTGTACAGCTTGTATAACAGTGTAAATTTGCTGTCCCCTCAAAATAACTCAACACACGGCCATTAATGTCTAAACCGCTGGCAACAAAAGTCAGTACACCCCTAAGTGAAAATGTCCACATTGGGCCCAATTAGCCATTTTCCCTCCCAGGTGTCATGTGACTCATTAGTGTTACAAGGTCTCAGGTGTGAATGGGGAGCAGGTGTGTTAAATTTGGTGTTATTGCTCTCACTCTCTCATACTGGTCACTGGAAGTTCAACATGGCACCTCATGGCAAAGAACTCTCTGAGGATCTGACAATAAGAATTTTTGCTCAACATAAAGATGGCCTAGGCTATAAGAAGATTGCTAAGACCCTGAAACTGAGCTGCAGCATGGTGGCCAAGACCATACAGCGGTTTACCAGGACAGGTTCCACTCATAACAGGCCTCGCCATGGTCCACCAAAGAGGTTGAGGTCACGTGCTCAGCGTCATATCCAGAGGTTGTCTTTGGGAAATAGATGTATGAGTGCTGCCAGCATTGCTGCAGAGGTTGAAGGGGTGGGGGGTCAGCCAGTCAGTGCTCAGACCATACGCCGCACACTGCATCAAATTGGTCTGCATGGCTGTCATCCTAGAAGGAAGCCTCTTATAAAGATGATGCACTAGAAAGCCTGCAAACAGCTTGCTGAAGACAAGCAGACTAAGGACATGGATTACTGGAACCATGTCCTGTGGTCTGATGAGACCAAGATAAACTTATTTGGTTCAAATGGTGTCAAGCATGTATGGCAGCAACCAGGTGAGGAGTACAAAGACAAGTGTGTCTTGTCTACAGTCAAGCATGGTGGTGGGAGTGTCATGGTCTGGGGCTGCATGAGTGCTGCCGGCACTGGGGAGCTACAGATCATTGAGGGAACCATGAATGCCAACATGTACTGTGACATACTGAAGCAGAGCATGATCCCCTCCCTTTGGAGACTGGGCCGTAGGGCAGTATTCCAACATGATAATGACCCCAAATACACCTCCAAGATGACCACTGCATTGCTAAAGAAGCTGAGGATAAAGGTGATGGACTGGCCAAGCATGTCTCCAGACCTAAACCCTATTGATCATCTGTGGGGCATCCTCAAATGGAAGGTGGAGGTGCGCAAGGTCTCTAACATCCACCAGCTCCGTGATGTCGTCATGGAGGAGGGGAAGAGGACTCCAGTGACAACCTGTGAAGCTCTGGTGACTTCGATGCCCAAGAGTGTTAAGGCAGTGGTGGAAAATAATGGTGGCCACACAAAATATTGACACTTTGGGCCCAATTTGGACATTTTCACTTAGGGGTGTACTGACTTTTGTTGCCAGCGGTTTAGACATTAATGGCTGTGTGTTGAGTTATTTTGAGGGAACAGCAAATTTACACTGTTATACAAGCTGTACACTCACTACTTTACATTGTAGCAAAGTGTCATTTCTTCAGTGTTGTCACATGAAAAGATAGAAGAAAATATTTACAAAAATCAGAGGGGTGTACTCACTTCTGTGAGATACTGCACGTACTTGCACCATATAATTGACCTTGGAATGGTGGTGGTTAAGGGCAAGATAATGTCCGTCCTTAATAATTGTCCAGCTCTACTTTTTGGTTTGACAAGATTAAAAACAACTATTACATAGGATGTATGAGGTTCCTATTCCTCTAGTTCAGGTTGCTATTGTTGAATTAGATGAGATCACCACTAAACATCAGTTATATCCTAATGGAACCTAAGGAGATAGAATTCTTCCTTTCATGGTCTCCCAAAATAGTGTTTGGCATATCTATAAATGTAGTGTATGTCAAAGGAACCACTCAATGTTGTGCCCTGAATTTCCACAATATACATTCTCAGCTTAATGATGACCTAATCAAACAACAGGATCTCATTTACAATGTATAAAACAGATATAATAAACCAAAAAAAGATCAAATAAAAAATAGTTACTTATTTTGTTCTCAAATTATTCAGCCAGAGTGAAGATTATAGCTAACGATTGCTATTCTTGGTGTACGAACAGAATATTATTTTAAGTGAAAAAAAGGCCAACAGTGAGTATTTCAAGGCAGCTTTCTGTTGTACAAACTTGAGGTGTGACATTACAAAAAGGTCTTTGTTATGGCTCAATGTGAAAAAAGTGAAGTCGTTAAGGATCATTACACATCCGCTAACTACGGCTACCTTACAAAAGAAACAATTTCAGGTATGATGCTTGAAATGCGTGAACGTTTTGAAATAAAAATACATCTTTTTGTTATGAGCTGGTAGCTAGTGTAGTAGTTTTATATCTGTATGCTCAGGAGTAATTCATGTTGGGAGGTGTAGTGTTCTATGTATAGAGTGTAATAGAATTGTATTTTGATGGTGTCCAGTGGTGGGTCATGTTGGGGGGTGTAGTGTTCTATGTATAGAGTGTAATAGAATTGTATTATGATGGTGTCCAGTGGTGGGTCACGTTGGGTGGTGTAGTGTTCTTTGTATAGAGTGTAATAGAATTGTATTATGATGGTGTCCAGTGGTGGGTCATGTTGGGGGGTGTAGTGTTCTATGTATGGAGTGTAATAGAATTGTATTAAGATGGTGTTCAGTGGTGGGTCATGTTGGGGGGAGTAGTGTTCTATGTATAAAGTGTAATAGAATTGTATTATGGTGTTGTTCAGTGGTGGGTCATGTTGGGTGGTGTAGTGTTCTATGTATAGAGTGTAATAGAATTGTATTATGGTGGTGTCCAGTGGTGGGTCATGTTGGGGGTGTAGTGTTCTATGTATAGAGTGTAATAGAATTGTATTATGATGGTGTCCAGTGGTGGGACATGTTGGGAGGTGTAGTGTTCTATGTATAGAGTGTAATATAATTGTATTATGATGGTGTCCAGTGGTGGGTCATGTTGGGTGTGTAGTGTTCTATGTATAGAGTGTAATAGAATTGTATTATGATGGTGACCAGTGGTGGACATGTTGGGGGTGTAGTGTTCTATGTATAGAGTGTAATAGAATTGTATTATGATGGTTACCAGTGGTGGGTCATGTTGGGGGGTGTAGTCTTCTATGAATAGAGTGTAATAGAAATGTATTATGATGGTTACTAGTGGTGGGCCATGTTGGAGGGTGTAGTGTTCTATGTATAGAGTGTAATAGAATTGTATTATCATGGTGTCCAGTGGTGGGTCATGTTGGGTGCTGTAGTGTTCTATGTATAGAGTGTAATAGAATTGTATTATGATGGTGACCAGTGGTGGGACATGTTGGGGGGTGTAGTGTTCTATGTATAGAGTGTAATAGAATTGTATTATGATGGTGTCCAGTGGTGGGTCATGTTGGGTGCTGTAGTGTTCTATGTATAGAGTGTAATGGAATTGTATTATGATGGTGACCAGTGGTGGGACATGTTGGGGGGTGTAGTGTTCTATGTATAGAGTGTAATAGAATTGTATTATGATGGTTACCAGTGGTGGGTCATGTTGGGGGGTGTAGTCTTCTATGAATAGAGTGTAATAGAAATGTATTATGATGGTTACTAGTGGTGGGCCATGTTGGAGGGTGTAGTGTTCTATGTATAGAGTGTAATAGAATTGTATTATGATGGTGTCCAGTGGTGGGTCATGTTGGGGGGTGTAGTGTTCTATGTATAGAGTGTAATAGAATTATAATATAATGGTGTCCAGTGGTAGGTCATGTTGGGAGGTGTAGTGTTCTATGTATAGAGTGTAATAGAATTGTATTATGATGGTGTCCAGTGGTGGGCCATGTTGGAGGGTGTAGTGTTCTATGTATAGAGTGTAATAGAATTGTATTATGATGGTGTCCAGTGGTGGGTCATGTTGGGGGGTGTAGTGTTCTATGTATAGAGTGTAATAGAATTGTATTATGATGATGTCCAGTGGTGGGACATGTTGGGGGGTGTAGTGTTCTATGTATAGAGTGTAATAGAATTGTATTATGATGGTGTCCAGTGGTGGATCATGTTGGGGGTGTAGTGTTCTATGTATAGAGTGTAATAGGATTGTATTATGATGGTGTCCAGTGGTGGGTCATGTTGGGAGTGTACTATTCTATGCATTGAGTTTAATCAAATTTTTTACATGTGTACTCATGTCTTATCTGATTATGTCCATTGGTCATTTAGTAGTCATCCATACTGGAGGTGATGAAGTGGTCCGCCATGTTGGAGTGGTAATCCATGCCTGGTCAAGGTGATGCCAGGCTTTTTTTTTCTAACAAGACAGTTCACAGATTATAACAAGCTCCAGTATATTTATAAACTATGGCCAGTCTGAAGGCTGATTGCTGCTGTTGACCCATGACGACCCTTTGGATATGTATTGTAGACCATTGGTCATATGAATTTTTTTCCGAATCAAAGCCATTTAAATGGCAAAACTCCATCAATTACCATGAGGTTCCTGAGACCTGATGTAGAGTGTTTGTTTGCAACACAATCCGTCATCTAGGGTGGGTTTGGTGGAGCACGACTGCCTTCATCTTAGGCAAAGAAATGGAAGTTTCTTTATTCCTTCTCTTTGATTCATCTGCCGTTCAAAATAAGAGGTGGGAAATTCTAAAAAGGTTCAGTTCAAAGCAGTCGCTTTCAGCATTTTGTACCAAAAGGAAACTCATATGGCATTAAATGGCAGATTTAAAAGGGATGCACTCTTTATCTTTTGCTGCTGCTCTGCAGATTACCCTTAGTTTTCAAAGGCACCGAGGAACCCTTAGTTACTGTGACAAGTTTGTTGTGAAATATTAAAAGGGAGCAGAAGAAGGTTTTAATACGGGTGCGTATGTTGCATACAGAAGCTTCACCTCTGCCGAGCGCTGAGTTCTTGCATTGTATGTGAGTCTTTTGGACGATGACTTAAAGAGGTCCTTTTTCATTTTGAAAGATCTTCTTCATCAGTCAGTTTGATGCAAGTTATAGCTCTTTTTATTGTACTTATTACTTCAACAACAAAAAAAAGGCTTTTCTTTTATATACTGTAGCTAGCACTTTCCATGGAAAAAACAGCTGGCCAAGGTGAGTTTGAAATACAATGTGCATTTCAGGAAGTTTCATCTTTATAAGCTTTCACTCTTCTTCAGCCAGTGCCATGAATACATTAGAGGTCGTCAGGCAAGGGAAGAGCAGAAAGCAGTGGCGGCTAGTGGTATATTTTTTTTGTGAGAGGGGGTGGCAAGTAATGCACCCACAGCCACCCCCCTCCCTCCCCGGTCGGGTCACCCGCACACCACAAAGTCCCCCTCTCCCTGGTCGGTCAGGTCAACCGCACAATCCCTCCCCCCCCCGGTTAGTCGGTCATCAGCCCCGCACTTGCCCAAGCTAGGTCTCCTCCGGTCGGTGGGCAGCTTCCCCTGCGTCTCCACTTCCTTGGCATCACGGCAGCTTCCGCAGGGCGTCTCCTCCTTCCTCCTCCTCTGCATCCAATTGGATTGCTTCTCCTCTCGGGCCAACCTTGTGACAGGTCTCAGGACCCACTTCCTGATTGGCCGGGAGGAGAATCAGGAAGATAATAGCGAATAATAATTTGCTATTGTCACACAACTGGGTGGGCTCAGGGCGCAGTGCTCTGCGCCCCGAGCTCACCCTTTTTTTAAGCCAATTTTGAAGCCAATTAGAGCCTAGGTATGTAAGGTGTAAGCTCTAAGTAAGGTGCTTCTAAAAAAAAAAAAAAATGTTGAAATAAATGCGTCCAGCACCCTGCATGTAGATTAGGGGCCGGGTGCATGGTTTGGTGGGGGCGGCGCCCCTGCGCCCCGTATGGATGGGCCACCACTGGCAGAAAGTCTAATCAGAAATATTATGTGTATAAGAAGAGGAAGATTTGCTACCAGGGATAAGGAAGGTTAGAGGGAGGACTGATGCACAATGGAGATAGGAGGATGAAGATCCTTAAATGGATAGTAGAGATGGACAAACTTCCAAACACTATAGGAGAGTAGATATTCCCAAAGCTACCACCATGTCAAGGTTCAGGTTTGAACCTGCAACCTCTGAAGCATCTGACCGGGGCTCTTCACGCTGTGCAACCTGAGATGCTGGACAGCTCCTTGTCTGATCTCTTAGGGAAGTGATGGCAAACCTTGGCACCCCAGATGTTTTGGAAGTACATTTCCCATGATGCTCCACTACACTTCAAAGTGCAGGAGCATCATGGGAAATGTAGTTCCAAAACATCTGGGGGTGCCAAGGTTCGCCATCACTGTCTTGACTTGTCTCTTGTTTCTGGTTAACCTTGAACTCTTTGCTCCTCCCACGAACTTCCTGATTTAAAGTGGTTGTAAACCCCATTCATGAAATCTGACCCAGGCACATATATTTGTAGTGTTTACTTATCTCTCTCCATAGCTCTAAGTCCTGTGTCTTTCTGCTGCTCTGTTCCTCTACTATCAGCATGATAACTTCTGACAAGGTCTGTGACACATAAGATAAAGCCAGCTGGAAAGATAAGATAAGAGAGACTACAGACTACAGCTCTACAAGTCTCTTGGTTCCTCCGCCTATGTGGAGGGGGGGTGTCTTTCCTCCAATCAGCTCACATTTTTTTGGTCCTGCCGCCTATTGCAATCTTATTGGATGATGGATGTGCATCGTATCACCCAAAAAATTACGGACCGTGACCTACCAAAGGCTTTTCCTTCTGCACCACCACAGTTTCTCTGTAAAGACATATAATATAGGCGATCCATCTTGCCTCTCTTGATTGTCGAGCTGCATCCCGCTCTTTTGGAAACAGGCTCAGGCTCCACCCATGGCCGTCTGGTTGAAAAGAATAGCTGAAATGAATGAGCTGGGGGATCTGGTGGTCACTGAGAGAGGCCTCCGAGATAAATTCCTTTAAAAAAGTGGTTTTACTGGCACAAATGTGTATACTCTGATGAGTACAAGGCCTTGCTGAATTAATTTATCCTAATTGGAGATTGCACCGATGGGCTTCCTGGATCTGTTGGGATGGCGGTCTGACTGATTTCCCCTACTTAATACCCCCCCCCCCTTTTTTTTCCCCCTCTCTTTCTTTATTTATCTTCTCTCTGTCTGGCCTTGTTTTTCTTTCACGCCGGTATTTACCGGGTAAAAAAAAATTCTCACGAGGTGCATAGACTCTTTACTGCTGGGCCTCCCGGAATGTTCTTTTACTAACCTGTATGTTTTTCTCGACTTCACTTGTTTTCCAAAAGTTATGATTTTCTAATCGGTGATATATTTTGACAAGTTTGTCATTGGTCTCTGTATTTTCTGTGAGTTGTCTGAAAATTAAAAAAAAAGAAACGGGATGAAAGATTTGTAACACGATCTGCACTTTCTAAAGAATATATAAAGCTGAAGACAGCAGATATACATGTAAAACGTATGTAGGGAGATTTGTTTCATCTCTGTGTATCATCTGAGGCTGTTCACCTCATTGGGTATAGGAAACGGTTTACATTAACTTAAAGCCATGTCTTTGCACTACCTGTTTGCCAGATTATTATGCTCTCTCCAGCGGATATCTTGCTCTTTTGCGCACCTGCAGCTGTCCTTATCTCCACTATCATTCGTTATTAACCTTTGGCTTGCTCCTTGATTACTCTTCCACTTGATACCAACCTGCAACCATATGTTACTGACATTTGGTCTTTTTACTGACTATTCTTCTGCTTGAGCCCAACCTGCTATTTCTGCTACTGTACCCCGGCTTGCTCACCTCCTGGTGGGGCGATCCTGAGTACCGTGACCTAACACGTGGTACTAACATGCAGCAAAACCCATCTCCACCATCAGGAGCTCTGGTGAAAACCAGTTGGTGCTTAGCCTGCATCATCTGCCAAGGTGAGCTGCTTGTGTACTCATCTTGCTAATCGGTAGGAGCCTCTATACTGCTAGAGCTACTAGTCTCTGAGCCTGACCACTGACTGTGACACACTGGCACCGGGAGCAGGTTCCTATAGTGACACTATACACTGCCTTGAAAAAGTATTCACACCCCTTGAAATTTTCCATATTTTGTCATGTTACAACCAAAAACGTAAATGTATTTTATTTGGATTTTATGTGATAGACCAACACAAAGTGGCACATAATTGTGGAGTGGAAGGAAAATGATAAATGGTTTTCAAAATTTTTTACAAATAAATATGTGAAGTGTGTGGGGGGGCATTTGTATGGCGCCCCCTGAGGCAATACTTTGTAGAACCCCATTTTGCTGCAATTACAGCGGCAAGTCTTTTTGGGGATGTCTCTACCAGCTTTGCACATCTAGAGAGGGACATTTTTGCCCATTCTTTTTTGCAAAATATCTCAAGCTCTGTCAGATTGGATGGAAAGCGTCTGTGAACAGCAATTTTCAAGTCTTGCCGCAGATTCTCAATTGGATTTAGGTCTGGACTGTGACTGGGCCATTCTAACACATGAATATGCTTTGATGTAAATCATTCCATTGTAGCTCTGGCTGTATGTTTTGGGTCGTTGTCCTGTTGGAAGGTGAACATCCGCCCCAGTCTCAAGTCTTTTGCAGACTCTAACGGGTTTTCTTCTAAGATTGCCCTGTATTTGTCTCCATCCATCTTCCCATCAACTCTGACCAGCTTCCCTGTCCCTGCTGAAGAAAAGCATCCCCACAAAATGATGATGCCACCACCATGTTTCACGGTAGGGATGGTGAATTCAGGGTGATGTGCAGTGTTAGTTCCCCCCCCCCCAAACATGGCGTTTTGCTTTTAGGCCAAAAAGTTGAATTTTGGTCTCCTCTGACCAGATCACCTTCTTCCACATGTTTGCTGTGTCCTCCACATGGCTTCTCACAAACTGCAAACAGGACTTCTTATGGCTTTCTTCCAACAATGTCTTTCTTTTTGTCACTCTTCCATAAAGGGCAGATTTGTGGAGAACACGACTAATAGTTGTCCTGTGGACAGATTCTCCCCCCTGAGCTGTGGATCTCTGCAGCTCCTCCAGAGTTACCATGGACCTCTTGGCTCTTCTCTGATGAATGCTCTCCTTGCCCGGCCGGTCAGTTTAGGTGGACGGTCATGTCTTGGTAGGTTTTGCAGTTGTGCCATACTCTTTCCATTTTTGGATAATGGATTGAACAGAGCTCCATGAGAAAAAGCTTGGGATAATTTTCTTATAGCCTAACCCTGCTTTAAACTTCTCCACAACTTTATCCCTGACCTGTCTGGTGTGTTCCTTGTCCTTCATAGCGCTGTTTGTTCTCTAACAAACCTCTGAGGGCTTCACAGAACAGCTGTCTTTATATACTGAGATTAAATTACACACAGATGGACTCTATTTACTAATTAGGTGACTTCTGAAGGCAATTGGTTGCACTAGATTTTAGTTAGGGGTATCAGAGTAAAGGGAGCTGAATAGAAATGCACGCCACACTTTTCACATATTTATTTGTAAAAAAAATTGAAAATCATTTATCATTTTCCTTCCACTTCACAATTATGTGCAACTTTGTGTTGGTCTATCACCTAAAATCCCAATAAAATATATTTATGTTTTTGGTTTTTAACATGACAAGATGTGGGAAATTTCAAGGGGTGTGAATACTTTTTCAAGGCGCTGTAAAAGCCTTGTAGTCATTGACATTGCCTAGGCTGAGATGATGTCATCAGTCTGCTACAGGCAGGAGGAAGCATTTCTCCCCTCCTCCAGTGATCAGATATTGGCAAAATCAGCCATGACCGAGTCATCTCTGAGCCGGCATCTCAGTCCGGAAAGTATAAGATGACCCTGGATGATGCCTAAACAAAACGTTCTTTTGGAGGGAAAAGCCAATAAAGGCGTTGTCGATGTCATGGGTGTGATACCTGGTAGAGGTAATAAATACCTGGAAGCGACACTTTGCTTAGAATGCTGTACCTAACGTAAACCAACATACCGAATGCTAGGCTCATCCTTGAATCACTTTAAATTGCTATTCTGCATGATAATTGTTTTATGCAGCAGAATTCATATTTTGAGTGAAGGCGAGCGTGCCGTCACTTTCACATACATCCATATAAATACATATAGTGTATGATTGCGCTTTGAGGTCTCTTTCAGCGTGAACTGTCAGCTCTGATAGTGTTTTAGAATGGGGTTATAATTTCCTCTCCGTTATGAATGGTGGGAGATGTGGAGATATTTGTCTGTGTATTATTAACAAAGAGATAGAAAAACTCTTCCATTGGCAATAAATCTATCAATTGAAATGACAGATAGAAGATTACATTCTTCCACTCGGGCTGACATTTTGAAGTAGATGATCTGTGTTGTGAGAGGGAGAGAGGCAGGAAAGGTCACAGCTCCCTTATCAGACAGTCATATTTTGCTGTAAAATAGAAATGTCTCTTTAATGTCACTGAACAGCATGAATGACTATTCATGGGTGATTGCTCCGAAAGCGGGCCGTGCATCTTCTGTGAATCCTCCCCTGCCATTATGGCCCATGTCCTTGCATTACATGTGCAGAAACCTAAGTTGCCTATAAACAGGGAGAGACCAGGATGTCCCAGACCTCCTCAGACAACTGGTGGACACAGCCAAGAACTGCACAGGAACCAAGATTGTGTCATATCTGAGCCAGCATCTTAGTCCAGGAAGTTTGTGGTGATCCTGGATGATGCAAAAACATAGATGGTGCTGTCCTTCTGAAGAGAAAAGAAGGCCCAGTTATTGACACCTCACCAGCACTCACTCAGGGATCCTGGCTCTACTGCAGTTGCCTATACACGGGGAGAACAGGACGTCCCAGACCTCATCAGACAACTGCTGAACACAGCCAAGAACTGCACAGGAACCAAGATGGTGTCATAGCTGAGCCAGCATCTTAGTCCAGGAAGTATGTGGTGATCCTGGATGATGCAAAAACATAGATGGTGCTGTCCTTCTGAAGAGAAAAAAAGGCCCAGTTGTTGACATTTCAACAGCATCTTAGTCCAGGAAGTATGTGGTGATCCTGGATGTTGCAAAAACATAGATGGTGCTGTCCTTCTGAAGAGAAAAGAACCTCACCAGCACTTACTCAGGGATCCTGGCTCTACTGCAACCAGTATTTAAATTCAAGGATTGGATGCTATGATGAGTGGTGACATCACTCCCCATAAATGGATCCAACATAGTTACATAGTTGGTGGTGAGATTGAAAAAAAGACACAAGTCCATCCTATGTGCGTGCTTTTTTGTCAGTATATAGTCACATAGTTGGTGGGGTTGAAAAAAAGACACAAGTCCATCAAGTTCAACCTATGTGGACTTGATGGACCTTCTAGAGAGGGACAGCAGACCCGGTTCTAGACATCTTGCCAGCACTCATTTATTGCCCCTGCATCCACTGCAACCAGTATTGAAATTGAAGTTGTCAGATGTTGTTGGATGCTATGAGAAGGGGTAACATCACCCCCATAGATGGCTCTGTCCATCAGGAAAGAACAGCAGACCCGTCTGTAGACGCCTTACCAGTGCCCACTCATGGCTCCTGCCTCAGCTACAGCCAGTATTTAAATTGAAGGTGTCAGATGGTGTTGAATGCTATAAGAAGGGGTGACATCACCCCCATAGATGGCCCTGTCCTTCTGGAAAGAAGAAAAGACCCAGTTGTAGACACCTAGGCAACACTCACTCATGGCTCCTGCCTCTGCTGCAGCCAGTATTTAAATTCAAGGTGTTGGATGGTGTTGGATTCTATGAGGAGTGGTGACATAACCACCCATAGATGGCTCTGTCCTTCAAGAGAGAACAGCCAACCCAGTTGTAGACACCTTAACAGCATTCACTCATGGCTCCTGTCTCCACTGCAGCAGGTATTTACCTTCAAAGGTGTGGGATGGTGTTGGATGCTATGGGGAGTGCTGACATCAAATGGCTCCATCCTTCCAGAAAGAAGGCAGACCAGGTTGTAGCCACCTACATAGATTGCTCTGTCCTACTTAAGAGAACAGCCAACCCAGCTGTAGACACCTTACCAATGCTCACTCATGTCTGCTGCCTCTGCTGCACCAGGTATTTAAATTCAAGGTGTTGGATGCTATGAGGATAGGTCTCCCCATAGATGGTGCTTTCCTTCAGGAGAGAACAGCAGACCCAGGCGTAGACACCTTACCAGCATTCACTCATGGCTCCTGTCTCCACTGCAGCAAGTATTTAACTTCAAAGGTGTGGGATGGTGTTGGATGCTATGGAGAGTGCTGACATCAAATGGCTCCATCCTTCTGGATGGCTCCATCATTCTGGAAAAAAGACAGGCCAGGTTGTATCCACCTACATACATTGCTCTGTCCTACTTAAGAGAACAGCCAACCCAGTTGTAGACACCTTACCAATGCTCACTCATGTCTGCTGCCTCTGCTGCACCAGATATTTAAATTCAAGGTGTTGGATGCTATGAGGATAGATCTCCCCATAGATGGCTCTGTCCTTATTGAGAGAAGAGCAGACCCAGTTGTAGAGACCTTACCAGCACTCACTCATGACTCTTGTCTCCACTGCAGCAGGGATTTAAATTTAAGGTGTCGGGTGGTGGTGTATGTTATGAGGGGTAGTGACTTTGTTCCCCATAGATGGCTCTGTCCTTCAGAAGAGAACAGCAGACTCAGTTGTAAACACTGTCAGAGGTTAGCTCAAAGGGGATCACCTTCCTTGGAAAAAAGGTAGTCCAAACGGCAGGTTTTCTTATAATCTTACTTGTAGCCAGTTTTATTTTAAAAGGTTGCATGAAAATAACACAAACAAAAACAGAAAATAAATCCTTGCCATCCAGACACTAACTAAATATTGAGGTTCCTAACTCACAGGTGAAGGGCTTCTCCCAGTCACCCACAAAACAGAGATAATGATCCTTTCTCTCACAAAGCAAACTTCACATAAGCAGCTCTCTCAGGTTTTGGCTTTCCAGTCCCAGCCAGGCCAAGAGCAATCCTTTGCTCTAGTCCTGCTTCATTTATACCACCTGTTGGTGGACACAAGTGGACCGCAAAATTTGGTCAGGAACCAACCCTACCAAGGTGGCTGATAAAACCCGGATCAGATTTTCTGCAAATGAACACATGCAAGGTGAAACATAACGTCCATCAATCACCTCGCCTTTCATAATGTCACAACACTTTTCCAGCGTTCACATGTGGCTGCTGCCTCTGCTGCACAAAGCATTTAATTTCAAGGTGTTGAATAGGGATGAGCTTCGTGTTCGAGTCGAACCCATGTTCGACTCGAACATCGGCTGTTCGACCGTCCGTCGAATTGCGAACGATATGGGCCGTTCGCGCCAAATTCGTGTGGCGCGTCACGGCCCATAATTCACTGCGGCATCGCAGTGCATTGCTGGCTGATGATTGGCCAAGCATGCACTATGACCCGCATGCTTGGCCAATCACAGCGCCGCCTGAACAGAGAGCCGTAATTGGCCAAAGCCAAGGAGGCTTTGGCCAATTATGGCTCAGGGGATTTAGTACACGCCCCACACTATATAAGGCCGCCTGCACGGCGGCCCTGTGTAGTGTGTGTTCCGGCGTTGAAAGAGATAGACAGAGAGACAGTGTTTGATTTGAGTTAGATAGATTAGGCAGAACAGTCAGTCAGTTAGCTGCACTTACAGTGTATTGTGTATATATATGCATCCCAGGTGTTGCATATATATATATACACTGTATTCAGTTTAGCTAGATCCGTTCCTGTTATCTTCTATCTAGACTATTTACATTCAGTGCAGTGTGTCCTGCTCACAGTGTTCAGCTAGATCCGTTCCTGCTATTTACATTCAGTACAGTGCTTCCTGCTCACAGTGTTCAGCTAGATCCGTTCCTGCTATTTACATTCAGTGCAGTGCGTGCTGCTCACAGTGTTCAGCTAGATCCGTTCCTGCTATTTACATTCAGTGCAGTGCGTGCTGCTCACAGTGTTCAGCTAGATCCGTTCCTGCTATTTACATTCAGTGCAGTGCGTCCTGCTCACAGTGTTCAGCTAGATCCGTTCCTGCTATTTACATTCAGTGCAGTGCGTCCTGCTCACAGTGTTCAGCTAGATCCGTTCCTGCTATTTACATTCAGTGCAGTGCGTGCTGCTCACAGTGTTCAGCTAGATCCGTTCCTGCTATTTACATTCAGTGCAGTGCGTCCTGCTCACAGTGTTCAGCTAGATCCGTTCCTGTTATCTTCCTACTGACAGGCAGGCTTGTCTGGTTACAGTATATAAAGCTACCTGAAGAAAATTACAGGTGTTCTTTTTGATCCTATTAGTACCACGGTCAGGCAGCTAGACTATTTACATTTAGTACAGTGTGTCCTGCTCACAGTGTTCAGCTAGATCCGTTCCTGTTATTTACATTCAGTGCAGTGTGTCCTGCTCACAGTGTTCAGCTAGATCCGTTCCTGCTATTTACATTCAGTACAGTGCGTGCTGCTCACAGTGTTCAGCTAGATCCGTTCCTGCTATATACATTTAGTGCAGTACGTCCTGCTCACAGTGTTCAGCTAGATCCGTTCCTGTTATCTTCCTACTGACAGGCAGGCTTGTCTGGTTACAGTATATAAAGCTACCTGAAGAAAATTACAGGTGTTCTTTTTGATCCTATTAGTACCACGGTCAGGCAGCTAGACTATTTACATTTAGTACAGTGTGTCCTGCTCACAGTGTTCAGCTAGATCCGTTCCTGTTATTTACATTCAGTGCAGTGTGTCCTGCTCACAGTGTTCAGCTAGATCCGTTCCTGCTATTTACATTCAGTACAGTGCGTCCTGCTCACAGTGTTCAGCTAGATCCGTTCCTGCTATTTACATTCAGTGCAGTGCGTGCTGCTCACAGTGTTCAGCTAGATCCGTTCCTGCTATATACATTTAGTGCAGTACGTCCTGCTCACAGTGTTCAGCTAGATCCGTTCCTGTTATCTTCCTACTGACAGGCAGGCTTGTCTGGTTACAGTATATAAAGCTACCTGAAGAAAATTACAGGTGTTCTATCCCAGCTTAGTGCAGCTACAGGCCATTAGTATGTCTGGAAGGCCAAGAAGGAGAGGCAGACAGTCACAAGCCAATAAGAGAGGGCAAGCAGGCTCTGTGTCTAGTGCTGGTCGTGGAGACGGTGCATCCTCATCAGCACGTGGCCATGGGACACGCTTGGCCTTTTTTTCGGCAGCTGGCCGTGTTGAGCCGCAACATGCGGAAGACTTGGTCGAGTGGATGACCAAGCCGTCCTCATCCTCCTCATCCTCTCTCACCCATGCCCAGGGTGCTTTGTCTGGCAAAGCAGCGGCCTCTTCCCTCAGCTCAATGTCATCAGTGACTCCTTCCCTAGCCCCACCATGTCCTCCTGAGGATTCCCTCGAACTGTTTGACCACAGTGTTGGGTACATGCTCCAGGAGGATGCCCAGCGTTTGGAAGGCTCTGATGATGATACTGAGCTCAATGAAGGCAGTAACATGAGCACGGACAGAGGGGGTGCCCAAGAAGGACAGCAATCTGGCAGTCATGCTCCCCCTGCTGCAGCATACTGCCAGGTTTGCTCCAGTGATGAGGAGGGAGGGGATGATGAGGTCACTGACTCAACGTGGGTGCCTGATAGGAGAGAGGAGGAGGAGGAGGAGGAGGAGGAGGAGGAGGAGGAGGTGGCACATCACCAACTAGGCAGGATGCCCTCCAGGGGCCAGCCTAAGGGCAGCACATTGACTGCATCACACCCCAAAGCTCCACATGTGCAGGGCGCTGCAGTCTCTGCGCGTTATTCAAAAAGTTCTTTGGTGTGGGCCTTTTTTGAGACGAGTGCATCAGATCGCACCGCTGCTATTTGCAATATATGTCTCAAGCGTATCTCGCGTGGCCAAAACATCTCCCGCTTGGGTACCACATGCTTGACCAGACATATGTTGACCTGCCATGCAGTTCGTTGGCAAGCGTATCTAAAAGACCCACACCAAAGAACAAAGACGATCTCTCCTTGCTCCTCATCAGCTGAGATTTCCAACCCCACTAGACCTTCAGTCCTCTCTGCGACCTGCAGTGAGAGGAATGAAGGTGTAGAATTAGGTGTGTCACAGCCAAGTACTTATGGGCAATCTGCTTTTGGTACACCGACGTCAGATTGTACCAGGCAAATTTCCCTGCCCCAGCTGCTGCACCGCCGAAAGAAGTTTGCTCCCAGCCATCCACATGCCCAGCGGTTGAATGCTAGCTTGGCAAAATTGCTAGCACTTCAACTGCTGCCTTTTCAGTTGGTAGACTCTGCCCCCTTCCGTGAGTTTGTGGAATGTGCGGTTCCTCAGTGGCAGGTACCCAAACGCCACTTTTTCTCACGGAAGGCGATTCCGGCTCTCTACCGGCATGTGGAAGGCAATGTCCATGCCTCGCTGGACAGGGCGGTCAGCGGTAAGGTGCATATTACCGCTGACTCATGGTCCAGCAGGCATGGACAGGGACGTTACTTAAGTTTCACGGCGCATTGGGTGACTCTGCTGGCAGCTGGGAAGGATGCAGGACAAGGTGCAGTAGTGTTGGAGGTTGTTCCGCCACCACGCCTCCAAAATGCTGATTGTGACACACCTCTCTCCTCCACCCCCTCCTCTTCTTCTTCCTCCATGGCCTCTTCCTCGGAACCAGCGGTGCTCCGTAGGCGTTCAAGGGGCTACGCAAGTACGCAGGCCAAAAGATGCCATGCGGTGCTTGAGCTGGTGTGCTTGGGGGACAGGAGCCACACTGGGGCAGAGGTTCTGTCAGCTCTGCAGGGGCAGGTTCAGAGGTGGTTGACGCCACGCCAACTTAAGGCAGGAATGGTGGTTTGCGACAATGGCACCAACCTCCTCTCTGCCCTCCGACAGGGACAACTGACCCATGTGCCCTGTTTGGCTCACGTCCTTAACTTGGTGGTGCAGCGGTTCTTGGGCAGGTACCCGGGCTTACAGGATGTCCTGAGGCAGGCCAGGAAAGTCTGTGTGCATTTCCGCCGGTCATATAATGCCAGTGCTCGGCTGACGGACCTCCAAAAGGAGTTTAACCTGCCCAAGAACCGCCTAATCTGTGACATGCCCACCAGGTGGAACTCGACGTTGGCCATGCTGCAGCGGCTGCACACGCAGCAGAGGGCCATCAATGAGTACCTGTGCGACTATGGCACCAGGACAGGGTCAGGGGACCTTGGTTTTTTTTCCCCACGCCAGTGGGCCATGATCAGGGATGCATGCACTGTCCTGTCACCATTCGAGGAGGCCACGAGGATGGTGAGCACTGACAGTGCATGCATCAGTGACACTGTCCCCCTTGTCCACCTGTTGGAGCACACGCTGCGTGGGATAATGGACAGGGCACTTGAGGCAGAACAGAGGCAGGAAGAGGAGGACTTCCTTAGCTCTCAAGGCCCCCTTTATCCAGACAGTGTTCCTGCGTGCCCGCCGATCACACAGGAAGAGGACGAGGAGGAGGAGGAGGAGGAGGAGGAAGATTGTGTCAGTATGGAGGTGGAGCCTGGCACTCAGCATCAGCAGTCTTTAAGGGATCAGTCCCAAGGAACACATGGACTTGTACGTGGCTGGGAGGAGGTGGCTGCGGACGTTGTTGTCCTTAGTGACCCAGAGGACTCCGGACCGAATGCCTCAGCAAACCTACGCTGCATGGCCTCCCTGATCCTGCAAAGCCTGCGTAAGGATCCTCGTATTCGTGGTATCAAGGAGAAGGACCAATACTGGCTGGCAACCCTCCTTGATCCACGTTACAAGGGTAAGGTTGCGGACCTTATCTTGCCATCGCAGAGGGAGCAGAGGATGAAACATCTTCGGGAGGCCTTGCAGAAAGGTCTGTGCAACGCGTTCCCAGAGACTGGGAGGTTACAAACTCCTGTTTCTGGACAACGTGTTGCTGAGGCTTCGGTCAGTCAAAGAAGGAGCGGTGGAGAAGGTGGCCGTCTGACCGATGCGTTCAGACAATTTTTTGGTCCGCAGCCCCAAGGTATGATCGGTTCCAGCAACCATCGCCAGCGTCTGTTTTACATGGTGCAGGAATACCTAGGGGCAAGATCAGACTTGGACACCTTTCCCACCGAAAATCCTCTGGGTTACTGGGTCTTGAGGATGGATCACTGGCCAGAGCTTGCACAGTATGCAATTGAGCTACTGGCCTGTCCTGCATCCAGCGTTCTTTCGGAACGCACATTCAGTGCTGCTGGAGGCGTGGTAACCGATCACAGGGTGCGTCTGTCCACCGACTCGGTCGATCGGCTGACCTTCATAAAAATGAATCAGTCTTGGATCACCACCAGCTACCAAGCACCTGATGCAGATGTAACCGAATAATTTTTTTTGAAATCTCAGATCCCTTCAAAGACTGCCTATGCTGATGCTGAGTGACTATCCCTGAGTAATTATCCTCTTCCTCCTCAATCATCACGCTGATAGCTTGTAAGAACATTTTTGGTTCTGGGCGCCACCACCAGTGCCTAAGGCACAATTTTTCAGCCCCTGTTTAACAGGGGCGTGTAATTACAATTTTTGATGTAATACTTTGCAGCAGGGCTCGTTCCTGCATTCCAACTAGAGTGTCTGTGAGGGGTTGCAGTGTTGTGGCACCAGCACCAGTGCCTAAGACCCAATTTTTCTGCCCCTGTCTAACAGGGGCGTGTAATTACAATTTTTGATGCAATACTTTGCAGCAGGGCTTGTTCCTGCATTCCAACTAGAGTGTCTGTGAGGGGTTGCAGTGTTGTGGCACCAGCACCAGTGCCTAAGACCCAATTTTTCAGCCCCTGTCTAACAGGGGCGTGTAATTACAATTTTTGATGCAATACTTTGCAGCAGGGCTTGTTCCTGCGTTTCAACTAGAGTGTCTGTGAGGGGTTGCAGTGTTGTGGCACCAGCACCAGTGCCTAAGACCCAATTTTTCAGCCCCTGTCTAACAGGGGCGTGTAATTACAATTTTTGATGCAATACTTTGCAGCTGGGCTTGTTCCTGCGTTTCAACTAGAGTGTCTGTGAGGGGTTGCAGTGTTGTGGCACCAGCACCAGTGCCTAAGGCCTAATTTTTCAGCTCCTGTTCAACAGGGGCATGTAATTACAATTCTTGATCTAATATTTCACAGCAGGGCCCTGTGAGGGCTTACAGTGTTTTGGCCACAGCAACACCTAAGGCCCAAATTTCTGCTGAGTATATAGGGCAGGACCCTACTTTCAAACATCTAACTTACAAACGACTCCTACTTGCAAACGGAAGGAGACAACAGGAAGTGAGATGAAATCTACCCCTAAGGAAGGGAAATTCTCTCCTGTAAGAGTTAATATGGGAAAACAATTTTTCCTTTCCACTGATGCTTTCCAATCCTTGTTCCACAAAAAAACCCAAATTTTCAAAAAACATTTTTCATTGGGACAAAAAAGTGAGGTGAAATCTTCTGAAGAGGAGGAAAGACGCAAAACAAATGTCACAGGGGTGATAACCCTTCCCTATGTTTTCCAAAAAGCTTAGAAAAGATTTTTTGGCTGGAGCTAAACACATTAAAAATGTTCAAAATTACAAACAGATTCTACTTAACAACAAACCTACAGTCCCTGTCTTGTTTGCACCGCCTGTATACTGCTGTTCAGAGTATATAGGGACCTTTCCTTATTTTAATTTGGGTGCGGGGTTCCCCTTAATATCCATACAAGACCCAAAGGGCCTGGTAATGGACTGGGGGGTACCCATGCCGTTTGTCTCACTGATTTTCATCCATATTGCCATGACCCGACATGACATTAAACCCGCAAGCAGTTTTAAATGAGATTTTTTCCTTTAAAAATGACATTTGGTGCAGGGACTGTTCTAAACATGGGAAACACGCGTCACTTTACAGGCATACTATAGACACCCCCCAGGTACGATATTTAAAGGAATATTTCACTTTTTTTTTTTTACTTTAAGCATCATTAAAATCACTGCTCCCGAAAAAACGGCCGTTTTTAAAAGTTTTTTTTGCATTGATACATGTCCCCTGGGGTAGGACCCGGGTCCCCAAACCCTTTTTAGGACAATACCATGCAAATTAGCCTTTAAAATGAGCACTTTTGATTTCGAACGTTCGAGTCCCATAGACGTCAATGGGGTTCTAACGTTCGTGCGAACTTGCGGTCCGTTCGCGGGTTCTGGTGCGAACCGAACCGGGGGGTGTTCGGCTCATCCCTAGTGTTGAATGGTGTTGGATGCTACGAGGAGTGGTGACATCACCACCTATAGATTGTTCCGTCCTTCAGGAAAGAACTGTAGACCTGGTTGAAGACACCTTACGAGCGCTCACTCATGGCTCCTGCCTCAGCTGCAGCCAGTATTTAAATTCAAGGTATCAGATGCTGTTGGATACTATGAGAAGGGGTGACCTCACTCCTATAGATAGCTCTGTCCTTCTGGAGAGAACAGCAGACCCAGTTGTGGACACTTTACCAGCACTTACTCATGGCTCCTATCTCTGCTTCAGCTGAAATTTTAATTCATGGTATCAAATGGTGTTGGATGGTGTGAGGAGTGGTGACATCACTCCCTATAAATGGCTCCAACCTCCTGGCGTAAACAGCAGACCCAGATTTAGACACCTTGCCAGCGTTCACTCATGGCTCCTGCCTCTGATGCAGCCAGTACTTAAATTCATGGTGTCAGATTGTGTTATGCTATAATGAGTGGTGAAATCACCCCCATAGATGGCTCCATTCTTCTGGAGAGAACAGCAGACCCAGCTGTAGACACCTCACCAACACTCACTCGTGGCTCCTTATTCTACAGCAGCTGGTATTAAATGTAGCTGATGTTGGCAGCAGTGGTGGTGACATCACACCCCTGGTTATGTGATGAGGCTCGTCTCCATAAAGTTGAATCCAGTGACGTCACGGTTGTGCGACCAGTCATCACAGTTATGATACCAAGGGTGAAGACTAGCCCAATGGCAGCACACTATACTGCCATGGAGGACAAGTGAAGTTTAATATTTGAAGCAATATTGCTTTTTCTGAATCACCTAAAAGTAGAACTCCAGAACCAGCTTAGGTGATCCTTTTCAGGGTGGGGTGACCCAGTCACCTGATGGTGCTGCGTCTACTGATTGGCTGCTACACCCAACTGCTGTCACATGGGTAGTAGTGCCAGCTGCAACAGAGGCAGGAGTGGTGTGGAGGCACTGGTAAAGTGAGTATAACTGGTCCAGGTGGGCTAGGACTTCAAGAATGTTTTTCTTTGACGTTTTAGATCCCGCCTCCTGCAAAAAATGTCCCAATTTTCACTTACTCTCTCTATGCTCCAGCCCGGTCCCCAACTTTCTCCTCAGTTTAGCATTGGTGGTCTTTTTCAGGGCAGGATGACCTCACTACCCAGATCATGTGACAATGCTTGCATCTACTGATTGGCTGCTAAACCCAAGTGTTGTCACATGGGAGGAGGCCACTGAGTTGTGGCATCAGCTGCAACAAAGGCTGGAGAGTGGTGTGGCGGTGCTGGTAAGGTAGTCTAGGAAGCTTTCCGGTGGAACTCCAATTAAAATACAATTTCTACATTGAAATAGAAATATGTTTATAAAATTTTAGTTTCACCCTCCCGCAAATAATGTTGCCAGTCTTCATTTACTCTCTCCATGCTTCAGCACTGTCCCCGATGTCCTCCTCAGTTCAGCATTGGTGGTGCTCTTCAGGGCAAAAGGTCACCCGCCATTGTGCCCATTTCCAGTGAGTCCAGCCTTTCATTACGCCCCCCCCCAGTAGACACTATCTCATGCAGACTGGGCGAACATTACCAACACGCCACCCCACCCCTATCCTGAGGGAAGAAGAGGTACCTTCTGTGATATCACTGGACCTGCTACAAGACTTCAAAGTAAAAGAAAAGAAAGGTATGTAGAGGTCTAAAAAAATACCGGGAGGCTGTCTAGTGAGGAGAAGGGAGAGAAAAACCTCAGTGGACAAAAACAAATAACAACTTAATTCAACCAGTTAAGACGGTTCCACCTAACTGTAAAACTGTCCCCAATGTCCTCCTCAGTTCAGCGTCGGTGGTGCTCTTCAGGGTCAGAAGGTCACCCTCCATTGTGCCCATTTTCAGTGAGTCCAGCTTGTCATTACACCCCCCCTAGTGGACACTATGTCATGCAGACTGGACGAACAGTACTCACACGCCACCCCACCTCTATCCTGAGGAAGAAGAGGTACCTTCTGTGATATCACTGGACCTGCTACAAGACTTCAAAGAAAAAAAAAAGGTATGTAGAGGTCTAAAAAATGCCGGGAGGCTGTCTAGTGAGGAGAAGGGAGAGAAAAACCTCAGTGGACAAAAAGTAATAAAGACTTAATTCAACCAGTTAAGACGGTTCCACCTAACTGTAAAATACTAAAATAAAATGTAAATGTAATGTAATGTAAATAATAAAGGAAATAATACAATAAAATAGTAACTATAATGATAATAATAATGCAATGTATATAAAAAAGGAAATAATACAATAAAATAACAATAATAATAATAATAATAATAATATAAAAAATAAATAATCAATAAAAGTAAATAATACAATAAAATAGTAATAATAATGTAATGTAAATAATAAAGTAAATAATACAATAAAATAGTAATTATAATGATAATAATAGTAAATATTACAATATATTATTATTATTATTATTATTATTATTATTATTATTATTATTATTATTATTATTATTATTATTATTATTATTATTAATAATAATAATAATAATAATAATAATAATAATATAAAAATAAAAAATCAATAAAAGTAAATAATACAATAAAATAGTAATTATAATGATAATAATAATGTAATGTAAAAAATAAAGTAAATAATACAATAAAATAACAATAACAATAATAATAATAATATTAATAATAATAAGAAGAAGAATATAAAAAATAAATAATCAATAGAATAATGTATATAATAATAAAGTAATATAATAATGTATATGTTATTCAATGTAAAATATAAATGTAATGTAAATCTAATTTTAAAAAATATAAATATATAATAAAAAGTAAAACTGAAAAGTATTTCTTTTTTTCTCTGTGAGAACAAGCCTTTTCTTTCCTCTTCAGTTGTGTACGGGCCTCTCCCCACTTCCGATAGATTGCCTGGTTGATGTCCCCGTGTTACTAGTGATTTAAAGTCTTATTTATTAATCAATAAACTACATGTCCCACAGCTAAACACTAGTATACTAATCAATATTAATTATTAATCGCCTAAATACCCAGCCTAAATCACCATTATCAATGACACCCCTAGGAGCAGCCAAAATCGCGGCTCCCATTAAAATGGATTAACGCACAAACTATTTCATTAAATACAGACGCAATGCACTTCTATGGAAGCCTCATTAATATCACCGCCCCTGGCTTCTATTGAGATATTATGTAATGTTCAGAGCCATGGTTTCTACAGTCTGTCGATGGCATGTATATAATTATAAAAGCAGACATCAATATAAGCCCTCAGGTGGGCTGTAACATTGGCTCAAAATCGAGAGGGCCCACGTTGGCTGCTAATATAGGATTAGGTATTATTGGGAATCTATATCTCTATTTAAAGGAACTTATTTTTTTTCTTTATTACATATATAAATAAGCAAATTTGTGCAATTTGTACCATTTCCTATTGAGAATATTGTATGGGCTGATCCACCATTTTGTTTTTACTACTCACTGGATTGGTGTTTAGAGTCTTGCTCTTGGAGTGAAGCCACTCCCTTGAAGAAAAGCTCCACTTTGGAAGTGAGGTCACACCCTTGAGGAGAAGCCCCACCCTTGAAGTTCCTCATTTTGAAAGTTGCTTTGGGTTTAGGGGATATACCCTTACATCTAGGACTGGTAAATTTTGGAGAAAGCTTGTTTAGTGATCCACCTTTGGATATTTACTACTCACTGGATTGGCGTTTAGAGTCTTGCTCTTGGAGTGAAGCCACACCCTTGAAGAAAATCTCCACCTTGGAAGCGAGGTCAAACCCTGGAGAGGAGAAGACCCACCCTTGAAGTTCCTCATTTTGGAAGGTGTTCTGGGTTTAGGGGATATACCCTTACATCTAGGACTGGTAAATTTTGGAGAAAGCTTGTTTAGTGATCCACCTTTGGGTATTTACTACTCACTGGATTGGCGTTTAGAGTCTTGCTCTTGGAGTGAAGCCACACCCTTGAAGAAAATCTCCACCTTGGAAGCGAGGTCAAACCCTGGAGAGGAGAAGACCCACCCTTGAAGTTCCTCATTTTGGAAGGTGTTCTGGGTTTAGGGGATATACCCTTACATCTAGGACTGGTAAATTTTGGAGAAAGCTTGTTTACTGATCCACCATTGGGTCTTTACTACTCACTGAATTGGTGTTTAGAGTCTTGCTCTTGGAGTGAAGCCACACCCTTGAAGAAAATCTCCACCTTGGAAGCGAGGTCAAACCCTTGAGAGGAGAAGACCCACCCTCGAAGTTCCTCATTTTGGAAAGTGCTCTGGGTTTAGGGAATATACCCTTACATCTAGGACTGGTACATTTTGGAGAAAGTTGTTTACTGATCCACCATTGGGACTTTACTACTCACTGGATTGGTGTTTAGAGTCTTGCTCTTGGAGTGGAGCCACACCCTTGAAGAAAAGCTCCACCTTCGAAGTGAGGTCACACCCTTGAGGAGAAGCCCCACCCATGAAGTTCCTCATTTTGAAAGTTGCTCTTGGTTTAGAGGATATACCCTCACATCTAGGACTGGTACATTTTGGAGAAAGCTCTTTTGACTGCACTTCTATGGTTTACAGGAGTTCAGTCCATTCTGCACTCCTGTGATCCGTTTTCAGTAGACAGCAGGGGGTAAAGACCACTGTCGACTGACATCACAGAGCCGGTCCAGGCTCGGTGAAAGATCACGACAATATGGATGGTATTCTGCCAATATGCCTGGACCGGCTTCCGGCTCAGCCTCTTATCGAGCCACTTCCACCCCCTCCACAGCCCAGCGCTCCAGTAAACGTGGGGGTTGGGGAGTAGACAGCGTTGACCGAGAAGCGAGCGATCGCCTGTGTTTGATCGCTCGGTTCTTAGTGTTACAGAAGGCGGGGTGGGATTAACCACTTCAACCCCCCTTCCTGACCAGGCCATTTTTTGTGATATGCCGCACTGCGTTACTTTAACTGACAATTGTGCGGCCGTGCGATGTTGTACCCAAATAAAATCGAAGTACTTTTTATCCCACAAATAGAGCTTTATTTTGGTGGTATTTGATCACTAGACATGTGCAATTGGTTTAGTTCCGAATTCGTTTTTTAACAAATTTTGACAAATTTGTTAATTCTGAAATTACCAAATTTCCAAATTTCTCAGTTTCCGGAATTTTGACATTTCGAATTTCTGATTTTCGCATTTCCGATCATTCGGAATTCGGAAATTTGGAAACTCGGAAATTCTGAATTCGGAAATTGGAAATTTAGGAAATTTGAAAATTTCTGAAATTGGAAAATTCGAAAACTCGAATTCGGAAATTCAAAATTTCGGAAATTCGGAAGTACGGAAATTCGAAATTTTGGAAATTTGTAAATTTGAAAATTCGTAAATTATGAATTTCGTAAATTTGAAAATTCAGAAATTTGGAAATTTGAAAATCCTAAAATAAGAATTAAAATCTGCAAATTCAAAAGAATGAAAATCCGAAAAATTTGAAAACCCCCGAAACTCTGAAATAACTAACTAATATAAACTATTAAATTATAGTTATTGGAATTACCTTTCAAATTTGGATGTTAGTGAATGTAACGAGTATGAATTTATCCGAAGTTGTCAATTATCTGAAATAACGAATGTCCTATCTAAAAGAATGCAATGTAACGATCTAATAATAATAATAATAAATAACAATAATAATAATAATAATAAAACCTTTTTATTATTTATTATTCATTTGTTTCATTCCATTTGTTTAGATGCGGCATTCGTTATTTCAGATAATTCGTAACTTCAGATAAATTTGTATTTGTTACGTTCACAAACAGCCAAATTTGAATCCAATTTTTTCAGATTTTTGAATTTTTGGATTTATGAATTTTAGAATTTCCGAAAATCCGAAAATTCGAAATTTGGAAACTCGGAAATTTGGAAATCCGGAAATCTGGAAATTCGGAAATCCGAAAATCCGAAGTTCAGAAATCTGAAAATTAGAAAATACGAATTTTCAGAGTTCCGAATTTCCGAATTATGAATTATGAATTTTTGAATTTTCTAAAATTCGGAAATTCAGAATTCGGAAACTCGGAAATCCGAAAATTCAAAATTTGGAAACTCGAAAATTCGGAAATCCGGAAATGCGGAAATCCAAAAATTCGAAATTTGGAAACCCGAAAATTTCAAAATCAGAATTTTCGGATTTCCAAATTTCCGAATTCCGAATTCCGAATTCCCGAATTTTTGAATTTCTTAATTTCCGAATTTTAGAAAATTTTCGAATTTCCAAATTTCTGAAAAAAGCAAAAAAACGAATGAAACAAAAACGAACACATTTTTTGTCAGCGCACATGTCTATATCACCTCTGCAGGTTTTATTTTTTGCACTATAAACTAAAAAAAAGGAAGACAATTTTGGGGGAAAAAAAAAAACACTTTCTGATATAAAACATATCCAATTAAAAAAAAAAGTTAAAAATCGAATTTCTTTATCAATTTAGCCCAATATATATTCTGCTACATATTTTTGTAAAAAAAAAAATCCCAATAAGCGTATATTGATTGGTTTGTGCAAAAGTTATCGCGTCTACAATCTATGGAATATTTTCTTCCTTTTTTTTTTCTCCTAGTAATGGCCAATTACTAGGACAATAACTGACACTTTTGACACTTTTTGGGGACCAGTGACACCAATACGGTGATCAGTGCTAAAAAATATGCACTGTCACTGTACTAATAATACTGGCTGGGAAGGGGTTAACAACATCAGGGGGCGATCAAAGGGTTAAATGTGTTCCTAGGGAGTGCATTCTAACTGTGGGGGGGGGGAGGTGCTTTGCCTGGAGGAATGTAAAGATTGGTGTTGATGCTTAGCAGAAACACAGGATCAGTACGGTGCTTCTAAGTTCAGTAATCAAAACACTTTAACCACTTCAATACCGGGCACTGATTGGCATGCCTGATGGGCACTGATTGGCATGCCTAATGGGCACTGATTTGCATTCTTGATGGGTACTGATTAGCATCCCTTGTGGGCGCAGGTTGGCATCCCTGGTAGGCACGGGTTGGCATACCTGGTGGGCGTGGGTTGGCATCCCAGGTGGGCTCCAATAGGCATCCTTGATGTGTCTGCACTGATAATCAATGCGCTTATTAACAGCACAGACCCCCCCGTCAGGAGAGCCAATGATTGGCTCTCGTCTACTCGCGCCTTGTCTGAGGAAACGCCAATAAACGGCACTTCATGACTACCATGTGATCAGCTATGATTGGAAACATCTGATCACATGGTAAAAAGCCTACATCATAGGCTCTTTACCGGGATCTGAGATGCTGTGTGTCAGAGCGTTACACCGCACTACCGATCGTTGCGCTACGCACCTTCGCGGGCATGCGCGTGAGCAGTCTATATCATTTAGGATAACTTAACCACTTTGCGACCATCATTCTGCTATATGGCGGCAGGGAAGTGGTTTGTTTTATTGACAAAAGCGGTTAAAATACACTTACAAGTTGGGTGTGATAGGAAATCTCATCAATTAGTCCATAGCATCCATCGGGAGGCCTCCTGGGTGGTTTGTACAGCTGAAGATGAAAGTCCAGCCAACCAGCGGTGGGAAGCACCGTGCCTGTCAGGGCCAGCGTGGATCGGAGGCACACCGCAAGTGACGTCAAAGTGGGCGGGAACACATTTCGAGCATGCCCAGTCGCTTCTTCAAAACCAACCAACCAGCCAATTTAGTTTTGAAGAAAGAGCGGCTGGGCTTGCAAAACGTGTCACCGCCCACTTTGACGTTACTTACGGGCGCCTACGTCCCACGCTAGGCCCTCACAAGCGTGGCTCTCCTTCCTGGATCAGAGACACGGTGCTTCCCACCGCTGGTCAGCTGGACTTTCATGTGCAGCTGTAAAAACACCCAGGAGGCATCCCGCTGGACGCTATGGTCTATTTGATGAGCTCTCCTATCACACCCATCTTGTAAGTATTTTTAACTGCTCTTGTCCTTAAAGTGTTCTTCTTATTACTTCACTTAGAAGTGCCTTCTTCTCTGTCTAATAGTTTTCCAAATAGGCCTTGAAAAAAGGCCAGGAAAAAAAAAAATCATAAGATCCGCCCCATACGGACTTCAATAGGGCTTGGCACTATGACTGGGGTTCGCAGATATCTACCCAGGTTCAGTGGACCTCCTGTGAACTGAACTTTGCCTGGTTTGCTCATCCCTGTTGATGAACAGAAGTCAACTTTTTGGATTATTTTTGAACCTTTCTAGGGACCCTAGGGATTTCAATAGGGTTTGGTGCTATGACCGGGGGGGTTCGCAGACAGGGATCTCCAAACAACGGCCCTCCAGCTGTTGCGGAACTACACGTCCCATGAGGCATTGTAAAACTTTGACATTCACAGATATGACTAAGCTTGATGGGAATTGTAGTTCCTGAACAACTGGAGGGCCATAGTTTGGAGACCCCTGTTAGCAGACATCCCACCTGGCTCAGTGAACCTCCTGTGAGCTGAACTTTGCCTGGTTTGCTCATCCCTCTTGATGAACAGAAGCCAACTTTTTTGGGTTATTTTTGAACCTAGGCATGATGGGAATTGTAGTTCCTGAACAACTTGAGGGCCAGAGTTTGGAGACCTCTGTTAGCAGACATCCCACCAGGTCCGGTGAACCTCCTGTGAGCTGAACTTTTCCTGGTTTGCTCATCCCTGTTGATGAACAGAAGCCAACTTTTTGGGGTTATTTTTGAACCTTTGTAGAATGTTACACAATTGCATTTGAGCGCGGTTTGACCATTTTGTCCCCAGAGGTCAAAAAAGATCAGGAAGAAAAAAAAAATCATAAAATCCACCCCCTAGGGACTTCAATAGGGTTTGGCGCTATGACCGGGGTTCGCAGACAGGGATCTCCAAACTACGGCCCCCCAGCTGTTACGGAACTACACATCCCATGAGGCATTGTAAAACTTTGACATTCACAGACATGACTAAGCATGATGGGAATTGTAGTTCCTAAACAACTGGAAGGCCATAGTTTGGAGACCCCTATTCGCAGACATCCCACCAGGTTCAGTGAACCTCCTGTGAGCTGAACTTTGCCTGGTTTGCTCATCCCTGTTGATGAACAGAAGCCAACTTTATTGGGCTATTTTTGAACCTGGGCATGATGGGAATTGTAGTTCCTGAACAACTGGAGGGCCATAGTTTGGAGACCTCTGTTCGCAAACATCCCACCAGGTTCAGTGAACCTCCTGTGAGCTGAACATTGCCTGGTTTGCTCATTCCTGTTGGGGAACAGAAGCCAACTTTTTTGGATTTTTTTTAACCTTTGTAGAATGTTACACAATTGCATTGGAGCGCGGTTTGACCATTTTTTCCCCGGAGGTCAAAAAAGACCAGGAAAAAAAAATCATAAGATCCGCCCCCTACGGACTTCAATAGGGTTTGGCGCTATGACCGGGGTTCGCAGACAGGGATCTCCAAACTACGGCCCTCCAGCTGTTGTGGAACTACTCATCCCATGAGGCATTGTAAAACTCTGACATTCACAGACATGACTAGGCATGATGACAATTGTAGTTCTTGAACAACTCGAGGGCCTTAGTTTGGAGACCTCTGTTCGCAAACATCCCACCAGGTTCAGTGAACCTCCTGTGAGCTGAACTTTGCCTGGTTTGCTCATCCCTGTTGATGAACAGAAGCCAAGTTTTGTGGATTGTTTTTGAACCTTTCTAGAACGTTACACAATTGCGTTGGAGCACGGTTTGACCATTTTGTCCCTGGAGGTAAAATAAGACCAGGAAAAAAAAAAAATCATAAGATCCGCCCCCTACGGACTTCAATAGGGTTTTGGCGCTATGACCGTGGTTCGCAGACATCCCACCAGGTTCAGTGGACCTCCTGTGAACTGTACTTTGCCTGATTTCCTCATCCCTGTTGATGAACAGAAGCCAACTTTCTTGGATTATTTTTTAACCTTTGTAGAACGTTACACAATTGTGGTGGAGCGCGGTATGACCATTTTGTCCCCGGAGGTCAAAAAAGGCCAGGAAAAAAAAAATCATAAGATCCGCCCCCTTCAATAGGTTTTTGGCGCTATGACCAGGATTTGCAGACATCCCACCAGGTTCCGTGGACCTCCTGTGAACGGAACTTTGCCTGGTTTGCTCATCCCTGTTGATGAACCGAAGCCAACTTTTTTTGGATTGTTATTTAACCTTTCTAGAACGTTACACAATTGTGTTGAAGCGAGGTTTGACCTTTTTTTTTTTCCCCGGAGGTCAATTTTATTATTTATGTGTTCTTCCTTTCTAAAAAAAAAAAAAAGATAAAAAAAAGGTCTATTCCGCAATTCTTATGAACAAACCCCACCACTGGCTTAAACTTTGCTCAGAACTTAGGAAAATCCATGTTCCAACATGCGACATTTGACGTCTCTAATTCCCAGATACACACGTGTGTTTGCTAATACAGCTCTTCGATTTCACCTTCGATCTTTAAACGGTACAATATTAGTTTTTTTCACTTTCCCCGGGTTGACAAAATGTCAAGTTCCCTCCTCTTCCCCCCTCCCCCCCTTTCAATTTATTTACTTGACATATTGGAAAACTTATCAGAGAGGCGAAAAACCTGCTACGTGTTCCGTCGCGGCTACCAAATGGAAAAAACGCTTCCATTAAAGGCCTGAACTATTGACTACTTGATTAAACGTATTGATCGGACATTGATCGACTCCATATAAATGCATCGTGTCTTGTTAAATACAAATTTATTAGGTCTAGGTACGGTGTCAGCGGCTCGTGTCTGTAGGTTTAATCTGGAAGATTCATCAAACGTGTTCACGCCAAGTTGTGTCAGGGATGTTAAACATGCTTCGCCAGCAAACGAGTCGGTCGGGGGGAGCGCTGGATCGCTGCGTTCCTCAGCTTTATGCGCACCAGGGTGATCAATCAAGTGTTTCTGTGTTCTGTGTCCAGTCTTGGCAGCCATTGATCCGTTCAAGCCGGACGTGACTCCGCGTTCTGCACCGTAACCGATACATGAGGCAACATTAAAGGGCCGGGTAAACCAAATCCATATTTTAAGCTCATGAATAATCATAATTAAATAAACAAATAAATAATAGATAAAATAAACAAATAAAAATAAATAGATTAAATACATATATAAATAAATAATAGATAAAATAAACAAATACAAATAAATAGATAAAATAAATATATAAATAAATAATAGATAAAATAAACAAAAACAAATAAATAGATGAAATAAATACATAAATAAATAATAGATAAAATAAACAAATACAAATAAATAGATGAAATAAATACATAAATAAATAATAGATAGAATAAACAAATATACAAATAAATAAATTAAATAAATAAATAATAGATAAAATAAACAAAAATAAACAGATGAAATAAATACATAAATACATAATAGATAAAATAAACAAATACAATAAATAGATTACATACATATATAAATAAATAATAGATAAAATAAACAAAAATAAATAGACTAAATGAATACATAAATACATGGCTCGCAGTCTCCACTCTAATTCATCCCAAAGGTGTTCTATCAGGTTGAGGTCAGGACTCTGCACTTGCTTTGTGCGCTGGTCCAAATCATTTGGTGGAGGGGGGATTATGGTGTGGGGTTGTTCTGCACAGATTGGGCTTGGCCCCTTAGTTCCAGTGCAGGCCAGTCAAGTTCCTCCACCCCAAACTCGCTCCTCCATGTCTTTATGGACATTGCTTTGTGCACTGGTCTAAATCATTTGGTGGAGGGGGGATTATGGTGTGGGGGTTGTTTTTCAGGGGTTGGGCTTGGCCCCTTAGTTCCAGTGAAGAGAACTCTTAAGGCGTCAACATACCAAGACATTTTGGACAATTTCATGCTCCCAACTTTGTGGGAACAGTTTGGGGATGGCCCCTTCCTGTTCCAACATGACTGCGCACAAAGCAAGGTCCATAAAGAAATGGATGAGCGAGATTGGGGTGGAGGAACTTGAGTGGCCTGCACGGAGTCCTGACCTCAACTTTGGGATGAATTAGAGCGGAGACTGTGAGCCAGGCCTTCTCATTCCAACATCAGTGCCTGACCACACAAATGCTCTTCTGGAAGAATGGTCAAACATTCCCATAGACACACTCCTAAACCTTGTGGATGGCCTTCCCAGAAGAGATGAAGCTGTTATAGCTGCACAGGGTGGGCCAACTCAGTATTGAACCCTACGGACTAAGACTGGGATGCCATTAAAGTTCATGTGCGTGTAAAGGCTGGCGTCCCAATACTTTTGGTAATATTGTGTATTTAAAATAAAAAAGAGGATAGAAGATTCTGTTTTTTTTTATATGGAGAAACATTTACAGAATGCTAAGTGGACTGTTATGAGGCCTCATAGTGAGGAGGGATATAACCAACTTCCCTGTAGCAGCTGTCTGCTGGCCGGGCTCCAGAAAGACATACTAAAGAGTTTGCTGTATTACTACCTTAGCAGTTTTTTTTTTGTACTGCCTTTATGGATATCATTGTTCTTTCCTTATATGTTTCTTTAATTTATGTGCAGTTCATTATTTTATGCATATCGTTTCCATATTTTTTTTTTTTTTTTGATTGCATTACTACTTGATACTCATCCAACAATATTTAGTGTACTGTTCATGTAAATTTGGATACAAGTTTCTTTTCTTGCAGCGCATAAAAAAGAAATAGAAAAAAAGAGTCCAATCCAGATGGAAAAAAACAGCAATCACCGGACAGAAGGAATGACAGGATCCCTCGTGAGGAAAATAGGAGAGTCGTCCCAATGTTGTGTAACTGATCCTTCACCAATTAAAGTCAAATACGCTTACCGGAGTGGATGGACCCCCTATCACAGAAGGTCAGAAGCATATATATCCCCTCAGGGATGTAATGAGACTCCCATAAGAGCGATCTTCAATCCCAGTCCGTGGAGCTCTTGTCCAGCAGTGTAAACCAATGGCAAAGGGGAAGACCTTTTGCTCTCCTAGACAGAAGTTGTCTGAGGTTCCCAGGCTCTTGTCCAGCAGTGTAAACCAATGGAAAAGGGGAAGACCTTTTGCTCTCCTAGACAGAAGTTGTCTGAGGTTCCCAGGCTCTTGTCCAGCAGTGTAAACCAATGGCAAAGAGGAAGACCTTTTGTTCTAGACAGAAGTTGTCTGAGGTTCCCAGGCTCTTGTCCAGCAGTGTAAACCAATGGAAAAGGGGAAGACCTTTTGCTCTCCTAGACAGAAGTTGTCTGAGGTTCCCAGGCTCTTGTCCAGCAGTGTAAACCAATGGCAAAGGGGAAGACCTTTTGTTCTAGACAGAAGTTGTCTGAGGTTCCCAGGCTCTTGTCCAGCAGTGTAAACCAATGGAAAAGGGGAAGACCTTTTGCTCTCCTAGACAGAAGTTGTCTGAGGTTCCCAGGCTCTTGTCCAGCAGTGTAAACCAATGGCAAAGGGGAAGACCTTTTGCTCTCCTAGACAGAAGTTGTCTGAGGTTCCCAGGCTCTTGTCCAGCAGTGTAAACCAATGGCAAAGGGGAAGACCTTTTGCTCTCCTAGACAGAAGTTGTCTGAGGTTCCCAGGCTCTTGTCCAGCAATGTAAACCAATGGCAAAGGGGAAGACCTTTTGCTCTCCTAGACAGAAGTTGTCTGAGGTTCCCAGGCTCTTGTCCAGCAGTGTAAACCAATGGAAAAGGGGTAGACATTTTGCTCTCCTAGACAGAAGTTGTCTGAGGTTCCCAGCCCAAGAGGGCTCTTGGGCTGGGATCCTCAGACAACTTCTGTCTAGGAGAGCAAAAGGTCTTCCCCTTTGCCATTAGTTTACACTGCTGGACAAGAGCTCCACGGATTGGGATTGAAGATCGCTCTTATGGGAGTCTCATTACATCCCTGAGGGGATATATGCGCTTCTGACCTTCTGTGATTGGGGGTCCATCCACTCCGGTGACCTTAATTGGTGAAGGATTAGTTACACAACATTGGGATGACTCTCCTATTTTCCTCACGAGGGATCCTGTCATTCCTGTTGTCCGGTGATTGCTGTTTTTTACATCTGGATTAGACTCTTATCTTAGACACTTATCTTTGTTTTATATTGTTATTTGCTGGGTATATGTGATTACCTTTAGTGTCCAGCTTGTATTCTCATTTTATTTTATTTCTTACATTGTGTTTGCGCCGATTGTTTTTCGGTTTTTAAGTTTCTATTCTTATTACCAAGTTTTATTTTTTATTTTGTAGCCCTGATGAGGGATAAGTGTTTTTGGTTTTTGACGCTCGGGTCCCATTGACTTTTAATGGGGTTCGTTATTCGGGTCCGAACTTTTGCGGCGTTCGAAAGTTCTGGTGCGAACCGAACGGGGGGGGGGGAGTCCGTTCAGGCCCATTCCGAGTCTTCGACGGCTTACAGTTACTCAAACTTAACCGACAAACCTTGCAAGGTCTTATAAAGCTCTATCTGAAAGACTTCTCTAATAGCTTAGCTGACTTGACTTCTGTTAAAGGTATTGTCCGCACGATCAGCTGAACAGGTCCCGATAGCGGACTCTCCTGCCCCGCGGCATGGAAAAGACGGCACACTGAGATAACTGACCAATACCTAACATGCTGTGAAAGAAGCATTACCTCAATAAATAAAACGCACAGGAAGGCTTGGAAAATCTCTGAATAAACTGAGGAAATAGATTATTGACCATTTTACGCTTTTGATGGACCCTTTAGGATTGCAAAGTGCACTAAACCAATCAGGGGTTTCCAATTTTAAATGCACTCCTTTGCAGAAATTAAAAAAAAAACAAAAAAAAAACGTAAAAATTTAAAAAGAAAAGAAAAATTTAAAAAGAACGGTCCTGCTGTCTGTGACTTGGATCTTTGCTCTCTTGAGGAGCTTGCCAAAGAATCTTCTGCATCCTGGGTTTCTCCCCTGGAACCAAAGATACCCTGTTTCCCCAAAAATAAGACCTAGCGTGATTGTCGGTGATGGCTGCAATTTGAGCCCTACCCCCCCAAATAAGCCCTAGTTAAAGTCCTTGTAGGTCTTATTTTCAGGGTAGGGCTTATTTTCGGGTAAACAGGGTGGGGCTTATTTGGGGGGTGGGGCTTATTTTGCAGCCATCACCGACAATCAGGCTAGGTCTTATTTTCGGGGAAACAGGGTAGTTGCGGTTGAGGATCGTCCAGGAAGTGAGTCACATGTTGAAGATTCTCCGATTGCAGTAGCTCTTTCAAGAGAGCGACAATCCAAGGCAGGAGTCGTGGTTAACTCTAAAGAGATAACCTGTAGGGCTTTGTCCCTATCAACAATAAAGGGTACCGCAGTTCTTTGTCATTTTATGACAATTTTATGCAATTTTATAGCTTGTCATGTTGGGTACCTACATTATTTATTGTAACTTTATCTTTTATACGTTACCAAAAATTGGGTAATATATTGTGTTTGTTTTCCCTAAAATCAACATAATATAAAATTATTTGGTTCAATTTTGCCTTTTAATATTATTATTATACAGGATTTATATAGTGCCAGCAATGCTTTACAACTTGAGGGTAGACAGTACAAATACAATACACTTTAAAACAGTAGGAATCAGAGGGCCCTGCTCCTTAGAGCTTACAATCTAAGAGGTAAGGTCTAGAGATACAAGAGGTAATAACTGTGGGGGATGTGCTGATGGAGAAGATTAATGTACATTTCTTAGGTGGGGGCCAGATAGGCTTCTCTGAAGAGATGAGTTTTCATGGATCGTCTGAAAGTGGACAAAGTAGGAGAAATGTGGACAGATTGGGGTAGAGCATTCCAGAGGATGGGAGAGGCTCTGGAGAAGTCCTGGAGGCGAGCATGGGATGAGGGGACAAGGTAACTTTTTGCTACAATTTTTTAACGATAAAGTACACGGCATGGTGTTCCCCTTAAAATACCAACCAGACGAGACCCTGCCCTGTTCTCTCATCCCTACAAATGATTGCTGGCCAGTGGCCACTCTGATTGGTTCCCTATGGAGCTCTTAGTGACAGTCAAGACTAAGAGCCAGCAGCCACAAGATGTATCAGTTGGTGGTTCTCATAGGAAATTGTTCATAAACATATCCTCTTCTGCACAATAAAGGCTTTTTTTATCAATCAAATCTCCAGCCTGCATGCAGTCACTTTGGATGACATATTGATCAAATGATTGGGAGCTACTCTGATTGATTCCCAATGGAGCTATTAGTGACAGTCAAGATTGAGAGCAATCAGCCACCCAGAGTGTCATCTGGTGGCTCTCATAGGGGAGAACATTCAAAAACATATCTCCATCTACAGGCTAAAGGATTCTATTTCTTGATGAAGCCTCCAGCCTGCATCTGATCACTTCTGGATGACATGTTGATCGAATAATTGTGAGCCACTCAACTGGCTCCCCATGGAGCTGTCAGTGACGGTCATGATTGAGAACCATCAGCCATGCCAATTGTCTGCTGGTGGCTCTCATATGGGGGCGGGGGCGTTAGTAAACATACCTCTATCTACAGGCTAAAGGCTTCTATTTCTCAATAATGCCTCCAGCCTTCATGTAGTCACTTTTGGATAACATATTGATCGAATAATGTTAAGCCACTCAACTGGTTCCCCATGAGGCTGTCAGTGACAGTCAAGATTAAGAACCATCAGCCATGCCAATTGTCAGCTGGTGGCTCTCATAGGGGGAACATTCATAAATACACCTCCATCTACAAGCTAAAGGCTTCTATTTCTCAATGAAGCCTCCAGCCATTATGTAGACATTTTTGGATGACATATTGATCAAATGATTGGGAACCACCCTGACTGGCTCCTCATGGAGCTGTCTATGACAGGCAAGATGGAGGGCCATCAGCCATGTAAAGTGTAATCTGGTGGCTCTCATAAAGGACACATTCATAAACATATACCATCTGCAATCTAAAAGCTTTCATTTCTCAATGAAGCCTCCAGCCTGCACGTGGTCACTTTGAGATGACATATTGATCAAATGATTGGGAGCCATTCCGATTGGTTCCCCTATGGAGTTATCAGTGATAGTTAAGTTTGAGAGCCATTAGCCATATGAGATGTGATCTGATGGTCCTCATAAAGGGCACGTTCATAAACACACCTCTATCTACAGACTAAAAGCTTTCATTTCTCAATGAAGCCTCCAGCCTGCATGTGGTCACTTTGAGATGACATATTGATCAAATGATTGGGAGCCACTCCGATTGGTTCCCCTATGGAGTTATCAGTGATAGTTAAGCTTGAGAGCCATCAGCCATGTGAGATGTGATCTGATGGCCCTCATAAAGGGCACGTTCATAAACACACCTCTATCTACAGACTAAAAGCTTTCATTTCTCAATGAAGCCTCCAGCCTTCATGTAGTCTTCAAATGATCGAGAGCCACTCTGATTGGTTCCCCTATGGAGTTATCAGTGATAGTTAAGATTGAGAGCCATCATCCATGTGAGATGTGATCTGATGAGCCTCATAAAGGGCATGTTCACAAACACACCTCTATCTACTATTTTTCAATGAAGCCTCCAGCCTTCATGTAGTCCCTTTTGGATGACATACTAATCAAATGATCAGGGCCACTCTGATTGGTTCCCTATGGAGCTATCAGTAATAGGTCAAGATTGAGAGCCATCAGCCACACAGAGTGTCATATGGAGGCCGTTCTGACTGCCCCCCTAACCACCCCCCCCCCCCTTTTAAGCATTTTTTCCAATTTTTTAAGGATGCAGTACACAAAAATATAATGGTGTTCTCCTTAAAATACAAGCCAGACGAGACATAATGAATAGGCCCCTTAGTATACAACCCACAAGTATCACCTCTTTGCTTCGATCACTACACATGCAGGCAAGCCGCGGTGTTTATTTATAACCTCACACCGCGAAGATACGCCATCTCTTTTTGTGACTGTGGTTTCTTGTGTGGGTCATCCGAACCTTCAGCAAACGACTCTTCATCATAGCGGCTGCTGGGGGACGGCGAGCGCTTCTCTCTCTCCAGCTCATTAGCTGTAGCATCCCTCAGATAGGATTCTCACAAAGCTTTTAGACTCTCTATTGATTAAAGGCTCATATCTCTCTTTATTAGGCCTAATGATCATTTTACGGCTGCCCTGTGGATTGAAGAGCAGCACTTTTGGCTTTTTTGGTGTGAACAAAGGACAAGAATCAAAATCTCCTTTCATGGGCGGGTTACAAAAGGAGGCAACACAAGAGCAACAAAGATTTTAAGGGAAACTCTAATTTTGTTGATTGAAAAAAATATATATACAGTATTTGACGAAAGTGAGTACACCCCTCACATTTATTGTAAATGTTTTCTTCTATCTTTTCATGTGACAACACTGAAAAAATTACACTTTGCTACAATGTAAAGTAGTGAGTCTACAGCTTGTATAACAGTGTAAATTTGCTGTCCCCTCAAAATAACTCAACACACAGCCATTAATGTCTAAACCACTGGCAACAAAAGTGAGTACACCCCTAAGTGAAAATGTCCAAATTGGGCCCAAAGTGTCAATATTTTGTGTGGCCACCATTATTTTCCAGCACTGCCTTAACCCTCTTGGGCATGGAGTTCACCAAAGCTTCAAAGGTTGCCACTGGAGTCCTCTTCCACCCCTCCATGACGACATCACGGAGCTAGTGGATGTTAGAGACCTTGCGCTCCTCCACCTTCCATTTGAGGATGTCCCACAAATGCTCACTAGAGTTTAGATCTGGAGACATGCTTGGCCAGTCCATCACCATTATCCTCAGCTTCTTTAGCAAGGCAGTGGTGGTCTTGGAGGTGTGTTTGGGGTCGTTATCATGTTGGAATACTGCCCTGCGGCCCAGTCTTTTAAAGGAGGGGATCATGCTCTGCTTCAGTATGTCACAGTACATGTTGGCATTCATGGTTCCCTCAATGATCTGTAGCTCCCCAGTGCCGGCAGCACTCATGCAGCCCCAGACCATGACACTCCCACCACCATGCTTGGACTGTAGGCAAGACACACTCGTCTTTGTACACCTCACCTGGTTGCCGCCACACACGCTTGTCACCATCTGAACCAAATATGTTTATCTTGGTCTCATCAGACCACAGGACATGGTTCCAGTAATCCATGTCCTTAGTCTGCTTGTCTTCAGCAAACTGTTTGTGGGCTTTCTTGTGCATCATCTTTAGAAGAGGCTTCCTTTTGGGACAACAGCCATGCAGACCAATTTGATGCAGTATGTGGCGTATGGTCTGAGCATTGACAGGCTGACCTCCCACCCCTACAACCTCTGCAGCAATGCTGGCAGCACTCATACGTCTATTTCCCAAAGACAACCTCTGGATATGATGCTGAGCACGGGTACTCAACTTCTTTGGTGGACCATGGCGAGGCCTGTTCTGAGTGGAACCTGTCCTGGTAAACCGCTGTATGGTCTTGGCCACCGTGCTGCAGCTCAGTGGTGGGTATGGGCTACAACACGCATGACAGCAATCACTGCTCCCAATGACAGAGAGCAGTGATCTTTGTCCTGTCACTAGGCAGAACGGGGAAATGCTTTGTGTACAAAAGCATCTCCCCACTCTACCTCTCCGTGACATGATTGCAGGCACCGGGCACCTGCAGCGCCTCTTCCTAAAGGGGACGTACCTGTACGCCCTTTTGCCCACCAGTGCCATTCTGCCGACGTATATCGGCGTGCGTTGGTCGGAAAGCCGTTAAAGGTTGGAAAAGTTCAGAAATTATTTATCTTTGTCTCATCTTTTGACATTTTAACAGGGGTGTGTAGACTTTTTTATACCCACTGTAATTGAATTGCAAAATTACAAAATGTTATATAATTTATATTTATGAATTTTATTTATTATTTTATTTTAGATTTTTTTTTTAGGGCTCAGTGCAGAGCCACACACATTAAATGGGTGGCTACAATGTAATGCCATTGGTTTTGATTGACACCCCACTGCACTAAGACAATGCACATGTGGTGCATGCGTTGGGACTTATCATGTCTTTTAGCCATGATGAATAAAGCCTTTGGATCCCAATGACGTGTGCTACTTGAGGTTTTTTACATTTGATTTCATGCATAGTAGCAACTCATGGTATTGAGTGCCTTACTGCCTTACAAATGAGTTGTTACTCAACGTGTTTCATACAAGGCTTCATCAGGAGTTCAGAGATACTGCTAAATAGAATTAAATAGAATCATTTGATGTATACTTCCTTATTGTATATAGTATACAGTATATAATCATCAAAGTAGTTGTAAATATACAACGTAATACAGTTACAATTACAACTACAGGTACCGTAACTGCTTTTGCTTAGGTTCAGAAATGATCTTTCTAACCTTTTTTTTACAAGGTTAAAAAGTACTGTCATGCAACCATGCAGATCTTCTTCCTGATAGTGGGTTACAGGACACTGTGCAGACACACACTGAGCCTATATTCCATAGTCAGTTCAGCCTGAGGCAAGAGACAGCCTGTGCTTGAGCAGGGGACATGTACATGAAGCAGGCTGTGATTGGTTGGGGGGGTGTGCCAGAGGCAGGCTGTGATTGGGAGGTAGCATGCTCAAGGGGCAGGCTGTGATTGGGAGGGATGTGTGCCAGAGGCAGGTTGTGTTTGGGAGGGGGCATGCTCAAGAGTCAGGCTGTGATTGGGAGGGGTGTGTGCCAGAGACAGGCTGTATTTGGGAGGGGGTGTGCCAGAGGCAGGCTGTATTTGGGAGGAGGGAGGGTGCCAGAGGCAGGCTGTGATGGAGAAGGGGTGTGTGCCAGAGGCAGGCTGTATTTTTGGAGGGGGCGTGCTCAAGAACCAGGCTGTTTTTGGGATGGGTGTGTGCCAGAGGCAGGCTGTGATGGGGAAGGAGTGTGTGCCATAAACAGGCTGTGATTGGGAGGGGGTGTGTGCCAGAAGCAGACTGTGATTGGGAGGGGTGTGTGCCAGAAGCAGGTTATGTTTGGGAAGGGGCATGCTTAAGAGCCAGGCTGTGTTCGGGATGGGTGTGTGCCAATGGCAGGCTGTGATGGGGAGGGGGTGCGTGCCAGAGGCAGGCTGTGATTGGGAGGGGGTGTATGCCAGAGGCAGACTGTGATTGGGAAGGGGTGTGTGCCAGAGGTAGGCTGTGATTGGGAAGGGGTGTGTGCCAGAGGCAGGCTGTGATTGGGAGGGCGTGCGTGCCAGATGCAGGCTGTGATAGGGAAGGGGTGTGTGCCAGAGGCAGGCTGTATTTGGGAGGGGGTGTGTGCCAGAGGCAGGCTGTGATGGGGAAGGGGTGTGTGCCAGAGGCAGGCTGTATTTGGGAGGGGGTGTGCTCAAAAACCAGGCTGTTTTCGGGATGGGTGTGTGCCAGAGGCAGGCTGTGATGGGGAGGGGGTGTGCCATAGACAGGCTGTGATTGGGAGGGGGTGTGTGCCAGAAGCAGACTGTGATTGGGAGGGGTGTGTGCCAGAAGCAGGTTATGTTTGGGAAGGGGCATTCTCAAGAGCCAGGCTGTGTTCCGGATGGGTGTGTACCAATGGCAGGCTGTGATGGGGAGGGGGTGTGTGCCAATGGCAGGCTGTGATTGGGAGGGGGTGTGTGCCAATGGCAGGCTGTGATGGGGAGGGGGTGTGTGCCAATGGCAGGCTGTGATTGGGAGGGGGTGCGTGCCAGAGGCAGGCTGTGATTGGGAGGGGGTGCGTGCCAGATGCAGGCTGTGATAGGGAAGGGGTGTGTGCCAGAGGCAGGCTGTATTTGTGAGGGGGTAGGTGCCAGAGGCAGGCTGTATTTGGGAGGGGGTTAAAAAAGTTTACTTTGGCCACAAATGTTGAGTCTGCAGCACCCAGCGTCTGTATTCATGTATTCCACACTGCTGATTACTCAGCATTGGCACCATGCATATAAAGAGAATCCCGCAGCAAGGACGCAGGAATAGGCGCAGGGCTGGCATGCCAGGGTTGCAGGGATAGCTTTTTGCCACATAAGGGTTAACATGGGGGTTTCAGTTGGTAAGTGTAGTGGGGGTGGCCAGAATAGTCTGTAGTGTAGTTAGGGAGAGGCCAGTGTCCAGTGGTCAGTCGGAGGTCACCTGACGAAGAAACAGCTCCCACCCTCCCGCCCTGTTTTGTGTTTTGTTTTTGGGATTGGACGTCTGGCAGTGATTGTTTTAAGTGGTAGCAGTTGGGATCTTTGGAGGCCTTCTAAATTAAGTCCGATATGGCATAGTGGGGAACCATCCTGGTATGGGATCCTCGGTAGGATGCCAGTTAACCGAGGTTTAACTGGGCATTTGGATATGGGTATCAGCATTGGAAGGTGGAGAGTTGTATTGTCCTCGAGTCGGCTTGCTGCGACTGGGGACCTTGTGTGGTCACACTGATACTATGTAGATTTGGGGTCTTTTCAGTGCCTTCAAAGATCTACAACATGGTTACGATTGATCTGGGAAAATATTGTTTGTAAATAAGTATGTTTATGGTTAATTGTTAATAAAATGGCCGGTTCGGCCAATTTTACTCCAAAAGGGTGTTGCCTGGTTATTTAAGATGGTATATATAATAATAGGGGGTGCATAGGTATTAAGGCCAGCTTTCATCTGTCTTTCCATAGTGAAGAAAGCAAAAACAATTTTTGTACATTGCAGTCTACTCTGCAACAGTACTATCGTTCTTCAAAGGAAATATTCCTTCTTAAAAACTCAAGCCAAAAATCAATACATGGCTTTAATATGATGAAATTCTGAAATCATTAATCAATCAATACTTTTTTTTAACCTGCATTCTTAACAGCAGAGAGAGTAGACAAGTACTGGAAGCCCTCATAGTCCGTCCAGCTCATGGGAAGCACCATGGTGCATTACTTAGCAAAACGTGTTACAAACCAAAGAACTTGAGTAATAAAATCGCATTACATTAAAGACATCACAATGCTACAATTGTATGTAGCCTCCACCTGCCTACAAACTCCCACTTTCGACCTACCACCTCAGAAGAGCAGCCCTGTGCACTCCAAAGTTGTCTTCAACTTGCATCTGATACCTGCCAGTATAAAGACAGACATCAGGTAATTATGTTAGCAAAATTTTAATAATAATTCCATGTCTTTCATAAGAAAACATTGGCGAGCCAAAGTCGGTTCCTACGTATTTGCTCAACCTTTCTCTTGAAGTTTGGAGGCGAGTCAATTTTAGAGCACTCAGAGTGCGTGTTGAAATTTATAATCAGGAGGAATACACCTTTATTCCGGGGAGATGATTATCTGGCAGGCAGACCTTCCTCCAATATATTGGATTTTGTGTTCTTCCCTTATTGCCTTTTCCTTTTGCTTGACCTGGAGGAGAGCGCGTCTTTTAATAATGCTGTGAAAAGCAGGTGTATGGGGATTTAGCAGAAGAACGCTTCATCCCTCTCAGTAATCAGAACTGATGTAGGATGATCTATACATATGCATAAACAACATGCCTCCATAGTCTGCCCGATGCCAACTATGAGCTCAAACGGGACAACAAAATATGATAAAACATTGAATGTACTTCACAGCGTTATTGCTGGAAGGAAATTTAACTCTTTCCCCAACCATAGCTTGAGGCTGATGGCTAGACACCACCATCCAGAGCTGTAAAATGTATTTCTAGTGCGATGGTGGTCTCAGATACCACCATTGCCAACTTCAACATGTTTTTTTTTGAGCTGCCTTTTGACCAATTCTGTCTCATAGCCTTTAGTGGGCAGTTCTCCTTGTTCAGCTTGCCATTTCCCAGTAAACTTTGTGTTTGTGTCCCTCAGCTGGAGGACTAGATGCTAGGCTTCTGAGCTGCTCCAGATTGGGTCAGTCCGCAGTGCTTGCTTAAAGCTGGCCCTACAAATTACATCCAACTGTTTTATAATTACACCCTTCCATACCCTGCACACTCTCTCTCTCCCTAATGCCCATGCAGGCCCAAAGTAGGTCATCCAACTGTTTTATAATTATGCCCTTCCATCCCCTGCACACACCCTCCTTCCCTAATACCAATTCAGGCCATTAATAGGCCATCCAACTGTTTAATATTCATGCCCTTCCATCCCCTGCACACACCCTCCTTCCATAATACCAATTCAGGTCATTAATAGGCCATCCAACTGTTTTATAATTAAACCCTTCTATCCCCTGCATACTTCCTCCCTCTCTAATACCCATTCAGGCCCATAATAGGTCATCCAACTATCTTAAAGTCATACCCTTCCATCCCCTGCACACTCCTTCCCTCCTGTCAGGGAATCCCTGTGAGATGTCTGGCACATATATGTGCGCAAGCGCATAGAGTTTCCCATAGAAAGGCTAACAGGCGCTAGAGTGTGCAATCGCGCGGGCATAATTCCTCTTGGCACCAGACAGCCTATTTAAAGGAAGTCTAGCCTCCTATCATTTGCTGACTGAGGCCAGAGGAATGTCAGAACTGGCTAGACCTGCTTATGTAACAAGGGCTATGGGTACTATCCCCCTGCTCTGCGACCAAAGACTGCCAGAAGACGGACAACCCCCCCCCCCACCGGAACCGTGCCATACCAAATTACTCCCCCGTCGCCAGCTCACTTACCCTGTGCTGACAGGTGGTGCTTGTATCCTCCTGGCTCCGTACGTCTCCTCCCTCATTTCTCCTCAAAAGCCAATAGGATTGCCTCTACTTTCTGCCAATCTGGAAACGGGCTTCACAACCTGCTTCCTGATTGCCTGGGAGGAGATTCAGTTTGAAAATAGCGAATATTCATTTGCTATTGTCACACAAGTGGGTGGGCCCAGGCCCACCCTTTTTTGAAGCCTATTAGAGCCTCTGGCTCTATTCACGTGCTTATACCCCCCCCCCATTGGAATCCATGTGTTCGGCGCCCTGAATGAAGATTAGGGGGCTGGATGCATGGATAGCAGGGGCGCAGCCCATGTGGCCCTAATGGCCTATTCACCTATAGGTAAAAAATCATACACAGGAGTTTACTCCCTTTTTAATGTCTGTCGATCAGCAAAAGACACCTCTGGCCAAGGTTTGTGGGGGGTGGAAGAGATTGGATATTTTGGAAAATCTTGTTAATGGGCTGTTCCTTTCCCTCCTGTGCAGCTTGCATAGCACCCTCCTAGTTAGGGTGTTAGGTTGATAGGTAAATTTAGCTTGACTCCTCTGTAAACAGTGGAGCAGTTTGTTAATTGCTTAGACTGATCAGTGCTTCACAGGGTACTGGTCTGATCACTTCCCCCTGCATTCTACTGCTTCCACAGTGTGTGGAAGGGCAGATGGGCAGTCTGAATGTTCATGGGGTTTCAGCCAATCTCTGCGGAGGTGTTCCTAGTAGGTGGCTGGAGAGCCCATAAATAGCTTGAGGGCTGGAGCAGGGAGTTAAGTTGGTCCTGGGTTCATTACTGCTGAGTGAGTCCCTAGCTGGTGGGTGCTCTGCCCCTATGGACTTAAGCGTAGAGGAGACCACTGGACTTAACCATAGAGAAGACCACTGGACTTAATCCAAGAGGAGACCACTGTACTAAACTGTAGCAGAGACGACTGGAGTAAATTGTAGCGGAGACCACTGTACTTAACTGAAGAGGAGACCACTGGACTTAACTGAAGAGGAGACCACTGGACTTAACCCTAGAGAAGTTCACTGCACTTAACTGTAGAGGAGACCACTGCACTTAACTGTAGAGGAGACCACTGGACTTAACTGTAGAGGAGACCACTGGACTTAACTGTAGAGGAGACCACTGGACTTAACTGTAGAGGAGACAACTGGACCTAACCCTAGAGGAGACCACTGGACTAAACTGTAAAGGAGACCACTGGAGTAAACTGTAGCGGAGACCACTGTACTTAACTGAAGAGGAGACCACTGGACTTAACCCTAGAGAAGTTCACTGGACTAAACTGTAGAGGAGACCACTGGACTTAACTGTAGAGGAGACCACTGGACTTAACTGTAGAGGAGACCAGAACTGAACTGAGATCCCCTGTGACTGTGTGCAGTTTCCTCTTTTATTTAGGAGGCCTTTGGACCTTGGTGGGCCTTTACAAGAACTTATTTTCAGCGTCCTCTTGTTTTTTTAGTGTTCCTGGGGTTTTCTTATGCCACCCTTTACCCATTCAATTTCTTTAGCAATAAAATACATAACACGCGCCCCCTAGACCAGTGATAGCGAACCTTGGCACCCCAGATGTTTTGGAACTACATTTCCCATTAAGCTTTTGCACTTTGCAGTGTAATTGAGCATCAGGAAAATGTAGTTCCAAAACATCTGGGGTGCCAAGTTTCGCCATCATTGCCCTAGACTGACTGAGCCGGAGAGAGAGGAAAATGCTGTGTGCCTGATGGCCTCTGCCCCGACATTCAGGAAATAACTGATTGAGATCTAGTGGCTCCTGCAGGGATGGCGCTACACCTGAAACAGGTGTGTTTACAGTGTTCCTCTCCATCCCCCCGTCATAGGTCTTAGCATGATTGGACAAGTCAATAGTACAGATTTAGAGTCCAGGTGGTCAACAGGTGGATAATACCGGCGAGTCAACCACCATTTAATGTCTACAGATGCCTGTATTTCTGTTACATCTATTCATCTGCTTGCCTTGTCCATCCTTCTATCTAGCCAGGAATTTACATGCACCTCTCTTTGAATGACAGCTTGCTTGCATGCTATTATGTCTTACGCCTTTTGCCAATTTACCATCATGGAAAAAAAGAAGAGTAATTCAAGGTCAGTGAATTTAGAAGAGAAGATTCTATCTTTGGAATTGGAGAATATATTTAGATTTGACACCAGATAACAGCAGGTCAACCAAGACAACAGCTGACAGTCTTCGGCGGAATAACAATTTTTTTTTTTCCTTTTTTTTTTTTTATCACTGCCGTCCCCTTGAAGATGCAGAAACGAGCGAGCAGTAACTTTTTTTGTATATCTACTGACCCATAAATATTCCCTGACCTTAATGCGGGAGAGAACATATCAATGAAGAGAGCCGGCACACTTTGCCAATTAAAGATTTGCCCCGTGTCTTGTGGCAATCAGCAAAACTTGCCACTTGTCCTCGTTCTTGTAGCCTAATTGCCGGCTTGCGTGTTGGAGTGTGACCGCGAGATGTAGAACTTTCATAACTATACACTTCCGCTGCTTTTTTCCTTTATTCTCTGAGATTTTGCTACAATGTTTCTATAGGATGAGAATTTGTCACATACAGTCATGGCCAAAAATATTGGCACCCCTGCATTTCTGTCAGATAATGCACCACTTCACCCAGAAAATTGTTGCCATTACAAATGTTTAGGCATTCTCATTTTTATTTCTTTTGTTTGTATTGGTGAGAAACAAAAAGCCAACTCTGGCACATTCCACACAAAACAAAATTATTGGCACTCACAATTTAATATGTTGTGGCACACCCCTTGGAAAAAAATAACTGAAATCAATGGCTTCCTGTAACCATCAATGAGTTTCTTACCTTGGACCACTCTTCATTCACCAACTGCTCCGGGTCTCTCAGATTGGAAGGGTTCCTTTTCCCAAATGAGATCTCTCCACGGGTGCTCTATGGGTTTTAGATCTGGACTCATTGTTGGCCAGTTCAGTGCTCTCCACCACTTTGTCTTAACCTCTTGCTTAGCGGGCACTTAAACCCCCCTCCTGCCAAGACCAATTTTCAGCTTTCAGCGCTGTCACTCTTTGAATGACAATTGCGCGGTCATGCAACACTGTACACAAATGAAATTTTTATCATTTTTTTCCCACAAATAGAGCTTTCTTTTGGTGGTATTTAATCACCACTGGGGTTTTTATTTTTTTGCTAAACAAACAAAAAAAGACAGAAATTTTTGAAAAAAAAAAACATAGTTTGTTATAAAATTTTGCAAATGGGTAATTTTTCTCCTTCATTGATATTCGCTGATGAGGCTGCACTGATGGACACTGATGGGCTGCACTGATGGGCACAGATAGGACGACACTGATAAGACGGCACTGATGGGCACTGATAAGACGGCACTGATGGGCACTGATAAGACGGCACTGATGGGCACTGATAAGACGGCACTGATGGGCCCTGATTGGGTGGCACTGATGGGTGGCACTGACGGGTGGCACTGATAGATGTCACTGATGGGCACTGATAGGTGGCACTGATGGGCACTGGTAGGTGGCACTGGTAATGATGATTTATTGGTGATTTATAGGCGGCACTGTGGGCACTGATAGGCGGCACCATGGGCACTGATAGGTGGCACTGTGGGCACCAATAAGTGACACTGAGGGCACTGATGGGTGGTACTGTGGACACTGGTAGGTGACGCTGGTGGGCACTGGTAGGTGATGCTGGTGACTTTCCACGATCGAGACCGATTGTGGAAAGTCTCGCAGCCATCGGTGATCGGCCTTTCTTTTCTTCCTCGCGCTACCAGCGTGAGGAGGAAAAATAGCCAATTAACGGCTCTATTTACATCAAGTGACCAGCAGTCATTGGCTGACAGCTGATCACGTGGTAAGGGGTCGGGATCAATCCCTTACTCTGATCTGTGATTAGGTGAGTCTCATAGACTCGCTGATCACAGAGCATGCCGCGGCAGGGACACCCTCCTGGCAAATTAAGTCAGCGCTGTAGCCATCTTTCAATAAATAAATATATATATATATATATATATATATATATATATATATATATATATATATTTTATATATATATATATATATATATAAAACTTTCTATATAAATGTATTTTATGTAATGTAATTATCAATGTATTTTGTATTTTATTTTTTTTATTTTATTTTTTTAGCAGAGGCCCTACAGAATAAAATGGTGGGTGTTGCAATGTTTTATGTCACACGATATTTGCAAAACAGATTTTTAAACGCAATTTTTTTGGAAAAAAAAACGCTTTCATAAATTAAAAAAAAAAAACCCCACTAAAGTTAGCCCAATTTTTTTGTCTAATGTGAAAGATGATGTTACGCCAAGTAAATGGATACCTACCTAACATGTCACGCTTTAAAATTAAGTCTGCCCATGGAAAGGTGGCAAACTACGGTGTTTAAAATTCTCCTTTTTAGAGTTGCACAGGAGGTCCAGTGCTAGAATTATTGCTCTCGCTCTGACGTTCGCGGCAAAACCCTGCATGTGTGGTGCGATCACCGTTTATATATGCATGGGGGAGTAACGTATGCGTTAGCATTTGCACGTAAAGCGTGGTGGGAAGGGGGCTCTTTACTTTTTTTTAATTATTATTATTTATTATTATTATTTTTTATTTTATACAAAATTTTATATTTTTTTACACTTTTTTTTTTTGGATGAACTTTATTGCTATCGCAAGGGATGAACAACATCCCTTGTGACAGCATGGGCCGTGACAGGTCCTCTTTATGGAGAGATCTGAGGTCAGATCAGTCTGATCGGCTGCTTTCCTGGCCGCTGGCGGGCAGGTAAACAAAGAGGCGAAACCGGAAATGACGACATACTCTTCGCTCCCGGTTTCTGGGGGTTACAGAGAGAGAGGAACGACGTCAGTTCCTCTCTCTCTGTTCAGGGCAGCCATTGACGCAGCCCGCATTGCTCCCGGGCACTGCAATCATACGGTAGACCCCGGGGGAGTGGCATCAGGAGGGGGTATGACTCCCTCCCACCACTAGCAGAAGAAGTGATAGAGTGGCTAATTAGCCACTCGGATCACTTCTGCCTAAAAGGGAATCGCAGGCTGAAGAGATACATACCGGGCTGATGCCTGTAGGTGCACCCACCATCCCGGTATAACCACTGAAACCGGGGGACGGTCCATGTATGTCCTCCTGGCGGGAAGTGGTTAAACCATTTCTAGGTGCTTTTTGAGATGTGCTTTGGGTCATTGTCCTGCTGTAAGACCCATGGCCTCATTGTCCTGCTGTAAGACCCATGACCTCATTGTCCTGCTGTATGAACCATGACCTCATTGTCCTGCTGTAAGACCCATGACCTCTTTGTCCTGCTGTAAGACCCATGACCTCATTGTCCTGCTGTAAGACCCATGACCACATTGTCCTGCTGTAAGACCCATGACCTAATTGTCTTGCTGTAAGACCCATGACCTCATTGTCCTGCTGTAAGACCCATGACCTCATTGTCCTGCTGTAACACCCATGACCTCATTGTCCTGCTGTAAGACCCATGACCTCATTGTCCTGCTGTAAGACCCATGACCCCATTGTCCTGCTGTAAGACCCATGACCTCATTGTCCTGCTGTAAGACCCATGACCTCATTGTCCTGCTGTAAGACTCATGACCTCATTGTCCTGCTGTAAGACCCATGACCTCATTGTCCTGCTGTAAGACCCATGACCTCATTGTCCTCCTGTAAGACCCATGACCTCATTGTCCTGATGTAAGACCCATGACCTCATTGTCCTGCTGTAAGACCCAAGACCTCATTGTCCTACTGTAAGACCCAAGACCTCATTGTCCTGCTGTAAGACCCATGACCTCTAACGGAGACCCAACTTTCTAACACTGGGCCCTACATTGCACCCCATAATTCTTTGGTAGTCTTCAGATTTCATAATGCCATGCACATGGTCAAGACTTCCATTGCCTGAAGCAGCAAAGCAACCTCAAAACACCAGTGAATCTCCACCATGTGTGACCGTATTCTTTTCTTTAAAGGCCTAATTTCTTTTTCTGAAAACAGTAAAAGCTGTCATTTCGTTTCGTCGGTCCACAGCACATTCTCCGTTCTCAAGCAATTTGGTGCCCTGAGACGGAACTTGAAGATTTAAATCTTTCTTTCACATACTCGGTAAACAACATTTAGAATTCCACGGCTATTGTGAATTAAAAAAATCTAATAAGGAAATTGAAATTAGATAGGACCAAGGCAGATAAAAGAAATACCCATAGGCAGGATGTATTAACGCGGAGTTCTCTGTTGTGTTGTATTGATCAACTTATTTTGTCCACCTCTTAGAGTTAAAGGAATCATCTGTATTATGTCTATGGCTGGGGTTATTTGCTCTGAATTAAATTAAAGCTGAACTCCGGGATAAGCAAACATTGTCTAAATCCATTCATCTTGGGAATTCTTCTTGGATCTCGGTGATCTTTGTGTATTTCTTCCAGATCTGGGCAGTAATCCAGTGTGAGACTTCCTGTAATAAAGACCGCTCACTGCTGATCTCTCTCCTTGTGCAGGATGACTGGTCTTGTCTCCGCCCCCTCCTGTAGTTTTCTACAGGCAGCTTGTAGTGGGTGGAGCCTGCTGAGCCCCTCCTACAGCTCTGCTTTCTCCCTGTGCAGGGTGACTGGTCTTGTCTCCGCCCCCTCCTGTAGCTTTCTGAAGGAAGCCTGTAGTGGGTGGAGCTGGCTGGGCCCCTCCCACAGCTCTGTGCAGGGTGACTGGTCTTGTCTCCGCACTTCCTGTCATTTTCTGCAGGCAGACTGGAATAGGTGCAGCCTGCTGGGCTCCTCCCAAGCTCTACTCCCTCCATGTGCAGGGTGACTGGTCTTGTCTCCTCCACCTTCTGTAGTTTTCTACAGGCATCCTGTAGTGGGTGGAGCTGGCTGTGCCCCTCCCACAGCTCTGCTCCCTCCCTGTGCTGGGTGACTGGTCTAGTCTCCACCCCCTCCTATCATTTTCTGCAGGGATCCTGTAGTGGGTGGAGCCTGCTGTGCCCCTCCCACAGCTCTGCGCCCTCCCTGTGCAGGGTGAATGGTCTTGTCTACGCCCCATCCTGTAATTTTCTGCAGACAGCCTGTAGTGGGTGGAGCCTGTTTGGCCCCTCCCACAACTCTGCTCTCTGCACAGGCTATGTACAGCTCTGATGACATCCTCTAAAAAGGGCAGCCACATGACGTGAGACCCAGAAGCCAGTGGAGATCGCTGAAGTAGCATTGTAGTAGCAGTGTCTACTACTTGGATTTCTTTCTTCCCTGGGGATCCCACAGGTATGGTATAGGCATAATTGCATTTTCCAGCTTGGACCAATGTAAGTATGTAAAAATATATTCAGCCTAACCACTTGCCGACCTGCTCATAGTAATTACACTGCGCTGGCGGCAGCTACAGGATCAGCGACGTACTGGTATGTCTCTGAATATATTCGCACTGACACACCCCCGACCGTTGGACACCGGTGATCCGTACCCGGCTGCCGGGGTATCACATGATTGCTGTGACTGGTCATAGTGTGCACATAATTAGAATGCCAACAAAACAGTCTTGAATGGCTTCCATTCATGGCTGTTTTCCTTAGTATTGTGATGATGTGATTGTCCCACAGCTATCACATTGTACCTCGGCCAATCACGGCACCCTGTTGCATGTAGCCAATCACAGATCCTAATTAAAATCACGCTGTAATGAATAAAAGCCATTCATGACAGCTATCACATGGTTCCTGTCCTAGACCAATCATAGCACACAGTACCATGTGGTTACCTGTAGCCAATCACAGATTACAATAAAAATCATGCTGTCATGAATGAAAGCCATTCATGGCAGCTATCACATAGTTCCTGTCCTGCACCAATCACAGCACCCTGTACCACGTGATTACCTGTAGCCAATCACAGATCACAAAAAAAATCATCCGGTCATGAATAAAAGCCATTCATGACAGCTAAAACTATTGCTTTTAAAAATGATATAAAAAATTCCCGATCACCCACCACCGGAATAGTACAGTGTCACCATGGTGACATTAACAACTCTGATCACAGGATGATGTTAAAAAAAAAGAAAAACAAGTTTAAGAAAGTGAATGAATAAATAAATAAATAAATATATATATATATATATAGATATAAAAGTGATGATTAAATACTTTTTTTGTGTGAAAATAAAATAAATAAATAAAATAAATAAATAAAAATTTAATTTGGGTACAGTGTTGCATGACTGCGCAATTACCAGTTAACCACTTCCCTCCCGTAGGATGTCATTAAACATCCTGGACTTTGAGTGGAGACATGTGGGTGATGGGTGCAGCTACAGGCATCATCCAAATATCTTTTTTTTCCAGCAGGCAATTCCCTGCATGGTAAAGACCATCATAGCGGCTGTTTAGCTGCTTGATTGCTTTTACAGGTGGCGGGAGGGGATGCCCCCCACCCAGCTCACCTGTGCGATCGGCGAGCCGGAGAACGAATACAATAAAGCTGACTAAGGACCAGATGGTCCCCGGCCATCTCTATGACCCATCATGACATGACATAAAAAACTGCAATGACTGCCATTTTATTCCCTAAGGTCTCTTCCAAAAAAAAGAATAAATTATATATATGTAAAAATTACTCAGAACCCCTTATTATATATATATATATATATATATATATATATATATATAGATATAGATATATATATCTATATCTATATATATATCTATATATATATATATATATATATATATATATATATATATATATATATATATATATATATATAGATATCTATATATCTATAGATATATAGATATATAAATATAGATAGATAGATAGATAGATAGATAGATAGATAGATAGATAGATAGATAGATAGATAGATAGATAGATAGATAGACATATATATATACATATATATTTTTACATGTAGGAGTAGGAATGCCACAATTGGCCCGGTAGCGCAGTGCTGAACAGCAAAAAAATGCTCTGGTCATGAAGGGGAGTAAAATCTTCCCGTGGTTAAAAAATTTCAGAAAATAAATAAAATAATCACCGGTTTGTAAAATTTCAACAAACAATAAAATGAAATTAAGCAAAATCTTTTCAATTCAGAATTCAAAAGTCTCCCACAGCTGCTTGGTAAATTTTTACTATGCATTGCATTACCTGTAAGCCTCAGCGAGCTCCGTACTCCTCGTCCTCTGTTCATGGGGACACCAGGAATAAAAAAAATGATTATGCAGAGGAATGGAGGAAGGTAATGGGAGCGCTATGGGGGAGCCATAAATCACGCTTCTTGTTGGAGAAAGAAGATTTGAAATGGGAGTTCCAAATGCAAAAGAAAGAGATAAAAAAAATATATATATATATATTATTTATGGAGGGAAAAAAAAGCCACGGTAATTACTTGCAGCACATGACGGCAGTCTAAAGTGGATTTGGTTTTAAATATGTGAAGTGTAAAATAATAAAATGAAAAGAAAATCAAGCAATACGGTTATATTTTATGGCTCAACCACCTGTTTTTACCTCCCACGTAGGACTACATTTTTGTGTGTGTGTGTGTGTGTGTTTGTGCAGTCGCTCCTTAGCTGCCGGGCCCCCCTTGTGGTCATTTTTTTTTTGTTTTTTTTTATTATTATTCTATTTATAAAAAGAAAAAAAAAATGATTTGTGAATGCCTCAAACATTTGCAAACCCATCCTCAATACTCATGATATTTTGTATAATATTTTTTTGATTTCCTATGATTTTCAGATCCATCTACTGGTCATAATGTGTGTTTTTTTTTTTTTTTTTACCTGATTGAGGTATTTCAGGAAAATACTGTATAATGACCACTAGAGGGAGCAGACAATCATAGGTAATCAGTAAATATAAAGTGATATACAATCGAAAATTATTACAAAAAAAAAATAGCAGGGACAAACCATGTGATATCATCATAGTAAACATAAATAAAACCCAAAAAGTTGGCCTTAATCTAAAAAAAAAGAATATATATATATAATATATATTTATATATATATATATATATATATATATATATATATATATATATATATATATATATATATATATATATATATATATATATATATATACAGGGAAGGTAAAAACCTAGTGCATATTGAAATTGAAACTGTAATGAAAAACAACATATATATATTTAAGAAGGTGAAAAAGATATCAAAATATATAAATCATACGTAATAAACAGGTTAAGAAACATTGGGCTAAATAGCCCATAAAAAATAAAATAATACATTTTCGGACTCTACCGATCCTCCTTTCTACTTCCTACTTCAAACAAATGCGGTCTTTTTTTCAACTGATTCGTTTGGGGAAGGAAAAGACCTAGGTTTAAAAATGATCTTCTATATAGATCCAAAAACACGGTTTATATGGGTGTGGGGTATGGGGTCCCAAACTTGCAAAAAGTATTATCACGCAGTTATCCTGGACCAATGATGCTTTTGGTGGTCACCATCCACAGATAAAACTTGGCCAGGTATGGAGCAAATGATGTTTGAGAATTCTTTGCAGGTCAAAATGGGAGCATAGAGTTCTGCCCTCCCCCCCACCAGTCACCCCCCCCCATCTTAAAGGCTGCAATGATGATATGGTCATCTGTTCAACAACAGCATACTATGTCTCTCAACTCCGATGTCTTTTCGTTACCCCTACATTCCTTGGAACCTTTCACAACCAACCAACCCACCAACTTATCACTTAACAATTGGATATGTAAAAAAACACACAAGAGGGCTCAACTCCTCATGCATTACCACCATAAAATGTATTGAATACCAAGTAACAAATGGATACTCACAAACATAAAAGATCAACAGGCTTATAACTCATGAGCTTCAGCCTTGGGCAGTGGGTTCCATCACCAAATCCTCCGATGGAAGAGCTAACATGTTTCGGGGGCCGCGCCCCCTTTCTCAAAGCCCTAAGCGTTAAAAAAGGGGGCACAACCCCTGAAGCGCGTTAGCTCTTCCATCTGAGGATTTGGTGTTGGGACCCACTGCCCAAGGCTGAAGTTCATGAGTTGTGTATTTTTTTCAGTTGATTAGAGAGTTCCCGATCTGTGGAGGGCTGTACCTGAAGAAGCATCGCACACCTTATTACTGTCTCCCGGAGCACCGCGGACGAGCACTGGAGTGTTTATTTTTTGATCTTAACAATTGGATATCTCTAGGACTGTCCTCCATTGGACATTTGTATGACAATAGGACATTATAACTCATGAGCTTCAGCCTTGGGCAGTGGGTTCCATCACCAAATCCTTTGATGGAAGAGCTAACATGTTTCGGGGGACATGCCCCCTTTCTCAGAGGGCTGAGCCCTAAGCATTAAAGAAGGGTGCACAACCCCAGAAGTGCGTTAGCTCTTCCATCTAAGGATTTGGTGATGGAACCCACTGCCCAAGGCTGAAGTTCATGAGTTGTGTGTTTTTTGCAGTTGATTAGAGAGTTCCCGATCTGTGGAGGGTTGCACCTGAAGAAGCATCGCGCTCCTTATTACTGTTTCCCGGAGCACCACGGACGAGCACTGGAGTGTTTATTTTTTGGTTTTAACAATTGGATATCTCTAGGACTGTCCTCCATTGGACATTTATATAAAGATAGGACATTATGTACCTTTTCGGCTCTGCAACAAAAATTTGACCTTCCAAAGCATGGTTTCTTTAACCACCTCAGCTCTGGAAGGTTTAAGGCTGCATTCACACCTAGGCAATTCGGATCGCAGGCGGAATCGCCAAAATTCTGCCCGTGATTCCAGAATTGTGCTAAAACGCAGGACCCGATTAGACATGTGCACTGCCGAAAAATGTGTTTGCTTTCATTTTCCTTTCCTTCTCTTTTTTTTTCCGGGTCATTCGTTATGATCGCAATTCGTAAATTTGTAGATTTGTAATTTTGAAAATTCGTAAATTCAAAAATCCGAAAATAAGAAAGAAAATCCGAAAATTTGAAAAAATAACTAACTAATAATAACTAACTATTATATGATAGGTATTGGAATTTCCTTTCAAATTTGGCTGTTAGTGAACGTAACAAATACAAATTTATCGGAAGTTACAAATCATCCGAAATAAGAAATGCCGTATCTAAACAAATGGAACAGAAACAATTAATTAATTAATTAATCTCCTCCCACCATCCCCATCCTCCCCTTTATCTATTCCCACCATCATCATCCTCCCTTTTTATCTCCTCCCACCATCCCCACCCCCCCTTTTATCTCCTCCCACCATCCCCATCCTCCCCTTTATCTCCTCCCACCATCCCCATCCTCCCCTTTATCTCCTCCTACCATCCCCATCCTCCCCTTTATCTATTCCCACCATCATCATCCTCCCTTTTTATCTCCTCCCACCATCCCCACCCCCCCTTTTATCTCCTCCCACCATCCCCACCCCCCCTTTTATCTCCTCCCACCATCCCCATCCTCCCCTTTATCTCCTCCCACCATCCCCATCCTCCCCTTTATCTCCTCCTACCATCCCCATCCTCCCCTTTATCTCCTCCCACATCCCCATCCTCCCCTTTATCTCCTCCCACCATCCCCATTATTCTCTTTATCTCCTCCCACCATCCCCATCTTCCCCTTTATCTCCTCCCACTATCCCCATCCTCCCCTTCATCTCCTCCCACCATCCCCATCCTCCCCTTTATCTCCTCCCACCATCCCCATCATTCTCTTTATCTCCTCCCACCATCCCCATCCTCTCCTTTATCTCCTCCCACCATCCCCATCATTCTCTTTATCTCCTCCCACCATCCCCATCCTCCCCTTCATCTCCTCCCACCATCCCCATCCTCCCCTTTATCTCCTCCCACCATCCCCATCCTCCCCTTCATCTCCTCCCACCATCCCCATCCTCCCTTTTATCTCCTCCCACCATCCCCATCCTCTCCTTTATCTCCTCCCACTGTCCCCATCCTCCCCTTCATCTCCTCCCACCATCCCCATCCTCCCTTTTATCTCCTCCCACCATCCCCATCATTCTTTTTATCTCCTCCCACCATCCCCATCCTCCCCTTTATCTCCTCTCACCATCACCCTCCTCCCCTTTATCTCCTACCACCATCACCATCCTCCCCTTTATCTCCTCCCACCACCCCCATCCTCCCATTTTAGCTCCTCCCACCATGACCCTCCTGCCCTTTATTGCCTCCCACCATCCCCATCCTCCCCTTTATCTCCTTCCACCATAACCACCCTCCTTATCTCCTCCCACCATCCCCATCCTCCCCTTTATCTCCTCCCACCATCCCCCTTTTTCCTTCATTATTGGTGGCATAGATACAACAAGATGTTGGAAACGTTCCTCAGAGATTTTGGTCCATAGTGACATGATAGCATCACACAGTTGCTGCAGGTTTGTCGGCTGAACATCCATGATGCCAATCTCCCGTTCCACCACATCCAAAAGGTGGATGAGATGTGGTGAGTGTAGAGGCCATTGAAGTACAGAGACCTCATTGTCCAGTGGTGAGATGATTGGAGCTTTGTGACATGGAGCATTATCCTGCTGGAAGGAGCCATCAGAAGATGGGGACACTGTAGTCATAAAGGGATGGACATGGTCAGCAACAATACTCAGGTAGGCCGTGGCGTTTAAAGCCATGCTCAATTGGTACTAAAGGGCCCAAAGTGTGCCAAGAAGGGCCCAAAGTGTGCCAAGAAAATGTCCCCCTCCCCACACAATTACACCCCCACCACCAGCCTGAACCGGTGATACAAGGCAGGATGGATCAATGCGCCAAATTCTGACCCCACCATCTGAATGTCTCAGCTGAAATCCAGACTCTTCAGACCAGGCAACGTTTTTCCAATCTTCTATTGTCCAATTTTGGTGAGCCTGTGCCAATTGTAGCTTCATTTTCTTGTTCTTAGCTGCCAGGAGTGGCACCCGGTGTGGTCTTCTGCTGCTGTAGCTCATCTGCTCCAAGGTTAGATGTATTGTGTGTTCAGAGATGGTATTATTATTATTATTATTATACAAGATTTATATAGCGCCAACAGTTTGCGCAGCGCTTTACAACATGGGGGCAGACAGTACACTTATAATACAAATCAATACAGGAGGGATCAGAGGGCCCTGCTCATTAGAGCTTACAATCTAGAAGGGAGGGTCAAGTGGAAACAAAAAGGTAATAACTGTGGGGGATGAGTCCGGTCGAAAAGTCCGCCCGTGTGTACACGGCATTACTCAGGTTTGGGGGTCAAATACTTACTTTACTCGCTGAACTGCAACTCCATTTATAACATTTGTATTGTGTATTTTTTTTCTCTATCATATAAAATACACCTATGATAAAAATTGATAGACCCTTCATTTCCTTGTAAGTGGGCAAACTTCCACAATCTGCAGGGGAGCAAATAATTATTTTCTCCACTGTAGTCTGCTCCACTTCATATGGGTACGAGAACCAAAATGGTTAAGACACACATTTTATTGTACGGAAATTCAGGTTTTATTTTCTTCACATTTTTGTCTGAATGGTACGTGGCTTCCTAAAATTCGTTGGCGGAACCTCAAGATAAAATGATAGTGATTGAGACAAAGCCGCATGAATTTCACTCATTCTGAAGTGCTACATTTGTGGTGAGATGTGTTGCTCATTCTGGTAATGTCGGCGGAGAGAACGGCGACTTCAAAGGTCAAAAAACAACACTAAAGAAAACATCCGTCTGAACATTTCTTTACATTTTATGGCATAACGTACAATCTGCAAAAGAAAAGTACATTTCTATTCCTTCTAAACAGAACCACTTTAGGAGTCAAAATGCATTTGTCTCCGGACTGACAGACGGATCAATGTATATATCATTCCACCCTCGCATTGTCCATGCCAACTCGGGAAGTGGAGATTTTCCCGGCTTGAGAGACTGCAGCAGGTCATACCGATCAGGCACATCAGGACTATATACAAGATTTTAGTAATGAGAATGGTATCATTAGCAGTAATCAGCATGGATTCATGAAGAATTGTTCTTGACAAACCAATCTACTAACCTTCTATGAGGAGGTGAGTTGCCATCTAGATAAAGGAAGGCCCGTAGACGTGGTGTATCTGGATTTTGCAAAAGCATTTGACACAGTTCCCCATAAACGTTTACTGTACAAAATAAGGTGCGTTGGCATGGACCATAGGGTGAGTACATGGCTTGAAAACTGGCTACAAGGGCGAGTTCAGAGGGTGGTGATAAATGGGGAGTACTCAGAATGGTCAGGGGTGGGTAGTGGGGTCCCCCAGGGTTCTGTGCTGGGACCAATCCTATTTAATTTGTTCAAAAACGACCTGGAGGATGGGATAAACAGTTCAATCTCTGTATTTGCAGACAATACTAAGCTAAGCAGGGCAATAACTTCTCCGCAGGATTGTTAATTGTTTTTGACATCTCCAACACTGATCAGATATATTATGGTTCAAAGTATGTAGAAACTTGAGGGTGCAAGGAGGACAATACCAGGTTAGTTGTATGGAGTCCAGACCAGGTTTTTATTGGAAGTCACATTTAATAAAAACCCAACTGTATTTGCGGACGATACTAAGCTAAGCAGGACAATAACTTCTCCACAGGATGTGGAAACCTTGTAAGAAGATCCGAACAAATGAATGGGGTGGGCAAATACATGGCAAATGAGGTTCAATGTAGAAAAATGTAAAATAATGCATTTGGGTGGCAAAAATATGAATGCAATCTATACACTGGGGGGAGAACCTCTGGGGGAATCTAGGATGGAAAAGGACCTGGGGGCCCTAGTAGATGATAGGCTCAGCAATGGCATGCAATGCCAAGCTGCTGCTAACAAAGCAAACAGAATATCGTCATTAAAAGGGGATCAACTCCAGAGATAAAACAATAATTCTCCTGCTCTACAAGACTCTGGTCCGGCCGCACCTGGAGTATGCTGTCCAGTTCTGGGCACCAGTCCTTAGGAAGGATGTACTGGAAATGGAGCGAGTACAAAGAAGGGCAACAAAGCTAATAAAGGGTCTGGAGGATATTAGTTATGAGGAAAGGTTGCGAGCGCTGAACTTATTCTCTCTGGAGAAGAGACGCTTGAGAGGGGATATGATTTCAATATACAAATACTGTACTGGTGACCCCACAATAGGGAGAAAACTTTTTCGTGGGAGGGAGTTTAATAAGACTCGTGGCCAATCATTAAAATTAGAAGAAAAGAGGTTTAACCTTAAACTACGTAGAGGGTTCTTTACTGTAAGAGCGGCAAGGATGTGGTATTCCCTTCCACAGGCGGTGGTCTCAGTGGGGAGCATTGATAGTTTAAAAAAACTATTAGATAAGCACCTGAACCACCACAACATACAGGGATATACAATATAATACTGACATATAATCACACACATAGGTTGGACTTCATGGACTTGTGTCTTTTTTCGACCTCACCTACTATGTAACTATGTATATGACCACTGACAAATAAAGTGAATAATATTGATTATCTGGGGACAATGGCATCTGAAAATTGGTGGGCTATACAGTAGAGAAAATAATGATTTGATCCCCTGCAGATTGTGTAGGTTTGCCCACTTACATAGAAATGAAGGGTCTATAATTTTTATCATAGGTGAATTTTATATGATAGAGACAGAATATCAACCAAAAATCCAGAAAAAAACACACAATACAAATGTTATAAATGGAGTTCAGTGAGTAAAATAATTATTTGATCCCCAAGCAAAACATGACTTATAGTTGGTGGAGAAACCCTTGTTGGTGATCACAGAGGTCAGACGTTTCTTGTAGGTGGTGACCAGGTTTGCACACATCTCAGGAGGGATTTTGGTCCACTCTTCTTTACAGATCTTCTCTAAATTCTTAACCACTTAGGGACCGAGCCACTTTTTGAGATTTGTTGTTTACAAGTTAAAAACAGTTTTTTTTTTGCTAGAAAATTACTTAGAACTCCCAAACATTATACTTTTTTTTTATCACCCTAGAGAATAAAATGGCAGCCGTTGCAATACTTTCTGTCACACCGTATTTGCGCAGCGGTCTTTCAAGCGCACTTTTTTTTTAAAAAAAAACACTTTTTTTAATTAAAAAATTAGACAACAGTAAAAGCCCAATATTTTTTTTTTTATATTGTGAAAGATAATGTTACGCCGAGTAAATTGATACCCAACATGTCACGCTTCAAAATTGTGCCCGCTCGTGGAATGGTGACAAACCTTTACACTTTAAAAATAGGCGACGTTTAAAAAAATTCTACGGGTTGCATGTCAAAAAACCTCATATTTATACTAAAATGCAATAAAAAAAAAAAAGTTATCATTTGAAGTAATAAAAAAAAAAAATGGCCCTTTAAGAGCTATGGGCAGAAGTGACATTTGGACGTCGCTTTCGCCCTGCAATGGTATGGGGACCGGTGGGGGCCATCTTCCCCTCACTCGTCTCCATATCCAGCAAGAAAGAGGATCCGATCGCCTCCGCCGCGAGGAGGGCACTGGAGCGCGGCGGGAGGGGGGGCCCCTCTCCCGCCGCCGATAAAAGTGATCTTGTGGCGAATCTGCTGCAGAGAACACCATTATCTGAAACCGGACAGCCGGCCGAAAAAGATGATAGATACCGGGGTTATGGCAGCTAGCTGCTGCCATAACAACGATATTCCTCTTCAAAGTTAGGACGTATATCGGCATGCGGAGATCCGGAAGTGGTTAAGGTTTCTTGGCAACTCGAAGTTTCAGCTCCCTCCATTAATTGTCTATAGGATTAAGGTCTGGAGACTGGGTAGGCCAGTCCAAGACCTTAATGTGCTACTTCTTTAGCCACTCCTTGCCACTTGTTGCCTTGGCGACAAATGTTTTGGGTCATTGTCATGCTGGAAGACCCATCCATGACCCATCTTCAGTGTTCTGGTTGAGGGAAGAAGGTTCTGCTCCAAGATTTTACAATACATGGCCCCGTCCATCGGCCCCTCAATGCGGCAAAGTCGGCCTGTACCTTTAGCAGAGAAACAGCCCCAAAGCATAATGTTTCCACCACCTCTCTTGACTGTAGGGATGGTGTTCTTGGGGTCATAGTCAGCATTTTTCTTCCTTCAAACACAGTGAGTCGAGTTAATGTCAAAGTGCTCGATTTTGGTCTCATCTGACCACAGCACTTTCTTCCAATCCTTCTCTGAATCATTTAGATGCTCATTGGCAAACTTCAGACGGGCCTGTACATGGGTCTCCTTGCGGGCGCTGCAGGATTTTAATCCATGGAGGAATATTGTGTTACCAATGGTTTGTTTGGTGACTGTGGTCCTAGCTGCCTTGAGATGATTCACAAGTTCCTCCCGTGTAGTTCTGGGCTGATCCCTCACTTTTCTCATGATCATCCTCACCCCATGAGGAGAAATCTTGCATGGAGCTCCAGACTGAGGGCGATTGATGGTTATTTTGTACTTCTTCCATTTGCAAATAATCGCTCCAACAGTTGTCTCCTTCTCACCAAACTTCTTGCTGATGAACTTGTAGCCCATTCCAGCCTTGTGCAGGTCTACAAACTTGTCCCTGATGACGTCCATTGACAGCTCTTTGGTCTTCCCCATAATGGTGAGGTTGGAATGGAAGAGAGATTCTGTGGACAGGTGTCTTTTATACACATAACGAGTTGTTAAGAGGACCTTCTTACATTCACAGGACCACATGAGCACCTACTGTAGCCAGTCTGTGGGAGCCAGAATTATTGTTGGTTCGTAGGGGAATAAATATTTATTACTTATACTGCCTACTGTCATTTTTTACACTACACATTTTTATGTTTTTTTGGTGAAAGAGTAGGGGTCCATACTCATTCACATGGGGAGGGAGGTATCTAGGGGCCCCCTTTGTTCCAGATTCCGATAAACCCCCCGCCCGCAGACCCCCACAACCACCAGCCAGGGTTGTTGGGAAGAGGCCCTTGTCCTCATCAACATGGGGACAAGGTGCTTTGGGGGGGGGGGTGGGCACGAGCCTCCCTGCCCCAAAGCACTCCCCTATGTTGGGGGCATATTGCCTGGTATGGTCCAGGAGAGGGGGGTGTGCTCGCTCATCACCTCCCTTTCCTGACCTGCTGGGCTGCATGCTCAGATAAGGGTCTGGTATGGATTTGGGGGGGGGGGGGGACCTGGTGTGTCTTGGGGGGGCCCCAAGCCATTTTTTTCCCAAATTTTTTTTATTGCCGGCAGTTCATTTTTTTTTACATTCAGGGGTTCCCCACTGACAGCTGATGACTCATCAGTTGGTAACAAAGTGGCGGCCGCCCGTTCCTTAACAACCAGCTATTTGCAGTATAAACTGCATGCCAAAACGCATCAAAATTGGAAAAAAAATATTCTAAAACGCGAAAACGATGTGAACCTAGCCTATTGGTCTAAAAAAAACATTATTTCTTCACTGGCCAAAGAAGGTACCTAGGTAATGAAAAGACAGACCGCTGTCTACGAGGGCCGCCCAAAGGGGCGCAGGTTGGGTTACCGGGGCGTTAGCAGCTAAAAGCTTGATAAAAGCTTTGCCATTGCTCTTGAAAATATTGGCTGCATGTACAAGGGGTTAAAAAGTTCTGCCTAGCTGTAGGCGGCTTGAACGACGTTCCAGAGCAAAGTGTCATAAAATTCAGCAGAATCCCATTATTTAAAACATTTATTGTCATCATTAGCTGCTTATAAAACGTTCTTTTGATTAAAAGTTAACTAATTTTATCTGCCTTCCCCCGCATCCTTCCAAAATAAATAAATAAATAAATAAATAACACAACATCTTTGTGTTAATTGTTATGCAAATTTCACCGTAAAAAAAAAAAAAAGGATAAAAAAAAAAATTAAAAAAAAACAAAACAAATACTTTATTACGCCGCCCGCGTGTTTGTATTTTGAAGCATTTACAATTTTGCTAATTAAACATTTGCAATCTCCATAAGGTTTTTATTTTCTGTTTCTAATCAGCATAATCTTCTAACTCGTATCGCAGAGGGGAAAAAAAAAAAAAAAAAGATTTGAATAATAATAATAATAATAATAATACGAAAAAAAAGAAAGAAAAACAAACAAAAAAAAGGTAATAAAGGCGGTCTTTTTTTGTTTTGCTGCAGTTTTGATGTGTTAACATCCGTGGAAATCAATTAAGATGTGTTATTTGGCATAAAATGGGAGCTAATTAGTAAGGGTAATTTTTGTAAAGAATTTATCTAGCAGATGGGATGTTAGCGCCGGGGCGTTCAGCGGGGAGTTGTACGGCGCATGGGGGGGGGGGGAACGTCGGCCTATAGGAAGAGGCTTCTCGCCTCTGAAAGGAGATGTAAGCTGTAACAATATATATATGTCAGTAGCCTTTATCAGGTCCAGCTTCATGTTTGTATTTTAGCGTTCCATTTTTTTTTTTTTTTTATTATTATTTTTTTTTTTTTTTACTTTTTTTTTTTTTTTTTTTTTATTTCAAGGCCAAGTCCAAACAGCAGGTGAGGGGGACAGTGAATGCACACTTCCGGTCCTCTTGTGTCGTTGGAAACGAAATTAATTGCTGACTGTGGGCTCTTAAAGCGTTGAAGAGATCAGTGGGATACAAAAGGTTTGATTGTGGCCAGATGCGGGCTCCAGACTCTCGCTGTGCTTGAAGATTCCGGTAAAACATTAATACCGGTTTGGAGAAGAAAAAAAAAAAAAAAAAAAGAGTACTTATCTCTGAAGCTACCTGCAAACAATTGCTCTTTGCAATCTATTTTATGTGCGGTGACATTGTCCGGGAAGCAGACAATGAGAGAACCTGAATGTCCAGCTAATACAAAAAAAAATAAAAGACATTTGTAGACTTTTTGATAAAGTTTTATTCCTTTTTTTAACGTGGACAATTCAAGCTGAGAAAATGATAAAAAAAAAAAAAAAAATTACAAAAGAGAAGCTATGTTCAAAATGGCACATCAAAAAACAGGTTTGGTAGATCCAGAAGAAGTGGAATTTTAGGCAGGTTGTAACCTTCTTATTTCCAAGTAACATAAAATTGGTCCGGGTCACAATAAAGTGAGAATAAATCATGTTCTTATTCTCCGAAAATCTATTTTTTCATGAAATAGTTTCCTACTTTTGTGTTTTCTACCTCATTGTAATGTTCTCTGTGAGCTCCTCAACTTCTTCATTTCTCCCTCACTTCTGTTTGTTTGGGACGGGCCGCGCACATTCCTTGCCGTCACGTGCACCGCCCTATGCGCACTACACGTCCCATAGTACACAGCTCATAGTCTCTGTTCTATAGTATATGGTCCCACGTCCATAGTCCCTAGTACATAGTACCTAGTCCCTAATCCCTAGTCCATAGTGCATAGTTTATATTCCCTACTCCATAGAACATAGTCCCTAATCCATAGTCTCTAGTACATTGTACCTAGTCCCTAGTCCATAGTACATAGTTTATAATCCATAGTGAATAGTCCCTAATCCATAGTCCCTAGTCCAGTGAACCTTGGCACCCCAGATGTTTGGAACTACTTTTCCCGTGATGCTCAACTACACTGCAGAGTGCATGAGCATCAAATGTAGTTCCAAAACATCTGGGGTGCCAAGGTTCACCATCACTGCCCTAGTCCATAGTACATTGTTTATAATCCATAGTCCATAGTACATAGTCCCTAATTCATAGTACATAGTTTATAATCCTTAGTCTATAGTACATAGTCCATAATCCATAGTACATAGTTTATAATCCTTAGTCTATAGTACATAGTCCTTAATCCATAGTCTCTAGTTCATAGTCCCTAGTCCATAGTACATTGTTTATAATCCATAGTTCATAGTCAATAGTCCCCGATCCATAGTGTCTAGTACCCTATTTCCCCGAAAATAAGACCTAGCGTGATTGTCGGTGATGGCTGCAATATAAGCCCTACCCCCCCAAATAAGCCCTACCCTGTGTCCCCAAAAATAAGCCCTACCCTAAAAATAAGACCTACAAGGACTTTAACTAGGGCTTATTTGGGGGGGTTGGGCTTATATTGCAGACATCACCGACAATCACACTAGGTCTTATTTTCGGGGAAACAGGGTACATAGTCCCTAATCCCTAGTCCATAGTACATAGTCCTTAATCCATAGTCTCTAGTACATAGCACCTAGTCCCTGATCCATAAACCATAGTACATAGTCCCTTTTCCCTAATTCATAGTACATAGTTTATAATCCATAGTCCATAGTACATAATCCCTATTGCATAGTACATAGTCCCTAATCCATAGTCTCTATTACATAGTACATAGTCCCTCGTCCATAGTCCTTAGTTCATAGTACCTTGTTGTTCCTAATCCATAGTACATAGTTTATAATCCATAGTCTATAGTGAATAGACCCTAATCCATAGTCCCTAGTACATAGTACCTAGTCCCTAATCCATAGTACATAGTTTATAATCCCTAGTCTATAGTGAATAGTCCCTAATCCATAGTCTCTAGTACATAGTACCTAATCTATCGTCTCTAGTGCATAGTACATAGTTTATAATCCTTAGTCCACAGTACATAATCCTTATTCCACAGCCCATAGTCCCTTTTTCATAGTACTGTACATAATCCGTAATCTAATGTGTCTCTAGTATATAGTACATAGTCCCTCATCCATAGTCCCTAGTACATAGTACCTGGTTCCTAATCCCTAGTACATAGTTTATAATCCATAGTCCATAGTGAATAATCCCTAATCCATAGACCCTTATACATGTACCTAGTCCCTAAGCCACAGTACATAGTTTATAATCCATAGTCCATAGTGAATAGTCCCCAATCCATAGTTCCTAGTACATAGTACATAGCCCTTAATCCATAGTTGTTAGTAAATGTACCTAGTCCCTAATCCATAGTACATTGTTTATAATCCTTAGTCTATAGTACATAGTCCCTAATCCATAGTACATAGTTTATAATTCCTAGTCTATAGTACATAGCCCCTTATCCATAGTCTCTAGTACATAGTCCCTAATCTATTGTGTCTAGTACATAGTACCTAGTCCCTAATTCACAGTACATAGTTTATAATCCTTAGTCCATAGTACATAATACCCATTCCATAGCCCATAGTCCCTATTCCATAGTATATAGTCCCTTATCCATAGTCTCTAGTACATAGTACCTGGTTCCTAATCCATAGTACAGAGTTTATAATCTATAGTCCATAGTAAATAGTCCCCAATCCATAGACCCTTATACACGTACCTAGTCCCTAATCCATAGTACATAGTTCATAATCCCTATTCCACAGTCTATAACCCATAATCTCTATTCCATAGTACGTAATCCCTAATCCCTAATCTTTAGTAAATAGTATCTTGTTCATCGCCCCTAGTCTATATCCCATAGTCCCTAATCCATAGTACATAGTCCCTAGTCCATAGTACATAATCCCTTGTCCGCAGTGCCTAGTCTAAAGTTCCTAGTCCATAGCCCCAAGTTTAAAGTACATAGTACCTGGTCCCTAATCCATGGTCCATAGTATATAGTTTATAATCCCTAACCCATAGTACATAATCCTTACTCCACAGTCCATAACTCACAGTCCCTATTCCGTAGTACATAGTCCCTAATCTAATACATTGTATCCAACAAAGTCAGAAGATACTGATAAGTGGCACATCTGTACAGTGTATAGAACCTACTGCAGCAAAACTAACATTTCCAAAGAAAAAAAATGAGTCAAATCACATGTAAAATACCGGCGATACGATATCATTTCTGGCAAAAAAAGGAAACCTAATACATTGTATCCAACAAAGTCAGAAGATACTTGTAAACTGATTGATTCCCTTTCAGAATCTGGGTTATCAGAAGGAATGTGTTACAGTAAATTCTGGCTGTGCCAGGCCCTGGCGTTGTACCCTCGATCTATAGATGATGGAGTCTCCGGGTCACTGATTGGTAATAATGTATATTTGGGGCTATAAATAAGAAAAAATCCTTTAAAAATATCACCTGGGGGGTCTCCTTAATCTACCTGTAAAGTGGCGCATCTGTACAGTGTATAGGACCTACTGCAGCAAAACTAACATTTCCAAAGAAAAAAAATGAGTCAAATCACATGTAAAATGCCGGCGATACAATATCATTTCCGGCAAAAAAAGGAAACCTAATACATTGTATCCAACAAAGTCAGAAGATACTTGTAAACTGATTGATTCCCTTTCAGAATCTGGGTTATCAGAAGGAATTTGTTACAGTAAATTCTGGCTGTGCCAAGCCCTGGCGTTGTACCCTTGATCTATAGATGATGGAGTCTCAGAGTCACTGATTGATAATAATGTATAATGGGGCTATAAATAAGAAAAATGTCTTTAAATATAGTACCTGGGGGTCTCCTTAGTCTGCCTGTAAAGTGGCACATATGTACAGTGTATAGAACCTGCTGCAGCAAAACTAACATTTCCAAGAAAAAAAAATGAGTCAAATCACATGTAAAATGCCGGCGATACAATATAGTTTCCGGCAAAAAAAGGAAACCTAATACATTGTATCCAACAAAGTCAGAAGATACTTGTAAACTGATTGATTCCCTTTCAGAATCTGGGTTGTCAGAAGGAATGTGTTACAGTAAATTCTGGTTGTGCCAGGCCCTGGCGTTGTACCCTCGATCTATAGATGATGGAGTCTCCGGGTCACTGATTGGTAATAATCTATATTGGGGCTATAAATAAGAAAAATTCCTCTAAGTATATCACCTGGGGGGTCTCCTTAATCTGCCTGTAAAGTGGCGCATCTGTACAGTGTATAGAACCTACTGCAGCAAAACTAACATTTCCAAAGAAAAAAAATGAGTCAAATCACATGTAAAATGCCGGCGATACAATATCATTTCCGGCAAAAAAAGGAAACCTAATACATTGTATCCAACAAAGTCAGAAGATACTTGTAAACTGATTGATTCCCTTTCAGAATCTGGGTTATCAGAAGGAATTTGTTACAGTAAATTCTGGCTGTGCCAAGCCCTGGCGTTGTACCCTTGATCTATAGATGATGGAGTCTCAGAGTCACTGATTGATAATAATGTATAATGGGGCTATAAATAAGAAAAATGTCTTTAAATATAGTACCTGGGGGGTCTCCTTAGTCTGCCTGTAAAGTGGCACATCTGTACAGTGTATAGAACCTGCTGCAGCAAAACTAATATTTCCAAGAAAAAAAAAATGAGTCAAATCACATGTAAAATGCCGGCGATACAATATAGTTTCCGGCAAAAAAAGGAAACCTAATACATTATATCCAACAAAGTCAGAAGATACTTGTAAACTGATTGATTCCCTTTCAGAATCTGGGTTGTCAGAAGGAATGTGTTACAGTAAATTCTGGTTGTGCCAGGCCCTGGCGTTGTACCCTCGATCTATAGATGATGGAGTCTCCGGGTCACTGATTGGTAATAATGTATAATGGGGCTATAAATAGGAAAAATTCCTCTAAATAAATCACCTGGGGGGTCTCCTTAGTCTGCCTATAAATTGGCGCATCTGTACAGTGTATAGAACCTGCTGCAGCAAAACTAACATTTCCAAGGAAAAAAAAAATGAGTCAAATCACATGTAAAATGCCGGCGATACAATATCATTTCCGGCAAAAAAAGGAAACCTAATATATTGTATCCAACGAAGTTAGAAGATACTTGTAAACTGATTGATTCCCTTTCAGAATCTGGGTTATCAGAAGGAATGTGTTACAGTAAATTCTGGCTGTGCCAGGCCCTGGCGTTGTACCCTTGATCTATAGATGATGGAGTCTCCGGGTCACTGATTGGTAATAATGTATATTGGGGGCTATAAATACTTTATACGATTCTCTCGGAAAAGATGAGGGGAGCGCAAAGGTTAAGAGCTTTCACCGTAAACGGCTTTAAGTTACTTCCCACCCGCCCCGGCGTAAATTTTCTTGCTTTGAGTCTTCTTTGACCTTGGATAAATCAGGTCCTCTGCGTCGGACGTGCTGCGATAAAATGTCACATTCTGAGGAGGATTGGGCGGTATATAATGTATGGTATATCGTTTTATAGGAGTAATGACATTATAAAACAAATAATGTACACCGCTACAGGAAATATTGTAGCTCTATAGTATGATGTGCATTTTACTGTTATGGAGTGATCACAACTATCACATAACATGCTGTATACTAATACGGACATAAATATATATCATAAAATATTATATAACGGTCAACAATTTATTCATAGTATATACTGTTCAGTTTTTTATGGAATAATAAAAATATAATGTGCAGTATGCTACAAAGGAAATTAGTGGAAGAACTAAAACAATAATAAAAATAATAATAATAATAATAATAATAATAATAATAATAATAATAATACAAATAATATAAAGAGGATAGGAGGTGAGTCCAGGAAGATTATTGAAATTATTTATAATTATTACCGTATTTATTGAAATTATTTATAATTATTATTTATTGAAATTATTTATTGAAATTATTTATAATTATTATTTATTGAAATTATTTATAATTATTATTTATTGAACTTTTTTATTGAAATTATTTATATACGATTATCGCAAGCGGCTGCTATGGTCCGCTAGCGATAATCACTGTCTTCTCCCGGCAGGAGACAAGGGGCCAGCAAGAGGAATTCCCACATCAACACAGTCTGTGCTGATGGGGAAATCTAGCTAATTTTTTCTTGCAACCCGTGGTTGCAGGAAAGAAATTTTCTCCGTGTATGGTCGGCATTCGTTTACTCTAATCGCCCCCCAAATTAACTCCTTCTCCCTTCAACTATTATTTACAAGTTGTTTTTTGTGTTGTTTATATTATATGAACCATTAATATTTAAACTTTTTTTTTTTTTTTCATTTTCATTGGTTTGTCTGTTCATTTTTTATGACACATTTAAAAAAAGAGAGCATATTTAAAAAAAAAAAAAAATAAAAAAAAAACAGTCTTTGTTGATGGGGAGATCGAGCAAATTTTTTCCTGCAACCCGTGGTTGCAGGAAAGAAATTTGCTCCGTGTACGGTCGGCATTCGTTTACTCTAATCGCCCCCCCCCCCCACAATTAACTCCTTCTCCTTCTCCCTTCATCTATTATTTACAAGTTGTTTTTTGTGTTATTTTATATTATATGAACCATTAATATTTAAACTTTTTTTTTTTCATTTTCATTGGTTTGTTTGTTAATTTTTTAATGTCACATTTAAAAAAAGAGAGCGTAATTGTAATATGAAAACGGTGTTCAAACCACACATGTGAGGTATCGCCGTGATCGGTAGAGCGAGAGCAATAATTCTAGCCCTAGACCCCCTCTGTAACTCTAAACATGCAACCTGTAGAATTTTTTAAAACGTCGCCTATGGAGATTTTAAAGGGTAAAAGTTTGTCGCCATTCCACGAGCGGGCGCAATTTTGAAGCGTGACATGTTGGGTATCGATTTACTCGGCGTAACATTATCTTTCACAATATAAAAAAAAATTGGGCTAACTTTACTGTTGTCTTATTTTTTAATTCAAAAAAGTGTATTTTTTCCAAAAAAAGTGCGCTTGTAAGACCGCTGCGCAAATATAGTGTGACAGAAAGTATTGCAACGACCGCCATTTTATTCTCTATGGTGTTAGAAAAAAAAAGTATAATGTTTGGGGGGTTCTAAGTAATTTTGTAGCGAAAAAAAAAACAGTTTTTAACTAAATCTCAGAAAAAGGCTTGGTCCTTAAGTGGTGAATCGTCTTCCAACTGGGATCCACCAGTCGCTGAGTTGGGCATCAGATATTTTCAGAATTCTGTAGCCCCAAATCTCTCCTCTTTTTTTTATTTTGGCACCACACATCAGATTCCCGAATCTTTATCTTCGAAACTCATCAATACGAATTGACTAAATATTTATTAATCCTCTTCCAATTGGGATCCACCAGTCACTGAGTTGGTTAAGTCGATTCAGTAACAACAAAGTCATTGTTGAATACACAGGTCCGTAGCAGAAATGTAAAAGCTGCTCTGGTCCATAGGGGGCGCACAGGTGTGAGAAGGGCCATCTTTAGCACGGGGGCAAAAGGGGCAGCTGCCCCCCGGGGCCCAGCCATTGTTGAGGGGGCCCCAAAGCAGCTGTCCCTGGAAGCCCGCACTGCCCGCAAATAGTTGGTAACAACAAAGTCATTGTTGAATACACAGGTCCATAGCAGAAATGTAAAAGCTGCTCTGGTGTCCATAGGGGGCGCACAGGTGTGAGAAGGGCCATCTTTAGCACGGGGGGCAAAAGGGGCAGCTGCCCCCGGGGCCGAGCCATTGTTGAGGGGGCCCCAAAGCAGCTGTCCCTTGAAGCCCGCACTGCCCGCAAATAGCTGATTCGTGAATCCGGGAGGGCCCAGGAAAATGTTTGCCCAGGGTCCATTCAATATCAAAGACGGCCCTGGGTGTGCGAGAGAAGAAGTGGTTAATCTGTCAGACTGGCGTTGCCCTGGAAGTGGTTGGCCAATAAGGATCTGCCTCAACCATATATGAATAAAAAGACCCCAAGCAGGCGGTTGAGATGACACTTTTTTGGGCGCCTTTCCCTCACTCTCTTCTTCTTTTTCTCTCGTATGAATAAACTTTAGAGAATTTGTCATAAGAACTCTGCCACAATCTGTTGATACATTTGAGCGAATATAAAATATTTCCATCTCATTTCAGTCTCTTTCATGTACGTTTTTTACTTTAAAGGGACTCTTTTAAGTAGCAATTTGACACGTCTTTAGCATAAGGTAATGTCTTTCTGAAGCCTACTGAAATGGTTGAGGCTGCCTAACGGTTCCTCTATTAAACTGCCTCTTTACTCCGTCTAATGTTATGTCTTTTATGATTAGTATGAAAGATGATATTTTAATTGGTTGTTGTTGTCAAGAAGAAAGAAAAAGGGGGGGGGGTGTGTGTGATTACGAACAGATCGCGCTCAGCCCTAAAACGTCGCCCAGACCGACGTCTATCTTTGTGGGAGCGTTAGATAGCAGAACGCTTTAATCAAAAGGAGTTTATGACACGGCAACAATTTCAACGCGGTTACACGACTGAATACAGATTTTCCTGCTTCATACCGATCGACAGTAAAAAGAAATATTTTTAATTATTGTCATGCGGGTTTCTTGGTGCATGGATATAGAAGAGCTGCACGATTTTGGCCAAAATGAGAATCACAATTTATTTTTTTGCTTAGGATAAAAAGATTGCGATTCTGGTGGTGTGAAATCTTTCGCATTATACAAAAAAAAATTGGGCTAACTTTACAGGTTCGTTTTTTTTTTTTAATTCTTTAACCGCTTCAGCCCCGGAATATTTTACCCCCCCCCTTTCCTGACCAGAGCACTTTTTGCGATTCGGCACTGAATCAATTTAACTGACCATTGTGCGGCCGTGCGACGTTGTACCCAACTAAAATTGACGTACCTTTTTTCCCCACAGATCTTTCTTTTGGTGGTATTTGATCACCTCTGCGTTTTTTTTAAAGAGCGACGATTTTGAAAAAAAAAAATATATATATTTTGTACTTTTTGCTATATTAAATATTCCCTTTTTTTTTTTTTTTTTTAAAAAAGCAAATTTTTTTCTCAGTTTAGGCTGATATGTATTCTTCTACATATTTTTGGTTAAAAAAAATCGCAATAATCGTATATTAATTGGTTTGCGCAAAAGTTATAGCGTCTACAAAATAGGGGATAGGTTTATAGCATTTTTCTTCTCCTTTTTTTTTTTTATTAGTAATGGCAGCGATCTGCGATTTTTATCGTGACCTCGACATTATGGCGGACACATCGGACAATTTTTACACATTTTTGGGACCATTGCCATTAACCGGTTTAATACCGGGCATTTTCACCCCCTTCCTTCCCAGACCAATTTTTAGTTTTCAGCGCTGTCACACTTTAAACGACAATTGCGTGGTCATGCGATGTTTTACCCAAACAAAATGGATGTCCTTTTTTTCCCACAAATTGAGCTTTCTTTTGGTGGTATTTGATCACCTCTGCGGTTTTTATTTTTTGCGCTATAAACAAAAGAAGAGCGACAATTTTGAAAAAAACACAATATTTTTTACTTTTTGCTATAATAAATATCCCAATTTTTTTTTAAAAAAACATAATTTTTCCTCAGTTTCGGCTGATATGTATTCTTCTACATATTTTTGTAGAAAAATATCGCAATAAGCGTATATTGATTGGTTTGCGCAAAAGTTATAGTGTCTACAAAATATGGGATAGATTTATGGCATTTAAAAAAAAAAAAATGTATTTATTTTTTTTACTAGTAATAGCGGCGATCGCGATTTTTTTTTTGTGACTGCGACATTATGGTGAACACATCGGACACTTCTGACACATTTTTGGGACCATTCACATTTATACAGCGATCAATGCTATAAAATTGCATTGATTACTGTGTAAATGTGACAGGCAGGGAAGGGGTTAGCCACTAGGGGGAGACGAGGGGTTAAATATATTTCCTAGGGAATGCTTCTAACTGTAGGGGGTGGGGACGTACAAGGGGAGGAGACCGATCAGTGTTCCACTGTACTGGGAACACAGATCGGTCTCCTCTAAACTGACAGGACGTGGATCTGTGTGCTTACACACAGATCCACGGTCCGGCCCGGTTAACGGGCAATCGCGGGTGCCCGGCAATGAAGGAAGTTCCACATCTTTACCACTCTGACAGTAAAGAACCCCTTACGTAGTTTAACTACTTGCCGACCAGCCGCCGTCGTTCTACGGGGGCAGGTTGGCTCCCCTGCACGAATCGCCGTAACTGTACAGCGGTCGCTTTAAGCGCTACAGGCTATAGCTGGCACGGTGGCACGTCCCTAGAGCCGATGTGTGTGGCCCGTGGCCGCGATGACAGATGGCCACTCGAAATCTCTCCTCAGTGAGCCAGAACGGGGATCTGTCAATGTAAACAGACAGATCCCCGTTCTGTCACGGGAGTAGAGAGAGATCTGCTTTTCCTAGTGATCAGGAACAGCGATCTCTCTCCTCCTCCAGTCAGTCCCCCCCCCCCACAGTTAGAAACACCCCCCTAGGGAACACTTAACCCCTTAATTGCCCCCCTAGTGTTAACCCCTTCCCTCCCAGTGACATTTACACAGTAATCAGTGGCTATTTTTAGCTCTGATCGCTGTATAAATGTCACTGGTCCCAAAAAAGTGGCAAAGGTGTCCAATCTGTCCGCCGCAATGTCGCAGTCCTGCTAAAAATCGCAGATCACTGCCAATTACTAGTTTTAAAAAAATGCCATAAATCTATCCCCTATTTTGTAGACGCTATAACTTTTGCACAAACCAATCAACATAAACTTGTTGGGATTTTATTTTACCAAAAATATGTAGAAGAATACATATTTACCTAAACTGATGAAGAAATTAGTTTTCTTTTTATTTTTTTGGGATATTTATTACAGCAAAAAGTTAAACAAATATTGTTTTTTTTTTTAAATTGTCAGTCTTCTTTTGTTTATAGCGCAAAAAACAAAAACTGCAGAGGTGATCAAATACCTCAAATACCACCAATAGAAAGCTCTATTTGTGGGGAAAAAAGGACAGTGATTTTCTTTGGGTACAGCGTCGCACGACCGCGCAATTGTCAGTTAAAGAGATACAGTGCCATATCGCAAAAAATGGCCTGGTCATTAAGGGGGAAAAGCATGTCATACTTACCTCCACTGTGCAGTTCGTTTTTCACAGAGTGACCCTGATCTTCCTCTTCTGGGGCCCCTCAGCGGCGCTCATGGCTCCTCCCCGCATCGGGAAACCACCTAGGAGAAGCGCTCTCCCTGGGGGATAACCGCGCGGGTGTGCTCTCGAGTCCAGCTTTTGCGTCCATAGACACAGAAAGCCAGACTCGGCCCACCCCCCCGGCGCCCACATCATTGGATTTGATTGACATCAGCGGGAGCCAATGGCTGCGCTGCTATCAATCTATCCAATCAAGAGTCGAGACACCGGCCAGAGAGGGTGTGCGTGTCTCCGGCATGGGAACAAATGGGCTCAGGAGAGTAAAATGGGGGGGGGGGGGGCTGGGGGGCTTCTCAATGACAGAAGTTTTTTCACCTTAATGCATAGGATGCATTAAGGTGAAAAAACTTGAGGGTTTACAACCCCTTTAAGTGGTAACGGCTTTTCCTCCAAATTTATTGAGTGGCCACATATCTTTTTAACCCAAAAATGGAAGCTCCGCTTATCTGCCTCCCCCCCCCCTCTGGTGCCACATCTGGCACCTTTTGGGGGGAGGGGGGGAGTGGGTACCTGCTTTTGTTCGGCCCTCTCCTCCTTCCCTCACCGCCGGTCCATTCACAAAGCGCAACGTGCTTCATGGCATGTGCAGTAGGGATCCGGCTGTGAAGCTGCCAGTTTCCCTTACAAGCAATGGCGGCGACAGCACCTAAGAGCCAACGGAAAAATCGGCTGGGATGAAGACACCACCCTGGACAGGTAAGTGTCCTAATATTAAAAGTCAGCAGTTTCAGGATTTGTAGCTGCTGACTTTTAACTTTTTTCTGAAGGAGGCTGGACCTCCTCTTTAAGCTCCCTGAGACTGAATAGTTTCCTGCCTATGCTAGAACCACCATTGAGATATTTGCATATCACTACCATATCTCCTCTTGTGCGTCCCTTCTCTAAGGAGATTACGTTTAATGCTTGTAGTTGTTCCTCATAATTGAGGTCCTACAGCCCCCTTATTAGCTTTGTTGCCCACCTCTGGAATCTTTTCTGTTTCAGCACATCCTTCCTGAGAACTGGTGACCAGATAGATTGATAGATAGGCAACCTTGGAAATCCAGCTATTTGGGAAATACAAGTGGCCACATGAGGTCTTGCAAGACTTTGACAACCACAGACACGACTCCCATAGGCAGAGGTATGATGGGATGTTTAGTTTCACCACAGCTGGAGAGCCAAGGTTGCCTACCCATGCTATATGGCCAACAGTTTCAAAAAAGTTTACCATAATCCTTGCAATGCATATACACTAAATGGGCAATAGCTTATAGACATCTGACCCTCACACCTATATGAGCTTGCTGTACATCCCTTTAAAAAAACATGGACATTAATATGGAGTTGTCCCTTGTTTGTGGCTAATGTAACCTCATGTGGCATTGCAAGACTTTGACAGCCATAGACAGAGCTATGATGGGGTTCTTAGTTTCAACACAGCCAGAGAGCCAAGGTTGCCTACCCATGCTATATGGCCAACAGTTTCAAAAAAGTTTACCACCATAATCCTTGCAATGCATGTACACTAAATGGGCAATAGCTTACAGACATCTGACCCTCACACCTATATGGGCTTGTTGGACATCCCTTTCAAAAAGCATGGCCATTAATATGAATTTGTTCCTCCTTTGATGCTAACGCAGCCTCATGTGGCATTGCTAGACTTTGACAGCCACAGACTTGACTCCTAGTGGCAGAGGTATAATGAGGAGCTTATTGGACATCCCATTCGAAAACCATGGGCATTAATATTGAGGTATGATGGGGTTCTTAGTTTTAACACAGCTGGAGAGCCAAGGATGGCCACCCATGCTATATGCCAAAAGTTTCGAAAAATTTTACCATAATCCTTCCAATGCATAAACACTAAATGGGCAATAGCTTATAGACATCTGACCCTCAGACCCATATGAGCTTGTTGGACATCCCTTTCAAAAACCATGGCCATCAATATGGAGTTGTCCCTTCTTTGTGGCTAATGTAGCCTCATGTGGCATTGCAAGACTTTGACATCCACAGACAGAGCTATGATGGGGTTCTTAGTCTCAACACAGCCAGAGAGCCAAGAATGCCTACCCATCCTAAATGGCCAACAGGTTCAAAAAAGTTTACCATAATCCTTGTAATGCATACAGTATACACTAAATGGGCAATAGTTTATAGACATCTGACCTTCACACCCATATGAGCTTGTTGGACATTCCTTTCAAAAACCATGGCCATCAATATGGAGTTGTCCCTTCTTTGTTGCTAATGTAGCCTCATGTGGCATTGCAAGACTTTGACATCCACAGACAGAGCTATGATGGGGTTCTTAGTCTCAACACAGCCAGAGAGCCAAGGTTGCCTACCCATCCTATATGGCCAACAGGTTCAAAAAAGTGTACCATAATCCTTGTAATGCATATACACTAAATGGGCAATAGTTTATAGACATCTGACTTTCACACCCATATGAGCTTGTTGGACATCCCTTTCAAAAACCATAGCCATCAATATGGAGTTGTCCCTTCTTTGTGGCTAATGTAGCCTCATGTGGTATTGCAAGACGCTGACAGCCACAGACATGACTCCCAATGGCAGAGGAACACAGCTGGGGAGCCAAAGTTGCCCACCTATGCTATATGGCCAACAGCTTTGAAAATGTTTACCATAATCCTTGCAATGTATGCACACTTATTGGTCAAAAGCTTGTAGACATCTGACCTTCACACCTATATGAGCTTGTTGGACATCCCATTCGAAACCATTACCATTATTATGGAATTGTCCCTCCTTTGAGGCTATAAAAGCCTCATGAGGCATTGAGAGACCTTGACAGCCATAGACTTGACTCCCAGAGGCAGAGATATGATGGGGTTCTTATTTTCAACACAGCTGGAGAGACAAGTTTGCCCACCGACATATATATCAACAGTTTGGAAATTGCCATAATCCTTGCAATGTACAGTATATACACTAAATGGTCAAGAGCTTGTAGACCCTCACACCTATATGAGTTTGTTGGACATACCATTTGAAAATCACAGGCATTAATTTGGAGCTGTCGTCCCGTCCCCCCGTCCCCCTTACTGGCTTCAACAGCCTCCACCCTTCTAGAATAGGCTTTCCACAAGATTTTTTAGTGTGTAGCGGACCAGTTTGGGACAGCACCATAACATGAACATGAGTTCCCGAAGACAATTTAATTTTTAATTTAGTTACCCCAAATTACCCTCAAAAAGTTCCCATTTATACAAAAGATTTAGGCTGTTTGGTAAAAGTTTGAACGTCACCTGACCAACTTTGAGCCACTAGCCCCGACAGTTCTTAATTTCCATCAGAGACTTTGCCAGAAATACACCCAGCTCAGATCTTTATTTTCCGCCAGCCATTAAATGGCATCAATATGTTACAATTAAGGTCTAGAAGGCAAATGATCTCTTTGCTGTTGGCCAGAGATAAATTTTCATTAACTCTTTTTAAATCTGTTAATGTGTAAGAAAGCCGGCCAAGACCCGGTGTCTGAAAGCCACTCAACCATGCGGCAAATGTCTTTTTTTTTTTTCGTAAGCTATATGCTGTTTAATATTCCTGTTATCAGGGTCTAATTATTGCAATAAAAGATTGAACTTTGAGTGGATGGAAGCTTTGATCAGTCATTTCGGCATGAATAATGGAAAAAAAAAAAAAAAGTGGATTACTTTTTGCCTGCTAATTCTGAGCTCCCTGTAGAGTGAAAACCTTTAGGTAAATTGCAGGTCTGGCTGGGAGTTTACACGTTGTGTGTGTGCTCCGGGCATGACTGAAAGCCAACCACGCTCTCCTTATTCACAGTGCAGAGCGGGGAGGCTGTGCCAGCACAATGTGTTGGAGAACTAAGTAAATACCGCTTAGGAAATCTTTCTTTATCCCTAACATAGATCAGGGTATAAATTCAGCAAAGACTTATAGATTTAATGTAAGCTGTCATTTTAGATATTACAAAAAGAGTTTATAGGGCAAGAGCTCAGAAAAGTTTACTTTCATATCATTTACCGGTATTTGTTTTGTACAAAAAGAACGGACAATGGTCATATATATATATATATATATATATATATATATATATATATATATATATATACTCTTCATTTAGTGTAGACTAGATATTCAGTGTAGACTCTATATTCAGTCAGTGCAGGCAGTGTAGTATATATAGCACAGTGTATTGAAGTGGTTAAGGCGAACCCTGCGCCAAAATGAAAAAAAAATGGCGTGGGGTCCCCCCAAAATCCACACTAGGCCCTTCAGGTCTGGTATGGATTTTAAGGGGAACCCCATGCCAAAATAAAAAAAAATGGCACGGGGGTCCGCCCAAAATACATACCAGGCCCTTCAGGTCTGGTATAAATTTTAAGGGGAGCCCTACGCCAAAATTTATAAAAAAAAATGGCTTGTGGCCCCCCAAAATCCACACCAGACCCTTATCCGAGCTAGCAGCCATGGCAGGCCAGGAAAAAGGGGGCAAGCGAGCGTCCCCCCCCCTCCTGAACCATACTAGGCTGCTTGCTTTTAACATGGGGAGGGTGCTTTGGCCTCATCCCCACAATCCTGGATCCGGTGGTTGTGGGGGTCTGCGGGTGGGGGCTTATCGGAATCTGGAAGCCCCCTTTAACAATGGGGCCCCCAGATCCTGCCCCCCTATGTGAATGGGTATGTGGTATCCAATAACCAAAAAAAAGTCTCAAAAAAGTAAAAACGATAGACAGTTTTTGACAATCCCTTTATTTTTAAAAAAAAGTGTTCCACGATGTCCATCTATGTTCAATCATGGCGCCCGTCCACCCAAAAAAAAAAAGAAAAAAGCTCCACTCTGATGGGAGGCGTCCCACCGACTTCTGTCTCTTGGCTGTGACAGCTGTTATATAGGCAAGGTTGGGGCCACCCAGTGATGTTACCAGGTGACCCCATCCCTTCTGACGTCACGTGACCATGTGACCCCCACCCCTTTCTGACATCATGTGATGTCACGTGCCATCAGAGGGGGGCAGGGTCACCCAGTTACGTCACCAGGTGGGGTGGGCCCGTCCCTGCCCCCACCCCTGCTCCCACCCCTGCCCCCACCCCCATCCTTGCCTATATAACAGCTGTCACAACCAAGAGACAGCAGTCAGCGGGATGCCTCCCATCAAGGCAGAGCTCTTTTTTTTGGGTCGTCGGGTGCCCTGATTGAAGATGGATGGACATCACGGAACACTTTTTTGGAATTGTAAAAAACTGTCCTGTCGTTTTTACTTCTTTGACACTTTTTTTGGTGATAAGTAGTGGTACAATGTACCCGATACCCATTCACATGGGGGGGTGGGATCTGGGGGCTTCCAGATTCCGATAAGCCCCCCGCCTGCATCCCCCCACAACCACTGGTCCAGGGTTGTGGGGACGAGGCCCTTGCCCATGGGAACAAGGTGCTTTGGGGGGGAAGCGGCCTGGTGTGGTTCAGAGTGGGGGCGGGGAGCTCGCTCTCCCCTCTTTCCTGGCCTGCCATGGCTGCTTGCTCAGATAAGGGTCCGGTATTGATCTTGGGGGGACCCCCCACGCCATTTTTTTTACATTTTGGCATGGAGTTCCCCTTAATATCCAAACCAGACCTGAAGGGCCTGTTATGGAGGGGGGGGGGTTGAAGCGCACACCATTTTTTTTTAATGGTTTTTCAGCTATATTACCGGGATCCGGCAATACATTACAGCCGCAAGCTATTTTAAATGACATTTTTTCCTTTAGAAATGTAATTTTTCTGCAGTACTGTAATAAACATCCAAAAGATGTGCTACTTTACAGGCAGACTAAGGGGTCCCCCCAGGCACAATATTTAAAGGAATATTTATTTTTTATTGTTTCACTTTAAGCCTTATTAAAATCACTGCTGCTGAAAAAACTGTAGTTTTAAAAACTTTTTGGGGATTTGATATATGTCCCCTGGGGCAGGACCCCGGTCCCCAAACAATTTTATGGAAATAACTTGCATATAAGCCTTTAAATTAAAAACTCTTTTGATTTTTCATGGGTTCGTGTGTTCGCACAAATTTTATTGTCTGTTCGCATGTTCTGGTGCAAACTGAACCGGGGGGGGGGGGGGGGTGTTCGGCTCATCCCTAGTGGCAGGAACTATGTTGGCCTAGTGGCCAACTATGTCAGCAACAGTGGGGGAAAAAATAATGCCCCCCCAAGGGCCGGATAAAAGCAAGCAAAGGGCCGCAGTTTGGAGACCACTGCACTAAACTATCAGAACTTAATACAACAGATGAGGTGATTCATCGGCTCTGCATTTTTTGGTTTGTGCGATTTTATTACATACGTGACAGGTTCTCTTCACTGGTGCCCCAGTTACAGTTGTAATACTTACGTGTCCGGTGACAGGGACTCGATTTGTGAACGGTCTACTGAAATTGTGCCCAGCTGAAGATGATGATAATGTGTCCTCCCAAAATACGTTATTTTCCAAATTGGCTGAATTAAGCAATTATTCCGATCGCAGCTGATGCCGTGTCATTTTCTTCCCCCTCTTCACAGGTCCAGCGCCGCGTCACGTTTCACCTCCCGGACGGCTCCCAGGAAAGTTGCAGCGACAGCGGATTAGGAGACCAGGAACCCAGCAGCAGCTCCAACGCTTCACAGCCCTTGCCCCTTGGCTTCGGGCAGGAGGAATACTACGAGCAAAGCTCAGCCAACAGCCGGACAGAGGGAGATGGGAACTCCGACCCAGAGTCTAGTGAGCCCCTTTTACATCTTTTATTTTTTTTATTTTTACGTTTCTCTTAGGTTGTTAAAGTTTTCATATTGCTTTTAAGTTTTAATCAATTGCTTGACCACATCAAAGGGGTAGACAAAGGTGGGCTGTTGCATTTTTAGCTTTGCCCAAGATGATATGACTCACCAGTTAAAGGTTAGCTTTTCCCACCATCCTTTGAAGTTTCTGTTGTAATATGTTGGCCAATTTATGTTTTCCACCAGTAGTGAGCAGAATGAGCCCTGTGCAAGCTCCATGATACAATCTATAGCAGGGGTCTAAAACTGGCGGCCCTCCAGCTGTTGCAAAACTACAAGTCCCATGAGGCATTGCAAGACCGACAGTTACAAGCATGACTCCCACAGGCAGAGGCGTGATGGGACTTGTAGTTTCACAACAGCTGGAGGTCCGCCAGTTTGAGACCCCTGATCTAGAGTTTAAACAGAGCTGAAGACCTTTTTCTCCACTCCCAATAAGATGGTGTTGGAGGGGGTCTGTCACCAAGAACCATCCTGTCCTATGGAAAGAGTGGGAGATACTCAAATGCTCTATTTTACTGGAGGTACCAGGAGTTTTTCTATATACTCCCAGCAGCAAAAAAAAAAATAAAGAGTTTCAGGGGAAAGACATGGAAATATAGGCTTCTTGTTGGCTGCCCTTAAAGTGAACCTGTCGTTTTGCCTGAATTGGTAATTGACAGCAATGTTCTGTTAGGGATCCTGACTGTTCAGCTAGCTTGCCTTCGAAAGAGCTCCTGGCACGGTCCCCTCTGCACTCCGAGATTGAAGTGAGGCAATATTCCATTTGAAAGATTCTGGTGGCTAACAATGATTGTCAGCCCCAGGATGGCCTTCTATTGACCTTGACCCTCCTCTTCCCTGTTACTGCAGGGGCTTCCCTCACTGTATGCGTGCTCTACTGGTGCTAGTTGGGTATTCAGGGCCCTCCCATTGAGACATGCTTCTGCATGCATAAATCTAACCTATATTTATAAGAAGCTACACAGTTTACCTGATGAAATGGATGGAAAACTTGTCAAATGAGTCAAAGAGTAACACCACAATGACAGGGAATAAGAGGGTCAAGGTCAATAGAAGACCCTGAAGCTCATCCAATATCAGCAATATTCCAAGCCTTCAGATGGAATATTGCTTCCGTTCACTCTTTGGGAGGAGAGGGGACCACACCAGATCAAACGAGTCAAAGAGTTACACACCCTCACCTCAGGATTGAAATGGTCCATGGTTCCAACTTCCAACAAGAGGAATGTAGCTCCATTTATGTATTTATGTAATATTCCAAGCCTTCAGATGGAATATTGCTTCCGTTCACTCTTTGGAGGGAGAGGGGACCACACCAGATCAAACGAGTCAAAGAGTTACACACCTTCACCTCAGGATTGGAATGGTCCATGGTTCCAACTTCCAACAAGAGGAATGTAGCTCCATTTATGTATTTACACTTTTGGTTAACTTATTGGTAGTGTCTGTGGATTTGCGCTTGTATACTGTGTATAATTATTGTAACTCCATACAAACATGGGTCTGACAGGAATACCCACAGCTCATATTTTAGCCGAAAAATCAAGCCATGCATGGCAGGAGGGGCAAAAGTCCCCATATTAGATCTTTTCTGTCAATAATTAGCTATGGTTGGGAACATCCATGGCTTTCAAACCCAACAGGTATTTCCTTGGTAATCATTTCCGTACAAAATGATTAAAAGCCCCCATATTAGATCTTTTCTGTCAATAATTAGCTATAGTTGGGACATCCATGGCTTTCAAACCCAACAGGTATTTCCTTGGTAATAATTTCCTTACAATAGCTTCTAATGTCTAGGTCTTGGAGATCTGGTAATCACTGCAAATGGACAGTTTTGTTTTGGCTCTTCTAATTGGAGAAGTGACAGTTGACCAAGCCCAGTTGTGTACTACCAACTCTGTTTGGAGAAATGACAGTTGACCAAGCTCAGTGGCCTATTACCAACTTACACCTTAAATGTGTTTGCAATGCCCCATACTCTGTAATGAAAACAGAAAAAAAGGATTATGGTTTGAACAGATTGAATAGAAAAACCAATTACGGTGCAAAGAAATTTTAGTGTGTCTTCATATCATAATAATCAAATGATGTGATATCCATTCTTTTTTTGTTGGGGACAGTATATATAGAGATATATAAACGTAACCTACAAGTAATTAGGCATTAGGAATGTGCATACCATAACTTATAAGATATGTTCAGTGTTTTTTTGTGGTTCAATGTTTATATTTTGGTGGCATTGTATAGCATTTTGCATAAAAATATATCTGGAGGTAGGTATAGACTTCCTTTCTTTGGTTTCAAAATGTGATTTTAAGATTTGCTAGCGATAAAAAAAAAAAAAAAACCTTCTATCGGGAGTTGATGGTATGCTGCATATACTGATGGCTTCTTCAAAGTCCCGTATATACATTTTTGTGCAAAATTGGAACTTGTTAGGGATAGGCATGTGGTGCCCAGCCTACTGTATATTACCAATCCTTTTGTTTGCACTTAGGCATTGTATAGAAATAAGTAAAAAAAAATCTTCAAAGTTCTGGGCTGTGCTGTCATTGAACTTACCGGAGATTCTTGACAGTCCTCTGCAGGTTTGGATTTTCCATTCTTCATGATTGATGGGGAAAACGCTGGAGGTGGGAGCCTACGGGACTGGCCCAGAGAGTCACTGCAGTCTGCTCGACTCAAAGATAAATGAGAGAGAGGTTTGGATGGGAGGACCCTAGAGAGTGAAAGAGACAGAGAATGATTGCTAGAGAAAGTTCTAGACAGGCTGGTTCCAAGTAACATGGTGTCCATTACTCTGAACCCAACCAGAGGTGTTTATCAAAGACGTGCAGGATACGGGCACACTCCTAAGACACCAATGGCAAATCTAAATTGGGATAAAGATATTACTGTGAGGGGGGGGGGGCAGCTGTGATAATTGAGGAGTTTCGTGACTGCAAATCACACATCATTAGTGAAACATTTGAAAGAGTGTCATTTTGTTCCTATATTCTGTTGTAATTACAGGACTGTACAACCTAAACAACCTGTTGCTTTAGGAAACTAGCTTGCATTCTTGAAGGTGATCTCATACTATTGATACGATATGACATTTCCCAATAAAATATATATTTGTATGGAATATATGCAATTAACATATCTATATTGAATTAATATGATATGTAGGAACAGATACTGTATAGAGATAATTATGGAAATAACTAGTCATAAATATGCTTGTATCCCACCAAGGGTCTGAACTGGTCAGATATTTGCAAGAATGTCTATTGGGGTCTCTAGGAGGACAAAGGATTTCCTGTTGGTGACTTTGTTAGTATATTAAAGCCAAATGTTGCACATTATAATTAAGGTCTCCCCTTTGCCTTCAAGAGCAGGTGAGCTGGTGGGGAAGGATCTGTTACCGGGACAGCGTTGCCTCCATGAAGGTCACATTGCTTTGATATGCTAAGTTGGCCAACTGATTGTCCAAAGGTCCATGTGTGATGTCAGGGTATTACACTTAACAAACTTATAATTCCTTGAGACATCCTGTTTGCGAACACTAGGGAGACAACACAATTATTATAGAATTGTTTTCATATCAAGGGGGACGGACTTGAGTTACCATCCTCTCGTTTTAATGAGAAAGTTATGATTGTGCCCTTTGGACCAATTGGAGATTCCTCAATACTAGTGAATGAAGTAACTAAGATAAGAACTAGAGGGATACACAGGGAACCTGAGGTGGACAGACACTTGGGGGGACACTGGAGGTCAGGAATATATGTGTGACGGGAGGGCCCGTGGAACTCAGAATACATCTTATGTCTAAGTCACCCTGTGCCATCCTGGCACAGGGTGAGTGAGAAAATATTTCTTGGACTACTTAAAATGGGACAGTAATATTTGTCCACAATATCTCTCAGGATGTATGTTAATTGAATGAGCTGATCACATTGTCCTCTATACAATGTAGGAGACGGGACGACTCCTATTGGAGCTCATGTTAATTAGGTTTTGTTTGTATTGTTAATTGTAATTAGCTCCAGCTATTGTGTTTATATTACTGTGTGAAGCTCGGTGCCCACAAGTCTGTCATCTAGTCTGGGTAAATTTTGTAGTAAATTAGCTCATTTTAATTAGGTTAGCTTTGAGTCATCCTGGTGTATAAATGTGGGTGAGATCTCAAATAAACAGTTCTGATGTACTCCAAGACTGGTGTTATCTAGTTCTTGGGGGTTCCTATAGCCAGATCCATTGGACTCGTGTTCCAGAACTTAGGAAGCGGTATACTGACGGAAGCACTCAAGCGGAGTGTGGGACGTTCCGTGACAATATGGAATTGAAGTAACTAGTATAAGAAAGGAAGGGAGAGACGCATGGGGAACCTGACAAGGATGGACATTTGGGGGACACTTGAAGGTCAGGAACATATGGAATGGAAGCAACTAGTATAAGAAAGGAAGGGATAGAGGCATTGGGGAACCTGACAGGGATGGACACTTGGGGGGACACTTGGAGGTCAGGAACATATGGAATGGAAGTAACTAGTATAAGAAAGGAAGGGAGAGACACATGGGGAACCTGACAGGGATGGACACTTGGGGGACACTGGAGGTCAGGAACATATGGAATGGAAGTAACTAGTATAAGAAAGGAATGGAGAGACACATTGGGAAACTGACAGGGATGGACAATTGGGGGACACTTGGAGGTCAGGCACATATGGAAGTTACTAGGATAAGAACAGGAGAGACAGAGATACACAGGGGAACCTGACAGGGACGGACACTTGAGGGGACACATGGAGGACATAAAGAGAGTCTGAGATACAGACTGACAAATGTTAAATCCCTTGGGACTGGTAATACTTATGATTGTTGGCTGGTAAACTTCCCAATATATGATGGGTTGAATGTATTGTCCTTGGTTCCATATTGTAGGTGTTTGTCCTCTATGGTGGAGGGGCTTTGATAGTATCGAGTGCTGCTGTTAGGCTTTGTATGGGATCATATACTGTATATGCCGCTCAGGATTGTGTCTATCATTGTTGTGCAATATTATCTGTAAATAGGCTGTCATGTAGAATTCTTTGCAAAAAATTCAATTTTTCATCTACAGTTTGGGATGTGTGTTTCACTACTGACCTTCCTCTATGCAATGGTGAGAAGTGGGTGTTGATTTATATTAGTATGGGTATTATGTATTAATGTTCATGTTATTATTTGTTTAATCATCCTCAATTTTCTTACACTATCTGCACACCTCCCAACATTTTGAGATGGGAATGAGGCAGGGGCGTTGCAAGGTCTACAAATGATTTGGGGCTAGAGCCCATAGCAGTGAAGTAAAAAAAGTCATCAGTGGACGCCTGGACAATGATTAAATTGTCGGAACTGCTGAATATAGATAAGAACTTGTGCCTGATAACATTAACTGGTCATTTTCCTCCCCCGGCCACCAGCTGAGCAGATGGATCCCGGAGCCAACCCTAGGTAAGAGACTCGGGGCTATGGGCCCCAGATTCAGGGCTATAGCCCCAGTAGCCACCCCCTAGCGACGCCACTGGAATGAGGGACACCTATTAGCAAAAGTATGTAGGCATGGGACACACCCCCTGCCACATCCCTTTAAAAGGAGAAATATATCTAAAAAAAATGATTAGTTAAACGCACAAGTGCTTTTTTCACCACTCTTATTCCTTTAATTTGGCTATTAACATTTACAAATGCAGCAATTTAGAAATCGGATGAAAATTTTAGCACTGGGAAACACTTTTTGAGTTTAAAAATGCATTTTACTGTATATACAACTGTATAGATCAGACCAAAATGAGGGACTAATGAGGAGTAAAGAGGGACAGAGGGACGTCGTTCCATATCAGGGACAGTCCCTCGAAATCTGGGACAGGTGGGAGCTGGGAGCTATGTATCTGTACTATCTTGATATTAAAAGAGTTCAAATGTATCTAACACCATTTTTTTCAACTTTTGCCTGTAGTAGGGAAGGTTTGGATTCCCTGGTAGGTGTTTATCGCTATCTGTGTCCCTGCTGGGGAGATTCACCCTCTCTGTCTAATCTGGTGACTACTATCACTAGGACTGAAATTTAGGAAAACGTCCAAACTTTGTGTTGCCACCAAAACAAGAAGAAGGGTACATCTTCCAACTTTTGGCTTTAGATAGGCTTAAAGGGTGGTGCACATGGTTACCTATGTAGCATACTCCTAGTGTAGAGTAGGCCCCTAGGTAAATTTAGTTTGGCTCCCCTGCAATCAGAGGAGCAAGGGGTTTATTACTTAGGGCTGTTCAGTGTTTCACAGGGTGCTGTTCTGTTACTTTCCCCTGCCTACGAGGGATTCTAAGTAGAGTGGGAGGAAGAACAAAACAAGCAGCTTGAATGTTTGTGGCACTCCAGCCAATCCCTGGATAGGGTGTGCCCAGAAGGTGGAGGAAGAGCCCATAAATAGTCTGAGGCCTGAACAGCAAGTTCATTGTTCCTGGATCCAGTCCTGCAGGAGGGGACCCAAGAGAGAGGGCTCTGCCCCTTAGTGCAGGATCTTAGAGGAATCAGTGAAGAAGACACAAAGATCCCAGCTAGGCATAGCTAAGGGGCCCTATTTGCAGATTCGTGTCCAGGGAACAATTTGGGTCTGGAGAAGCTTACAGAAGAGAGCCAGGAGAAAATTGATGGGAAAAAGTCCAGCTGTGTGAGCCTACATCTCCCTCCATAGGAAAAGCCTGGTGGATTTTGGCAGGAGGCAACCGATGATCCTGTGGCATGTGAGTAGATGACCCCAGTGCTGAAGGGAAGTGACTGTGTGTAGCTTTTAAAGCAATACTAAAGTCTTGTTTTTTTTTTTTGTTTAAAAAAATAACAATCATGCCATTCATACCTGCTCTGTGTAATGGTTTTGCACAGAGCAGCCCGGATCCTCCTCTTCTCGAGTCCCTCGTAGGCACTCCTGGCCCCTCCCTCCTGCTGAGTGCCCCCCACCCGAGCTGAGCCGCTGCTCTGTGTGTCCATTCAGACATGGAGTCACTGCCCAGGCCCCGCCCCTTTCTCTCCTCATTGGCTCACTGACTTTGACTGACAACAGCGGGAGCCAATGGCATGTGGGGGAACGCAGTTCCTGCACCTTCAACACTGAATGTATTTTACGACAAGGTGTGCTGGAGGGTCTATTGATGCTGGCTCTGTTGGCTGGGGGGGTCAATTGTTGTTGAGAGAGATCTACTGTTGAGGGAGAGGTCTATTGTTGCTGGCTGCTGGAGGGTCTATTGATGCTGGCTCTGTTGGCTGGGGGGGTCAATTGTTGTTGAGAGAGATCTACTGTTGAGGGAGAGGTCTATTGTTGCTGGCTGCTGGAGGGTCTATTGATGCTGGCTTCTGGGGGGTCTGTTGTTGGGGGATCTGTTGTTGGGTGATCTGTTGTTTCTGCTGGGGGTTTATTGTTGATGGGAGGGATCTACTGTTGAGAAGTCTATTGTAGCTGGCTGCTGGAAAGTCTATTGATGCTGGCTGCTGGGTGCATTTGGGTGGAAAAAATTTGAATGCAATCTACTCACTAGGGGGAGAACCTCTGGGGGAATCTAGGATAGAAAAGGACCTGGGGGTCCTAGTAGATGATAGGCTCAGCAATGGCATGCAATGCCAAGCTGCTGCTAACAAAGCAAACAAAATATTGGCATTAAACTCCAGAGATAAAACGATAATTCTCCCGCTCTACAAGACTCTGGTCCAGCCGCACCTGGAGTATGCTGTCCAGTTCTGGGCACCAGTCCTCAGGAAGGATGTACTGGAAATGGAGTGAGTACAAAGAAGGGCAACAAAGCTAATAAAGGGTCTGGAGGATATTAGTTATGAGGAAAGGTTGTGAGCACTGAACTTATTCTCTCTGGAGAAGAGACGCTTGCGAGGGGATATGATTTCAATATACAAATACCGTACTGGTGACCCCACAATAGGGAGAAAAGTTTTTCATGGAAGGGAGTTTAACAAGACTCGTGGCCACTCATTAAAATTAGAAGAAAAGAGGTTTAACCTTAAAGTACGTAGAGGGTTCTTTACTGTAAGAGCGGCCAGGATCTGGAATTCCCTTCCACAGGCGGTGGTCTCAGCGGGGGGCATCGATAGTTTCAAGAAACTATTAGATAGGAACCTGAACTACCGCAACATACAGGGATATACAATGTAATACTGACATATAATCACACACATAAGTTGGACTTGATGGACTTGTGTCTTTTTTCAACCTCACCTACTATGTAACCAGTGGTGGCCGCTCATGCAGGGCACAAGGGCAATGATTTTTTTTAAGCACGTGATTAGAGCCTGAAGGTTCTAACTGGCTTAAAAAAAGGGTGGGCTTGAGGCGCAGAGCATTGCTCCCTGAGCCCACCCAGTTGTGTGACATTAGCTATTATTAATATTTGCTAATGTCTTCCTGCTTCTCCTGCTTCCTGCTTCTCCTCATGGCCAATCAGGAAGTGGGTCCTGAGACCCTTTTGGCCAGGGGGGTCTGAGGACCAATCAGGTCTCAGGACCCACTTCCTGTTTAGCCGGAAGGAGACGCAACGCCTGTTCGGCCCGGGAGCCTGGAGCGAGGAGCAGCCTCCCAAGGTAAGGATGGACTGATCGCCACCTTCCCGTCTGTCTCCCGTGGTGGGGGAGGTTGTGTGAGTGTGTGTGTGATGGCGAATGTGCGAGTGAGGGGGGCAGGTTTTTTTGCCACCCCCCCTCAAAGAAAAAAAAATATTGAGCATCAGCCGCCATTGTATGTAACGTGCAATAACCCACAAGTCATGACCAAGGTCCAATCACAAGGCCACACGTCTTCTACCCTAAAGAAGTCCACATCTTATCACAAGGCAACACGTCTTCTACCCTAAAGAAGTCCACATCTTATCACAAGGCAACACGTCTTCTACCCTAAAGAAGTCCACGTCTTATCACAAGGCAACACGTCTTCTACCCTAAAGAAGTCCACGTCTTATCACAAGGCAACACGCCTTCTGCCCTAAAGAAGTCCACATCTTATCACAAGGCAACAGGTCTTCTACACCAAAGAAGTCCACGTCTCGTTGTGAATGTTGCTACATCCTAAGGGTGGAACCCAACTAATACCCTTCATATTGATCTATAAAAATGAAATAAAAAATGTTGAAATTGATAAAATCTTTATGTTTTGTCTAAAATGCCCGTGGTGTGGTGGGAACGAAGTGAAACAATAATACGGAAAGCATAGCAAACCTTACTATGACTCCTATAGAGAGAGAACCTTCGGAGGACGGAAGAGGTTAACCTTCCAGTATAATCATCTGTGTATACATCGGGTGTAGTATGATCAGCGGTGCTCTGCATCCAGTCACAGTCGGTTGTAAACATCATCATTTAAGTCCGGTTCCTGGCTCCGTACCTGATCCATCAATCACGGAGGTCCAGGAGGAATAATGAAAATTTATGGAGAGGATTAGCTAAGCAATATTCCATCATTAATACCTTTCAGAGGATCCAATCTTCAACATGCGCTGTACACTTATAATAAATACCATCGCTTTACACAAATGACTCCACGGCTGCCAAGCACGTATAATATCGCTATGCAGTCGTTAAGATAAAGGGCGGTATTAATCACGGTGTCTTATTAATCTTGTGTGAGGTTAGCTGTGTTTTCCCGTGGCCGTCACAATGCATTACTCGTATAATGGTTCACCGATCCAGCCCACGAATATGCAATTCACATCCTTGAGTTGGCTTTCAAACTATTGTGTATCCAGAATGCTCGCGTTGACTTCAATTGAAGTTGTCCCAGGGAAAGGCTCTGAAAAAATATATGGCTACCGGGCTGAACAAAGCTGGCTTTTTATATCTCCAGCGGGAGATTTCTGTCCATTATAAATCTCGGCTCCTTTATGGATTCCTAATAACAGAGAATAAACACAGTATGTAAGTAAAAAAAAATAACAAAAGTTATACTTACCTGCTCTGTGCAATGGTATTGGTATTACACAGAGCATCCCCCGATCCTCCTCTTATGCCGGTGCTCTAGGCTCCTCCTCTTTTCCATGTGCCGTGTCTAGAGATGGGCCACCCCCCTCCCGTTTGGTTGGCAGCAGAACAAGTTCTGCCCTATTAACCACCTCCCGCCCGCCATATGACAGCAGGCAGAGTGCTCTCTTGTTCCTGGACATCGCCCCATCCTCACCGCCGGGGCATGCAGGTGCGGTGATCGCAGGTGCGCTGTGTCCCTGGGTCATGGCGCGACCCTGGTCTCGGTAAAGAGCTGATGACCCTGATCTTTACCCATGTGATCAGCTGTGTCCAATCACAGCCAGTCACATGTAAACAATGCCAATCAGAGGCATCTCCTCACAGGGGAAACTTGTATGGATAATCAGTGCATTGAATATCAGTGCAGACCCAACAGTGCCCATCAGTGATGCCAGTCAGTGCTGCCCTTCAGTGCCCATCAGTGTCTGCTCATCAGTGCCACCCATCAGCGCCCTGTGAGGAGATGCCTATCATTTCCCATCAGTGCCACCAATCAGTGCTCATAATTGCTGCATATCAGTGCCGCCTATCAGTGCCCATCATACTGCATATTAGTGCCTCCTCATCAGTGCTACCTCATCAGTGCCCTTCAGTCCCATCTCATCAGTGCACATAAGTGATGCCAACCTGTGCCCATCCGTGATGCTAATTTATGCCCATCAGTGATGCAAGTCAGTGCTGCCTTTCAGTGCCCATCAGTGTCTGCTCATCAGTGCCACCCATCAGTGCCACCTATCATTGCCCATAAATGCTGCCTATCATTGCCCATCAGTGCCACCTATCAGTGCCGCCTATCAGTGCTCATAATTGCTGCATATCAGTGCTGCCTATCAGTGCCCATCAGAGCTGCATATCAGTGCCCCCCCATCAGAGCCACCTCATCAGTGCCCTTCAGTCCTGTCTTATCAGTGCCGCCTCATCAGTGATGCCAACATGTGCCCCTCAGTGATACCAACCTGTGCCCATCAGTGATGCAAGTCAGTGCTGCCTTTTAGTGCCCATCAGTGTCTGCTTATCAGTGCCGCCCCCATCAGTGCACATTAATGCCGCCTATCATTGCCCATAAATGCCGCCCATCATTGCCCATCAGTGCCACCTATTAGTGCTCATAATTGCTGCATATCAGTGCCCATCAGTGCTACATATTAGTGCCTCCTCATCAGTGCCCTCCAGTCCCGTCTCATCAGTGCCCATCAGTGCGACCTCATCAGTGCCCATCAGTGCGACCTCATCAGTGCACATCAGTGAAGGAGAAAAATTATGACAGAAACTAAGAAAAACTTTATTTTTTTTTACATTTTCGGTCATTTTTTGTGTGTTTAGCAAAAAAATAAAAAAACCCCACTGGTGATTAAATGCCACCAAAGGAAAGCTCTATCTGTCTAAAAAAAAAAGTACAAATTTCATGGGGGTACAGCGTTGCATGACCGCGCAATTGTCATTCAAAGTGCGACAGCACTGAAAGCTGAAAATTGGCCTGGGCAGGAAGGGGGTGAAAGTGCCCGATACTGAAGTGGTTAATGTAGATTTTTTTTTTGCTCTAGTTCCATTTTAAGTCATCCTTGCGTGCCCACTGATTCCATCCACGCAGGGCCATGCAATCTTCCTTGCTTTGTTAAAAAATGGTTTGTAAAACATATTTCTATAAAATTACTATTTTTAAAACTGTGCTTTAAATTTGTTCAACGCAAAAAAAAAAATATATATATATATATATATATATATATATATATATATATATATATATATAATAATAAACTAAGCTATTATATTTTCATACCGTAATTGACTGATTGTAAAAATTACACAGCTATTTAGTATCAATTAACTAAATACCAATTCATTCATTACTTTATTTAACTCACAGAAAAATACATTTCCTCCAGTGGATCCTCAATCCGCCAATTACAGGTGTATACAATTCATATGAATAGACCAACTGGGGTTTGAGTTGAAAAGCGGTATTTAAATTGTTCAGATGAAGCTCTTAATAAAAGTTATAATTCGATTTATAATATTAATTTTATTTTTAATCGCAATGTAGAAATAATAATTTTTTTTTTTTTCGGGGACAAAGAACGAGCAAATCAAATTTTTTTTCAAAGTCTATTTTTGAAAGTTATTATGATGGGAAGTTTGAAGAGAAGATAACAATTTTCTGAAATCTATCTTCCTTATTAATGACTTCATCTGGTTTTCACAATTTTTTATTTTATTTTTTTCCCTCCCCGTTTTTTTTTTTTTTTTTCTCTATTTTTACTCTGAGTCTTTTTAGCTCTATATGAGAGCACTAATAATTAATACAGTCAGTTGAGAAACCATTAATCTTTCTCAAGCAGTACAGTTTTGATTGATCTTGTACCTTTAATCTAATTAGCTTACACAGAGGTTGGAGAATATAATGGGTGAAAACTGTACTGCGCGGCTTCGAGGGAATGTCAACCTTTTTTTTTTGATGACCCGCTGAGAATGTTATCGTGTATCGCACATATAAGAAACAGCTGTATAGTCATTAACTGGATATTTGATTTAAAAGGTTGGGGAATAGGCGAACATCAAAACCAGGGGAGGTTGAAGAGTCTCAATTAAATCCAGGTTATCTGTTTCGGAGAGTGATTAATGATAGAAGTGTCTATGGAGTTTGAAGGGTTCAGGACACCTTGGTTGTGTCATCAAGGAGCATTCCACTGTGCCGCAGATGAGAGATTTCTATGGATTTGGTAAACTTTTGCTATTTTTGGCCTTCATTAGGGGGTTTGAGGAAAGTCCTATTTACTTGAGGATCTATGATAATCTATAGAACATTTGTTCGGATCGGGAATGGTCATTTTTAGGAATATCAAGCTGTTAGCTGGTGATGGTCTGCCACACATTTGGCCACAGCGAGCAGCTGGAGCACCCTTAACATTGACTAACTTTTCATGGCACACCAGACCTTGCCCTGTAGTACTCACTTTCTCTCTCTCCCTTGATGCGTGGGTGGTGGCCAGAAACCGGACCCCCTTTCCACCCTCCTTGTTACGCAACCTTACTTCTTCACTCCCAAGGGTATCCAGATGCTGGCCCTCATCCTTCCAGGGCTCAACAGCCAGGTGACATCACTGAGAACCTTGAGGCCACACGTACAGTAGGTGAAGGTCTTTACTGCCGAATACAAAGTAGTAATACAGCAAATACGGGGTCTTAGACCCAAACTCAGTTCAGCATAACATTCTTCCCTCGAGCACTGTAATATGTGATGTAAAAGTCTGCTGCACATGTGGCCACAGGGGGCAGCTGGAGCACCCCTATCATTGACTAACATTTTAAACACACCAGACATTGCCCTGTAGTACTCATTCTCTCTCTCCTTTGATGTGCGGGTGGTGGCCAAAGACTGGACACCCTTTCCACCCTCCTGGTTGTGCAACCTTACCTCTTCACTCCCAAGGGTATCCAGATACTGGCCCTCATCCTTCCAGGGCTCAACACAGCCAGGTGACATCACTGAGAACCTTGAGGCCACACGTAGATGAAGGTCTTTACTGCCGAATACAAAGTAGTAATACAGCAAATACGGGGTCTTGGACCCAAACTCAGTTCAGCATAACATTCTTCCCTTGAGTACTGTAATATGTGATAGAAAAGTCTGACGCACATGTGGACACAGGGGGCAGCTGGAGAACCCCTAACATAGACTAACATTTTAAACACACCAGACATTGCCCTGTAGTATTTATTCTCTCTCTCCCTTGATGTGCGGGTGGTGGCCAGAGACTGGACCCCTTTCCACCCTCCTGGTTCCGCGACCTTACCTCTTCACTCCCAAGGGTATCCAGATGTTGGCCCTCATCCTTCCAGGGTTCAACAGCCAGGTGACCTCACTGAGAACGCTGAGGGCCTGAGGCCACACGTAGATGAAGGTCTTCACTGCCGAATACGAAGTAGTAATATAGCAAATTCGGGATCTTAGACCTCAACTCAGTTTAGCATAACACTCTTCCTTCAAGTACTGTAATAATGCGTAATGGTTTTGTACAGAGCAGCCCCGATCCTCCTCTTCTCGGGTCCCTTGTCGGCATTTCTGGCCCCTCCCCCTTGCCGAGTATCCCCCAACAGCAAGCAGCATGCTATGGGGGCACCTGACCCGAGCCGCTGCTCTGTGTGTCTATTCAGACACAGAGCCACGGTTCGGCCCCGCCCCGCCCCCTCTCTTTCCTCATTTGGATCACTGACTTTGACAGCAGCAGGAGCCAATGGCGCAGCGCTGCCATCTCAGCCAATGAGAAGGGAGAGTCCCGGGCAGCCGAGAAACTCCTGCCACCTCGCTGGATAGAGATGGGGCTCAGGTAAGTGTTAGGGGGGCTAAGGGGGGCAGCTGCACACAGAATATTTTTCATCTTAATGCATAGAATGCACCTTCTGACTTTACAACCACTTTTCAAGGGGACATCACTCTCCAAACAATTATGATTGATCATATAGTCACACAATTAATCCTGTATACACTACAGCTAAAACTTGTAATAGTGAATCTCATCTCAGAGCTGCTATTATGCGCGCGTCTGATCTGTTCATCTGTGCCACGCCGCAAAGACAGGGGGACTCCGTGGCGAAAAGGTTTCTATAGCTAAGTATTCTTGTTACATTTTCTAATATTACATTTGTTATCTGTATCTGTCATTACTTAATTAAATATTATTTCTACAAGTGTTTGTGTGATCTCTCTTTGCACATCTCGAATAATACCCCATAAACGTAAATTATCACATAGCCAAGATAAAACAATAGGTCCCTTTGAGGCTGGTGATGCATTGTTGTGCCCAACTCTGAGGGGAAGAAGGTTTTAAAGTCACTGTCCCTTAGGTGCTCATCTTACACATAGCAACCCTTTTCCATGGCCAAGGCTCTCTCTGGCTACAAAGCTCATTCCACCATATTTATGGGATCCGGCCAGGAAGGAAGTGGAAAAAAATCCTCTTTCCTGGAAAGATGTCAAAGAGCAACAACCTTAATGTGGTTCTAAAGGTTGAAGTTTTTTTTACATAAATGCATTCTATGCATGAAGGTGGAAAACCTTCCATATTCAGAAACCCTTCCCATGGCCAGGGCTCTCTCTAGCTACAAAGCTCCTTCCACCATATTTATGGGATCCTGCCAGGAAGGAAGTGAAAAAAATCCTCCTTACTGGAAGGATTTCAAAGAGCAACAACCTTAATGTGGTTCTAAAGGTTGAAGGTGTTTTTTACATGATTGCATTCTATGCATGAAGGAGAAAAAACCTTACGTATTCGGACCGCCCCCCCGACCCCCCCAATATTTACCTAAGCTTGATTGTAAACCAATGATATGCACGAGAGGTCTCTGCCTCCTCAATGGTTTAGAGACAGCCATTGGCTCCCCCTACTGTCAGTTACAGCCAGTGAGGAGGGAGCGGGGGCAGGGCCGAGCCCGGTTCCGAATGGTGCTGCTCTCTCTCACCCTCCTCATTGGAGACATTTGCTCCTGCTGCTGTGCTGCCAATCAATCCCAATGACGAGGGAGCCACCTAGTGGGCCCAACCTCAACCTGCCTACAAACCGTCACTCTTAAAGTTAATGCAAATATGAGAGAAGTAAATTTAATTTCTGTTGTGGCATGTTATCAATTGGATAATCGCACTTTAGAGGTTCCAAACAAATACACTCCCCAGCCACTTTATTAGGTACACCTTTGCTAGTACTGTGTTGGAGCCCCTTTTGCCTTCAGAACTGCTTTAATGCTTGGTGGCATAGATACAACAAGGTGTTGGAAACATTCCTCTGAGATTTTGCTCCATAGTGACATGATAACATCATGCAGTTGCTGCAGATTTGTCCGATTCCCCCGTTACACCACATCCCAAAGGTGCTCTATTGGGTGAGATGTGGTGAGTGTGGAGGCCATTGGAGTACAGTGACCTCATTGTCCAGTGGTGAGATGATTGGAGCTTTGTGACATGGTGCATTATCCTGCTGGAAGGAGACATCAGAAGATGGGGACACTGTAGTCATAAAGGGATGGACATGGTCAGCAACAATACTTAGGTAGGCCGTGGAGTTTAAACCATGCTCAATTGGTACTAAGGGGCCGAAAGCCAAGAAAATAGCCTCCACACCATTACACCACCACCCCCAGCCTGATCCGTTGATACAAGGCAGGATGGATCCATGCTTTCATGTTTTTTATGCCAAATTCTGACCCCACCATCTGAATGTCGCAGCTGAAATTCAGACTCATCAGACCAGGCAACGTTTTTTCAATCTTCTATTGTCCAATTTTAGTGAGCCTGTGCCAATTGTAGCCTTAGTTGTCAGTTTGTGAAAGGACATGATAAAGCTCATACCGGTTTTCTTTTTTCCCCCCAACAAAACTGGAATTACTGTATTTATCGGCGTATAACACGCACTTTTTTCCCCTGAAAATAGGGGGAAAATTGCGATTGCGTGTTATACGCCGACAGTGTACCTCGGAGGGGGACAAGTGCCGCCAGAAATCACCGAGCCGCCATCTCCTCTCCACTCGGCTCTCCGCTCGGCTCGCACGTTTCATATACACACAGTCCCGCCTCCACCACCGGCATTGGACCAGTGTTCTGTCTATGACAGGAGCTGGTCCAATGCCGATTGGCGGAGGCGGGACTGTGTGTGTGACTGCCGACTGAGAGCCGAGGAAACAGATGATGGCTTGGTGATTCCATATGAGAGATAATGAGCTGCATTGATGGGGGAGATGGGCACAGAACAGGCTGCAGATGGGCACAGAACAGGCTGCAGGTGGGCACAGAACAGGCTGCAAATGGGCACAGTAAATACATGAAAATATAAAAAATAAATGTATGACAGCAAAATAAAATTCAAAATGACAAAAGTCCACATGTGAAGTACCAAAAGGCAAGAAAAGGCATTCAATTTGAAAAGGTGGGTACCCTTACCAGATCAGTTGGATGCACATACAATACGACAGTGCGTCAAAAAGGCTTTGAGACACTGAATCTCCAATAGTGAGGTGATGCCGAGACTGGAAGGTATCCTACAAGCCGCAGACTCCAATGGGCACAAGGTTGAAGGATGGCCCCAAACGAGAATTCCAAGGCCGTCGGTCGGCAAAACCGTTCCAAAAAGGAGATGGTCCAGGGATGGTCATCAACACTCTAGCATGGGAAAAAGGAAAAAAAGGGGAACTCCACATGGTGCTGGTCAACCAAAATCGGATTAACTGGAATAAAATACCATGTAGTATAAAAATATAAAAAGTGATCACAGAGGTGAATAAAATGGCGATGTGGGAAGCTAGAGGTGCTAGCCCTACACGTTTCAACTAAAAAGTCTTCAATAGGGGGAGGTGGGCACAGAAATGGGCACAGAACAGGCTGCACTGAAGCTGGAGATGGGCACAGAACAGGCTGCAGATGGGCACAGAACAGGCTGAATATGGGCACAGAACAGGCTGCAAATGGGCACAGAACAGGCTGCAAATGGGCACAGAACAGGCTGCACTGAAGCTGCAGATGGGCACAGAACAGGCTGCACTGAAGCTGCAGATGGGCACAGAACAGGCTGCAGATGGGGACAGAACAGGTTGCAGATTTGTACAGAACAGTCTGCAGATGGGCACAGAACAGGCTGCAGATGGGCACAGAACAGGCTGCAAATGGGCACAGAACAGGCTGCACTGAAGCTGCAGATGGGCACAGAACAGGCTGCAAATGGGCACAGAACAGGCTGCACTGAAGCTGCAGATTGGCACAGAACAGGCTGCACTGAAGCTGCAGATGGGCACAGAACAGGCTGCAAATGGGCACAGAACAGGCTGCACTGAAGCTGCAGATAGGCACAGAACAGACTGCACTGAAGCTGCAGATGGGCACAGAACAGGTTGCACTGAAGCTGCAGATGGGCACAGAACAGGCTGCAAATGGGCACAGAACAGGCTGCACTGAAGCTGCAGATGGGCACAGAACAGGCTGCAGATGGGCACAGAACAGGCTGCACTGAAGCTGCAGATGGGCACAGAACAGGCTGCACTGAAGCTGCAGATGGGCACAGATTAGATTAGGCTGCATTGAGGCTGCAGATGGGCACTAATCAGGCTGCATTGATTCTCACTGACCATTATTTTGCTACAAAGTGGTCTATTTAAAAAAAAAAAGGTTTTTCCTTAAACTTCCATTTTAGATTGGGGTGTGTGTTGTACGCCAGCACGTGTTATATGCCGATAAACACGGTATGCCAATGGCCAACTGGTCTGGATTATATAACGGGTTCCTTTGTGCTGCCCTCAGATCAAAACGGGGCTTCAGAACATGAAGGTGATTGTGATGAAATATACACAGAGATTTTTTTTTTTTTTCCCTTTTGCCAATCTAACTAACTAATGTAATGCATGAAATTACCATAAAAGACACTGCGCGTCATTTCCATAGCGCCTTCCATTTCCCTTGCTTAACAGTTAAAGAGCCCATAAAACATAGCTAGGTGACATAAAGAGGAATGAAAGGCGAGTGCAACGACTAAACGAGCCTTGGCAGCCATAAACCGAGCGCGTGACAGATGTTCGCTGATGCGGATTCATGTCATCACTTAAACTGACATGATTCCGCCAGCACCCATGTCTTTCACTCTACAATCTTCATGAATGTTTTAAAACGACATAACCTGAAGGGGAAGAGAGAAAGGCAAGACAGGAGTGGAGTCATGCTTTGTGTAGACTCTCCTCGTCTCCTTCTGTGATTAACTATCATACTCGTAATAAATAATGGCCCGGGCCAGTACGGCTGAGTAAACAAAATTGCATTCAGAACCCAACGTGGGTAGCCGCGGTGCCACCGGAGGGTTGATAGCTCGAAATTGCCTAAGCAGCACCTGCTATACATACATTAAACCAAGGTATGGATCTAATTTATGAGCGCTGATGTTCCGCTCTGATAGCGGCAGAGATAACTCTTGGGTACAGATTCCGAAACGCGTTGAATGGAAGTTTATCATCCGTGTGCAGATGCATCAGAAGAATGAAGCAATTTCTTATCTTAGTCATTTTTTTTTGCTGTTGTTCATAGGGCGGTAGGTGTCGGCGGTTGACGTTGGCCTTCGTTATCTTTGTCGTACGTCCTCAGATTTTGGCTTGATGGTCTTCTGTCAAAGAGAATAGGAGGACTTCTATGTACAATGAGCCATTGTTTGACTTTAATTTTCTTTATTAGGTCATCGAACACATACCAGAAAGGTCACTCTGCATTTATGTTTTTATTAGCTTGATGACCGTACCGGCTAACCTTTACATTATTGTGAATTATGGCCGGCAATTGGAAATGGTCTGGATGTACACAATCAGTATTCTCATAGATTGCATCTCGCCGGGACCCTAAAGAGTAATTGTACATTTATAAAACCCACAGGCTCAGAAATACAGGCAAAAAAAAGTCTTAAAATATTTATCATAATTAAGGAAAAGAAAAATGAGAAGTGTTTTGCTTTGCCAAAATTTTGGTAAAATTTTGCCTTTAGGTGTTTCATTTTTTGGTGGTTTGTTGAGGCGCAAATGACTTTAAGTGGCCCCTGAGGATTATGGACGCTCCTTTTAACTACCCTGAACCGTTTTGTGACCCCTTGTTAGCTGGAAACAGGAGATTATATATTTATGCATGCTGCATTTTGCCAGCGTTGTAGTACGATTTGGAATCGTCGGCAGAATCGCCCACGATCCCAAACCGCTAGATGTGAACGGGGCCTTAAATTAACGCCCTGAATTCCAAAAACTCCAAAAAGGGAATTCGTTTTGTTTAAACACCGCCCAACCCTAACCAAAATTGTAGTTTTTTTTTCTATGTTGCCTTCCGCCAGTCTAGCTTGGCCAGAATACCGTGTACTTGGTCCTGTAGCCTCCTGGGATGCTTACATCACATCTCCCAGGAGGCTTCAAGATCAGGCGCAGGGAATAACCAGGGGGCAGCAGGTCATCAGTAGAGGCAGCCAGCTGGGGAGGACCAAAATGGCGGCATGGGACCCTGTGTATGTCACCTGAACAGCGGATCTCAGGGGGACAAGGCTGGATTCACTGTGTGGGTGCGTATGTGTTGTGAAGAGAAGACAGTACTACAGTGCCTTGAAAAAGTATTCATACCCCTTGAAATTTTCCACATTTTGTCATGTTACAATCAAAAACGTAAATGTATTTTATTGGGATTTTATGTGATAGACCAACACAAAGTGTCACATAATTGTGAAGTGGAAGGAAAATGATAAATGGTTTTCAGATTTTTTTTACAAATAAATATCTGAAAAGTGTGGGGGGACATTTGTATTCAGCCCCCTTTACTCTAATACCCCTATTTAAAATCTAGTGGAACCAATTGCCTTCAGAAGTCACCTAATTAGTAAATAGAGTCTACCTGGGTGTAATTTAATCTTAGTATAAATACAGCTGTTCTGTGAAGCCCTCAGAGGTTTGTTAGAGAACCTTAGTGAACAAACGGCATCATGAAGGCCAAGGAACACACCAGACAGGTCAGGGATAAAGTTGTGGAGAAGTATAAAGCAGGGTTAGGTTATAAAAAAATCTCCCAAGCTTTGAACATCTCGCGGAGCTCTGTTCAATCCATCATCGGAAAATGGAAAGAGTATGGCACCACTGCAAACCTACCAAGACATGGCCGTCCACCTAAACTGACCGGCCGGGCAAGGAGAACATTCATCAGAGAAGAGCCAAGAGGCCCATGGTAACTCTGGAGGAGCTGCAGAGATCCACAGCTCAGGTGGGAGAATCTGTCCACAGGACAACTATTAGTCGTGTTCTCCACAAATCTGCCCTTTATGGAAGAGTGACAAGAAGAAAGACATTGGTGAAAGAAAGTCATAAGAAGTCCTGTTTGTAGTTTGTGAGAAGCCATGTGGAGGACACAGCAAACATGTGGAAGAAGGTGATCTGGTCAGATGAGACCAAAATTCAACTTTTTGGCCTGAAAACAAAAATGCTATGTGTGACGGAAAACTAACACTGCAGATCACCCTGAACACACCATCCCCACTGTGAAACATGGTGGTGGCAGCGTCATGTGGTGAGTATGCTTTTCTTTAGCAGGGACAGGGAAGCTGGTCAGAGATGAGGGGAAGATGGATGGAGCCAAATACAGGACAATCTTATAAGAAAACCAGTTAGAGTCTGCAAAAGACTTGAGACTGGGGCGGAGGTTCACCTTCCAGCAGGACAACGACCCGAAACATCCAGCCAGAACTACAATGGAATGGTTTAGATCAAAGCATATTCATGTGTTAGAATGGCCCAGTCACGGTCCAGACCTAAATCCCATTGAGAATCTGTGGCAAGAGTTGAAAATTGCTGTTCACAGACGTTCTCCATCCAATCTGACAGAGCTTGAGATATTTTGCAAAGAAGAATGGGCAGAAATGTCCTCTCTAGATGTGCAAAGCTGGTAGAGACATCCCCAAAAAGACTTGTAGCTGTAATTGCAGAGAAAGGGGGTTCTACAAAGTATTGACTCCGGGGGGCGCCATACAAATGTACCCCCCCCCACACTTTTCACATATTTATTTGTATCATTTATCATTTTCCTTCCACTTCACAATTATGTGACACTTTGTGTTGGTCTATCACATAAAATCCCAATAAAATACATTTTCGTTTTTGGTTGTCACATTACAAAATGTGGGAAATTTCAAGGGGTATGAATACTTTTTTCAAGGCACTTTACAGGTAAGATAATACAACACACTTCTCCAGGCTGAAATACACCCATCAAGTATCACACCCATGGTATTTGCCATGTAACTCCTAATACTGTTTACCCCTTTTTCTTTCTTTTTTTTACACTGGGAATCCAAATGAACTGCCATGCTTGTTTTCTTTTAGATGATTTCACTGTTTTTTGTATTTTTTAAATCATTTGTTACATCCCAGTGCTGCTGATCTCCTGCAGCCTCTTTGCAGCTACTTTCGTTCTACATGTACTCCAGCAATGGCTGCATGACATTTCTAGTGGTGGGTTTTCTGAAGGGTGACAACAGCGAGCAATGCGTGCCTACAATGTGTTAAAATGGACACCCGTGTTCTCCACTGGAAGCCCGTGAGACAGGGGTGACAATGCCGGGACACAATTGGAAGACAGGAACGGAATGTTGTCACCCTCTGACAATCAAAGCTGCAGATTTACAGATAAAAATAGAATTCCAAATGACATTTTCAGGTTGAGGCTTCTATGAGGTTTTAATAGTTGGGTTTACATCTGCTTTAGGTTCTATTAAGCATGCCTTAGTAGTAAACCGCTGTGTTTTATTCTTTTTTTTTTTGCAGTCTGCAAAAGTAAAGCCACAATGTGCTAGTATGCATTGCTTACTAGCATATTATGTGAAACTGACCTTAGAATTAATCCCTCCAGCCAGGGCCGATGATAGCGGGGGGGGGGGGGGGGACCGCCGGTCCTCTTGTAGGGGGCCCGAGCACACAGGGGAGCCCACACAGGGAGGGGGATTAGTGATGGTTGACAATTGCAGAACTCTTCCTCCAGCAGCTGAAAGCTGGTCTCTCCCCCCCCCCCCCCTCTCCCCGCTGCCAGCTTTTATCTGCTGCAAAAAAGAGCAGCTAAATCCCCTAATCCCCTTCCCTGTATGCCCCCCCCCCCTCCCAGCACTGGCCCTAAAGTTAGCTCTGCTCCTGAGTTCAGTGGCGTCTCCAGCTTTCATATTTAGGGGGGGCACATGGGGGGACAGAGACAAAAGTAGGGGGGGCAACTATAAAATGCAATTATATATATCCTGGGGCCCTTTACTACGATCCCACAACAGGCCCTTTCACATGTTCTGCAGCGAGCTCCCTTCCTACTGTATTGGGCCCCCCCCCCAGGGTGGCAGAAAACAAGAGATATATGTCACCAGCATACCAAGAAAATATAAGGGTCCAAAGCAGTGGGAGAACTATCAGGGTTGCAAAGGTTGTCTTGCCTCCGGGCCCTGGTGTTTTGCCACTGTGGGGTTCCCCGGCCTCCTCTTGCTGTCCTGCCCCTGCTATTGACAGCGCTGGTCTGGCATCTCTTGGAATTTACAGGCTGGTTCTCCTGTCCGAAGGACGGGAGAAATAAGTCTGTTTGTTCAGTAACTGAGGGTCCTGGTGGAGTCCTTCCTGCAACTCGCTCTTCTCCCTGCCAATGAGGATGCAGGGGATGGAGCAGATCAGGCGGCCATGGTTGTGTGAGCGCTCGCATTATGCAGTGTCAGCGAGCAGAGGGAGGGGGGAGGAATCACCCGCAGGAGCTGACTGGGGACACTCTCCCTCTCAATAGAGACTGTGTTACTCCAGCGGTGGCCCAAGTAAGATGCGGCGCATCCGATATGAATGCAAACAAAAAGACATTGCCTTTTTGAAAAAAAAATAATAATATTTTTTTTGGGGGGGGGGCACATGGTGGGGCAGAGCATAATGTTGGGGAGGTCAGGGCCCCCTCTGCCCCCCCTAGGGACGCCATTGCCTGAGTTTGTTATCTTAGTAACTTTGTTTCTCTCTGATCTGATCTCATTTCATTTTTTCATTTTTATTTATTAACTTAGTTTTATCTCTTAGATTTAGCAGGAATTATGAGAGGTATATTGTATTTGTGTCGGCTAATAATGATTTTATTGTATTTTAGAATATAGCGTTAATATTTTCTTGGGGGGGGGCCTTGTCAGGTAGTCTGTATGGGGCCGCGCAATTTCTATCAGCAGCCCTGCCTCCAGCAGTGAGCTGTCACACTGAAGGCGCTTCCATGTTCACCCGGTCTTCCTTCCGGGTTCGCCAACCCCCCGGGCTGTGTGAGTGGCCAGGGCCGCAATGACGTCACTCCTGCGAACGCACGTTTATGACACCGGACACCCTGGGGGTTCCTTCATAGCGCATGAGCCGGTGATGTCACCAGCTGTCTCTACAGTAAATATCTCCTAAACAGTGCATGTTCAGAAGATATATATATACAGTCCCTAGAGGTAAAAATGATGCATGGGAGTTTACTCCCACTGTAAAGCTGCTGAACACCAGCCTTCCCTTCAGTCTTGCACAGTTTTGCTGAGAGGGAGGATGAGGAGGGGGGATTTGTGCTAGGAATGGATTTGTGCTAGCAGGGTGGAATGGGGTCAAATTAGTGCTAAAAGGGATAATATGGAGTAGGTCTGTGCTAAAGGAAGGGAGATTTGGGAGATAGGATTCATGCTAGGTGGATGGATTTGTTTTTTTGTTTTGTTTTTTGTGGGGGGGGGGGGGGTTGTTCTGGGAGGGAAATTGTTGGAGGAAAGGATTTGTGCTAGTAGGCGGGATTTGGGGGGTATCTGTGCTAGGAGGATAGATTTGTGATGGGGGGTGGGAGGGGGGGGGGTTGTGCTAGTAGGTTTAATTTGGAGGAGGAGATTTGTACTAGAAGAGGAATTTTGAGGGGACAGATTTGTGCTAAGAGGGGGATTTGGAGGGTATCTGTGCTAGGAGGATAGATTTGTGATGGGGGGTGGGAGGGGGGGGGGTTGTGCTAGTAGGTTTAATTTGGAGGAGGAGATTTGTACTAGAAGAGGAATTTTGAGGGGACGGATTTGTGCTAAGACGGGGGATTTGGAGGGTATCTGTGCTAGGAGGATGGATTTGAAGGGACAGATTTGTGCCAGGAGGGGAGATTGGGGTGGGATTTGTGCTAGTAAGAGTAAACTAGGGAGGAGCTAGGAGGGGGGGAGGGCTAGGAGAGGGTATGCGGGCAGGGCTTTGTGCTGGGAGGGGAGATTGAGGGGGGGTATTTGTGCTAGTATGGATGATGTGGTAGAGGGGATTTGTGCTAGGAGAGTAGATTTGGGGGTATGATTCATACAAGGAGGGGGGATTTGTGCTAGGGGAGGGTATAGGGGGTGAATTGTGATGGGAGGGGGGGTGGTGGGGGATGTGTGCTAGTAGGGGACATTTGGGGAGTAAGATTTATGCTAGGAGGGGGAATTTGCGCTAAGAGAGCGTATTGTGGAGATTTGTGCTAGGAGGGGAGATTTGGGAGAGGTGGGGTTCATACTAGGAGGGGGGATTTGTGCTAGGAGAGTGTATGTGGGCAGGGCTTTGTGCTGGGGGGGGGTGTATGTGTACCAGTAGGGGTGATGCTGTTGAGGGGATTTGTGCTAGGAGGGGAGATTTTAGGGAGTATGATTCATACTAGTAGGGGGGATTTGTGCCAGAAGAGGCAATGCGGGAGGAGGGATCAATTGTGCTGGGACGGGGTATGTGGGGAATTTGTGCTAGTAGGGGTGATTAGGTGAAGGGGATTGGTGCTAGGAGGGGGGATTTGGGGGCAGGATTCATACTGGATGGGGGGGATTACTGCTAAGAGAGGGTATTGGGGGGATTTATGCTAAGAGAAGGTATGGGGAGAGGAGTATTTGTGAGGGGGCAGGGCAGAGAATTTGCAGTCGAAGGGGAAATTTGAGGGATAGGGAAATTGTGATTGGGGGAAAATTGTGATTGGGGGATTTGTGATAGATACAGGAATTGGGGAGGAATGGATTTGATTTGGGAGGGGAGATTGGGGGGGGGGGGATTGGTACTGGGAGGTGGATTTCAGCAGTAGGGGAATTTTTGTTTGTGGAGAATTGTGGCCTGCAAAGGGGGGGGGGGGGGGGTTGATTACACTAAATACTCACTCATGGGGGGGTATAGTTTGGCATCTTTACCCTGTGCAAGGAGGGAGGAGCCAGGAAAGCTTCAATGGCAATAAACTTCAGCCTTAGCGGGATTGTGGCTGGTTGGCTCAGGCACTCAGAGTTTGCTCGGCTTTAGCGGACTGCGGTGATCTGTGTCCCCAGATCTTCTGAGTAATGTTCTGATTATAGACCGACTGCCATATCCATAGCTTCGCCGCCTGCCGATTTTCTACAAAGCGATTGAACTTTAAAAAAATTCCCAATAGGCGATTGGATGACAGCGGCTGGGTCGTGCTGACTCAGCGGTTCCCCGGATCGATGCTCCTGTTATTTTGTCCCCCTTTATTATTTTTAATTAGCGAGGAGAACAGTCGCCGCAATAATTGGTTGTGGCATTTTTATAACGTTCCACTCAAGATTTCTTCTGCGGACGGACTCTTCAATACGGCTCGATAAATGAGAGTGAACGTTTTTTTTTTATTAATCACTTGAAGGACACATATTGAATGGTGACATATGTAGACGCGGTGCCGCAGAGACTAACCGCATGTAAGCAGGTGCCAACCTTCACAAGTGAATTTCTGTGTGTGACATACGTGCTGCGCGCTCATGATATACAGTGCTTGTTATATATCCTCCCTTCTTCTCTTCTTCTCCTCATCCATTCTTCCCTTCTTCTCTTCTTCCCTTCTTCTCTTCTTCTCTTCTACCCTTCTCTTCTTTCCTTCTTCTCTTTTTCTCTTCTTATCGTCTTCTTTTATTCCCTTCTCTTCGTCCCTTCTTTCCTTCTTCTCTTCTTCCCTTCTTCTCTTTTTCTCTTCTTCCCTTCTTCTTTTATTCTCTTCTTTCCTTCTTCTCTTTTTCCCTTCTTCCCTTCTTCCCTTCTTCTCTTCTTCCCTTCTTCCCTTCTTCCCTTCTTCCCTTCTTCTCTTCTTCCCTTCTTCCCTTCTTCTCTTCTTCTCTTCTTCTCTTCTTCCCTTCTTCCCTTCTTTCCTTCTTCCCTTCTTCTCTCCTTCTCTTCTTCCCTTATTCTCTTCTTCCCTTCTTCTCTTCTTCTCTTCTTCTCTTCTTCTCTTCTTCCCTTCTTCCCTTCTTCTCTTCTTCTCTTCTTCCCTTCTTCCCTTCTTCCCTTCTTCTCTCCTTCTCTTCTTCCTTATTCTCTTCTTCCCTTCTTCTCTTCTTCTCTTCTTCTCTTCTTCCCTTCTTCTCTTCTTCCCTTCTTCCCTTCTTCTCTTCTTCTCTTCTTCCCTTCTTCCCTTCTTCTCTCCTTCTCTTCTTCCCATATTCTCTTCTTCCCTTCTTCTCTTCTTCCCTTCTTCCCTTCTTCCCTTCTTCTCTTCTTCTCTTCTTCCCTTCTTCCCTTCTTCCCTTCTTCTCTTCTTCCCTTCTTCTCTTCTTCCTTCTTCCCTTCTTTTCTTCTTCCCTTCTTCACTTCTTCCCTTCTTCTCTTCTTCCCTTCTTCCCTTCTTCCCTTCTTCTCTTCTTCTCTTCTTCCATTCTTCCCTTCTCCCCTTCTTCTCTTCTTCCCTTCTTCCCTTCTTTTCTTCTTCCCTTCTTCACTTCTTCCCTTCTTCTCTTCTTCCCTTCTTCCCTTCTTCTCTTCTTCCCTTCTTCCCTTCTTCCCTGCTTCTCTTCTTCCCTTCTTCCCTTCTTCTCTTCTTCTATCCTTCTCTTCTTCCCTTATTCTCTTCTTCTCTTCTTCTCTTCTTCCCTTCTTCCCTTCTTCTCTTCTTCCCTTCTTCCCTTCTTCTCTTCTTCCCTTCTTCTCTTCTTCCCTTCTTCTCTTCTTCCCTTCTTCCCTTCTTCTCTCCTTCTCTTCTTCCCTTCTTCTCTTCTTCCCTTCTTCTCTTCTTCCCTTCTTCCCTTCTTCTCTTCTTCTCTTCTTCCCTTCTTCCCTTCTTCCCTTCTTCCCTTCTTTCTTCTTCCCTTCTTCTCTTCTTCCCTTCTTCCCTTCTTCTCTTCTTCCCTTCTTCTCTTCTTCCCTTCTTCTCTTCTTCTATCCTTCTCTTCTTCCCTTCTTCCCTTCTTCCCTTCTTCTCTTCTTCCCTTCTTCCCTTCTTCTCTTCTTCTATCCTTCTCTTCTTCCCTTCTTCTCTTCTTCTCTTCTTCTATCCTTCTCTTCTTTCCTTCTTCTCTTCTTCCCTTCTTCTCTTCTTCCCTTCTTCTCTTCTTCCCTTCTTCTCTTTTTCCCTTCTTCCCTTCTTCTCTTCTTCCCTTCTTCTCTTCTTCTCTTCTTCCCTAATTCTCTTCTTCCCTTCTTCTCTCTTTCTCTTCTTCCCTTCCTCTATTTCTCTCTTCTTCCCTTCTTATTTTCTTCCCTTCTTCTCTCCTTCTCTTCTTCTCTCCTTTTCTTCTTCCCTTCTTCCCTTCTTCTCTTCTTCTTTTCTTCTTTTCTTCCCTTCTTCTTTTCTTCTCTTCTTCCCTTCTTCTCTTCTTCTCTCATTCTTTTCTTCCCTTCTTCTTTTCTTCCCTTCTTCCCTTCTTCTCTCCTTTTCTTCTTCTCTTCTTCCCTTCTTCCCTTCTTCTCTCCTTCTCTTCTTCCCTTCTTCTCTTCTTCCCTTCTTCTCTTCTTCCCTTCTTCCCTTCTTCTCTTCTTCTCTTCTTCCCTTCTTCCCTTCTTCCCTTCTTCCCTTCTTTTCTTCTTCCCTTCTTCTCTTCTTCCCTTCTTCCCTTCTTCTCTTCTTCCCTTCTTCTCTTCTTCCCTTCTTCTCTTCTTCTATCCTTCTCTTCTTCCCTTCTTCCCTTCTTCCCTTCTTCTCTTCTTCCCTTCTTCCCTTCTTCTCTTCTTCTATCCTTCTCTTCTTCCCTTCTTCTCTTCTTCTCTTCTTCTATCCTTCTCTTCTTTCCTTCTTCTCTTCTTCCCTTCTTCTCTTCTTCTCCTTCTTCTCTTCTTCCCTTCTTCTCTTTTTCCCTTCTTCCCTTCTTCTCTTCTTCCCTTCTTCTCTTCTTCTCTTCTTCCCTAATTCTCTTCTTCCCTTCTTCTCTCTTTCTCTTCTTCCCTTCCTCTATTTCTCTCTTCTTCCCTTCTTATTTTCTTCCCTTCTTCTCTCCTTCTCTTCTTCTCTCCTTTTCTTCTTCCCTTCTTCCCTTCTTCTCTTCTTCTTTTCTTCTTTTCTTCCCTTCTTCTTTTCTTCTCTTCTTCCCTTCTTCTCTTCTTCTCTCATTCTTTTCTTCCCTTCTTCTTTTCTTCCCTTCTTCCCTTCTTCTCTTCTTCTTTTCTTCTCTTCTTCTTTCGTTCTCTTCTTCCCTTCTTCTTTCATTTCCTTTTTCCCTTCTTCCACTTTTCTGCCTTTTCACATTTTGGTTCTGGCATTTGAATGTAGGCGTGACCCCAGTGAGTGCCCGTTCTGAGCCTATACAGTGCAGCAGAGCCCCCTTACATCCATCTGTTCCCAGCAGGGCCCCCCTAAATCTATGTGTGCCAGCAGAGCCCCCCTTACATCAATATGTTTCCAGCAGAGCCCCCTTTACATCCATGTGTTCCTGTCAGAGCCCCCCTTACATCCATGTGTTCCCAGCAGAGCCCCCCTTATATTCATATGTTCCTGTCAGAGCCCCCCTTACATCCATGTGTTCCTGGCAGAGCTCCCCTTACATTCATATGTTCCCATCAGAGTCCCCCTAAATCCATGTGTGCCAGCAGAGCCCCCCTTACATCAATGTGTTCCCAGCAGAGCCCTCTTACATCCATATGTTCCTGGCAGAGCCCCCCTAACATCCATATGTTCTTGGCAGAGCTCCCCTTACATCCATATGTTCCCAGCAGAGCCCCCCTAACATCCATATGTTCCTGGCAGAGCCCCCCTTACATCCATATGTTTCTGGCAGAGCTCCCCTTACATCCATATGTTTCTGGCAGAGCTCCCCTTACATCCATATGTTCCCAGCAGAGACCCCCTAAATCCATGTGTGTCATCAGAGCCCCTCTTACATCCATATATTTCCATCAGAGTCCCCCTTTACTTCCATATGTTCCCAGCAGAGCCCCCTTACATCCATATATTCCTGGCAGAGCCCCCCTTACATCCATATGTCCCCAGCAGAGCCCCCCTTACATTCATATGTTCCTCGCAGAGCCTCCCTTACATCCATGTGTTCCTGGCAGAGCCCCCCTTACATCCATATGTTTCTGGCAGAGCTCCCCTTACATCCATATGTTCACAGCAGAGCCCCCCTTACATCCATATGTTCCCAGCAGAGCCCCCCTAAATCCATGTGTGTCAGCAGAGCCCCTCTTACATCCATATATTTCCAGCAGAGTCCCCCCTTACATCCATATGTTCCCAGCAGAGCCCCCTTACAGCCATATATTCCTGGCAGAGCCCCCCTTACATCCATATGTCCCCAGCAAAGCCCCCCTTAAATTCATATGTTCCTGGCAAAGCCCCCTTACATCCATATGTTCCTGGCAGAGCCCCCCTTACACATCCATATGTTCTCGGCAGAGCCCCCCTTACATCTGTATATTTCCAGCAGAGTCCCCCTTTACATCCATACGTTCCCAGCAGAGCCCCCCTTACATCCATATGTTCCTGGCAGAGCCCCCTTTACATCCATATGTTCCCAGCAGAGCCCCGCTAAATCCATGTGTGTCAGCAGAGCCCCCCTTACATCTGTATATTTCCAGCAGAGTCCCCCTTTACATCCATATGTTCCCAGCAGAGCCCCCTTACATCCATATGTTCCCAGCAGAGCCCCCCTTACATCCATATGTTCCCAGCAGAGCCCCCCTTACATCCATATATTTCCAGCAGAGCCCCTCTTACTTTTTAGGTGGCAGAGCATCACAGTGGAAATAAAGGAGAGGTAAATTTACAATACACATTTAATATATATATATATATATATATATATATATATATATATATATATACTGTATACATTTTGGGGCCGGGCGCGTGGATTAGGGGGCGGTGCTGCTGCGCCCCTAATAGAGCTGCCGCCCCTGTGACTGATAGGTATATACTGTATATACTCAGACAGTGAGGGTAAGATCAGCAATTGCTATCTTGCTGTATACATGGTACACGCTCTTCGGTTATTAATACTGTTGTAGTGTCTACTGATCTCCTACAACCTTGAATTATCTTCATTTATAGTTGTTTTATCACCAACTGAGTCTATAATAAGCGCTGATATTTAATTCGCCTTTTGTATTAATGTTTACATTAAAGACATTAATGGCTATTTATTTACTGATTACGCCTGGCTTGTACGATGTTCTGCCATGGAAGGTTTGTTTGTCTGTTTACAATTCTCTATAGTTATTATGGTTACAAGCTCTTAGAAACAAAAGCGGCTTTAATCGTCTGAGCCATTGTGAAATAATTCCTATGTAATAGCGGGGACTTTAAGGTTTCAGTGCATTTATCCTGCATGGGCGGGGGGCCAAAGGGGCAGTTGACCTGGGCGCAAAATTTCTTAGGGGGGGCTCCGGGAAATTGTCAAAACCGATAGCCAATCATAGGAAGTGGAGGCATTCCCTACCCCACAGCATGCCCCCCCCCCCCATGGACATGGCTGTGGGGCAGGGAATGTCTCCGCCACCTATGATTCACTGTCGGCTTTGACAGCTTCCTGGAGCCCCCTAAGAATTTTGCACCCAGGCCATCTGCCCCTTTGGCCCCCCGCCCATGCTACGTCGTAACGTCACTATTCAGGCGGAATAGCGTGGAGAGGTATAAATACAAAGTAGTGATGAAAAAAGGCTCAACTGGTACTTATTAAAGCTAAACTCTGACCAGGAACCCTTTGGCACGCCATACTTTACCCACCCCCCTCCAGATAATTGCTCCAGCACGTTTAAAAAAAAAAAAAAGAATATTAATAGCTAAAATACTTATCTAAATCCACACTTATGTGATCTACCAGGTACCGGGTCATCTGAATTCTGTACTGGAGGGGGAGGGTCCTTCTACTTGCGTGCCTGCTTGTTGGTGACATGGAGGCCTCCTATTGGGTCCATCACAGGGTTCTGAAGACTCCAGAGACAATGTGATGATGTCACAACCAGGGGACTGTGATGTCCGACTGAGTGCTGTGGGAATGGTCTTTACTCCCGAAGAGTTGAGGAGGGTCATATGACTGCAGACTCAGGTGAGTAAAAAAGGGCAGGCAGAGGAAGGTTGGAGCATAGTAAAGAGTACTAGTTCAAAGGGCAATATGATACAGCAGCGAACAATTTTTGCACAGGGCAGTCAGCAGAGGAAAACCCGAACACTTTTGTGCTAACTTTGGGTAGTGTTAAAGAGAGTGTAACAGACGCTCTCGGCTTAGACAACTGCGGCCAGCAACCCTGCTGGGAAGTCATAGTCCGGTCTGAATAATGTGTCCGGGTCTCAGTTAGTCTGAAACCCGGACACAGGGATTCCAAACCCGAACTGTCCTGGTGAATCCCGAACAGGTGGCAACCCTACCTACTTCCCTACACCCCACCCAAGTTCTTCAGCAAAAAAAACCCAAAAAACACTAAAACACAAAAGACCTCCCCAAGACTGATTACTGAGCCAGAGTGAGTTTACTGTTGCGGAGTGCCTGGCTGCCTTCACACTAATCTTGGGAAAGAACTGGTTAAAATACAGCTGCTTCTTTGGGGGGGGGGGGGGGGGTTGCACTGCATATGTGCTACCTGCTGAGAGGAGCCGCATCTTAATACCCTTGGTGTGGACATAGTAACTCACCGATCAATTATGTAGATAAGCCGACTTCTTTACAGACAGCCTGTGAATTGGAGGATGTTGATTTCACAAATAAAAACTACAAAAATGTGAATATTTCTGACCTATGTTACACCCCCCCACTGGTATGTTAAAGGTTTGCATTGAAAAACCAATAATTTGTACCGGCTCCTCAAAATCCCCGATAGGCATAATGATTTATATTTTCCAAATTACAGGTTTGCTGATAATCTACCTAGCACATAGTTACAGCCACGGCTGTTGAGTTCTCAGGAAAGTTTCTTTATTATGTATTTTAATGTGGACTAAAACTTGCCGTGGTAGTTAAGCATGCAAGGTGTGGGCTGTGCCGGTCGGACTGAGAGCTGCAGCTTTTGATGTGCTTTGCGGTTTAGATAAAGATCACAGAAAAGTTTGCTCTGATGTGCGTGGTGTTTCAGAATTTCCAGTTGGGATTTTATTATTTTTATTTTTTTTTTCACTTGCAAAGAGTAATATCTAAAGAATATAGAGCTATGATAATTTAACAAGCTTTTAGTGGTATTTTTAGATAGTAAAAGTTGAAATAAATACTCTAAAAAGCTCAGGCAGAAATGTCTCCGTATCTGAGCAAGGAAATGAGGAATCACCTTAAAAAGAAAATAAGTGTCGGAGGGGAACTTATCACAGAACTTCTCTGCCTTGTACCCTTCTACTGCAAACTGGAAGCTCTGCCCTGTACACTTCTGCTCTACATTGGGAGCTCTGCTTTAAACCCTTCTACCCCACACTGGGAGACCTACCTTGTATCCTTATGCTCCACTCTGGTTGTCCATCCTTGTGCTCTTCTACTCAACACTAGGAGGTCCAGCTTTTACCATTCTTCTCCATATTGTTAGATCCATCTTGTGCCCCTCAATTCCACAATAGTAGCCCCACCGTGTAGCCCTTTACCCCCAACGCTGTATTCTGGCTTAGGCCAACAAGGCCCAGGCCTAGGGCAGCATGGAAAGAGTCCCGGCTTAGTGTAGCGCCAGTCTTATGGGGCGGACTGGGCTAAGAGGCAAATTAGTCTAGCGCCCCCATAAAGAAGCCACATTCCGCAACAGGGGGGGGGGGGGGGTTGGGCGCCGCTTCTAATTTTGACTGTCCTATCATCCTGGACCACAAACCTTCCTCACTGTGCTATATGTTTTCTGCTGCACCATTGTTATATCTTCTTAGTCCTCTCCATAAATCTATCAGAAATTTGTGCTTAAAGTAGAACTATAGGCAACACTTTTTTTTCGTTTTGCATAGAATAAGGGAGGGTTATAGCCCCTGTCAGTTTATTTTTTACCATCCCTGTCCCATTGCAGAGATTTCCCTTTACTTCCTGTTCCATAGCCAAACAGGAAGTGAGTGGAGATCTATGTAAGTTAAAAGGAATCCATTCCCCCCCAAGCCCCTCAGAACTAGTGTCCCCACTCGAAAATTTCAGGGTGGGTCTTAAACAGCAAGGGGTGTGGCCTTGACAGGAAGGGGTGGGTCATATTTAAGTTAGGGGGTGCACAACTTCAGTCAGGCCTAGGGCAGCACAAAACCTAAAGACACTACTGTTTACCCCACATTGTGAGCTTTGCGGTATACCTTTCTACTCCACATTAGAAGCCCAACCTTGCTTCCTTCTACTTCACTCTAGGAGCTGCATCTTGTATCTTTTTAATCCACAGTAGGATATCTGACTTGTACCTTTCTACTTTACACTGGGATCTCCATCTTCTACTTTTTTACTATACACTGAGAACTCCATCTTGTACCTTTCTGCTCCAAGCTGAGATTTTTTTGTACCCTTTTACTCTACACTGGCATCTCTGCCTTGTACCCGTCCACTCTATATTGGGAGCTCTACCTTGTATCCCTCTACCTCAGACTGGGAGCTTCACCTTGTACCCTTCTACTCAACACTAGGGGCTCATCCTTGTGCCTTTCTACTAAACGCTAGGGGAGGTCCAGCTTTTATCCTTCTTTTCCATATTGTTTGATATTGTACCCCCTTTTTTCCACACAGTGAGTTCTGCCATGTACATTTCTACTCTTCATTGGAAGACCCACCTTGTACCCTTCTAATTCACTATGGGAGCTCCATGTTGTATCCTTCTACTCCACCCTGGGATCTTTGAATTTTACCTTTCTACTTCACAATGGTATCTCCATCTTGCATGCTTCTACTCCACAATGAGAGCTTCATCTTGCACCCTCAGCTTCAAGCTGGGATCTCCCTCTTGTACCCTTCTACTTTACACAGGGATATCTGAATTGTACTCTTATACTCCAAACTGGGATCTCCATCTTTTGCCCTTCCACTTCAAACTGGGATCTCCAACCCCAGTGTAATAAAAGTAGGTATCCTCCATCTACTCTGCCTATTAACCTTAAGCCCAATGAAGACTTCTTGGTAAATCAATGAGTTGATCACACACAAGTAGGTAATAAGATCTTGAGGGTACAGAGTAGATGTTGCCCCAGTTTTCCCATGACAGCCATGGTTTGCTAGCTTTAGAAAGCCATAGCAGCTATAAATCTAAGGTAAATGTAAATTCAATCACTCAAACCCCATATAAACTTTAACATGCCAATGATATTTACAATTTTCGATTTTTTTTAAATCTGCAGTTTTCATTAATATAATTCCCAGTGATCCACTCGTGATCTTTGTTCCTGTCATAAGGTGACAATGTTCTGTTTTCAAATTGTTCTCCTGTCACACAAACTTCTTATGAAGACTACAAGTGGCCATTTTAGCATCCAGGCATTGGACACCACTGTCACTATTAGGAAACCCACCACACTCAAGGTTCTTATGAAGACTATAATTGGCCATTTCAATATCCAGGCATGGGGCACCATTGTCACCATTAGGAAACCCATCTCACTCAAGCTTCTGATGAAGACTACAAGTGGCTATTTAAACATCCAGGCGTAGGACACCATTGTCACCATTAGGAAACCCACCTCACTCAAGCTTCTGATGAAGACTGCAAGTGGCTATTCAACATCCAGGTGTGGGATACCATTGTCACCATTAGGAAACCCATCTCACTCAAGCTTCTAATGAAGACTACAAGTGGCCATTTCAACATCCAGGTGTGGGACACCATTGTCACCATTAGGAAACCCACCTCACTCAAGCTTCTGATGAAGACTACAAGTGGCTATTCAACATCCAGTTGTGGCACACTATTGTCACCATTAGGTGTGGCACACCATTGTCACCATTAGGTGTGGCACACCATTGTCACCATTAGGAAACCCACCTCACTCAAGCTTCTGATGAAGACTACAAGTGGCTATTCAACATCCAGGAATGGGACACCATTGTCACCATTAGGAAACCCATCTCACACAAGCTTCTGATGAAGACTACAAGTGGCTATTTCAATGTCCAAGCATGGGACACCGCTGTCACCATTAGTAAACGCACCTCATTTAAGCTTCTGATGAAGACTACAAGTGGCCATTTCAACATCCAGGTGTGGGACACCATTGTCACCATTAGGAAACCCACCTTACTCAAGCTTCTGATGAAGACTACAAGTGGCTATTTCAACACCCAGGCATGGGACACCATTGTCACCATTAGGAAACCCATCTCACACAAGCTTCTGATGAAGACTACAAGTGGCCATTTCAACATCCAGGCATGGGGCGCCATTGTCCCTATTAGGAAACCCATCTCACACAAGCTTCTGTTGAAGATGACAAGTGATGATTTCAACGTCCAGGCGTGGGACACCATTGTCACCATTAGAAAACTCACCCTGGAGGTTCCATGCAGCCATTGCTGAAGTTCAAGTACATAGAAAGTAGTTACAATCAAGGTATAGGAGATTTGCAGTGCTGTGATGTAACAAGTGGTACAAAAAGTTTAAAACTGCTTTTTATTTTTTGAAATCTAATTGACTTTATTTATTTACATTTTTTTCTAGCAAACTAAATTTCATTCTGTTTGGATCTACCTCTGCTTTTATCAGAAAAGTAATTTTAATAAAATCCCATTACAAAATGGCTTGCATAACAGTGATATAAATTACACAGTTTGTTTTAATTTAGCCGAAGATAAGATACAGTTCACCTTTGTGTTGTTCATTTGAAAAAAAATACGGTATATATTTTTAGATGATCCCATTCACACTAAGAAGAATGTATCTGCTGCCAAGGTTTTTAAAATTAAATGCTTGATGAATCATTTATAAAACACAACCCCTTACAGATTATAAAATGAACAATTCAATTAAATCTTTAAGAACTTGATACGCCATTGATTTCACGGACGCTGTTAAGAGCCGCCCAAGGTCAAGGCGTCCTTGAGGCTCACTCGTGCCAAATTAATACCTGACCTGCCTATCAAGATGTCAATTTCCATCTGCAGCAATCTGTGTCCACTTTATTATCAAATTGATGGTTAATTTCCTGTAACATCCACAGAGGGCAGGCTATAAAGTACTCATCCTAACGTTCTAGAAAGTTCTAGCCCATGAACGCCACATTGATTTCCCTATCACCGAAAGAAACATTCGGAGGCTGAGGATGGCAATAATAAATTATTATGACAAGTTTCTTGTGCTGGCTATCTTTAACTCCTTAACCCGTAACCTTCCCCCATATAACAACAACACCAATAATGAGACCACGACAAGGGCTGGATTTTGGTGGCTACGGCAGCTTTTCCATTAAGAATTACAAATGTATTATATACACAGCCGTAGAGACCAGGGGTCTCCAAACGTTCTAAACAAAGGACCAGTCTACTGTCCTTCAGACCAATGGGGGGCTGGATTGTGGCCAGTGGGCGAAGAAAATTGCCCAATGCCAGAGGGAGTAGACATTGTCTTGGCGGTCAGTGTGAGTAAAACAATCCCATAGCACCCGTGGTCAGTAAGAGTGGGGGGGGGCAATAGTGCCTCATCATTGATATTAGTAGGAGGAATAGTGCCCATTTGTTTATATCAGTGAGAAGAATTATGCCTGCATCATTGGTGTCAGTGGAATAAATATTGCCCCATCATTGGTGTCAGTGGGGACAATAGTGCTCCATCCTTGGTGTCAGTGGAAGAAATAATGCCTCATCATTGGTGTCAGTGGAAGAAATAATGCCCCATCATTGGTGTCAGTGGAAGAAAAAATCCCTCATCACTGGTGTCAGTGGGGGGAATAGTGCCCCATCATTGGTGTCAGTAGGGGGGAATAGTGCCCCATCATTATTGTCAGTGCAGAGAATAGTGCCAGATCATTTATATCAGTGGGTGGAATTATGCCCTATCATTGGTGTCGGTGGAAGGAATAGTGCTCCATTATTGGTGTCAGTGGGAGGAATAGTGCCCCATCATTGGTGTCAGTGGGAGGAATAGTGCCCCATCATTGGTGTCAGTGGAAGGAATAGTGCTCCATTATTGGTGTCAGTGGAAGAAATAATGCCCCATCATTGACATCAGTGGGGAGAATAGTGCCTCATCATTGGTGTCAGTGGGAGGAATAGTGCCCCATCATTGGTGTCAGTGAAAGGAATAGTGCCAAATCATTTATATCAGTGGGAGGAATTATACCCCATAATTGGTATTAGTGGGAGGAATAGTGCCCCATCATTGTTATCAGTGGGAGGAAATATGCTCCATTATTAGTGTCAGTGGAAGCAAGGCAAGCAAAGGCCCACATCTGGCCCATGTTCTGCAGTTTGGAGACCACTGATATTCAACAATGGCCAAAAGTTTTGCGATACTCCAGAATGCCATGAAGAGCGATCAGATGAATTGCAATTTAATTGCAAAGTCCCTCTTTTTCATGAAAATGAACTTAATCCCATAAAAAAAAAAAAAACAGTTCCAATACATTTGTGAAGAAGGCTTCAAGGCATCCAAGAAAGTCCAGCAAGTGCCAGGATCGTCTCCTACAGTTGATTCAGCTGCGAGATCGGGGCACCACCAGTGCAGAGCTTGCTCAGGAATGGTAGCAGGCAGGTGTGAGGACATCTGCATACAGTGAGGTGAAGACTTTTGGAGGATGGCCTGGTGTCAAGATGGCAGTGGGGGGAAGTCACACATGTGCAAGTCACAAGCAAGTCTCAAGTCTTAACCTTCAAGTCATAAGCAAGTCCCAAGTTACTGTGGCGAAAAGCAAGCAAGTCAAGTCGAGTCCCTGCTAGAAGTCAAGCAAGTCAAGTCATGTCATTTATTTTGGTCAAGTCACAAATTAAGTCAAAATACTGATCTATCCCGAAGCCGGGACTCGGGGGGAGCTTTCTTTTATGGGGGGGGGGCTTTTGCCTAGGCCAAGACACAGCACTGGTGGTGCCAAGTCATTGCAAGTCAAATAGCCCAAGTCAAAGTCAAGTCGCAAGTCATTAGTGACAAGTCAAAGTCAAGTCGAGTCATTTATTTAATTTTGTCAAGCAAGTGGCAAGTCCTCAAACAGGTTACTCGAGTCTGACTCGAGTCAAGTCATGTGACTCGAGTCCCCCACCTCTGCAAGATGGGCAGTAAAGAAGCCACTTCTCTCTCATTAGTCTGTCCCAGATTATCTGAGACAAACTGATATTCTGCAAAAGGTACAGTGATTGGGCTGCTGAGGACTGAGGTAAAGTTATTTTCTCTCATGACTCCCCTTTTCCGATTGTTTGGGGCATCCGGGAAAAACCTTGTCCGGAGAAGGAAAGGTGAGCTCTACCATCAGTCCTTTGTCATGCCAACAGTAAAGAATCATGAGACCATTCATGTGTGGGGTTGCTTCTTAGCCAAGGAAATTGGCTCACTCACAATTTTGCCTAAGAACACCGCCATGAATAAAGAATGGTACAAAAACATCTTCCAAGAGCAATTTCTCCCAACCATCCAAGAACAGTTTGGTGATAAACAATGCCTTTTCCAGCACGATGGACCACCTCGCCATAAGGCAAAAGTGATAACTAAGTGGCTTGGGGAACAAAACATTGAAATATTGGGTCCATGGCCAGGGATCTCCCCAGACCTTAAACCCATTGAGAACTTGTAGTCAATCCTCGAGAGGCGGGTGAACAAAAAAAACCCCACAAACTCTGAAAAAACTCCAAACCCTGATTAAGCAAGAATGGGGGAGCTGCCATCAGTCAGGATGTGGCCCAGAAGTTGATTGACAGTATGCCGGGGCGACTTTCAGAGGTCTTAAAAAAGACGGGTCAGCACTGCAAATATTGACTCTTTGCCATGTCATTGTCAATAAAAGCCTTTGACACTGATGAAATGCTTGTAATTATACTTCAGTATACCATAGTAACATCTGACAAAAAGATCTAAAAACACTGAAGCAGCAGACTTTGTGAAAGTTAATATTTGTGTCATTCTCAAAACTTTTGGCCACGGCTGTAGACTGAATCGGCATTAAAGTGTACCGAAGTCCCGACTTTTTTTAAGCTTTGGATTGAACAACGGGGTCTTGGACTTTTGGTCGTTCCTTTTTTTCTGCTGTATATGCCCCCAACATGCCTATGCCCTCTATAATTGCTCTGGTGACTGGACTGAAAGTGATGGAAAATCCCAAATTCATAGTTGCCACCTGAACAGAAGTTCAGTAGGAACCTTCCAATGGGAACACTTGCTTCAATGACAAAGAGGGGATTTCTTTTGGTTTCCTGCTGTGTCTAAAGGTGAAGGACAACCCCTCCAATGATGCACAGATGAAAAAAAAATGACAGGGATTTTATTCATGCCCTACTCTATGACAAATGCTGCTCTACTCACCTGAAAACTGGGTGGGTTTCCCTTTATCTCCTAACTCCACCTCTTCTTCTGCCTGTAGATTCTAGACTCAGATCATCATAAGCATCCACCATTATAGGGTTTCCGCCTTACATCACAGCCATTAATGGCATTAACCCATTGGGAACTTGGCCTCTCCAAACCCTTCCAATCGGACTTCAGTTTTCGGTCTCTTTCTTCAGCACCGGGCCTGTCTTTTACTTTTTTCAAAAAGATTTAATAGGTTTTTAAGTAAGGGAAATAAAGTGCTTTGAAAATGTCCTGAAAGCTCGACACATTCTGCTAGATTTTCAAGTTTCTTCACCCTTTCTAATAAAAGGAGATAGAAGGTCACAATAATTATCGAATGTGACAGTGGTGAAAAAAAAATTCTATGGCAGTGAAATACGTTGGCGCTTGTTATCTCTTTGAGAGATCTCGCAGTGCTTGCTCTATTCCTTGTTTGCTTTTCAAGTGAAGATGTCAGAGGATTGCCCATCACTGTCAAGGTTGACATTACCTTTTCGAACCTGTTTAATAGTAGTTCTGCTGTTTGAAGAGATTACTTTGGCTGAATGACATACCCGGTTCATGTCACCTTGAGAGATGGCAAGAATAAAGTGGTGGCAAAAAAGTAAAGAGTTGAGTTTTATTTAACACGGGAACTTTCTTGGCAGAGATTGTGTCAGGCTGTTTAACATTTGCTGGACAAGTATCATCTCCCTTATGACTGTTCAACGCCTTAAGCACTGGTTGGGGGTCATTCATTAGACATGATGTGACTTCGGAGATGAACTCTTTCACAATATACGTAATTTCCAAGTACAGGGTTATATTCTGCAGTCGTAGCTACAGTGGCTCCATCCTTACCTCAATATAGAAATGCTCATGTTTTATATAAAGAAACCTCTACCAAATACAGGATTTTCATTGAGGGATAATGACGAGAGGCATTCAAATAATTAAATAAAATTCAAATAATTGGCCAGTGGCCAATTGTGCATCTGATAGTTTGTAGTACAGAGAGATTAAAATAGAAAGCCATATCTCCCACCCAATACAGATTTTTTTTAAAGCACATGCTCTGCATTTAGTTTGGAAAGGAGTTGGGCTCAGAGTTTGTAAAACTGGTGACAGTTGGCCGTGGTCCCCGTTAAATGCTTAGGGGCTCCTGTTCAGGCTGACAAGGTCCAATGAGTTGGATGCCATTGACTAGTGAGGATGCAGGCTGGGGAGAGGTTTGTCCAGACCCAAAGCATGCTATAAAAAAAATAGAAAGAAATGACCGTTGCACACCTCACCCAGCCCAAGTGGTTAGCAGGTAAAAGCAGCCTCAAGTTGATACATCCAGACCATTCCCCCAACATGTTTCGCCCCAACTTCCATGATAAAGCTCAGAGGGCAGGGAAAAACATGTTGGGGGCATTGCCTGGATGAATTGAGCTGAAGCTACTTTTACCTGCTAACCACTTGGGCTATGTGAGGTGTGTGCCAGGCAGGCTTTTTTTACTTCTACATGGTAACGTGTTGGCTGTTATGGAGAGCACAGAATAAGCAGAGGTGTTGATTAGGTGATTAGGAAGAGTGGGTGAGGTCCAAGAGTTGTCAGGGGAGAATATCAGGCAGACATGAAATTGTTGGTGTTTCTGACCACCCTAGAGCTGGGGGTGTTCCAAGCCAACTTGGAGTTACTGGTTTTGCTAGCCACCATAGAGCTGCTGGTATTCTTGGCCCCTTTGGAGTTGTAGTTATTGGTGGCCAGCCATCTGGGAGCTGTATATTCTCTTGCCTACCTTGGATTTGTGGGTGTCCCTGGCCACCTTGAAGTTGTGTGTGCTTACACAATCCTTGAAGTTATCAGTGCTACTGGACATCTTGGAGTTATGAGTGTTCTTGGACACCTTGAAATGATTAGGCTTTTTGACCACGTTGGAGTTATTAGTGTTCCTGGAAATTTTAGAATTGTGGAAGTTCCTGGGCACTTTGAAATTGTTGGTCTTTTTGGCCACACTGATATTTTTGGCAGTTATTGGCCATGTTGGAGTCATGGGTATTTATAGCCACCTTGGAGTTATGTGTGTTCCTGGCCACAATGGAGCTTTGGGTGTTCCTGAAGTTGCTGATGTTTCTGGTCACCTTGGATTTGTGGGTTCAGCCCACCTTGGATCTGTGAGTGTTTCTTGCACCTTGGTGTTATGGGTGTTCCTGGAGACCTTCGAGTTATAGATTTTCCCAGCCACCTTGGATCTGTGGGTGCTCCTGGCCACCTTGAAGATATGGATGTTCTTGTCCATCTTGAAGTTATTGCCATTCCTCCTTGCCACCTTTACTTTGGGGTTGTCAGTGTTCCTTGAAATCTTGGAGTTGTGAGTGTTCATGGCCACTTTGAAATAGTTGGTATTTTTGACCACCTTGGAGTTTTTGGCAAATTCTGACCACCTTGGAGTTGTGGATATTCATATAAACCGTGGAGTTATGGGTGTTCTTGGCCACAGGGAGACTCCACTGCCTGCCACAATTTTACTACAAGCGCTTTTTTATCACCGAAAATGTAAGTGTTCTACTTTTTAATAAATTTGTTGTACCAAACGGTATTATGCTATGTGGCCCTTTTTTCTATTCTCTATGGGCTATTCCACCGAGACCAAGCTACATTTAGAAGAGTCCCTGTAAAGTCCTGGATGTAATTTGGATCTCATCACCGTCTGGCGCAAAGACCCTACTTTATTGCCTGTTGGTAATACAAGCCTTATTGACTCATTGAACATATGTTTGTATGAGTCCAACCCTTCTGGTAAGCCTGCACTGCTTCTACATGGGGGATCCACCACATTTATATGTTTTTTTACCAGCTATCCACGTGGTGAACAGAATCACTGTACCTATAACATGGGACTATGAAACTTTTTTTTTTAAACTCCTTTCACATTTAACAGACATTTGGAGACTGTTAGGGTGTTTTACACCAAGTGTTGTGCAAATTTTGAGATATATGCAATTTTTTTCTTGTTTCTATGTTTTTGTTGTATGCAATATTACAACTGTATATCTATTGGATACAATTAGCGCTACACTATATATGCACTTGTTCCCTTCACAAATTTCCTTTTTTGTTGTGTAAGCTGCTATTGAATTGAGTAAGCGCAGAGTCTTTATTTTTTATTTTTTATTGTTCACATTGGAGTTATGGGTGTTCCTGGACTCCTTGGATTTGCTGATGTTTCTGGTCACCTTCGATTTGTTGGTTTTCTCACCCACCTTGGGTCTCTGAGTGTTCCTTGCCACCTTGGTGTTATGGGTGTTCCAGGGCACCTTTGAGTTGTAGATTTTACCGGCCACCTTGGATCTGTGGGTGTTCTTGCCCATCTTGAAGTTATTAGCATTCCTAACGCCACCTTTGAGTTGTGGGTGTCCATGGATTTATTGCGATTGTCAGTGTTCCTTGACACCTTAAAGTTGTACTTGTTCCTGGGTACCTTGAAATGGTTGGTCGTTTTGGCCACTTTGCCGTTTTCGGCAGCCATTGGCCACCTTTTAGTAACGGGTGTTTCTGGACATCTTGGAGTTGCTGATGTTCCTGGACACCTTGGCGTTATGGGTGTTCCCACCCACCTCTGTGCTGTTAATGGTCCTGACCACCATAGAAATACGTACGTTTCTGGCTACCTTGGCGTTGTGGGTGTTTCTGGCTGACCTGAAAATTTTGATTTTCCCACCCTCCTTCCAGTTTTTGGTGTTTCTGCCCACCTTGTAGTCGTGGATCTTCCTGGATGTATTTGAACTGTGGATATTCATGTCCGCCTTGAATCTTTTGATGCTCCTAGTCACTTTGTGATATGATACCTAGGAACTCAAGTCCCCTGGAGGACATGAGGAACTGCTGGTGACTTTCTACTGTCTGATATATCAATCTTAGATGAACTAACTAAAAATATTAGACACTATGTGTGGGTTATTCCAAGGTCTCAGCAACTGTTCTGCAGTGATGCTGATTACATGGACGTACAGAGAGAGCTACCGGAGGTAGAAACTATAAAATATGTATGCAAATTATTCTGGTCTAGACTAAAATCTCATACAAATGTAAAAAGTAATTTTCAATCTTTTGAGGTCTGCAGCTTTTCCTAAAATAAGAGATCTTGTCATAAAGGTCCTTGTTAATTCACTTTCTGTTTTAGGGTGTCAACGCTCTGTTCTTGTCTCATGTGTTCCAGTGTTGTTACCGTGTAGGTGGAAGCCTTGAGACGTCTCAATGCAGAAGCACGTCAAAACAAGTATCACAAAAAATTGTTTATGATAAATTGTGCCTTAGCAAATCAAACATCACTCAACTATGGGTTACATCTACTTTAAGTCTCAGAATCTATCATCTCATAGCATTTTAATGACAGTATGTGGAATAATTATGAGAATGGAATGCTTTCAGCTGTCAGTGCAGTCAGATGTAGTAATACATAGCTTGAATTAAACACGAAACCCTGACAATCTTTGTCCCCGTAATTGCATTTATTGACACGGGTTAAACAGGTTAGAATGTTTGATGAGGACGGTGGAAAAATATTCACATGGGATTAAAGTTGATGCTTTAAATGGTTTGACATTTACTTGGAAAATATGACCTAAAGGAATATGAAAAAAAAAAAACCTCATCTAGTTCCGATTTTGTCCCCGGTGACTTCTAGTGCTAAGCCTCTCAAACCAGGACCACTCAAATCTGATTAATAAGACAAAATCCATGACTTTTCTTTTTTTTTTTTTTAATTCTACATCTTAGTCAAAGTGGACATGTCAGAAATGTTATACACTATATTGTCAAAAGTATTTTTACTTTACACGCACATGAACTTTAATGACATCCCAGTCTTAGTCCGTAGGGTTCGATATTGAGTTGGCCCACCCTTTGCAGCTATAACAGCTTCAACTCTTTTGGGAAGTCTGTCCACAAGGTTTAGGAGGGTGTCTATGGGAATGTTTGACCATTCTTCCAGAAATGCATTTGTGAGGTCAGACACTGATGTTGGACAAGAAGGCCTGGCTCATAGTCTCTAATTCATCCCAAAGGTGTTCTATCGGGTTGAGGTCAGGACATTGTGAAGGCCAGTCATGTTCCTCCACCCCTCATCCATGTCTTTATGGACCTTGCTTTGTGCACTGGTGTGCAGTCATGTTGGGACAGGAAGGGGCCGTCCCCAAACTGTTTGCACACAACACAAGACGATCAGTGGGTACTGGCCAATGGATGTCCACCAGCACCTGTTGATCTTCGGGGAGAGAGACAGGACAGAGCTCTGCCTATGTCCTGTTGGAACAGGAAGGAGCCACCCCCAAAATGTTCCCACAAAGTTGGGAGCATGAAATTGTCCAAAATATCTTGGTGTGCAGACGCCTTAAGAGTTCCCTTCACTGGAACTAAGGGGCCAAGCCCAACCCCTGAAAAACAACCCCCCACCATAATCCCCCCCTCCACCAAATGATTTGGACTCGGACCCTCTCAGGAGTCCTGAAGCAAGCAGTGGGCTGGCTCTTGGAAGGAGTTATGCAAATGTCAGAATGTCTTGATTGGGGGATGTCAGTCAAGAGGAGTGGGCATACCTAGGCAGGCGGCATTTGCATGGTAACCCCCACATGTGAGCCTGAGCCTCCATAATTAAGAGAACTAAAATCCAATGAATAAAAATGACAGGTCGGATATAGTCAGTCTGGGGAGGAAAGGCCTAGATCAGGGGTCTCCAAACTTTCTAAACAAAGGGTCAGTGTACTGTTCTTTAGACTGGGCCGGACTGTGACCATTGGGAGTAGAAAAGGTCCTGACGTCAGTGGGAGCAATTTTTTGTTTCAGTGGGAAGAATTGTGCCTCATCATTAATCTCATTGGGAGGAATTGTGCCCTATCACTGATGTCATTGGGAGGAATTGTGCCCCATTGTTTGTGTAATTGGGAGGAATTGTGCTCCATCATTGGTGTCAGTGGGAGGAATTGTGCCCCATCATTGGTGTCATTGGAAGGAATTGTGTCCCATCGTTAGTGTCATTGGGAGGAACTGTGTCTCATCATTGATCTCATTTGGAGGAATTGTGCCCTATCACTGATGTCATTGGGAGGAATTGTGCCCCATCGTTGGTGTCATTGGAAGAAATTGTGTCCCATCGTTGGTGTCATTGGGAGAAACTGTGTCTCATCATTGATGTCATTGGGAGGAATTGCGCCCCATTGTTGGTGTCATTGGGAGGAATTGTGCCCCATCATTGGTGTCATTAGGAGGAATTGTGCCCATCGTTGATGTCATTGGGAGGAATTGTGCTCCATCATTGGTGTCATTGGGAGGAATTGTGCCCCATCATTGGTGTCATTGGAAGGAATTGAGCCCCATTGTTGGTGTCATTAGGAGAAATTGTGCCCATCATTGATGTCATTGGGAGGAATTGTGCCCCATTGTTGGTGTCATTGGGAGGAATTGTGCCCCATTGTTGGTGTCATTAGGAGGAATTGTGCCCACCAATGGTGTCATTGGGAGGAATTTGGCCCCGTCGTTGGCGTCATTGGGAGAAATTGTGGCCCATCAATGGTGTCAGTGAGGGGAATTAAGGCCTTTTGTTGGTATCACTGGGTGAAATTAGGGCTGGATAAAAGCAAGCAAAGGGCCGCATCTGGCCTCGAGCCACAGTTTGGAGACCACGGGTGCTAGATGATGCTGGATGTCCTCCAGCCAGGAAATGAAGCGGGGCTCTATCTGACTTGCTGCAGCTTCTAATGCACATTGTGAGGAGATCACAGTGTGCAGTGAAATCAGAGGAAGCCATTTCAGTCCAGGAGAGGAGCCGGTAAACCTGTGCAAGAATGAAGAGGAGGCTGGAGGTCAGACTTAAAGCTACATTTTCTATGCAAATTTTGATACAACGTTTGTACAAATTCCAAATACTAAGTAAAAGTGACCTTTCTAATATGTTGTATACAGAATATGATTTTATTTTTTTATGATTTTGGTATTTAGATAAAACGTGACCCTTTAGGGCAGGTTTGATTTCAGGATTTGGAGGAATAATGCCTAAACAGCACTCTATGAGCCAAACTGAGGTCTCCATGGTGGCCTCCTGACCCCTCAATCATCACGGCTCAGTAGGCACTAAGGAGCCCTTCGAAAAAATTATCTTTCGTGCAACCTGCCAAGCGCATTGTGCATCACCACCACCGGGTGCGGAGTCAACATCTGAGACACCGTCCTTCCCCCGGTGCGCACAAGGGCATCAGTTAGCGCTAGCAGAAGGCGAGCGTCAGGCTCCGTCCTAGATTTTAATCATTGTATCTTAGAAATGGAGTCATCTATTATTTAAGGTCATGCTATAGCATTTCAGGAATAATATTAATTGTCGTTTACTTTGATCAGCCAGCCAGCCCCGGAGTTTTGAAAGGATCTGCTCCTTTTCATAGTTCACAGGCAAGCGCATTTCAAAGTGTCGGAGAAAGTTGATAATATCCTTTAGACAACCTTGGTCTGAGTGTGGCAATTAAAACACACTTTCTTCTCTCTGATCCCGTATTGCTGACGCAGGGAAAGGGGGCTAGCTGGGAATGTTCGGGAATATTTTTGGGGGAAAAGACGAAGAATGTTTGAAGATGCACCCCAGTAAAAAAAAAAAAAAGGAAAATTAACCCTTTAATGACCAGGGTGGTAACAGAAGCCTAGATGGCCTGGCCAAATTTATTAAGGTCAGTCTACATAGTCCACCCAAAACCAGAAATGTCATATATTTAGGGTGGCCACCTGTCCCGGTTTGGCCGGGACAGTCCCACATTTTGCAGGTCTGTCCCGGGCACCTTCATTCCAGGACAATACAGTGTCCCGAAATGAAACTGACACAGCCCCCCCCCCCCCGGCCAATCTGATGCCCCCAAAAAAGGCCACCATATCGCCCCTTTACTCACTGACAGTACTTGTCCTGGCCGGGCATACCTGGAGAGGCACAATCCCCACCACCTGCACACCCTAATCACATGGGCATACCCTAATCACCTCATATGGTGCAGTTCCCCCCTTCTGCCTCACCCCCCAGCGCTCCCAAGGTCCTCTAGCGCCAAGGGCAAACAAGCCAAACTGCCCCCCCCCACATGTATGGGCATTGTGTATGACCAACCTCCCCACCCACACAAAAATACTGTGCAATAATCTGCATGATTGCCCCCTAAGTATAAATTCACCCTACGCCCAGTACAAATCACCCTCCTGCTGAAATCCCCCCCTCCCAGCACCAGTCTTTGCCTCCCCCATTTCCAGTATTCTCCCAGCTTAAAAGCTCCCCTGAAAAAAAAAATTACCCCTCCTAGCACAATTCCTGTACCCTGAAAATTTCACTTTCTAGTTCACATCTCCCCACCCCACCACTTCAAATGCCCCTGTCCCAGCACAAATTCCCCCCTCCTAGCACACATCTTCTTCCCCCATCCCCCCTCCCAACACAAATCTCCCTAAATGACCATTCTTAGCACCCCCCCAAAAAAAAAAATGTCCCCTTCTAGAACAATACTTACCTTCCAACACAAATCCTCTCCCCTCCAATCTCCTTATGGTGCCCCCCCCACCTCACAGTGCCCAGGGCAGCCGTCCCCTTCTGCCCACCCCTTTGTACCGGCCCTGCCGATCACTTACTGTGTTCATTCATAACTGAAGCATAGTGTTTGGTTTGTGAAACAACAAAGCACAGAGCTCTTCCCATTCATTCACTGGCCCTGTGCAGCTGAGGCTGCAGAATTGCTGTCCTCCATGCCTTTCTCTGTTTCAAAAGCGAAACATCGGGGGGCTGTTTAGATCCCTAAAAATGTCACCAAAGTCACCAAACGGGGCTTCAATAAAAGATAATTGTAAAAAGTAATAAAATCAGATATTAAAAATGAAAAACTACTGACACCATCCACTGCTCTACTGATATCAATCTCTGCCCTACTGACACCAATCGATGCTCTACTGACACCTTCCTCTGCTCTACTGACATTGTCCTCTGCTCTACTGACACCAATCTATGCTCTGCTAACGTCTTCTGCTCTACTGACACCAATCTACGCTCTACTGACATTGTCTTCTGCTCTACTGACACCAATCGATGCTGTACTGACACCAATCGATGCTCTACTGACACCAATCAATGCTCTACTGACACCAATCTATGCTCTACTGACATCGTCTTCTGCTCTACTGACACCAATCGATGCTCTACTAACATTGTCTTCTGCTCTACTGACACCAACCGATGCTCTACTGACACCATCCTCTGCTCTACTGACACCAATATATGCTCTACTGACACCTTCCTCTGCTCTACTGACACCAATCTATGCTCTACTGACATCGTCTTCTGCTCTACAGACACCAATCTATGCTCTACTGACATCGTCTTCTGCTCTGCGGACACCAATCTATGCTCTACTGACACCGTCCTCTGCTCTACTGACACCAATCAATGCTCTACTGACATTGTCTTCTGCTCTACTGACACCAATCTATGCTCTACTGACACCTTCCTCTGCTCTACTGACACCAATCTATGCTCTACTGACATCGTCTTCTGCTCTACAGACACCAATCTATGCTCTACTGACATCGTCTTCTGCTCTGCGGACACCAATCTATTCTCTACTGACATCGTCTTCTGCTCTACAGACACCAATCAATGCTCTACTGACACCAATCTATGCTCTACTGACACCTTCCTCTGCTCTACTGACACCAATCTATTCTCTACTGACATCGTCTTCTGCTCTACAGACACCAATCAATGCTCTACTGACACCAATCTATGCTCTACTGACATCGTGTTCTGCTCTACTGACACCAATCGATGCTCTACTAACATCGTCTTCTGCTCTACTGACACCAACTGATGCTCTACTGACACCATCCTCTGTTCTACTGACACCAATATATGCTCTACTGACACCTTCCTCTGCTCTACTGACACCAATCTATGCTCTACTAACATCGTCTTCTGCTCTACTGACACCAATCTATGCTCTACTGACACCGTCTTCTGCTCTACTGACACCAATCTATTCTCTACTGACATCGTCTTCTGCTCTGCGGACACCAATCTATGCTCTACTGACACCGTCCTCTGCTCTACTGACACCAATCAATGCTCTACTGACATTGTCTTCTGCTCTACTGACACCAATCTATTCTCTACTGACATCGTCTTCTGCTCTACAGACACCAATCTATGCTCTACTGACACCTTCCTCTGCTCTACTGACACCAAGCTATTCTCTACTGACATCGTCTTCTGCTCTACGGACACCAATCTATGCTCTACTAATACCGTCCATTGCTCTACTAACACCGTATTCTGCTCTACTGACACCATCTTCTGCTCTACTGATGAACACCATCCACTGTCCTCCATCATGGGATGGCCCCGCCACTTAGCTATTTAAGAAATGTCAGATGGAGAAGCAGGCAGATGGCAGTAGCCTTCATGGGTACCGGAGGTTATTTTCTTTTTCGGGCATCATGATTGACGTTGGATCTACACTAGGGAGCATTTTTATTTTTATTTTTTTAATAAAGGAAATGTCAAAAACCTGTGTGATGTTTTACTTTTTACACTTTTGGTGAATGAGTAGGGGTACAATCAGTGGCGGCTGGTGGTATATATTTTGGGGCGGCAAAAAACAATCCACCCACCCCGGTTAGTCAGTCGGGTCACAAGCACCCCACTCCAACTATTGGTCGGTCACCAGCCCCCCCCCCCCACTTACCCCATTTAGGTCGCGGGCAGCGCTTCCTCTGGGCGGCAGGTGGCACCCCCTCCTCCTGGTGCTTCTCATGTGTCTTCTTCCTCCTCAGCAACCAATCGGATCGCTTCTCCTCTCGGCCAATCTGGTGAGGGGTCTCAGTACCCGCTTCCCGATTGGCTGGAAGGAGAACCAGGAAGACAATAGCAAATATTAATTCGTTATTGTCACACCGGCTCTAATGCTTCAAAAAAAAAAACGCATTGGAATCCATGCGTCTGGCACCCCGCATGTAGATTGGGGGGCAAGAAGCATGGATTAGGGCCGCCACTGGGTACAATGTACATTGTACCCCATACTCATTCACATGGGGGGGTGGGATCTGGAGGCACCCTTGTTAAAGGGGGCTTCCAGATTCTGATAAGCCCCCCTGCCCACAAACCCCCACAACCATCGCGCCAGGGTTGTGGGGAAGAGGCCCTTGTCCCCATCAACATGGGGATAAGGTGCTTTTGGGGGGAATGAATACATCCGAATCTCCGAATAACCAAAAAAAAAATCATCAGAATTAATATTTGGACCACAAACGAACTGCGCATGTCTACTACTAACATCCATCTATAAAGTTTCCATATCTCCTGTAGGTGACCAGTGTAGCAATATACCGAGATATTCAATGCAGGATCAGTCTGAGCGTCTGTTCAAATCAGGCAGGTATGACTCCCGCTACAATTGGGATGCCCGGAAGAATTCGATATATTTATATAAAATAAGATTTATATATAATACTTTCCCGAAAATATCTGATAGGTATGCAGGAGAGTTCTCCAAAGTGCATTACACCGGCTCTCACGGGGAAGAAGAATCTTCTCATAATTTTCAGATGGTGAGCGTCTCAGTTGGTTGGGAAGTTGGATGAAATTGCCTTCCCTTGTAGGTGTAACAATGTATCTCTTCCATCCTGTGAGATGTTACAAGGAAGCAGATTAGTTTTCTTTCATCTCTCCCTAAAACAATTCAAAAGTCACCTGTGAAGCGATTTCACATCGGGAGCAACAAGTAAATAAGAAGAATGATGGGGAAGCTTAAAGTCTTGATTTTTGTCTTTACCATTTAATCCCAAAACCAAAAATGTAATATATTGCAGCTTACCAATCATTGGATGTGGTGGCTGCATCCGTTTGCCTTTCTTTGGCTCCCCCCCCTCTGTTTTTAACCTGATAATTTGGCCAGTAACACCTCTCCTGTATTAGAGCCTCCCCCCCCCCACACACACACACACACACACACACTCTGGAAGAAGGAGTACAGGAGGCACAGCAGCATTGTGAGTCTTAAGGGGGGCATTAAATACACTATATTAGCAAAAGTATTGGGACGCCGGCCTTTACACGCATATGAGCTTCAATGGCATCCCAGTCTTAGTCCGTAGGGTTCAATATTGTGTTGGCCCACCCTTTGCAGCTATAACAGCTTCAACTCTTCTGGGAAGGCCGTCCACAAGGTTTAGGAGTGTGTCTATGGGAATGTTTGACCATTCTTCCAGTAGAGCATTTGTGACGGCAACAGAGACGCCCTGCTCCATGTTTCCCGTGGCTGGTTCCTTCTCCGACACCTCAGTTTGCGGCTTGTCTTCGGTGACGCCCCCCCTCCTTGGACGCCTCACCACGTAGCTTTTTCCCCTGGACACAGTCAGCTGCTCCATTGGCTGCGGTCCACTATGCCGTGTATCTACTGTCTTTCATTTAACTCCTAATTGACCATAGAGGTCCACTCTGCCGTGTATCTACTGTGTTTCTTTTAACTCATAATTGACCAAAGCGGTCCACCTTGCCAGATTCGTCTGTCTTTGCTGAAGAGATGAGATGAGGTTAGGCCAGATTAATTCGGCAAGGTAAATTAGAATTAAAAGAAAGAGAGTAGATACGTGGCATAGTGGACCTCTATGGTAAATTACGAGTTAAAAGATAGACAGTAGATTAACGGCATAGCTTGAGAAAACAGTGCAGCCACACACCCTCTATCCGCCCACCGTGACATCCCACCGGTGCAGTCCACCGTGGTCCTGGATGTGACAAAGCCATCTGTCAGCGCCTGAGTCAGATACACCGAGCGGGCAGCCGCTTGCACAGAGGCGGGTACAGGATTGGGTGTAGCGGTCTATGTTATTTAATGATCAAATGTAGTACCTCATACAGTGCCTTTAAAAAGTATTCATACCCTTTGAAATTTCCCACATTTTGTCATGTTACAACCAAAAACATTTATTGGGATTTTATGTGATAGACCAACACAAAGTGGCACATAATTGTGAAGTGGAAGAAAAATTAAAAATGATACAAATAAATATGTGAAAAGTGTGGGGTGCATTTGTATGGCGCCCCCCGGAGTCAATACTTTGTAGAACCCCCTTTCTCTACAAGTCTTTTTGGGGATGTCTCTACCAGCTTTGCACATCTAGAGAGGGACATTTTTGCCCATTCTTCTTTGCAAAATATCTCAAGCTCTGTCAGATTGGATGGAGAGTGTCTGTGAACAGCAATTTTCATGTCTTGCCACAGATTCTCAATGTGATTTAGGTCTGGACTGTGACTGGGCCATTCTAACACATGAATATGCTTTGATCTAAACCATTCCATTGTAGCTCTGGCTGTATGTTTCGGGTCGTTGTCCTGCTGGAAGGTGAACCTCCGCCCCGGTCTCAAGTCTTTTGCAGACTCTAATGCTGCGTACACACGACCGGACTTTCAACGGACTGAACTCCGAAGGACTTTTTGACAGACTTTCGACAGAGTTCCGACGCAACGGACTTGCCCACACACAATCATACCAAAGAGCGAGTGATTCGAACGTGATGATGTACGACCTGACTCAAGGGCGGATCCAGAGTCTAGTCTCGGGAGGGGCAATAGAGAAAGCTCTATTGGTGGGAAAAAAAGGACATCAATTTTATTTGGGTACAACGTCGCACGACCGCACAATTGTCAGCCAGTCAAAGTAATGCAGCTCAGTATCACAAAAAATGGCCTGGTCATAAGGAGGGGTAAAACTTTTCGGAGCTGAAGGGCTTAAGATCAAGACTAAAAGGGCATTTTTTGTTTCATACATAATGCATGGCACAGTGGCACACATGTATTTTGCGATTTGAAACATGACATACATTCATACATTCTTTTACTCACGTTTATGCTCTGGTGAGGTACTGGTAGGGGTTCCCATGCAGGATTTCAGAGCAATGGAGTCGGAGAATCAATGGAGATGGATGATGATCGGATGGGTCCAGTAATCTTCTCTCAATAAGTTGTCTTTTGTGTATTTCAATTTTCACTGTGCTCTGCTCTGCACTGCAGACTGCCCAAGGTGCCAGGTGGAGAAGATGGAGGAGGTGGGTGGAGCCAACAATAACTCATGGGCGGTGGTGGCCTGTACTTTAGTGTGGACAACATGGAGGGAGCCAGGAGGAGGGTGCTGGTGGGTTGGGCCAACACAGTCAGGGACGGACGGGCTGGCAGTCTGGCTGGACGTGTGCTGTGCTGTGTGCTGCAGTGCACTCAGTTGTTATATATACTTGTTAGAGTTACTGCTTTATGTATAGGACTCCTCGGAGGCGCCGCTCCAGGCTGTGTCACAGACTCAGTCACACTCACTGAGTTACTGCTGTCTGCTCTCTGCTGTATGTAATCTATCCTGTCTGTTGTATATATGATCACCGAGACTGGGCAATGGTGACGATACCTATCAGATCTCCTGGGATCCATCCTCTCCGATGTATATATAATCACTAGGTGATGGTAACAACTCCTAGCAGATCTCCTGGGATCTATCCCCTCTGATGTATATATGACCACTAGGAAAGGGCAATGGGGACTACACCGATCAGATGTATAGGAGGCGCCACTGCTCCAGGCTGTGTGTGTCACACAGTCACACTCACAGCGGCCGGCCGGCTGAGAGTGTGACTGACGCTGACCTGTCACTGACCTGACGTCACTCGTTGCTAACGCCAGGGCCGCCTGGCGTCTAGCAACGAATGCAGGGAAGAGGCTCCACCCACCTCCTTCCTTCAGTGTCAGTGACCGCCGCCGCGAGTCTCACGCGAGTCTCTCTCTCGGCGCCGCTGCTGATCGGCACATGAGAGAGAGAGAGACTCGGGCCGGCACAGCGGGGCGGCAGCAGGATATTATACAATAACATTCAGAGTGTCAGTTCGGGGGGGGGCAATTGCCCTGTTGCCCCCCCCCTGGATCCGCCCCTGACCTGACTAGAATAAGGAAGTTCATAGCCAGTAGCCAATAGCTGCTCTTGCATCGTTGTTCAACCGTCGGACTAGCATACAGACGAGCGGATTTTTCGACCAGACTCGAGTCCGTCGGAAAGATTTGAAACATGTTCTATTTTTAAAGTCCATCTGATTTTTTGACAGCAAAGGTCCGATGAAGCCCACACATGATCGAATTGTCTAGCGGGTTCGTTTGACCTTTGCTGTTGAAAAGTCCGGTTGTGTGTACACGACATAACAGGTTTTCTTCTAAGATTGTCCTGTATTTGGCTCCATCCATCTTCCCATCAACTCTGACCAGCTTCCCTGTCCCTGCTGAAGAAAAGCATCCCCACCACACGATGCTGCCACCACCATGTTTCACGGTGGGGATGGTGTGTTCAGGGTGTTGTGCAGTGTTAGTTTTCCCCCACACATAGAGTTTTGCTTTTAGACCATAAAGTTGAATTTTGGTCTCATCTGACCAGAGCACCTTCTTCCACATGTTTGCTGTGTCCCCCACATGGCTTCTCGCAAACTGCAAACAGGACTTCTTATGACTTTCTTTCACCAATGTCTTTCTTCTTGTCACTCTTCCATAAAGGGCAGATTTGTGGAGAACACGACTAATAGTTGTCCTGTGGACAGATTCTCCCACCTGAGCTGTGGATCTCTGCAGCTCCTCCAGAGTTACCATGGACCTCTTGGCTCTTCTCTGATGAATGTTCTCCTTGCCCGGCTGGTCAGTTTAGGTGGACGGCCATGTCTTGGTAGGTTTGCAGTTGTGCCATACTCTTTCCATTTTCGAATGTTGGATTGAACAGAGCTCCGTGAGATGATCAAAGCTTGGGAGATTTTTTTATAACCTATCCCTGCTTTATACTTCTCCACAACTTTATCCCTGACCTGTCTGGTGTGTTCCTTGGCCTTTATGATGCTGTTTGTTCACTAAGGTTCTCTAACAAACGTCTGAGGGCTTCACAGAACAGCTGCATTTATACTGAGATTACATTACACACAGGTGTACTCTATTTACTATTTAGGTGACTTCTGAAGGCAATTGGTTCCACTACATTTTAGTTAGGGGGGTCAGAGTAAAGAGGACTGAATACAAATGTCCCCCACACACTTTTCACATATTTATTTGTAAAAAGAACTTGGAAAACCATTTATCATTTTCCTTCCACTTCACAATTATGTGACACTTTGTGTTGGTCTATCACATAAAATCCCAATAAAATACAATCACGTTTTTGGTTGTAACATGACACAATGTGGAAAATGTCAAGGGGTATGAATACTTTTCAAGGCACTGTATATACAGTATCTCACAAAAGTGAGTACACCCCTCAGTCACATTTCGTGTCCATTTCTATCTTTTCATGTGACAACACTGAAGAAATGACACTTGTCTACAATGTAAAGTAGTGAGTGTACAGCTTGTATAACAGTGTAAATTTGCTGTCCCCTCAAAGTATCTCAACACACAGCCATTAATGTCTAAACCGCTGGCAACAAAAGTGAGTACACCCCTAAGTGAAAATGTCCAAATTCGCTCTCACTCTCTCATACTGGTCACTGGAAGTTCAACATGGCACCTCATGGCAAAGAACTCTCTGAGGATCTGAAGAAAAGAATTGTTGCTCTACATAAAGATGGCCTAGGCTATAAGAAGATTGCCAAGACCCTGAAATTGAGCTGCAGCGCGGTGGCCAAGACCATACAGCGGTATAACAGGACAGGTCCCACTCAGAACAGGCCTCGCCATGGTCCACCAAAGAAGTTGAGGCACGTGCTCAGTGTCATATCCAGAGGTTGTCTTTGGGAAATAGACATATGAGTGCTGCCAGCATTGCTGCAGAGGTTGTAGGGGTGGGGGGGTCAGCCTGTCAGTGCTCAGACCATACGCTGCACACTGCATCAAATTGGTCTGCATGGCTGTCATCCCAGAAGGAAGCCTCTTGTAAAGATGATGCACAAGAAAGACCGCAAACAGTTTGCTGAAGACAAGCAGACTAAGGACATGGATTACTGGAACCATGTCCTGTGGTCTGATGAGACCAAGATAAACTTGTTTGGTTCAGATGGTGACAAGCGTGTGTGGCGGCAACCAGGTGAGGAGGACAAAGACAAGTGTGTCTTGTCTACAGTCAAGCATGGTGGTGGGAGTGTCATGGTCTGGGGCTGCATGAGTGCTGCCGGCACTGGGGGGCTACAGATCATTGAGGGAACCATGAATGCCAACATGTACTGTGACATACTGAAGCAGAGCATGATCCCCTCCCTTCAGAGACTGGGCCGCAGGGCAGTATTCCAACATGATAACCACCCCAAACACACCTCCAAGACCACCACTGCCTTGCTAAAGACGCTGAGGGTAAAGGTGATGGACTGGCCAAGCATGTCTCCAGACCTAAACCCTATTGATCATCTGTGGGACATCCTCAAACGGAAGGTGGAGGAGCGCAAGGTCTCTAACATCCACCAGCTCTGTGATGTCATCATGGAGGAGTGGAAGAGGACTCCAGTGACAACCTGTGAAGCTCTGGTGACCTCCATGCCCAAGAGGGTTAAGGCAGTGCTGGAAAATAATGGTGACCACACAAAATATTGACACTTTGGGCCCCAATTTGGAGATTTTCACTTAGGGGTGTACTGACTTTTGTTGCCAGCGGTTTAGACATTAATGGCTGTGTGTTGAGTTATTTTGAGGGGACAGCAAATTTACACTGTTATACAAGCTGTACACTCACTACTTTACATTGTAGACAAGTGTTATTTCTTCAGTGTTGTCACATGAAAAGAGAGCAGAAAAGCTTTACAAAAATGTGAGGGGTGTACTCCCTTTTGTTAGATACTGTATATACAGTGCCTTGAAAAAGTATTCACACCCCTTGAAATTTTCCACATCTTATCATGTTACATGTTAAAGAAATGTGAGGGGTGTACTTACTTTTGTGAGATGCTGTATACACAGTGTCTTAAAAAAGTATTCACACCCCTTGAAATTTTCCACATTTTATCATGCTGTAGGAGTTGCCAGTTGTGATATTATAAATAAACACATCTTAATACTACACTTAGGAGGCGCTCTCCTCTTTGTTTTCTTGCTTTTTTTTTTTAAACTCATTAGCCTTAAATACAGATCCCGCATACCGTATGTTATTTTTAATCTCAGGAAAGCTGCAAACAAAACTTTTTTTTTTTTTTCCTTTATACAGGAACGCATAGTACGAATCTTTCAGGCACCGCTGGGTCAGTGTGACCTTCTTGCATAGCGTTTTGTAGTTATCGCCGTTTCCTAAGCAACCCCATGAATAGTTAATTCCGTCTCTCTCTCTCTCTCTCTCTCTCTCTCTCTCTCTGTATCCAGTTACCAAGCTGCTCTATTTATATGTTCTGTAACACACCATGATCCGCGCCATCATTTTATCCCCGACACGATGACCACGTTAAGGGTCACGGACCGATAAGCCGCCCCCCCCCCCGCCTTTCCGCCTTTTTTCTGCTCCTAATAAGTGGTAAAATAAATGTGTTGTGGATTTGCCGGCATACATACTTATTGGCGGTAATTAAGTTGTAAGGTCAGCCCGGGAGGATTTTTTTTTTTTATTTTTTTCTGACATCGTAGACGCGATTCGTCACCTGAGGCACGGAGCTGGGACCCCCCTTCCATCCCTACTTGTGCCTTATTACCCTCCTGTGATCAGGTTAGACTTGTCTTATTACAAGAAATATTCTCACATTTTTGATCGTAATATTACCATTAACTGTTTTTTTTTTTTTGTTTTTTGTTTTTTGTGGTTTAATGGGGCTCAGGCTCACGCACTTGCTCTGGAAAATAAATAGTCTTATTTTTTTTTTTTTTTAATTTATTAATTATTTATTTAATTTATTCATTATAGGGACTACCCAAATGGGGATTGTTTACAATCAATTTTTGCTATTAATAAGATTAATTTATACACCTACCCTCATCAACAGAGACATACCTCACTTCAAGTCCCATATCCATTTCCCTTGTTTTTTTCTTATTTTTTTAATGTTTTTTTTTTATTTGGTAGAACAAGACAAAATGTACTTAATGTAATATTACCGAAAGGGCGACACTGGCCAAAACGAGGGTTAATTTAAAGTTGGTTCGTTGCGCTTTCTGTGAGATAATTCAGTTTTATGTAAGCAGAGAAAAATAAAGTCTACTTCCCGTCCGGGGGGGCCAGTTCTTTTGTTCCTATATGTAAAAATCATAATTTTTTTTATTTTGGTAGAAAATTACTCAGAACCCCCCAAACATTATATATATATATATATATATGTATTTATTTATTTCAGGTACTTATATAGCGCCGTCAATTTTTTTACGCAGCACTTTACATATACATTGTACATTCACATCAGTCCCTACCCTCAAGGAGCTTACAATCTAAGGTCCCTAACTCACATTCATACACATACTAGGGACAATTTAGACAGGATCCAATTAACCTACCAGCATGTCTTTGGAGTGTGGGAGGAAACTGGAGTACCCGGAGAAAACCCACGCAGGCACAGGGAGAACATGCAAACTCCAAGCAGGTAGTGTTGTGGTTGGGATTCGAACCAGCGACCCTTCTTACTGCTAGGCGAGAGTGCTACCCACTACACCACTGTGCCGCCCATATATTTAGCAAGGGAACAAATCTGTTTCATGAATTTATAAAGAAAAAAAAAAAGCCTTCCCCCTTATAACCCCCCTCCCCTATTTTTTTATTTTTTCATGCAACCCAAAAAAAATGAATATATATAAAAAAAAAACTCCCCCTTATAACCCCCCCCCCCTCCCCTATTTTTTTTATTCTTTCACTCAACCCAAAAAAACCTGTTTGATGAATTTATTAAACAAAAAAAAACCCTCCCCCTTATAATCCACCTCTCCTATTTTTTTATTCTTTCATGCAACCCAAAAATAAAACTTTCATGAATTTATAAAAAAAAAAAAAAACCCTCCCCCTTATAATCCCACTTTTTTTTCTCTTCTTTCACGCAAACCCCCAAAAAATTAAATAAACTGTTTGATGAATTTATAACAAAAAAAATTCTGCCCCCTTATAATCCCACTTTTTTTTTCTTCTTTCACACAACCCCCCGAAAAAAACCCAAACTGTTTGATGTATTTATTGCAAAAAAAACCCTCCCCCTTATAATCTACCCCTTTTTTTTTCTTCTTCTTTCACGCAACCCCCCCCAAAAAAAAACAAAAAAACAGTTTCATGAATTTATAGAGTTCTGACCTCAACCCGATAGAACATCTTTGGGATGAATTAGAATGGAGACTGTGAGCCAAGCTTTCTCATCCAACATCAGTGCCCGACCTCAAAATGCACTTCTGGAAGAATGGTCAAACATTCCCATAGACACACTCCTAAACCTGTGAGTTAAAGTGAAAATGTCCAAATTGGGTCCAAAGTGTCAATATTTTGTGTGGCCACCATTGTTTTCCTGCACTGCCTTAACCATCTTGGTCATGGAGTTCACCAGAGCTTCACAGGTTGTCACTGGAGTCCTCTTCCCCTCCCCCATGATGACATCACAGAGCTGGTGGATGTTAGAGACCTTGCGCTCCTCCACCATCCGTTTGAGGATGTCCCACAGATTATTAATAGGGTTTAGGTCTGGAGACATGCTTGGCCAGTCCATCACCTTTACCCTCAGCTTCTTTAGCAAGGCAGTGGTGGTCTTGGAGGTGTGTTTGGGGTGGTTATCATGTTGGAATACTGCCCTGCAGCCCAGTCTCCGAAGGGAGAGGATCATGCTCTGCTTCAGTATGTCACAGTACATGTTGGCATTCATGGTTCCCTCAATGATCTGTAGCTCCCCAGTGCCGGCAGCAGTCATGCAGCCCCAGACCATGACACCCCCACCACCATGCTTGACTGTAGACAAGACACACTTGTCTTTGTCCTCCTCACCTGGTTGTCCCCACACACGCTTGTCACCATCTGAACCAAATAAGTTTATCTTGGTCTCATCAGACCACAGGACATGGTTCCAGTAATCCTTAGTCTGCTTGTCTTCAGCAAACTGTTTGCGGTCTTTCTTGTGCATCATCTTTAGAAGAGGCTTCCTTTTGGGACGACAGAATTTGATGCAGTGTGTGGCGTATGGTCTGAGCACTGACAGGCTGACCTCCCACCCCTACAACCTCTGCAGCAATGCTGGCAGCACTCATACGTCTATTTCCCAAAGACAACCTCTGGATATGACGCTGAGCACGTGACCTCAACTTCTTTGGTGGACCATGGCGAGGCCTGTTCTGAGTGGAACCTGTCCTGTTACACAGCTGTATGGTCTTGGCCACCGTGCTGCAGCTCAGTTTCAGGGTCTTGGCAATCTTCTTATAGCCTAGGCCATCTTTATGTAGAGCAAAAATACTTTTTTTCAGACCCTCAGAGAGTTCTTTACCATGAGGTGCCATGTTGAACTTCCGGTGACCAGTATGAGAGAGTGAGAGCGATAACACCAAATTTAACACACCTGCTCCCCATTCACACCTGAGACCTGGTAACACTAAGCCTCGGTTCACACCAGAGGCGGCACGACTTGAAGGTTGCCTCACCGAGGCGACCTGCACACGACTGCCCGGGCGACTTGCAAAACGACTTCTGTATAGAAGTCTATGCAAGTCGCCCCAAGTCGCCCCCGAAGTCGTACAGGAACCTTTTTCTAAGTCGGAGCGACTTGCGTCGCTCCCCTTAGAACTGTTCCATTGTACTGAACGGGACGCTACTTGTCAGGCGACCTAGGTTGCCTGACAAGTCGTCCCAGTGTGAACTGAGGCTTAGGAGTCACATGACACCGGGGAGGGAAAATAGCTAATTGGGCCCAATTTGGACAGTTTCACTTAGGGGTGTACTGACTTTTGTTGCCAGCGGTTTAGACATGAATGGCTGTGTGTTGAGTTATTTTGAGGGGACAGCAAATTTACACTGTTATACAAGCTGTACACTCACTACTTTACATTGTAGCAAAGTGTCATTTCTTCAGTGTTGTCACATGAAAAGATAGAAGAAAAGATTTACAAAAATGTGAAGGGTGTACTCACTTTTGTGAGATACTGTGTATACCCATCAGTCATAACATTCTCACATCTGACAGGTAAAGTGAAGAATAGTAATTATCTCATGACTCATTGATGGAGGTGGGGAGGGAAGGCTCATTGATGGAGGTGGGGAGAGAAGGCTCATTGATAGAGGTGGGGAGGGAAGGCTAATTGATGGAGGTGGGGAGAGAAGGCACATTGATGGAGGTGGGGAGGGAAGGCTCATTGATAGAGGTGGGGAGGGAAGGCTAATTGATGGAGGTGGGGAGAGAAGGCACATTGATGGAGGTGGGGAGGGAAGGCTCATTGATAGAGGTGGGGAGAGAAGGCACATTGATAGAGGTTGGGAGGGAAGGCTTATTGATGGAGGTGGGGAGAGAAGGCTTATTGATGGAGGTGGGGAGGGAAGGCTCATTGATGGAGATGGGGAGAGAAGGCACAATGATAGAGGAGGGGAGGGAAGGCTTATTGATGGAGGTGGGGAGAGAAGGCTTATTGATGGAGGTGGGGAGGGAAGGCTCATTGATAGAGGTGGGAAGAGAAGGCACATTGATAGAGGTGGGGAGGGAAGGCTTATTGATGGAGGTGGGGATAGAAGGCTCATTGATGGAGGTGGGGAGGGAAGGCTAATTGATGGACGTGGGGAGAGAAGGCACATTGATAGAGGTGGGGAGGGAAGGCTTATTGATGGAGGTGGGGAGGGAGGGCTCATTGATGGAGGTGGGGAGAGAAGGCTCATTGATGGAGGTGGGGGGAGAAGGCTCATTGATGGAGGTGGGGAAGGAAGGCTCATTGATAGAGGTGGGGAGAGAAGGCTCATTGATGGAGGTGGGGAGGGAAGGCTCATTGATGGAGGTGGAGAGAGAAGGCTCATTGATAGAGGTGGGGAGGGAAGGCTCATTGATGGAGGTGTGGCGTGAAGGCTCATTGAAGGAGGTGGAGAGAGAAGGCTCATTGATGGAGGTGGGAAGCGAAGGCTCATTGACAGAGGTGGGGAAGAAAGGTTTATTGATGGAGGCGGAGGGGATGGTTCATTGATGGAGGTGGGAGAGAAAGCTCATTGATGGAGGTGAGGAAAGAAGGCTCATTGATGGAGGTGGGGAGTGAAGGCTCATTGATGGAGGTGGAGAGGGAAGGCTCATTGATGGAGGTGGAGAGAGAAGGCTCATTGATGGAGGTGGGGAGCGAAGGCTCATTGATAGAGGTGGGGAAGAAAGGTTTATTGATGGAGGCAGAGGGGATGGTTCATTGATGGAGGTGGGAGAGAAGGCTCATTGATGGAGGTAAGGAAAGAAGGCTCATTGATGGAGGTGGGGAGTAAAGGCTCATTGATGGAGGTGGGGAGAGAAGGCTCATTGATAGATGTGAGGGGGAAGGCTCATTGACTGAGGTGGGGAAGGAAGGTTTACTGGTGGATGCGGAGGGAATGGTTCATTGATGGAGGTGGGAGAAAAGGCTCATTGATGGAGGTGGGGGGAAAGGCTCATTGACTGAGGTGGGGAAGGAAGGTTTACTGATGGAGGCGGAGAGGATGGTTCATTGATGGAGGTAGGAGAGAAGGCTCATTGATGGAGGTGGGGAAGGAAGGCTCATTGATGGAGGTGGGGAAGGAAGGTTTATTGATGGAGGCGGAGGGGAGGGTTCATTGTTGGAGGTGGGGAGAGAAGGCTTATTGATGGAGGTGGAAGGGAAGGTTCATTGATGGAGGGGAGGGTTCATTGATGGAGGTGGGGTGGGGAGGCAAGGCTCATTGATGGAGGTGGAGGGGAGGGTTCATTGATGGAGGTGGGGTGGTAAGTTCATGTGCGTGCAAAGGCAGGCGTCCCAATACTTTTGACAACATAGTGTATTTCAAGAGCCTACACAAAAAATAAAAGCAAGTCCCTTATTTTCTGTAAAATTTCTGGAGCGTTTTCCCCTCTCTCAAATTCTTTTTTTTTTTTTTTTTTTTACATTAAACCAACGTTCCTGCCAAATCCTAGGAGATCCAACTTGTATAACCGTCTCCACAATCGTCTCCTGACCCCGCAACTCATCAAAGGACTTTCTCAGTGATGAAAACACACCCTCTTGTTTCCAGTTTAAAACTGAAAATGTTCCTACGTTCCCCCGTGATTTTACTTGGACGAGAATTGTTGTTATACTTCCTCTCTCTCTGGGTTTCTTATACTTGTGCCAAGAGCTTAGTAAATCTTACAGGTCCGTACAGAGACACAGCGAGTCTTGGCTACTTGTAGCGGCTTCGCCTCTCTCGTCGCGGAAATGGAACAGAGTGTTGGATCTGCCTAGTGCGCCCATATGCAAGCTGACAGTGATTGATATTTTATTTACAGCTAAATATATTATTGCTTGTGGGAAGCAGGTAATGCAAATAAATCATATTTGTTTATCTAATGTGATTGTGTAGACCTCAATGCCCATGGCACATTCACCGTAAAGATTAAGAGCTCTGTTATTGCCAGCGTGTGCCGAAATGCAGTTTTGTGAGCGAGTCTGAGCCAGCACGGGAAAAGTTCGGCGGCACGCTGTGTTCTAATGAAAAGCGAGCAGAAAAGGAGAGAAAATATTATTATTAGAGCTCAATACATGAGTTCTCCATCGCATAGTGTACTAGGCTATGATAAAAGGTTTGAAATAGTCCCTAGGGTTTGTAATGGACAGAGGTATACACTCACCGGACATTTTATTGGGTACACCTGTTCAGTTGCTCAGTAACACAATTTGCTAATCAGCCAATCACACAGCAGCAACTCAATTAATTTAGGCATCTGGACGTGTTGAAGACGATATGCTGAAGCTCAAAAGGAGCATCAGAATGGAGAAAAAAAGGGGGATTGCAGTGACTTTGAGCGTGGCATGGTTGTTGGTGCCGGACGGGCTGGTCTGGGATTTTTCACGCACACAACCATCTCTTGGGTTTACAGAGAATGGTGGGAAAAAGAGAAAATATCCAGTGAGCTGCAGTGGTGTGGAAGGAAAATGCTTTGTTGAGGTCAGATGAGAATGGGCAGGCTGGTTCCAGATGATAGAAAGGCAAAAGTAACTCAAATAACCACTCATTACATCCAAGGTATGCAGAATACCATCTCTGAAGGCACAACACATCCAATCTTGAAGCAGGTGGGCTACAGCAGCAGAAGACCACACCGGGTGCCACTCCTGCCAGCTAAGAACAGGAAACTGAGGCCACAATTGGCACAGGCTTGCCAAAATTGGACAAGAAAAGATTGGAATAACGTTGCCTGGTCTGAAGTCTGGATTTCAGCTGCAACCTTTAGATGGTGGGGTCAGAATTTGGTGTAAACCACATGAAGGCATGGATCCATCCTGCCTTGTATCACCGGTTAAGGCTGGTGGTGGGGGTGTAATGTGTGGGGGATGGGGTATCACCGGTTCAGGCTGGTGGTGGGGGTGTAATGGTGTGGGGGGATATTTTCTTGGCACAATTTGGGCCCCTTAGTACCAATTAAGCACTTACTTGAGGTCCATCTAAATCCAGAGATGTTGCAGGAGTGTCCTGGCTGCCCGGGACTCCCCTCCTTATTGGCGCCGGCACCATTGGCTCCCTCTGCTATCAATCAAACTCAATCAGCCAATAAGGAGAAAGAGCAGGTGGGCCAGGCCACGGCTCCGTGTCTTCATGGATACAGGGAGCTGTGGCTCAGCTCAGGTGCCCCAAGTTGCTAGCTGTGGGGGGCACTCAACAGGAGGGAGGGGCCAGGAGCACCGAAGAGGGAGCCGAGAAGAGGTGGTTCCGGGCTGCTCTGTGCAAAACCATTACACAGAGCAGGTAAGTATAACATGTTTGTTATTTTTACCAAAAAAAAAAAAAAACGAGGCTTTATTTTCACTTCAACCTGATAAGTAATGGGAGAAGACATAGCACATGATTAAGCACTGTTTCATAGTGTGAAACGCGTCAGCTCTTCTGTCCGTTCTGCTGTAGCATGTATTTTTGATTTTTCTTGACAAAAAAAGGCTAATTTTTGGAGTGCGGCTGTCCAGAATCTTTTCTCATCCTCATTGCTAGGGAATGCAATGGCGGGCGTTGCAATTTTTTTATGTCACGCGGTATTTGCGCAGTCATTTTTCAAAAGCAATTTTCATTTGGAAAAAAAAACAGTTTCATGAATTAAAAAAAAAACAAAAAAACAACACAGTATCTAATCCATTTTTTTTGTATGATGTGAAAGATGATGTTACGCTGAGTAAATAGATAATGAACATGTCACACTATAAAACTGCGCACACTAGAGGAATGGCGCCAACCTACGGTACTTAAAAATCTACATAGGCAACGTTTTACCTTTTTTTTACAGGTTACCTGAGGAGGTTCAGCCGTAGAATTATGGCTCTTGCTCTAATGTTTGCAGCGATACCTCACGTGTGGTGTATGCGGACGCGACCTACGCATGCCTTTACTTCTGCGTGTGAGCACGAGGGGATGGAGGAGCTTTGAAAAAAAAAATCTTCATTATTTATTTATTTTTATTTTTTAACTTTTACTTTGATTTTAAATTTTTTGATCATTTTTATTCCTATTCCTAGTTATTGTAAATACCCCTTGTCATAGGAATAGGGCATGACAGGTCCTCTTTATGGAGAGATCTGGGGTCTATAAGTCCCCCACATCTCTCCTCTATGCTGGAAAGCCTGAGATAAAAAAAAAAAAAATCAATCTCAGGCTTTCCAGCAAACCCCCCCCCCAAAAAAAATGAAAGTGTTTACATCTGCCAGAGACGGGAGTGACGATCGCTTTCGGCCTCCGAGGGTCGTAGAGATGGCCACGGAGCATGGGCGGGGGATGCATTCTCCAGCTACCCGATCATACTGGAGTGTGGCGGGGATGTCCCCCCCCTACCGCCTTTAAAAGCAATCATAAGAATTGAAGGACAAGGAAAAATGGACTTTAACGGCACGTATAGAAAAATATAACAGATTTTAATAGTTCACATACATTAACTACATATACATTGCACATTCAATAAAACACATTTAAATATTAAGCACATAAAAGAACCCATTGATCAACCCAGAAAATTAGAAGCCGCTAGTATACTTCCTGTGGGGCTATACTGGATATGCGTCAGAAAAGCCCACACTAGGATATGGCATTCGCTGTTAGGGTGTTCAAGAGTCCTTGAAGAATTTAAAAAAATGCTCAACATGTTTCGCGACCAAGGTCATCGCTTTTTCAGGAGCTTCTGTATCTCTGATTAGAGAAATAGATTGCAATTAGAATAAGACATAAAGATTTTAATATATAGTTATTACAGTATGTATATGCATAACCATACATGTAAGTTACGTGAACTTGCCACACTTGGTGTTGAAGAAAATCTTAACGCTCACCCCCTACTGATGGGACACTGCTACTGAGCCATCAGTAGGGGGTGAGCTGAGCGTTAAGATTTTCTTCAACACCAAGTGTGGCGAGTTCACATAACTTACATATATGGTTATGCATATGTACACATACTAAAATAACTATATATTACAATGTTTATGTCTTATTCTAATTGCAATCTATTTCTCTAATCAGAGATACAGAAGCTCCTGAAGAAGTGACAACCTTGGTCGCAAAACATGTTGAGCATTTTTTAATTCTTTTTTAGCTCATGTAATTTACATATATGGTTATGCGTATGTACACATACTATAATAACTATATATTAAAATGTTTATGTCTTATTCTATTTGCAATCTATTTCTCTAATCAGAGATACAGAATGTCCTGAAGAAGTGACAACCTTGGTCGTGAAACATGTTGAGCATTTTTTAATTCTTTTTTAGTTCACGCAACTTACATATATGGTTATGCATATGTACACATACTATAATAACTATATATTAAAATGTTTATGTCTTATTCTAATTGCAATCTATTTCTCTAATCAGAGATACAGAATGTCCTGAAGAAGCGACAACCTTGGTCACGAAACATGTGGAGCATTTTTTAATTCTTTTTTAGTTCACGCAACTTACATATATGGTTATGCATATGTACACATACTATAATAACTATATTTTAAAATGTTTATGTCTTATTCTAATTGCAATCTATTTCTCTAATCAGAGATACAGAAGCTCCTAAAGAAGCGACGACCTTGGTCGCGAAACATGTTGAGCATTTTTTAATTCTTTTTTAGCTCATGTAACTTACATATATGGTTATGCATATGTACACATACTATAATAACTATATATTAAAATGTTTATGTCTCATTCTAATTGCAATCTATTTCTCTAATCAGAGATACAGAAGGTCCTGAAGAAGCGACAACCTTGGTCGCGAAACATGTTGAGCATTTTTTAATTCTTTTTTAGCTCATGTAAGTTACATATATGGTTATGCATATGTACACATACTATAATTATATATTAAAATGTTTATGTCTCATTCTAATTGCAATCTATTTCTCTAATCAGAGATACAGAAGCTCCTGAAGAAGCGACAACCTTGGTCGCCAAATATGTTAAGCTTTTTTTAATTCTTTTTTAGTTCACTCAACTTACATATATGGTTATGCATATGTACACATACTATAATAACTATATATTAAAATGTTTATGTCTTATTCTAATTGCAATCTATTTCCCTAATCAGAGATACAGAAGCTCCTGAAGAAGCGACAACCTTGGTCGCGAAACATGTTGAGCGTTTTTTAATTCTTCAAGGGCTCTTGAACACCCTAACAGCGAATGCCATATCCTAGTGTGGGCTTTTCCGACGCATATCAAGTATAGCCCCACAGGAAGTAAATTTTATTGAATGTGCACTGTATATGTAGTTAATGTAAAATTTGTTATATTTTTCTATACGTGCCGTTAAAGTCCATTTTTCCTTATCCTTCAATTCTTCTATAATAGGATGTGGCACTTTGTTAATCAGGGTGTTTCGATTGCCACCCCAGGGCACAGCAATCAATTTTTCTCTCTAAAAGCAATCAAGCGGCTAAACTGCGGCTATGTTGGCTTTTGCAACGTAGGGAATCGCTGGCTGAAAAAAAAGTGACCTGGATGATGCCTGTAGCTGCACCCATCATCCATATTCAGTATCTTCACTCAAAATAAATGATGTCTACCCGGAGAAAGTGGTTAGAAATACAGCTGTCATTAAAAAAAAAAATCCCCGGTGATCCTGCCATGAAGGTCCTTGTTCAGGATGACAACACTCTGTTTCCCATCTCCCAGTTGGGCTCCTGTCTTGTTTAGTTCTTGTCAACGTTGTCAAATCTAGCCAAAAGCTAAGATCCACCAAAGTCCACCAATCCTTTACCTGATGGAGCCATTCAGGCTTGAAACACTTGGACCTGTTGATCGCAATTACTTAAAAAAGGTTGAAGGGGCGAAAGCGAGTTGTGATCTAGGTTAACAACTGCATGTTTGCAGGTTCCGTGGAGAAAACGAGCTTAATTTCGCATTAGAGCAACACATGAAAATAACGAGCGCCTTTCTTTTTCTTCACTCGCACTAATTATGTTTTACCATTGAGTTTTCTGGCTCCCCAGCCGGTGGGAAACATGTTCAATTATTGTTGTGGGCAATAGGTTAAATATTTATATAGCGCTTTCCAATTAACCAAGCGTCCGAGATGCCCTCAAACAAGGCCTCTTTTGCAGCCTTTTAAATGCCGATGGTCAACAGTGGAGCCTTTGGGTCATAAAAGGAGAAAGATGGAAAACAGCTTCTAATTAGCTTGTAATTTGTTTACCTATATGGCTTGGCTGGGAGATTGTGAAGGTGCTGTGGAGGAATCGGATGCTCTAGTAGCACCTGATAGGTCCCAAAAGGCTTACCTATTACAGTTCTTAAACAAGAGCTCATTAGCTTTCAATTAACAAAACAGGCTTTTCTTCTTGGCTAGCTCACCTTAAAGTCTTCATTTATGTCAGAGTGTGCAATCTCATATGTGTTTTTGAGGAGCATAATAAATATGTGGCTAATGAGCTGTAAACCTGTCGGTGAACATTGGACAGATCTCACGGATACCAGAGAAAGGTGTGAGATAGCGGTGTTGATTATACCTCTGTGTTGAGGAGAACTATTAGAAAAGATCTCCACCTCCATCTGTTACTTTTATTCATTTGTATATCTCCGACATATTCTACTGTGATCTTTAGAGTATGCTCACCATTTAGAGTATGTACACCTATGGTCCTTATAAGTGTTCGAAAGAGGACATTCCCTTGACCTTTTGATGTTCCCTTAAAAATTTGATCTTATACTGACATAAAGTGGACCCTTAAGTTACTTTACAAGTCTACATGGATATATACTTGATATGTCACAATTAGGGTTGCCACCTCATCCCTTTAAACCCAAACACATATTAATTACACAGGTTCTGATTAAGATTGAGATGGTAATTAAACACACTTGGTGCCTTATCTGCATTAAATTAGCCTCAGAACCCGTGTAATTCATATGTGTTCAGGTTTAAAGGGATGAGGTGGCAACCCTAGTCACAATTAGGAATGAAAGTCAAGTTGGTGGCCATATAAAGTTTGGCCTGAGCCTAGGAAAGGCAAACTAAGGGCCCAGTTTGTCCACTCATCAATACCTCCGGCTGCTGCAGCTGAGGTCAGCATTCTGTGCAGCCCAGTTAAGTTCCTCCACCCCAAACTCGCTCATCCATGTCATTATGGACCTTGCTTTGTGCACTGGTGTGCAGTTATGTTGGAACAGGAAGGGGCCATCCCCAAACTGTTCCCACAAGGTTGGGAGCATGAAATGGTCCAAAATGTCTTGGTATGCCGACGCCTTAAGATTTCTCTCCACTGGGCCAAGTCCAATCCATGCAGAACAACCCCCCCACCATAATCCCCCCTCCACCAAATGATTTGGATCAGTGCGCAAAGCAAGTGCAGGGTCCTGACCTCAACCCCATAGAACGCCTTTAGGATGAATTAGAGCGGAGACTGCGAGCCAGGCCTTCTTATCCAACCTCAGTGTCTGACCCCAGAAATGCGCTTCTGGAAGAATGGTCAAACATTCCCATAGACCCACTCCTAAACCTTGTGGACGGCCTTCCCAGAAGAGCTGGAGCTCTTAAAGCTGCAAAGAGTGGGCCAACGCAATATTGAACCCTACGGACTAAGACTGGGGTGCCATTAAAGTTCATGTGCGTGTAAAGGCAGGCGTCCCAATACCTTTGGTAATATAGTGTATGTGAACCCAGCCTTAATGAAGGACTTCCAGCTCCTTGGGTGCTAGAACTTTGGCAGCTGCCTGTTTTGCTAACAACCAAGCATGTTGTGCGAGCTGACCACCTGAATTTTGGCAACTGATGATGTCATCGGTTTCCAAGATGCCGGTGGCACTCAGTCATTGGTTGTTATGGTGCACCATAAGAGCCACATAGGCTGTGAGAAAAAAAAGTGGATTCCCTTCAAGATCTATGTTGGACTCTTAACTTAGACAAAGGTCCGGTATGATTTTTAAGAGGGTACAAAATGCTAAAAACAACAAAAAAAAAATACATGGACCCCTCAAAATCTTTACTAGACCTATTCAAGTTTGTGGTCATGTTGAGTTTGATCTGAGCTTTACATGTTCACGGTTTACTGACAAGGCAAACTAAATGGCCAGTTCATCTGCTCATCAAACCTCTAGCTGCTGCAGCCAGAAAGTCATTCATTTATTGGCAGTGCTGCTAATAAATGAGCAGCATCCAGGTCCTTGGCTGCTAGAACGCTGGCAACTGTCTGCTTTTTAACAACCAAAGAGGCTGTGTGTGTGTGGGCTAGCTGCCTGCATCCTAGCGACCAATAGCATCATCGGTTTCTAGGGTGCCAACAGTAATTGGTTTTTAAGGTTCCTCACAGAATTAGTACTGGACCCTTATCTTAGACGGGGGGTCTGTGTGAATTTTAAGAGGGCACCCTATGAAAAAAAAAAAAAACATATACGTTGTGTATTTACTATTTAACTTTTTTTAAGTAATCATTTACTTACGGGTGGGTAGGGGTATCTAGGGGTCCCTTTATTTTGTCACAGTTGGTGACAAGAACTAGCAAAGAAAGAGTTTGTCGTTTTTAGAATGTGTCCCTTTCTGTCATCACAGAGTTTATTAGTTTGTCAGCTCCATGTACGAGTGTTATTGGGTGTAATTATAGTGCTTAGATCTACAATTAGTGTAATTAACTATTGGAAGGTGCCACCGACCTGACTTCTTATAAGGGTTAACCCACCCCTATCTTTGAAAACAGTCTGTTTAATGACTGGGGCTACGCTAATTATCCGAGGGCTGTTGGTGTTAATTAGATGACAGGCCGGGTGCAAGAGAGTTATAATATCTAATAGCACCTCTCAGTGAACTAGACTGACATAAATGATGGGACATCAATGGTTCAGGAAGTGGTGCTAATTGCTACGATATCTGAATCTTATACATTTTGATGGTCAGTCAACGGGAATAGTAGAAATACTGGGTGTAGGGTGTCTGATGGCACAGGGGTGAGCATACCTCCTGTCTTTGGTCCTAACGGTGCAAACACACTTCAGCAAGTGATATGGACACATCAAGGATATTGTAGCATATTTAGTATTATAGCACATTTACTTTGCTAAAGTTCTATCACAACCTACTGTCACATACCGCCCATTGGGGGGGGGGGGCATGTGACAAGGTGACAAAACTAGAGGACAATTGGGAAAAGGGACAGAGCATTGTTACCCAAAAAGGGGAATGCTTGTATAAGGTTGATCATTACAGGACCTCTAGGTTAAAGAAGCAGTGGCATCACTAGGAGGGGCTAGAGGGGGCCATGCCCCCCAACATTTTACTATGCCCCCTATGTGCCCCTCCAACTAAAAAAAATGGACACTGGGAATGCAGGGGACAGGTTTGGACTGAGCCGCTGTGTTGCTGGCTCCAGCTCTGCCTCCACCTCCTGAGTCTACTCCCGGCCACTGGTTGCTAGAGCCACCTTGTGTCTAGCAACCAGTGACATCAGAGCCGGCATTGATGGCTCTCTCTCCTCTCCTTCCTCTCTTGCACGGAATGATGAGAGGGGAGTCACAGCCGATCTGCTACTTCTACCCCTCGTAAGAAGAACTCTAGGAATTTTAGTTTTCCTGCTACCCATATCCCCTCTAACACCCCCACACCACCACCACCATTTTTTCCCTATACATATCCTTGTTTTCTAGAAGACTTCTTGCCAGTTTAGTGATGTTCGCTTTTCCTTTCCTTGAATTTTCGTCTCGGTATATGGTCTGAAGGCAACAATGCTACCACAGATATACTGAGCTGCTAACTACCTCCATTGAACCCCTCCAACACTACAGTTGGCCTGCCACGTTTTAAGGTCATGGTTCTTAGGACCGAACATTATGCTTGCAATTATTTATTGGTACTAGACAGGTCACTTCCCTTACTTTTAGGTGCTCAGGGGCTGCCCTTCTATTTCAGTTTTGTAATTGACCGATTGTACTAGATTCCGGAGTCGCATTCATTGTTGGGCCTTTTCTTTGGGCTGTGTCCTAGACAGAGATTCTATTTGCTGCACCTGGATGTATAGTTATGTTACCTTTCTGCAATTTAGCAAAAACAATAAAAAAAATTTGAACGCCGAAAAGAATTTTGGTGTGTAGAAGCTGCCAGCTGAGAATCTAGAAGCCAGGTTGAACACCATTGCAACATTACTGATGAATGGGAGCCGTACTCCGATCTCCACTCTTCTTAATACGTTTATTCAAGCCTCAACAATGTAGCTTCAATCATGGTGCCTCCACCCAAAAGAAAATACTGTCGCTTTAACATGTTTCACCACAAATGTCTTGAGCACAAGGATAGCGGTGGTTTCTTTTGGGTGGGGACACCATGATTGCGGCTACATTGCTGATGCTTGAATAAAAGTATTTGGAAGAGTGGAGATCAGAGTGCAGGCACTCATTCATCTATTCCCTATATTGGTGAGTCAGGGTGGGCTTCTTTGACCCAGACCCTTTTTTATCCGTGGAGAGGTGAGAAGAGCAGATTTGGTGTGGTGCACCGGATCGGGATGTTTCAGTTACTGCGTGATGGTTATAAACAGGGCCATTTTAGGTCCCATTTTACATGGGCTTTCTGATCAGGTCCACCTGTCTGTTTTTAAGGTGGACCAGTTTGGAAGCCCCATGTGGGTCTGTGGGCAGGCTGCTGTATACTGACTTTATTCAAGCTTTATTCAAGCACCAACAATGTAGCTGCAATCATGGTGTCTCCACCCAAAAGAAACCACTGTGTCCTAATAAGTTTCACCACAAATGGCTTGATCACAAGGATAGCGGTGGTTTCTTTTGGGTGGGAACACCATGATTGCAGCTACATTGCTGATGCTTGAATAAAAATATTTGGAAGAAGAGTGGAGATCAGAGTGTGGCTCTCATTCATCTATTCCCTATATTGGTGAGCCAGGATGGGCTTCTTTACGCTGGAACCCTATTCATCTGTGGACAGATGAGAAGAGCAGATTTGGAGCAGCGTGCAGGATCGGGATGTTTCAGTTACTGCATGATGCTTAAAAATTGGACCATTTTAGGGCCCTTTTATATGGGCTTTCTGATCATGTTCACCTGTTTGGTTTTAGGGTGGACCTGATCGGAAGCTCCATGTTGTAAATGGACTTTATTCAAGCTTTACTCAAGCACCAACAATGTAGCTGTTTCACCACAAATGGCTTGATCACAAGGTTAGCGGTGGTTTCTTTTGGGTGGGGACACCATGATTGCAGCTACAGTACATTCCTGATGCTTGAATAAAAGTGTTTATCTGTGGACAGATGAGAAGAGCAGGTCTGGAGTGGTGCTGTGGGTTTGGGATGTTTCAATTACTGGGTGGTGGTCACCAATGGGACCATTTTAGGGTCTTTTCACATGAGCTTTCCGATCGGGTCCACCTGTCTATTTTAAGGTGGACTTGATTAGAAGCTCCATGTGGGTCTATGGGCAGGCTGATGTAAACAGACTAGTGTCTGTTTACACCCACCTACCTCTGAGTTTGTGCAGGTCCAGAAAAAATAAAAAATAAAAAAGGACTGTGTCCTTTTCCATTCTTTTGAACCTAGTGTGACAGGTCGGAGGTGAGAGGAGCAGGTTTGGAGCTGTTTGGGATGTTTCAGTCCTGGATAATGGTCACCAATGGTACCATTTTAGGGCCCGTTCACAGGGGCTTTCTGGTCAGGTCGACCTGTCAGCCTTCATGGTGGACCTTATTAGAAGCCCCATGTGGGTCAATGGGCAGGCTGAAGTAAACAGACGTGTGTCTGTTTACACACGCCTACCTCCGAGTTGCCCAGGTTAGGTAAAAAAAAATGAAAAAGGACTGTGTCCTTTTCCATTCTTTTGAACCTAACATGACAGCTCAGATGGGAGAGGAGCAGGTTTGGAGCTGTTCTGCGGGTTTGGGATGTTTCAATCCTGGATAATGGTCACCAATGGCACCATTTTAGGTCCCTTTCACATGGGCTTTCTGGTCAGGTCTGCCTGTCTACCTTTAAGCTCCATTGGAAGCTCCATGTAGGTCAATTGGCAGGCTGATGTAAACAGACTTGGCTGATGTAAACAGACTTGTGTCCGTTTACACCCTCTAAACTCTGAGTTATCCAGGTTGGGGGAAAAAAATGGAAAATTACTGTGTCTTTTTTCATTTTTGTGGACCTAACATGACAGATTGGAAGTAGCCTGATGGGTGCGCCTCTGCCCACTGAGCAAATGCAGACAAAAACTGAACGGGCATGGATGTAAACAATTGGACCTCCATCCTGTTCAGCAGGGTATCTTCTCAGGGATCCCCTGCTGGCCAGAACATAGCAGGACCATGTGACAAAAGCCTTTAGAGCAGAGGTAGGCAACCTCGGCCCTCCAGCTGTGGTGAAAGTACAAGTCCCGTGAGACAATGCAAGACCCTGACGATCACAGGCATGATTCCCAGAGGCAGAGGCATGATGGGTTGCCTTAGGGCTTCAGCACTTCTTTATCATGTTTGCAAGATTCGTATTTCCGTCTGTGGCCCTGTTGCAGGTTTTTCCCCCATTTCCTGTCCTGCTCTATTCAAAGCTAGAAAAAGTCACCAAGTTTGAAATGCACTCTAAAGACCAATCAGTCAAGCTCTCCTTTCACTAAGACCCAAGGGGCTTTCAAGAAGCAAGGATGGATCAATAGCATTCCCCATTGTGAATCTATTGCTCAGTTCTTTTCTTGGCTAGGAGTTCTCTCTTAAACCCCGCAGTCCCACTGTTCCTCCATTTTCCACAGCAGCATTTTTTTTTATATATATATATATATATATATATATATATATATATATATATATATATATATACTGTATATTCATTATTAGTTTTGGAATAAATGGGAAAAAAAAAAAAAAAAAAAACCTCTTGTGTTTTCCAGATAGGAGCTTGTAAATAAACATTGGGTGTTAACTACAAATGCCACAGCTGCTGAGACTAAATTGTCTCCCGTCTCATGGTGCATTACATCTGCTTTTTTTAATTAGTTAATTCATTTGCAATTTTCCATGCCATATATTTTTACATGGCTTGAAATTAGTTTTTTTTTTCTACATTAAACATAACTCACAAGTTTCATTATCGTAATATTGGACAATAAAAGAGAGACTTAAAATTCTGTATATAAAAAAAAAATAAAAAATAAAAAAATAATGAAGTAATGTGAACGGTTTGTTCCAAGTCGGATGTAGAAGTGTTTTGGTTTTTATAATGTGATTAATATAGATTGAGCTATATATTTTTTTTTTTCTCTTTCCTTTTAGAACTGTGTGAGATGGTTTAGACCGCTAACTGCTGTTATGTGAAATGGGGAGCTGATTTGACCATTAAAGGATAAGCTCACTATTAATAGACTCTAAGCGCTTCTTAAATACTTATATCCCTTTTTCCTACTGTACTTTCTACTACAAAATTACTTTCTGAGGCATGATATTTAACTTTATATTATAGATATTATTTCACATTTTTTTTTTTTATGGTTAATACAATATAGGCATTATTAAAATTATTATAATTATTGTCAGTTACCAACGGGTATATAAAATATATTGCGCTATCCCAAAAAAATATATATAATATGAAAATAGATTTGCAGCAGCAACTAACTCTGCGAGACACACACAGCAAAAATAAATAATCAAAAAAAAAAGTTGCGACAGATAAATGATATAATAATTTTAAAATATAAAAAAAAAAAAAACAATAAATATGTACCAAAAATAAAAATAAATAAGCAAAAATGTACAGAAAATAATAATAGTAATAATAATAAATTAGAAATATTATCTATTATAATATCTAATATAAAGTTAAATATCATACATAATATACTTTTATTATTATTATTATCATAATTAATAATAATCAAAAAATAAAGCTGCGCTAAAAATTGTGACAGATAAATGAAGCAGCGATAATGCAAACAGAAAGTCCATACAGTGACGTAAAAAAACAATACCACGGAGCGCTGCTAATCTCCAAAGTGATGTGCGAGTTCCAAAGGGAAAACTTCCACCTAGCAAATTTGTCGCTTACCAGCTTCCCTAGACCTCCTATTACAGAAGGTCTATCCCGCTTATGGCTATTTTCCCAGCCAAGGCCTTTAACCTTCCAATAAGTTCAAGATGTTGATCGCCCGACGCTCATGGAAGGACTCTTATCAGAGGATATTCCCAAGAAAGAGATAAGGCTTCCATAGTGTAAAATCTCCAACGTACGGTTTATTTTAAAATAGTAGCACTTACAGAAAAAGGTTAAACATGTATGAATAAGCCAGCCGGCTCAAAAGTGGCAGCCCGTCTTTCCAGCGCACGTCAGCACGCCGCTCCTCCCTACGTGTTTCGTCACAAAAGATGCTGTCCTTTTGTCATTTTGATGACAACTTGATCTTATTGGAGGATTAAAGGCCTTGGCTGGGAAAATAGCCACAAGAGGGATAGACCTTCTTTATGTAATAGGAGGTCTAGGGAAGCTGGTAAGCAACAAATTTACTAGGTGGAGGTTTTACCTTTGGAACGCACACTTCACTTTGGAGATTAGCAGTGCACCATGGGATTGTTTAAATGTACAATATATATATATATATATATATATATATATATATATATATATATATAAACAATAAATATGTACCAAAAATAGAAATAAATAAGCAAAAACATACGGAAAATAATAATAAAAATTTTGAAATGAGATCTATAATTAAAAGTTAAATATCATACATAATATATTTTTATTATTATTATTATTGTAATTAATAATAATCAAAAAATAAAGGTGCGCTAAAAATTGTGGCAGATAGATGAAACAGCAATAATGCAAACAGAAAGTCCATACAGTGATGTAAAAAACAATCCCATGGTGCACTGCTACTCTCCAAAGTGAAGTGTGCGTTCCAAAGGTAAAACATCCACCTAGTAAATTTGTTGCTTACCAGCTCCTTAGACCTCCTATTACATACAGAAGGTCTATCCCACTTGTGGCTATTTTCCCAGCCAAGGCCTTTAATTCTCCAATAAGATCATGTTGTCATCAAAATGGCAAAAGGACGACGTCGTTTTGTGACGAAACATGTGGGGTGGCGCGACGTGCTGACGCCATCGCGTTTGCGCCGATCCCGTAAAGGACGTGCTGCCACTTTTGAGCTGGCCGGCTTATTCATACACGTTTAACCTTTTTCTGTAAGTCTTACTATTTTAAAATAAACCATATGTTGGAGATTTTACACTATGGAAGCCTTATCTCTTTTTCTCTAGAATATCATCTGATAGAATCCTCCCACGAGTGTCGGGCGATGAACAATTTGATCTTATTGGAGGATTAAAGGCCTTGGCTGGGAAAATAGTCACAGGCGGAATAGACCTTCTGTAATAGGAGGTCTAGGGAGTTGGTAAGCGACAAATTTACTAGGTGGAGGTTTTACCTCCTGATGCAATGTTTACCTGGGCCCACCTGGTACAAACCCCACCTCCTCATGACTTGGAGACTAGGGGGTGGGGAGCATGCAAAGAGATATGCAGCACTGCAGGTAACTGCTGCAGCTGGACCCCACCCCCCCTCCTTCTTCTTACAGCAAGGTACATCATTATATTCAGGTGTATATTCAGAAGGATTGTGGCCTACACTTTAAAGAAGAAGTAAACCTCTGCCTTTTTTTTCCTGACCAGCAAAGTAAAGGCATAATGTGCTAGTATGCATCTCATACTAGCACATTATGTGAAACTTACCTGAAAACGAAGCCCTCCAGCGATGCGTTGTCACCGCTGGAGGCTGCATTCCTCTTCATCCGTCTTCCTTCCAGGTCCGTGGACTCCTGGCGTGTGACTAGCCGGAGCCACCTGACATGACTCCCACGCATGCGCGCAGGAGCCGCCAGTCACGGCACAGGCCTCTGAAGGAAACGGCACGACTGGCTGTTCCTTCAGAGCGCGTGCGCCAATGATGTCATCAGCTGCATGTTCAGTAAATATCTCATAAAACGTCATACGTTTAGGGCATATTTTACAGTACCTAATGGTAAGCCTTATTATAGGCTTACCTATAGGTACACATAATTAATGTAAGTTTCGCTGGTGGGAGGGGCCTTCAGGGGGCTGTACTTAGCTTCCATGAACATATTACAGCCCCCCTGCCTCAGTTCTCCTCTCAAGAGTCCTCAGCCCTGATGCAAGCAGTGGGCTGGCTCTTGGGAGGAGTTATGCAAATATTAAAATGCTTTGATGGGTGGGATGGTGTGTCAAACTGGAGTGGTGCACGTACCTTGGCAGACTGTATGTGCATGCAGACACATAAGCCTCCGTGATTGAAGAAACCAAAAGCCAATGAATAAAAAGGGCGGTCCAGGGACATTCATGCTGAGGAGAAAAGACCTACGGTTTTCCCGATAGGAATTGGTTCAGTCGGAAATATTTAGAGCATGTTCCATTTCTAGGTCCGTCGGGATTTTTGAAAAAATAAGTCCGATGAGGCACACACACGATCGGAATAGACGATGAAAAGCTTCCGTCTGACTTTTTCTGTCGGACGTCCCGCTCGTGTGTTAGGTATTTCTATCGTAGTTTGATTCCCAGTCTCTCTCTGTCCTAAAGATGCGATACATTGTTCCTTCAACAGACATGTTTTCTCCAACTCATCCAATCTCTGTTCCAATACACATTTCTCGGTCACTAATTGTTGAAATGTGATCAGCGACATTTGCATCTGCCTTTGCAACCATTGCTACAATATTCTCAGTTACACTCTGGACCTGTTCCAAGAATTGCTCTCTCTCAGCACACCATTGTACTTCTTTCGCCATCGCAATGTCTTTAATTTTCAATAACATGCATACCACATTGACCATCTTGGCTTTCCTGCCTTTTTTCGAAGACTTTTTATTATGTTTTGCCTCATCATTATGACTATTACATTGCTTCAAAAGGTCATTGAATTGCTGTGTTGAAGCATTCTCTTCTATAGACTGGAATCTAACACAGCCGTGCTTGTTAACAAAATCTTCAATGACTTCCATTGAAATGCTAATTAGTCTACTTGAAGCTGCTAAACTAGTTGCTTGCACAATGCACACAGACGAAAAAAAAAAAAAAACAGATACAAAGCCATCTAAAACTAACTTGTTACTTGTAGTTCTACAGCCTACAAGACAGAGAGCACACTCTTATGTCGTGTACACACGACTGGACTTTCGACGGACTGAACTCCGAAGGACTTTGACGGACTTTCGACGGACTGAACTCCGAAGGACTTTTCGACGGACTGAACTCTGAAGGACTTTTTGACGGACTTTCGACGGACTGAACTTTAAAAGACTTTTTGACGGACTTTCGACTGACTGAACCCTGAAGGACTTTTCGACGGACTTTCGACGGACTGAACTCCGAAGGACTTTTCGACGGACTTTCGGCGGAGTTCTGACGAAACGGACTTGCCTACACACGATCACACCAAAGTCCGACTGATTCGAACGTGAGAATAAGGAAGTTCATAGCCAGTAGCCAATAACTGCCCTTGCGTTGTTGTTTGACCATCGTACTAGCATACCGACAAACGGATTTTTCAACCGGACTCGAGGAAAGATTTGAATCATGTTCTATTTCTAAAGTTCGTTTGATTCTTCGACAGCAAAGGTCCGATAAGGCCCACACATGATCAAATTTTTCCGGCGGATTCGTTCTGTCGCACCTTTGCTGTCGAAAAGTCCGCTCGTGTGTAGGCGGCATGAATCAATGGTCTCCTGTTAAATTGTAGGCTACATTGAACTTCTATTGGAACAGAGAGCTATTTCAATATCACGTGGGTAAAAAATAAAACAATTAAAAAATGTAAAACAAAAAAAATAAATAAATACAAATCTATAAAAATCTAAATTTCTCCCACTTTTTCCTCAAGGATGTATGGTAATCCTGTCAACTTCTAACAAAGGGTGATCAGCCCTTTACTCGCCAGGCCACTTAACCAGCCACACGGGCCTATACAATTTGCATTAGCAATACAATGAATGTTACATATAAACAGGGCTTTTTTTCAGCAGAAACTAGGGGGAACTCAGTTCCACCCCCTCTGGCTCAGGTCTTCTGCTCTGAAGTCCAGCTTCTGCATTTACAAGTGATAGCTTATCTCCCAGTAGCTCCCACAGGTCAGTTCTCCTGGGCAGATCCCACTAGGTGCCGGACAGGGACAATGGAGATACAGAACAAATAACCAGGGTTCAGTGCAGTCATGGGCAGGAGAGGGTGCGTGGTAGGCTGCACCCTCTGTGGTCTCCATTTTTTCCCTGGTGACCAGTTGTTGATGCTCCTTCTGCATGATCTCTCTTGCAAGTGACTGTAGCATAGTATATTATGCTGGGAGGTACTACAGCCGGATAGGTGCTTCAGCTTAATATTGCAACAAAGGAAAGAAATATGACAGATGGTGGAGCTTTTAAGAAGGCGGGAGAAGATGAGGGCAGTGGATGGAGGGGGTTGTATGCAGAGGAAGAGATACTATTTGATGCCATTTGTCAGGTATGTGTGTGTGGCGGGCATGGTTGAGTTCCTGCACCTATTCTCTGAGAAAAAAAGCCCTGCATATAAACATATAGCAGCCAAAAATCTCACCAGATTTTGCGCGTCTGCTCACTGATGAGATAGTTCAAAGAACTTTCAGGACCATCCAAGCAGGGTTTCCGACTTCACGACCAGCGCAAATCTTTTATCCACGGTAGAGACGGCCTTCAGTTCTATAGGGACTTAGGACAAAAATACATTAGGTTTTGTGGATTCTGTGCATAAATAAATTCCACACGCCTTCTGGGGTGCCAATTGAAGTAATTAATGATACAATTAATATTATTGTACCTAATCCCTATAGTCAGTTCCTATTGATGTAAGCACACACAGAACTACATCTCATAGCCCTTTGCCTACACACAGTGTGGGGGCAGGCTTTTGGGAGTCCTCTAGTGATGGAGTTGTGTAGATCAGCAGGTAGATCTGACAACACCGGTGGTAATTTTAGTGCATAAAGTTAACTGTGTTGTCAGCTTAAACAGGAAGATAAGAGCACACTGGATTTCTAGCAGATCAATAGGAAGTTTTTTGGCTTTTTTTGTAGAGAAAAATTAAAATTAGAGACAAATTGGGATATATATATATAGATATATATCTATGTATATATATCTATATATATATATATCTATATATATATATATATATATATATATATATATATATATATATATATGTATAGATATATATCCATATATATACAGTCAGGTCCATAAATATTGGGACATGGAGCAATCTAGCAATATCGGGACATTTCTAATCTTTTTGGCTCTATACACCACCACAATGGATTTGAAATGAAATGGACAAGATGTGCTTTAACTGCAGACTTTCAGCTTTAATTTGAGGGTATTTACATCCAAATCAGGTCAACGGTGTAGGAATTACAACAGTTTGTATATTTGCCTCCCACTTTTTAAGGGACCGAAAGTAATGGGACAGATTAACAATCATCCATCAAACTTTCACTTTTTAATACTTGGCTGCAAATCCTTTGCAGTCAATTACAGGCTGAAGTCTGGAACGTATAGACATCACCAGACGCTGGGTTTCATCCCCGGTGATGCTCTGCCAGGCCTCTACTGCAACTGTCTTCAGTTCCTGCTTGTTCTTGGGGCATTTTCCCTTCAGTTTTGTCTTCAGCAAGTGAAATGCATGCTCAATCGGATTCAGGTCAGGTGATTGACTTGGCCATTGCATAACATTCCACTTCTTTGCCTAAAAAACTCTTTGGTTGCTTTCGCAGTATGCTTCAGGTCGTTGTCCATCTGCACTGTGAAGCGCCGTCCAATGAGTTCTGAAGCATTTTGCTGAATATGAGCAGATAATATTCCCCGAAACACTTCAGAATTCATCCCGCTGCTTTTGTCAGCAGTCACATCATCAATAAATACAAGAGAACCAGTTCCATTGGTAGCCATACATGCCCACGCCATGACACTACCACCACCATGCTTCACTGATGAGGTGGTATGCTTTGGATCATGAGTAGTTCCTTTCCTTCTCTATACTCTTCTCTTCTCATCACTCTGATACAAGTTGATCTTGGTCTCATCTGTCCATAGGATGTTGTTCCAGAACTGTGAAGGCTTTTTTAGATGTTGTTTGGCAAACTCTAATCTGGTCTTCCTGTTTTTGAGGCTCACCAATGGTTTTGCATCTTGTGGTGAACCCTCTATATTCACTCTGGTGAAGTCTTCTCTTGATTGTTGACTTTGACACACATACACCTACCTCCTGGAGAATGTAGTTGATCTGGCCAACTGTTGTGAAGGGTGTTTTCTTCACCAGGGAAAGAATTCTTCGGTCATCCACCACAGTTGTTTTCCGTGGTCTTCCGGGTCTTTTGGTGTTGCTGAGCTCACCGGTGCGTTCTTTCTTTTTAACCACTTCCCGCCCACGGGCGTCATATGACGTCCTGGGCTTTGAGCGGGTATATCTGAATGATGCCTGTAGTTACAGACATCATTCTGATATTGCCGGTTTCAGCCGGCGAATCTCTACACCATAGGAATGATCATAGCGGCCATTCCGCCGCTTGATCGTTCCTATGGGAGGCGAGAGGGGACGTCCCCCCCTCCCGCCGCCCTCCGGTGCTTGTTCCGACTCACCGTTACGATCAGTGAGGCGGAGAGCGGATCCGCCGGCGCCGGATGTAGATCATAGAGATTTCCGGCGGACCAGATGGTCGCCGGAGTCTCTATGATCATCGGAGGCCGGGCGCGATGTTATGACGTCACGCCCGGCTTCTCCATTCAAAAAAAACGGCGCCGCTTCGGCTAGGAAGCGGCGATCGTTTTATTTTTTTTTTTTATTTCAGGTTTCCCAGCCTAGTGGTGAGATATGGGGTCTTATTGACCCCATATCTCACTATTAAGAGGACCTGTCATGTTATATTCCTATTACAAGGGATGTTTACATTCCTTGTAATAGGAATAAAAGTGATCAAAAAATTTTTTTTTTCAAAAAAGTGTAAAAAAAAAAAATATATATATATATATAATTATCAATAAAAAAAAAAAAAAATATTTTTAAAGCGCCGCTGTCCCCGTGTGCTCGCACGCAGAAGCGAACGCATACGTAAGTCCCGCCCACATATGAAAACGGTGTTCAAACCATACATGTGAGGTATCGCCGCGAACGTTGGAGCGAGAGCAATAATTTTGTCACTAGACCTCCTCTGTAACTCAAAACATGTAACCAGTAAAAAAATTTCAAGCGTCGCCTATGGGGATTTTTAAGTACCGAACATTGGCGCCATTCTACGAGCGTGTGCAATTTTGAAGCGGGACATGTTAGGTATCTATTTACTCGGCGTAACTTCATCTTTCACAATATGCAAAAACATTGGGCTAACTTTACTGTTTTTTTTTTTTTTTAACACAAAACTGTTTTTTTCCCCAAAAAAACGCGTTCGAAAAATTCCTGCGCAAATACCGTGTGAGATAAAAAGTTGTAACAACCGCCATTGTATTCTCTAGGCTTTTTGCTAAAAAAACATATATAATGTTTGGGGGTTCTATGTAATTTTCTAGCAAAAAAATTATGATTTTTACAGGAAGAGAGAAATGTCAAAATTGGCCCGGTAAGGAAGTGGTTAAGGATGTTCCAAACAGTTGATTTGGCTACACCTAATGTTTTTGCTATTTCTCTGATGGGTTTGTTTTGTTTTTTCAGCCTAATGATGGCTTGCTTCACTGATAGTGACAGATCTTTGGATCTCATATTGAGAGCTGACAGCAACAGATTGCAAATGCAAATAGCACACTTGAAATGAACTCTGGACCTTTTATCTGCTCCTTGTAAATGGGACAATGAGGGAATAACACACATCTGGCCATGGAACAGCTGAGCAGCCAATTGTCCCATTACTTTTGGTCCCTTAAAAAGTGGGAGGCACATATACAAACTGTTGTAATTCCTACACCGTTCACCTGATTTGGATGTAAATACCCTCAAATTAAAGCTGAAAGTCTGCATCTAAAGCACATCTTGTTTGTTTCATTTCAAATCCATTGTGGTGGTGTATAGAGCTAAAACGATTAGAATTGTGTCGATATCCCAATGTTTATGGACCTCTCTCTCTCTCTCTCTCTCTCTCTCTCTCTCTCTCTCTCTCTCTCTCTCTCTCTCTCTCTCTCTCTCTCTCTCTCTATATATATATATATATATACACATACATATTTACATTTTTTTTTTTTGCACAGACTTTAAGAAATCTTGATGCTAACTTCAACTAATTTTGGAAAAGGCATATTGGAATACTTGTTTATTTTGCCAAAATTACTCCACTCATTCCCATTAGCTAGTAAAATAAAACTTTATGCTTTCATTGAGGCTAACATAGTACAATTCCCTGCTGCGACTAATTAAAAAACTCTAAATAGATTTTTTTTTCCTTATTCTAGCATACTGAAAAAAAATATTTACATTGCACTTATCACTTCCACACTAAATATATATGTATATAAAATATACACCATATTATCAAAAGTATTGGGACACCTGCCTTTACACGCACATTAAATTTAATAGGGTCTTAGTCCATAGGGTTCAATACTGAGTTGGGAGCATGAAATTGTCCAAAACGTCTTGGTATGCTGACGCCTTAAATTTCCCTTCACTGGAACTAAGGGGCCAAGCCCAACCCCTGAAAAACAAACCCCACACCATAATCCCCCCTCCACCAAATGATTTGGACCAGTGCACAAAGCAAGGTCCATGAAGACATGGATGAGCAAGTTTGGGGTGGAGGAACTTGACTGGCCTGCACAGAGTCCTGACCTCAACCCGATAGAACACCTTTGGGGTGAATTTGAGCAGAGACCGCGAGCCGGGCCTTCTCGACCAACATCAGTGCCTGACCTCACAAATGCTCTTCTGGAAGAATGGTCAAACATTCCCATAGACACACTCCTAAACCTTGTGGACAGCCTTCCCAGAAGAGTTGAAGCTGTTATAGCTGCAAAAGGTGGGCCAACTCAATATTGAACCCTACAGACTAAGACTGGGATGCCATTAAAGTTCATGTGTGTGTAAAGGCAGGTGTCACAAAACTTTTGGCAATATAGTTTATATAAAACATAAAATATATTTCACAATAGCCACAAAGGATGTAAAATCCACTTTGTGCACCCTCTTTTTTTTGCCGATAGAAGATTTAAAAGTTCCGTTGTTAGTCGGAGGTGGGATAGGCTTCCCTGAAGAGATGTTTTTTTCAGGAATCTCCTAAAGTTGGCCGGAGTAGGAGATAGTTGAACAGCTTGGGGGGTAGGGAGTTTCAGAGGATGGGAAAGGCTCTAGAGAAGTCCTAGAGGCGAGCATGGGAGGAGGAGACGAGAGCTAAGGAGCAGGAGGTCTTGTGAGGACATCTAATGATTGGTAAACAGGTGTCCTGATACTTTTGACAATTTAGTGTATATAAAATATATTTCACAATAGCCACAAAGGATGTAAAATCCTCTTTGTGCACCCACTGTTTTGGCTGATGGAAGATCTAAAAGTTCGGTTGTTAGTCGGAGGTGGGATAGGCTTCCCTGAAGAGATGTTTTTTTCAGGAATCTCCTAAAGTTGGCCGGAGTAGGAGATAGTTGAACAGCTGGGGGGGTAGGGAGTTTCAGAGGATGGGAAAGGCTCTAGAGAAGTCCTAGAGGCGAGCATTGGAGGAGGAGACAAGAGAGCTAAGGAGCAGGAGGTCTTGTGAGGACATCTAATGATTGGTAAGCAGGTGTCCCAATTACTTTTGACAATATATATTGTATATAAAATATAAAATATAATATACAAAAGCCACAAAGGATGTAAAATCCACTTTGTGCACGCTCTTTTTTTGACGATGGAAGATTTAAATATTCAGTTGTTAGTTGGAGGTGGGATAGGCTTCCCTGAAGAGATGGTTTTTCAGGAATCTCCTAAAGTTGGACGGAGTAGGAGATAGTTGAACAGCTTGGGGGGTAGGGAGTTTCAGAGGATGGGAGAGGCTCTAGAGGAGTTCTAGAGGCGAGCATGGGAGGAGGAGACGAGAGCTAAGGAGCAGGAGGTCTTGTGAGGCCATCTAATGATTGGTAAACAGGTGTCCTGATACTTTTGACAATTTAGTGTGTTTAAAATATATTTCACAATAGCCACAAAGGATGTAAAATCCACTTTGTGCACCCACTGTTTTGGCTGATGGAAGATTTAAAAGTTCACTTGTTAGTTGGAGGTGGGATAGGCTTCCCCGAAGAGATGTTTTTTCAGGAATCTCCTAAAGTTGGCCGGAGTAGGAGATAGTTGAGCAGCTTGGGGGGTAGGGAGTTTCAGAGGATGGGAGAGGTTCTAGAGAAGTCCTAGAGGCGAGCATGGGAGGAGGAGACAAGAGAGCTAAGGAGCAGGAGGTCTTGTGAGGACATCTAATGATTGGTAAGCTGCAATATAAGACGCTTTTGGGGGTTGAATTCCGCTTGTGTTTTTGATAGATCTTCCCGGAGTTGAGCATTAACAGTTAATAGCGTGAATTTGCTTGTATTTCATCATTTCCAAAAACCAGATGCGTTCTTAAGTGAGCGCCGTCATATCATTTCCCAAATGGATGAAATTTTCGGGGGGTGAAGAGGGAATTTATAAAGCAGAAAATAATCATATAATTACCTCTGTGTTCTCCTCTGAGGACCGATCGCATTCAAAGAAAAGACTTGCCCAAACAGCACCCCCTCCTGCTTTGTATCCTTCGCCTGGTGGGGCTTTCATTACACGGAGGAATACCATCGTCCTGGAAGACCAAGGCGCTGCCTTAAATAACGGCTTCATAAACATCTGCGCTTTATCTCGCCATTCAGAGTGCCGCAACGTTGCAGCTGCGGGCTCCAAATAATGGGATTGATGTGTTTGATTGTTATCGAGGGCTGCGCGTGACACATAAGTAATAGCCATCAGATGGAAATAAAATAAAAAATGGATTACAGTATCCTGACTGCGGACGCACGCACTAAGCGGGACCTCGCGCCGCTATCCTTCTGTAGACGTTCAAGACAAAAGGGGAGATATTCCAGGGTCCTGTTAGGGCACGAATAAAGCATATCAAATACCCAAAGCAATATATATATATATATATATATATATATATATATATATATATATATATATAATATGGCACACTTTATCAATCCTTAAAGTGATATTAAACTCAAAACCAAACTTTACTTATGTGATTTGGTATCCCCCCCCCCTTTTTTTTCAAATTCATTACATTTTATTTTTTCCCACAAAAAAGGCGTTTTAAAGACTGCTGCACAAATACGGCGAGACATAAAAATTAGCAACGATCGCCATTTTATTCTCTTGGGTCTCTGCCAAAAATATATATATACTGTTTGGGGGTTCTAGGTATTGTTTTAGCAATTTTCTAGCAACACCCAGCCACCATTTTACAATAGACCGGCCTGGAAGGTGTTAAAATTTGTTTGATGATCTAAATCATTTAAGTGTGACTAATATGCAAAAAAAAAATCCAGGATGTGGGCAAATACTTTTCACGGCACTGTAAATGTATAATAATAATAATAGTAGTGTGTGATGTGGGGGGGGGGGACATAGAAACAGATGTAGGTAGGAAGTTGTAAGGGGCTACACCCACGTGGGAAGGGCTATAAACCATTGTTACCAAGTGGGAAGGGCTATAACCAGTGGCGGCTGGTACTCCATTTTTTTGGGGGGGAGTGGGGGTGGAGGGTTTGTTTGCCACCCCCCAAAAAAAAAATGGAGCACCAGCCACCACTGGTTATAGCCATTCCCACATGGTAAAAAACCCTCCAGCCCTTCACTTACCCCATCCAGGTCGCGGGTGGCTTCCCCGGCTTCTCCTTCTGACCAATCTGGTTGCTCCTCCTCCTGGCCAAACCGATCGCTTCTCCTCCCAGCCAAACCGGTCTTAGGACCCACTTCCTGTCGAGATTGGCCGGGAGGAGAAGCATGCTCGCTCCGAGAGGGTAGTGCGGTTATTTCAGTAAGTGTGTGGGCATTATTGTTATCCTCTTCTATTCCACCTACTCTTTGAACTTCCTTCCCATTGGTGCCATGTACTCTTACTTACAGTGAGCAAAAAATGACAACTTCTTTGTGTTTTTTTGGCTTTAGGCCATTTTCACTCCTTAGCGTTTTGTAAACGTGCGCAAAATTGTTTATGAAATGCATGAAAATGAGCTACTTTGATGCATTTGGTGCTCAAAGGGAAGCCCATTGATGTTTAGACTTACTGTATTTACTATGAAATAGGGATACACTAAAAATCCCTTAGCTTCAGTTATAGCTGGTGCACGATTTCCATAGCAAACAGGACTCCAGGCATTTTAGGCAGGAAAATAGGTTCTTGGGCTAGGCAGTTCTTTTCTCTTAGTGTGACTTCTAGTGCTATCCCTTGGCAGAGTTTTCCTTTGAGCTTCTGCTGCTAGCTTTATTATCTTATTTATAATCTTTATTTATTATCTATTATCTTTATATGACAACTAGCGAATGTTGATTTGCTAATATCACAAGTGGGTGGGCTCGGGGTGCAGTGCTCTGCACCCCGAACCCACTATTTTTGAAGCCAATTAGAGCCTCAGGCTTTAATCATGTGCTTCCAAAAAAAAAAACCTTGTAGAAATATATGAGTCCGGTGCCCTGCATGGAGATTAGGGGCCGGTGCATAGAGATTAGGGAGGCGGCGCCCCTGCGCCCCTTATGGGCTGGCCTCCCCTGGCTATAACGTTTCTAGATAATAAGGCTAGCAGCAGAAACTCAAAGGAAAACCTAAGGGTATGGCACAAGAAGTCACACTAACAGAGAAGAACTGCCTAGATCAGGAACCCATTTTCCTGCCTAAAATGCCTGGAGTCCTGTTTGCTACGGAAATCGTGCACCAGCTATAACTGAAGCTAAGGGATTTTTAGTGTATCCCTATTCCAGCCGCTGGCTATAAGGTTTCTGGATAATAAAGCTAGCAGCAGAAGCTCAAAGGAAAACTCCGCCAAGGGATAGCACTAGAAGTCACACTAAGAGAAAAGAACTGCCTAGAACAAGAACCCCTTTTCCTGCCTAAAATGCCTGGAGTCCTGTTTGCTATGGAAATCGCGCACCAGCAATAATTGAAGCTAAGTGATTTTTAGTGTATCCCTATTCCAGCCGCTGGCTATAAGGTTTCTGGATAATAAAGCTAGCAGCAGAAGCTCAAAGGAAAACTCTGCCAAGGGATAGCACTAGAAGTCACACTAAGAGAAAAGAACTGCCTAGACCAAGAACCTATTTTCCTGCCTAAAATGCCTGGAGTCCTGCTTACTATGGAAATCGTGCACCAGCTATAACTGAAGCTAAGGGATTTTTAGTGTATCCCTGTTTCATAGTAAATACAGTAAGTCTAAACATCAATGGGCTTCCCTTTGAGCACCAAATGCATCAAAAGTAGCTAATTTTCATGCATTTCATAAACAATTTTGCGCATGTTTACAAAACGCTAAGGTGTGAAAATGGCCTAAAGCCAAAAAAACACAAAGAAGTTGTCATTTTTTGCTCACTGTAAGTAAGAGTACATGGCACCAATGAGAAGGAAGTTCAAAGAGTAGGTGGAATAGAAGAGGATGACAATAATGCCCACACACTTACTGAAATAACCGCTACCACTACCCTCTTGGAGCCAGCATGCCACGAAAAGAACATTAATTGAGTTGGGAGTAAAAGCAGCTGCAGCAAGGCTCTCTCCGTTATTGTCATTACTATGGGCACAAAAGGTCTCCCCGTGTAGCTGCTGATCAGTGACTTAAAAGACAAGAAAAAAAAAAAAAACATTTGACGAGTTGCTTGTTTTTCAAACACTGTTTCAAGTTTTCGTGGACGCTGACACAATTAATCAGAATTAATTCCTTGCACATGTTCATTATTGTAATCTGAAGAAGATAATTAGCATTTAAAAATAGTAAATATGTTTCTGTCATCGCCAATGCGCTTATTTTTATTTTCTTGACACTAAAAAGCCTCTAAGCATTCTTCACATCTAAGGTTACAAAATAGCGGTTTCCGAGAGACAACAACCCTGGAATAAAATGGCTTCTGTAATATTCGGCAATATTTGCACTTTACACCAGCGGTCCGGTCCTGGATGGGCATTTGGCTTTTGGGGTGTAAGGGAATGATTTGCATGGCTCCGCCCATTGTCCTGAAATTAGGAATAATCCTTTTATCTTTGGGAGATGTGATGGAAAGATCCATGTGGATACCTTCTGTGTCATCTGTCAAACTCAACATGTTGGTTAAATTTGACACCTGGTAAACACAACATGCCGAATTAAATTTGCCGCCTGTCAAATTCGACGTGCTAAATTTATTTTGCTGCCTGTCAAACCCAACATGTTGAGCTAAATTTGCCACCTGTTAAAACTCAACAGGGCAAATTAAACTTCTCCCTTGTACTCGATACGATGAGTTCAATTTGCCTGGGGGGTTTTTGTATGGTTTTTATGTAGGGTTGTCCCCTAAACCCTCCACCTGGGGCGGCTGACCCTCCTACCCAACCCCCTGTCCCAGCCCTGCCTGTTCAGGAAAACCACATGGACCGTGTATCCACCCCATAGAAGTCCCAAATCATATCTCACATTTCTTCTTGTGGAGGATACATGGCTCTGAGAAGGAAAACATAGAGGAGTTAATACTGTATGTAAGTGTACAGATTACTAAAAGTGTGTATAATAGCTGAGCACAACTCTAGAGGTTCACCCAAGGAGAGAGTCAATGTTTGCAGAAAGTTCCTTTGTTAGAATTTGATGATAATTTCAATTTAAAGGTTGTTGTGTAACCTTGTGATAGTGGTGGATTTCAGAGGCTTTACTGCACAATCAATAGAGAACAAAGAAGAATTATTATTTACAGGAGAAGAAAAATACTCCACCTTGGAAATAGTGCATGCTCTTCCAAATGTACAATTCAAATATAATGATTATATAAGTTTTTCCATTGATTTGTTGGTTATTTTTTTCTTTTCTGTACCTTTCCTTTACCTCCACTCCTTTCTCCTCTCCCCCTCTCTCCTCTCCCCACTCTCCCCTCTCCCCACTCTCCCCTCTCTCTTCTTTCTCTTCTCTCCTCTCTCCTCACTCCTCTCCCCTCTCTACTCTTCCCTCTCTTCTCTCTTCTCCTCTCCCCCCCTCCTCTCTCCCCTCTTCTCCCCTTCTTTCCCCTCCTCTCTCCTCTCTTTCTCTCTCCTCTCTCCAATCTCCTCTCTCTTCTTTCCTCTCTCTTCCCTCCCTCTCTTCTCTCTTTTCTTCTCCCCCTCCCCTCCTCTCTCCTCTCTCTTCTGTCTTCTCCTCTCCCCTCCCCTCCTCTCCTCTCTCGGCTCTCCTCTCTCTTCCCCTCCTTTCTCTTTTCTTCTCTTCTCCTTTCTTTCCTCTTCCCCTCTTCCCTCTTCACTTTTCTCTCTTCTCCCCTCTCTCCTCAGTCCTCTCTCTTCTCTCCCCTCTCTTCTCTTCTCCCTCCCCCTCCCCTTTCCTCTCTCTTCTCTCCCCTCTCTTCTCTTCTCCCTTCCCCTCCCCTTTCCTCTCTCTTCTATTCTCCCCTCCTATCCTCTTTCTTCTCTCTTCTCTCCCCTCTCTTCTCTCTTCTATCTCCTCTCCTCTCTTCTCTCCCCTCTCCTCTCTTCTCTCCCCTCTCTTCTCTATTCTCTCTCCTCTCTTCTCTCCCCTCTCTTCTCCCCTCTCTTCTCTCTTCTCTTCTCCCCTCTCCTCTCCCCTTTCTTCTCTCCTCTTCTCTTCTCTTCTCTTCTTTTCTCTTCTCTTCTCTTCTCTTCTCTTCTCTTCTCTTCTCTCCACCCCCTTCTACCCCTCTCTTCTATCCTCTTGTCTCTCTCCTCCCCTCTCCCACCAGATTAAATTTACCCAGCATCCTATACTCTAACTAGAAGGGTGCTATAAATAGATTCCTGATTAGCCACAAAAAAAAATATTCTATTTTGTGTGCCCCAATTAAAACCCCCCCAAAATTTTGTGAAACGACTTTGTGTGCACTAAATACCTTTACAAACCCCGGTATTTCCTTAAAAACAAAGCTGTACATAGCCTGTGCAGAGAGCAGAGCTGTGGGAGGGGCCCAGTAGGCTCCACCCATTAGAGGCTCCCTGCAGAAAACCACAGGAGGGGGCGGAGACAAGACCAGTCACCCTGCACAGGGTGAGAGCAGAGATGTGGGAGGGGCCCAACAGGCCCCACCTACTACAGGCTGCCTGCAGAAAATCACAGGAGGGGCGGAAACAACACCAGTCAACCTGCACAAGGAGAGAGAGATCAGAGCTGTGGGAGGGGCCCAGCAGGCTCCACCCATTGGAGGCTCCCTGCACAAAACTACAGGAGGGGCGGAGACAAGACCAGTCACCCTGCATAAGCAGAGAGAGAGCAAAGCTGTGGGAGGGGCCCAGCAGGCTTCACCCACTGCAGACTGCCTGCAGAAAACCACAGGAGGGGCGGAGACAAGACCAGTCACCCCTGCACAAGGAGAGAGAGAGCAGAGCTGTGGGAGGGGCCCAGCAGGCCCCACCTATTACAGGCTGCCTGCAGAAAACTACAGGAGGGGGCGAAGACAAGACCAGTCACCGTGCACAGGGAGGGAGCAGAGATGTGGGAGGGGCCCAGCAAGCCCCACCTACTACAGGCTGCCTGCAGAATACTACAGGAGGGGGGCGGAGCCAAGACCGGTCATCCTGCACAAGGAGAGAGAGTGGCAGGAAGGAAAATTCTGACATTGGATTACTGCACAGATCTGGAAGAAATAATAAGGTTCCCAATTGCCCCTCCCAAGAAAATCTGCTTGAATAAATGCAGGGCAAAAAATATCTCTCAATTTATAATTAACCACTTCAATACCGGGCACTTTCGCACCTTCCTGCCCAAGGCCAATTTTCAGCTTTCACTTTTTAAATGACGATTGCGCGGTCATGCTACGCTGTACCCAAACTAGATTTTTATCATTTTGTTCCCACAAATAGAGCTTTCTTTTGGTGGTATTTGCTCACCTCTGCGTTTTTAATTTTTTGCTAAACGATTAAAAAAAGGCCGAAAATTTTGAAATAAAAAAAAAGTTTTTCTTTGTTTTTGTTATAAAATTTTGTAAATAAGTAAGTTTTCTCCTGCACTGATGAGCACTGATAGGCAGCACTGATAATCTGGCACTGATGGGCACTGATAGGCGACACTGATGGGCACTGAAAGACTGCACTGATGGGTACTTATGGGTGGCACTAATAGATGGCAATGCTGGGCACTGATGGGCACTGAAAGGCGGCACTGATGGGTACTTATGGGTGGCACTGACAGAAGGCACTGCTGGGCACTGATGGGAACTGATAGGCGGCATTGATGGGCACTGAAAGGCGGCACTGATGGGCATTGATGGGGACTGATAGATTTCGCTGATAGGCATCACTGGTGGCACTTGTCACTGGATGGCATTTTTCATTGGCACGGATTGGCAGCTGCCTGGGCACTGATAGGTGGCACTGATGGGCACTGATAGGCAGCACTGATAGGTGGCACTGATACGCAGCACTGATGGGTATTGATAGGTGGCACTGATGGGCACTCATAGGTGGCACTGGTGGGCACTAATAGGCGACACTGATGGACACTGAAAGGCTGCACTGATGGGTACTTATGGGTGGCACTGATAGACAGCACTGATGGGCACTGAAAGGCGGCACTGATGGGCATTGATGGGCACTGATAGATTTCACTGATAGGCATTACTTGTGGCACTGGCAGGCATTTTTCATTGGCACTGATTGGCAGCTGCCTGGGCACTGATTGGCATTTCCATGGTGGTCTAGGGTGGCATACCTGGTGGTCCAGTGTGGTGGCCATCCCTGGTGGTCCTGGTGGCATTCCTGGTGGTCCTGGGCAGGCATCCAAGGGGGGGTGCACTAATAAACAATCAGCACAGACCCCCCTCTGTCAGGACTGTCAAGCCGATCAACGGCTCTTTCTGTTTACATTGTGATCAACCATGATTGGACACGGCTGATCACGTGGTAAAGAGTCTCCATCAGAGGCTCTTTACCTAGATCGGGGTTGCGGGGTGTCAGACTGACATGCCGCAACAACGATTGCCGCAAATTGTTGTGCAGCGGATTGTTATCCTCAACACGTCATATGACATCCGGTCAGGATTTCGCAACCACTTTACCGATGTCATTTTGCTATATGGCGGGCGGCAAGTGGTTAAAAAAAAAAAAACATCCTTGAACTCCAATGACTTTGCCTGGGCTAAACCTAAGTCATCAGTCTGCTGCAAGCAGCAGGAAGCATTTTCTCCGTCTCCTCTCCCCCAGTGATCAGATTTCAACATTGTAACTTTGTAGCACGATAGTCTCGCACAGATCTGGAAGAAATACACAAAGCTCACCGAGATCCAAGAAGAAGACACGCGATGAATGGACTTATACAACATTCTCGTATCCCGGAGTTCAGCTTTAAAGAACTTCTAAAAAACGGGAAGTTGGCTCTGTACAGTTTTCATTCTCACTTGACATTCAGAGTCGTCTTCTAATTAAACTTCCTGAAAGACGCACTAAGTTCTCCCGCCGTTCAACTAACTGTAGCGGCTTTCGATTATGTCCTCTACTTCTATGACGAGCCAAGGACAGCCGGGATAAGATTGGAATCTGGTGATGAGGCCTGATCTGATGAAAGCCGAGGCTTTGTCTTGTAGATAATATCTGCCGACAAAAGAGAGGAGCGCTTGCCGATTGCTAATCTTCATTGTCTAGGCTGCCATTACAATTGGTGAATAGGAAAGGGCAGAGTCATTGATTTTTTTTGGTGGGGGGGGGCTGTCGCCTTATTATCTGTTGCCCCTATGATTGAAGCGCGGTCAGCACAAAGCCGGAATGGACGGAATTGAATGGCCTGGCCTTTTTTGTAAAGCTTGCAAAGGGGTGTCGGCTGTCAGGTTTTCGTGCTGCTAAGTTCCTCGTTGCCATGCGTCATCTTCTACTTTTCTTCTTACTTCTTAAAGAACAGGGATTCGCAAATAAACTATATTACCAAAAGTATTGTGACGCCTGCCTTTACACACACATGAACTTTAATGACATCCCATGATCCCAGTCTTAGTCGGGAGGGTTCAATATTGAGGTGGCCCAGCCTTTGCAGCTATAACAGCTTCAACTCAACTGGGAAGGCCGTCCACAAGGTTTAGGAGTGTGTCTATGGGAATGTTTGACCGTTCTTCCAGAAGAGCATTTGTGAGGTCAGGGCACTGATGTTGGACGGGAAGGCCTGGCTCACAGTCTTCGCACTAATTCATCCTAAAGGTGTTCTATCAGGTCGAGGTCAGGACTCTGTGCAGGCCAGTCAGCTTCCTCCACCCCAAACTCCCTCATCAATGTCTTTATGGGCCTTGCTTTGTGCACTGGTGAGCAGTCATGTTGGAACAGGAAGGTTGTTTTTTAGGGGTGGGTCTTGGACTCTTAGTTCCAGTGAAGGGAACGCTGAAGGCGTCAGCATACCAAGACATTGTGCAGGCCAGTCAAGTTCCTCCACCCCAAACTCGCTCATCCATGTCCTTATGGACCTTGCTTTGTGCACTGGTCCAAATCATTTGGTGGAGGGGGGATTATGGTGTGGGGGTTGTTTTTCAGGGGTTGGGTTTGGCCCCTTAGTTCCAGGGAAAGGAACTCTAAAGGCGTCAGCATTCCAAGACATTTTGGACAATTTCATGGTCCCAACTTTGTGGGAACAGTTTGGGGATGGCCCCTTCCTGTTCCAACATGACTGCCCACCAGTGCATGAAGCAAGGTCCATAAAGACATGGATGAGCAAGTTTGGGGTGGAGGAACTTGGGTTGAGGTCAGGACTCCCCAGCAGTGGCGGCTGGTGTTTTTTTTTTTTTGGGGGGGGAGGCAGCAGACAACCCAACACAACTGCCCCCACTCCCCCCACCATCCTTGGACAGACCATCTCCCCAAGCACCAAAGTCAAAAGTCTTGGAGTCATTTTTGACTCAGAAATGACAATGGATGCACAAATAGGATCAGTGGTGAGCGGATCCCACCATCTCCTCCGCCAACTACGCAGACTAATCCCCTTCATCCCAGAAGAGGACAAAGCGGCAGTTGTGGGAACAATCATCAATTCCTGACTCGACTACGCAAATTCGCTCTACGTAGGACTACCCCAATATCAGCTTGGCGCGCTTACAACTCATCCAAAACACGGCGGCAAGACTGTTAACAGGGAAAAAACCCTGGGAATCCATCTCCCCTTCCCTAAAGAGCCTACACTGGCTAACCGTGAAGAAACGGATCACATTCAAGACCCTCTGCATCACCCACAAATGCGTACAAGGAAACGCCCCACCATATCTCCGCGAGAAAATAAAACACTACACACCGACTCGCAGTCTTCGATCAGCTAACCAAAACCTCCTTACCATTCCCAAATACCGCTACAAAGCAAAGGGAGAACGAAGATTCGCAGTCCAAGGACCTCAACTATGGAACGCTCTTCCTACCAACATCCGCATGGAAGAAAAACCACCAGGCCTTCAGGAAAAAACTAAAGACCTTCCTTTTCTGAGAAGCTGACATCAGAGAATGCATCCAGCGCCTTGAGGCGATTCAGTTCGCATTTGCAGCGCTTTATAAATCAATCATTCATTCATTCATTCATTCCCCCCTCCCGCGACGTGGCACTAACACCCCTAGCCCCCACCACCTGCTGTCCTTACCCTGGATGTGGGTGGTGAGAGGAGCGGTCAGAGCTGATGTAGCCATCTTCCAGCCCTGTCCTTAAGCGTGGCGAGCTCGGGGAATGTTCCCCTGGTGTCCTCTCCTAGAGCAGCTTCCGCGGTGCATCTCTTCTCTGCTCCTCCCGGCGCTAAGCGTTCAATAGGATCGCCTGATGTTTTGTCCAATTGTGAAACGGATCAGTGTTGCAACAGCTGATATTCATTCGTTGTTGCAACACACCTGGGTGGGCTCCAGTCGCATCTTCTGTGACCGCAGAGCGGCAAGGATGTGGAATTCCCTTCCACAGGCGGTGGTCTCAGCGGGGAGCATTGATAGCTTCAAGAAACTATTAGATAAGCACCTGAATGACCGCAACATACAGGGATATATAATGTAATACTGACATATAATCACACACATAGGTTGGACTTGATGGACTTGTGTCTTTTTTCAACCTCACCTACAATTTAACTATGTACTATGTAACTATGACTGGTGCCCACCCTATTATGAAGCCTATTAGAGCTTATGGCTCTAATCAGGTGCTTAAAAAAACCCCTGGCTGCTGTAATTCATGCGCCCGGTGCCCTGAGAGGGGCTGGACACATGAATTGGGGGCGGCCGCCCCCTATGCATGAATCTATCCATTGCATATAAGGGGTGGTGAGGAGAGAAGGGCGGTGCCCAGGCACCCCTAATGGACGGGCCACCCCTGCTGTGCAGGCCAGTGAAGTTCCTCCACCCCAAAACTGGCTCATCCATGTCTTTATGGACCTTGCTTTGTGCACTGGTGTGCAGTCATGTTGGAACAGGAAGGGGCCGTCCCCAAACTGTTCCCACAAAGTTGGGAGCATGAAATTGTCCAAAATGTCTTGGTATGCTGACACCTTAAGAGTTCCCTTCACTGGAACTAAGGGGCCAAGCCCAACCCCTGAAAAACAACCCCACACCATAATCTCCCCTCTTGGATACGGAGAAACAAACAGCTATTTCTTCAGAATAACAAAAGGTAGGAGAATCTGCAACAAAGTTTGTTACAATCCCTGCAATGTACATAGATCACACATAGGGGAGTTTTTTTTTTTAAATAAAAGTGGAGTTACTCTTTAAAAAACGAACCCCGGGCTTACAGAGGTAATACGTATACGGGGGCTGTTGTACTTTCTAAAGGGTTTGTACTCCTGTCCATCCAGTCCTAATATTGGGCTGACAGGGAGAGAATACAAGTGAATATATTAATTTCAGGTACTTATATATAGCGCTGTCAATTTACACAGCGCTTTTACATATACATTGTCCATTCACATCAGTCCCTGCCCTCAAGGAGCCTACAATCCAAGGTCCAAAGTAAAAAACAGAAAAGTCAGTGCTACTATCCATACACCACATAGATAGCAGAGCTCCCAGGTGCTCGATCCACAGTCACTGGCTGAGTAGAGTAATGTAGAAAAAATGATCCGCACTCCAGTTGTTGCTCTTAATTCATTTTATTGAATAGCCACAGTGAACAAACACAAATTAAGTCAGATGACGCATTTCAGCCTATAAGGCCTTAGTCATAACCTTACGGTTATGACTAAGGCCTTATAGGCTGAAACGCGTCAACTGACTTAATCTGCGTTTGTTCACTGTGGCTATTCAATAAAATGAAGAAATTTTAAGAGCAACAACCGGAGCGCGGATCATTTTTTCTACAATCTAAGGTCCCTAACTCAGATCCATACATACACACGCTAGGGCCAATTTAGACAGGCGCCAGTTAACCAACCAGCATGTCTTTGGAGTGTGGGAGAAAATCGCAGTACCCGGAGGAAACCCCCACAAGGCAGAGGGAGAACATGCAAACTCCAGGCAGGTAGTGTCATGGTTGGGATTCAAACCATCGACCCTTTTGCTGCTAGGCAAAAGTGCTAAACCACTACACCACTGTGCTGCCCAATAACAGCACACTTTGGGTAAGACTGCACGATTGTTTGTTGAGCTTAAAGTTACACTAAAGTTTTATTTAAAAAGAAAAATTTGTATTTAAGTATGTATTCCTAACTCATAAAAGTCCCTTCTGTTGCTCTCAGCCTCCTCTGCAGATTCCTTTCAGTTTGCTGTCATGATCTGACTTCCTGCTGTTATCCAGCGGCTGCTTAGCTGCTGGATTGCTTTTATAAGCAGCAGATGTGTTCTCCCCCCTGCCCCTCCCGCCACCGCCTAGCGGGAGGGGCAGGGGGGAGAACACATCTGCTGCTTTCTCTGGCTTTTTATTCCCACCGACGAGCCCTGGAAACAATCCTGTGGTTCACATGACTGGCCATATAGGTGAGGGAAGTTCTCTTCTCTCCTCACCTCTATGATCTAGAAGGACCAGAACGACATTATGACATCACTTCCGATTTAAGGCTGCTTAGCTTCCAGATTGCTTTTAGAAGTAGCAGGAAGGGTCACCCCCCTCCCGCCACCTGCCTGTGTTTCTCTGGCTTTCTATTCCCACCGACGAGCCCTGGAAACAATCCTGCGCTTCGCATGACTGGCCATAGAGGTGAGGGAAGTTCTGTCCTCACCTCTATGATCTAGAAGGACCAGAGTGACATTCATGACATCACTTCTGTTTTGGGGCTGCTTAGCTTCCAGATTGCTTTTAGAAGCAATGGAAGGGGTTACCCCCTTCCTCCCACCTGCAGGTGTTTCTTGGGCTTTCCATTCTCACCGGCGAGCCCTGGAAACAATCCGCCGGTTCGTGTGGCTGGCCATAGAGAGGAGGGAACTTCCCTCCTCACCTCTATGATCTAGGAGGACCAGATCGATGTCATGACGTCACTTACAATTTAGGGCTGCTTAGCTTCTAGATTGCTTTTAGAAGCAATGGAAGGGATTCCCCCCTCCTGCCACCTGTAGATGTTTCTTGGGCTTTCCATTTTCACCGGCGAGCCCTGGAAACAATCCGCCGGTTCGTGTGGCTGGCCATAGAGAGGAGGGAAGTTCTCTCCTCACCTCTATGATCTAGGAGGACCAGAGCGATGTCATGACGTCACTTACGATTTAGGGCTGCTTAGCTTCTAGATTGCTTTTAGAAGCAATGGAAGGGATTCCCCCCTCCTGCCACCTGTAGATGTTTCTTGGGCTTTCCATTCTCACCGGCGAGCCCTGGAAACAATCCGCCGGTTCGTGTGGCTGGCCATAGAGAGGAGGGAAGTTCTCTCCTCACCTCTATGATCTAGGAGGACCAGAGCGATGTCATGACGTCACTTCTGGTTTAGGGCAGCTTAGCTTCTAGATTGTTTTTAGAAGCAATGGAAGGGGTCACCCTCCCTCCTGCCACCTGTAGATGTTTCTTGGTCTCTCCATTCTCACCGGCAAGCCCTGGAAACAATCCAGTGGTTTGCACGACTGGCCATAGAGGTGAGGGAACTTCCCATGGTGCTTTAAAAAGTTTTTTTAATTATATATTTTTTTTATTTATAATGTTGCTTTAATTTTTTTTTTTTTTTTTTATCCCTTTTATTCCAAGACATGTAAACACCTCTCGTGAAAGAAATAAGGAGTGACGGGTTCTCTTTATGGAGACATCTTGGGATCTCTCCTCTACCTTTGAAAGTGTGAGTTTTAAAAAAACGAAAAAAAAAAAAACATTGATCTCATGCTGTCAAAAAAAAAGCAATGTATATATTTCAGGTATTCTATACTATCTTCCACATACAACTTATTTCCCGTTACTGCCGAGTTTTTTTCTTTTTTTTTCAGTCTGCCCCCACCTGCTGCTCATAATCAAAGCCATACACACATCAGTGTTTCAATCGATAGCCACGTACCTAAATTCCAGCCGCCTGCTGTGTTGCCATGGAAACAGAGTTTGGCCCTTTAAACTTTTATAGATCAATTAAATAAATAAAAACAAACATTGAAATAGAAATCTGTCCGTTGCGCACATTAATAAACAGTGTAACTACAAGCGTTGTGTATTCTGGGAAGGTGCTCTAGGAATTTTAAATTGAAGATCGAAGTCTGAGATTATTATTTTCTTCTTTTTTTTATTCCACCAAGTTGCGTCGAATGGATAAAGTCAGCTTTTCAGTCCTGCGATTTTAATGAACTGCAGTGTGAGCCTGCCCGGCGCCATCGTGCGCCTCCTTCGCGCACTTGGGGAACCGTTAACAAGGACATTTCTGCACCTCCTCATAGTGCTAAATGCCGACAGCCTCTGCGTGTTTCCTTTGGCCCATCGGTATGGTGGGCGTCCATTCTGGCCGATAAGAAAAGGAGAGGGGCGGAACCGGGGGCCAAACACAATCAGTCGCAAAACTTGCTTGCTGCAGCAGCCCAGGTTTAAAGGGGGACACGGTACTCAGGAATGGCAGGAATGTGGATCAGTGGCGTCTCCAGCCTGCATATTTAGGGGGGGGCACATGGGGGGGACAGGGACAAAAGTAGGGGGGCAACTATAAAATGCAAATATATATATAGATATATCTATATCTATATCCTGGGACCCTTTACTACGATCCCACAACGGGCCCTTTCACATGTTCTGCAGTGAGCTCCCTTCCTACTGTATTGGGGTCCCCCCAGGGTGGCAGAAAACAAGAGATATATGTCATCAGCATACCAAGAAAATATAAGGGTCCAAAGCAGTGGGAGAACTATCAGGGTTGCAAAGGTTGTCTTACCACCGGGCCCTGGTGTTCCGCCACTGTGGGGTTCCCCGGCCTCCTCTTGCTGTCCTGCCCCTGCTATTGACAGCGCTGGTCTGGCATCTCTTGGAATTTACAGGCTGGTTCTCCTGTCCTAAGGATGGGAGAAATCAGTCTGTTTTTTTCAGTAACTGAGAGTCCTGGTGGAGTCCTTCCTGCAACTCGCTCTTCTCCCTGCCAATGAGGATGCATAGCTGCCATAACCTCGGTATCCCCTTCTTTAGCGCATGGTTCGGTTCCTGATTAAAGTGGTCTCTGCGGCGGAGATCGCTTTTATCGGCGGCGGTAGAGGGCCTCCCACGCGCTCTCCGGTGCCCTCCGCCGCTTACCGGAGCAGTCGGTAGCGGCGGAGGCGATCGGATGCTTCTCTTTCCTTGGTATGGAGACGAGTGAGGGAAAAGATGGCCCCCACCCGTCTCCATACAAGTGCAGGGCAGAAGCGACGTCAAAACGTCACTTCCGTCCATAGCTCTTAAAGGGACTTTTTTTTTTTTTTTTTTTTAATGACAAATTTTATTTATTATTTTTTTTATTGCATTTTAGTGTAAATATGAGAGCTGAGGTTTTTTTGACCCCAGATCTCATATTTAAGAGGACCTGTCATGCTTTTTTTAGGGATGTATATATTCCTTGTAACAGGAATAAAAGTGACACAATTTTTTTAAAAAAAGAACAATGTAAAAATAACAATTACAAGGTAAAATAAATAAGAAAAAAAAAAAAATGTAAATGCGCCCCGAGCCACCGAGCTCGCGCGCAGAAGCGAACGCATACTTAAGTAGCGCCCGCATATGAAAACAGTGTTCAAACCACACATGTGAGGTATCGCCGCCATCGTTAGAGCGAGAGCAATAATTCTAGCCCTAGACCTCCTCTGTAACTCAAAACATGCAACCTGTAGAATTTTTTAAAAGTCGCCTATGGGGATTTTTAAGGGTAAAATTTGTCGCCATTCCACGAGCGGGCGCAATTTTGAAGCGTGACATGTTGGGTATCAATGTACTCGGCATAACATTATCTATTATTAGCTACGACTAAGGCTATTGCAGAAATGCGTCAGCTTTATTGTTTTATTGTCACTCTGATGTACCAATAAACGTCACTTTCAGGATTACAGTTTTGCCGGCTCTCCTTATTACTATAACATTATCTTACACAATATAAAAAAAATATTGGGCTAACGTTACTGTTGTCTTATTTTTTAAATTCATAAAAATGTGTTTTTTCAAAAAAAAAAAAGTGCGCTTGTAAGACCGCTGCGCAAATACGGTGTGACAGAAAGTATTGCAACGACCGCCATTATATTCTCTAGGGTGTTAGAAAAAAAATGTATAATGTTTGGGGGTTCTAAGTAATTTTCTAGCAAAAAGAAAAAAAAACTGTTTTTAACAACAAATCTCAGAAAGAGGCTCGGTCCCTAAGTGGTTAAAATTCCTTGTAGGATCCCTTTTAAACGAAAAAAAAAGAAAAAGCAGTTTTAGGTAAGCCATTTTTTATTTTTTTTATTTATGCAGAGTGGCCATTTACTAAATTCCCTGTAAGAACATTTAACGCGTCCATTAAAATAACTCTTTGCTTTGATTTCAAAGGCCTGACGCTATAGATTGGCCGCGGTGCCTATTTTATTAAACGCTGTCCTTATTCTTTTACCTCTCCCGTGAATTATTTTTCATTACACCTTTTAAACATATTAAAAACAACTGACAAATGATGAAGTTAATCCTGACATTTCTATACATAAGTGTTCGGCGGCGGCTGGCTCGGCCTAAATGCATTGTGACATTAAAACAGGAAAATAATGTGCTTTATGAATATTACAGTTCTATACGCTCTTCAATCAAGCCGCCGTGCCAGCAAATCAATTCTTTAGAGGACTATTAATTTTAATGCACAGTTCATCATGATAACACGGCCTCTTCTTTGCTAAGTATTTATTACAGATGCTAATTTGGTCTAAAGCCCTTTTTCAGATTCCCGTAGTCCAGACATTTTTCTATTTTTTTTTTGCACATCTTTAGTTTGTGAAAGGGACCTTATCTTTTTTGTTACAATATATCATTGGTGAGAGATTATATTAAGTCTAGGTATCAATGACATCAGCATAATAGGCTACATGCATAAGGGTGTATGAATTTGCACTCCAGATATGCTGCTAGAAGTTGGCAGAAAAAAAAAAATGCCTCTATGGTCGTGCATGTACACTCATACTATATACTTATATATACCATATAGATATATATATATATATATATATATATATATATATATATATATATATATATTTACACACATGCTTGCGTATGGCCAGCGGCAGCCACTCTATTAGGGGTGCAGGGGTGGCATCCCCCTAATCCATGCGCCCGGCCCCTAATCTACATGCAGGGCTCCGGACGCATGGATTTCAATGGGTTTGAGCACATGATTAGAGTCTGAGACGCTAATTGGCTTAAAAAAGGGTGGGCCCGGGGCGCAGAGCACTGCGCCCCGAGCCCACCCAGTTGTGTGACAATAGCGCTATTCTTGCTTTCTTGCTTTTCCCCCCGGCCAATCAGGAAGCGGGTCTTAAGACCCGATTGGCCAAGAGGAGAAGCGACCATATTGGCAGAAGCAGGGGGGAAGCTGCCGAGGAGGAGACGCAGGGGGAAGCTGCTGAAGCTGCCCGCGACCTAGATAGGGTAAGTGCGGGGCTTGTGGGTGGACTGGAGAGGGACCAGGCGGGGTTTGTTCGCCGATCGACTGAGCGACGGAGGAGGGGGTGGGGGGTTTGATCGATCGGCCAAACGGGGGGGTTGGTGGTTTGTTTGCTGCCCCCACACGCAAAAAATGGAGCACGAGCTGCCACTGCATATGGCACGTAGCACACCCCTTTAGGGAGCCGCAAGTAACTGGGATCCCCCAACCTGCACAGGCAGGCACATTGAATTTTCGCAGTCACTCGGAGTCAGAGAACATTCGGTGACTATAAAAAAGCAGAGGGGTCATTGTCGGCATTCCAATACTACAAGGAATGCAACTAGAAGTGTAAGAATGCAATCAGGGCAGGTAAAATGTGAGACATGCAGGGGAGAGTAAAAAAAATCCCCTCAAATTTTTTAAATATATAAACAGTAAAAAAGCGAAGTCAGAACACATAGGCCCCAAAAACGAGGATGATGGGAAGTTGGTTACAGATGTCAAGGAGAAAGCACCTGTACTAAATGCTTTCTTCTCCTCAGTTTTTACAGGGGAAATAGAAGGGTATACTGTAGCAACCACGACTGTATTGTTAGTAACATGTCATATGATGTAACCTTGTGGCTTACAGAAGCACACACACATTACAGTCCTCAGCCCCCCCCCCCCCCCCCCACACACACACACACGCTTTATAGTCCTCAGTCCCCCACTATAATGTCCTCAGTTCCCTCCACATTACAATCATCAGTCCCCCACATTACAGTCCTCACCCCCACTTTATTGTCCTCAGCCCCCCCCCCACACTTTAATGTCCACAATTTCCCTCACTTTAATGTCCACAGCTCCCACCACACATCAAAGTCCTCAGCCCCCCACTTTGATGTCCTCAGCACCCCATATCACTATCCTCAGCACACATATTCCCCAGCTCCTATTCAGCTCTTCATACTAGTGTCCTCACTCCCTGTAACTTCGCCCCCTCTCTCACTGTCTTACCTTACTCAGACCAAAGATCGGAGGAAGGCAAAGCATGTCTGGATGGAGGGCGGATGTTGCAAGATGGCAATTGGTTGGTAGGACCACCCTTCATCCTAGCAGCCAATCACCTGCTTGTTAACCCTAGAACAGCCCCACCCTGTATCCAGAACTGTCCCACCTCCTGCTGTCGGCTCTGGGAGGATTACAGAGTGACGGTAGAGGGGAAGAAAAGGCTGCTAAATGGCGGTACCGCGGCGGAATGTGACACGGTCCGCATTTAGCCCGCGGTCCGCAATTTAGTGATGCCCGATCTACATGAACACACACACACAGGTTGAACTGGGTGGACTATTGTCTTTATTCAGCCGTATCAACTGTGAAACTTGTTTTTTGTTTTGTTTTATGGAGGGAATAAACTTGGATGGGGATAGGGGTATTATTGGATTGGACTTCAGAGAAAACTTCAGGGACACTTCTCCTATATACAATCTATATACAGCTCCAACTTCTTCCTCCAGCCCACACTTGCTTGGTTCCCATCTGTGTCACTGTAAAAGGATTTGTAGCAAAGGCCCATTACAGGCCTTTAGAGACCCACAGCCCCTATACTTGTAGAACGTTGGAGTGACACAGCTAACACATTTCCAGCACTTTTTCCCATGGTCACTGAGACCAGCACCACCTCTTCAGGCACTTCCAGCCCTCCTGGCTGCAGCTGCCCCATCATCAGCCCACCCGGCTGACTTCTCAAGAGATCTCCTGGCCTGCTCCCACTGTCCTGCTCCCACTGTCCTCTCCTTGCTCCCGTGCCTTCAGGGTAGGATTCCTCCATGTGTTGTAAAGGGTCCCTCCAGCACCCGAGCACCAGGCCAGAGGTCAACCCCCCTCAGACTATGGGGCACCCTCAAGGTTCACTGACAGCCTCCTCAGCACTCCATCTCCATCTTCCACCTAACTGTCCCTACTGGCATGGCTTGTACCTATTTACGAGGTGCCTACCCCCCTTCCAGACCCTTTTTGCTGGGATTTGGTTGAGGCCCTTATAAATATGCCAAACAGCTCCTCCTAACTTCCTCCCACTACATCTGGAAGCTTCTCCAAGATTCCAGAAAACAGGCGGAGGCACCAGAGATGCTGCTTGCTGAGTCATGTAGCCTCCTTGAGTCACTCAACTCTGACCCAGATTCAACCCAGGCCTGGCTCTCAGCCAAACCAATTTACCTACACTATCAGTTACCTATATACACTAGCACTCTAGCTAGAGGGTGCTAAAGGCGTTTAGAAGTGTACGAGTGTAAATCATAGGCTTAGGTACAAGGTGTGCCACATGTGCCTGGGCACACCCTAATAACCCTGTGCGGTGCCGATTTTCTCTGATGTGGCACCCTTAATTTCTTTGTATGGGGTCACAAGGCAGTCAGGTGTACTCACAGAACTAGAATGGAGATTAAGGCAGGATGTCAGGTGTATTGGTAGAACTAAGCAGGAAGTTAAGGCAGTCATAGAGTTGTATTGGCAGAATCAGGCAAGAAGTCATGACAGGCAGACAAATGTATGTAGCGCTACCCCCACAGGAGCTGCTGGTGAATGTTGGTATCTCCCACCCTGCACAGCCAGGCACACAGAATTTTCCAGCACACGCTGGAGACAAGAATCAGTCCTTGCAGCTTTGTTTTGTATTTCATTGAGGGAATCGAACTTGGATAGGGTTGAGGGTATTATGGGATGTCCACTTGATCAGCGTAGTAAAGTCTTCAGGGACAACTATATACATTCAGTATATACACTCCTCTGCCTCCACTTACTTGCAGATCTACTCCTTCTCTTCCAGCATAACTCTTGCTTGTGGAACTACAACACCAAGGACCAGCTGACACTGTTTGGATAGTCTAAGACAAGGCTCAGTTAGACATGTAGCAAATGCCCCTTACAGGCATGGACCAAGGGCCCCTTTGGTGTATTAAAGAAAGTCCTAGTGCACAGCTGTCCTATCTGTGGCTACTGCTCCCAGCACCACTTCTTCAGGTACTGCCAGCCCACCTGGCTCCATGTGCCCCTTTCTACTGCCTCTTCCACCACAGTCTTCCTGACTGACTCAGCATCCTGCCCAGACTGCTCTCACCCAGTCCTCTCAGGCTGCCTCTCAGTCCTCCCGACTGTGTGTCACTCACCAGCCCACCTGGCTGTCTTCCTCCCTGGAGATTTGCCCGGCAGTGTCCTCCTGCTGTCCTCTCCTTGCTCTCGTGCCTCCTGGCCAGGATCCTTCCGTGTGTCATGAGAAGGGTCCCTTCCACACCCAAACTCAGGCCTGAGTTCACCCCCTAATTAAGAATAAAAACACACACTTGAATCCACTTGTATAATACCAATAAATAATAAAGATCAAACGATTCGTCAATAAGACGGGCTTCCTCCACGTAGCAAAAAAGGCTATGTAGAAAAAGAGGGATGAGACCACAGTGGTCCCAGGAAAGCTCTCAAAAGGGGAGTCAACAACTTAATATGATCAATTTGTAGGGTAAACTTTATTGAAAAAATTACACACAAATCTATGAAGGCATCCAAAAATGTGCTGCCCATGGCTGCACAGGTGGGACCCGTTCCTCCACAACACCTAAGAATAAAAGACATATAAACTGTAGACAAAAGTGAAAAACGTATCATTAAAAATAGATCCTGTCCCCACCCCACCCTTCCCGAGTCAGACACTCCCTTGAAATAATGGAAACCAAGAGCATGGTGTAAAAGAGTGAGAGTCTCTGGGTATAGTAGTTAACTCTGAATGTCCTGAATCACCTGTAGAGGAAATAGAAGGAGATCTGAAGAGGGGGAAAAAAATTCCAATAGGGGACACTCCAAGTTGCCCAGTATCTCTATACTATTAAGGTGAGGACGATATGAAGATGGTGGTGATGATCCTATTAACGTGAGTGTAAAAGAGACCTTTTCATCAGACCAAAAGATTTTCCATTAGATGCAAATATGAAACAAAACACTCATAAACGAATACTGTTGATATTTAAAGAGTTCAGTACACAGCAGCAGTCTGCTTCCAATTATAAGGACCCACAAGCCGTCTCTTGTCAAATAATTCATATAACAGCCGTACAGTCAATGGCATGACATTTAACAAGGTAACTAGTGTAAAAACTACATACCAGTCCACATGGAGGTCTGTCCTCCGCCACTTGAGAAAAAGTACAGCAGGCAGAGACAGGTTACGAGCGGGATGTATTTCGTATGTTCGGCAGAATGATCACTGGATCACATGGAAATCCGTAGGCCTGATAGCATCCGGTTCATAAAGTTCACTGAGCAGATCAATCACATACACTCAACTCTGTATCGAATCCATACCACAGCTCCTGTCGTTGGTATTGCCATGCAGGAAATCATGCAGCGATCAAGTATAGAGTCACTCAGGAGCATGGGGGGGGCTGACAGCATCTATGGCATCGCTAGGTCGACGCGTTTCATGCTTTTAAACAAGCACTTTCTAAAACTGAGCTTGTTATATTTCCTCCTTCACGGTCCCCCTCCTGTGACTTCACCATTAATATCAACAACACAACCATTGGTCCCTCCACACATGCCAGAGTCCTGGGTGTAATCCTTGACTCTGACCTCTCCTTCAGCCCCCATATCCAATCACTGGCTAAATCCTGCCGCCTTAAACTCCGCAACACCTCCAGAATTCTACCCTTCCTGACTAATGACACCACAAAGCAACTTATTCACTCCTTGATTATTTCCCGCCTCGACTACTGCAACTCTCTCCTTAATGGCCTACCCTTAAGCAGGCTCCTCCCCCCTTCAGTCTATTATAAATGCTGCTGCTAGACTAATACACCTCACAAATCGATCCGTGACTGCCGCCCCTCTCTGCCAATCCCTTCACTGGCTTCCCCTACCCCACCGTATAAAATTCAAAATGCTAACCACAACATACAAGGCCATTCACAACATCGCCCCCATCTACATCACCAACCTCATCTGCAGATATCGCCCAAATCGTCCCCTCCGCTCCTCCCAGGACCTCCTGCTCTCTAGCTCCCTTGTTACCTCCTCCCATACTCGTCTTCAGGACTTCTCCAGAGCCTCTCCCATCCTCTGGAATTCCCTACCCCAGTATATCCGATCAGCCCCTACCCTGTCCATCTTTAGGAGATCCCTGAAAACTCATTTATTCAGGGAAGCTTATCCCACACCCACATAACTGTCCCTGAGCCACCCCCATCAAATCATTCTTTGCAGCTATTACCTTTTGTACCACAACCCCTCCCTTTAGAATGTAAGCTCTATGAGCAGGGCCCTCGTGTACCTTTTGTATTGAACTGTACTGTAATTGTGTTGTCCCCCTTATACATTGTAAAGCGCTGCGTAAACTGTTGGCGCTATATAAATCTCGTATAATAATAATAATAATAATAAGCACTTCATTTGGACAATGTGCCTATATCTTAATTTTGCTTAAATAAGGCAACCTGGCCAATCACAATCCAAATCGCACATAGTTCACCTCCCCCCTCCCCCCAGATTAGGGACTTACTCTCAAAGGCCTCTGACAGCCTAACACTCAATCTCCAGCTTCTACCTGACCTCCACTGCCCCAGCTGGGCTCACCCTGAGTATTTGAGGGGGCCTGCCCCCTGCCAACCCATCTGTTGGGAATTGTTCAGGGTCCTCATGAATACTCCAAGCAGCTCCACCTTACCTCCCCTCCCATTCTTCTGGAAGTTTCTAGTAAGCTCGAGAAGTAGGAGGGAGGTCTCAGTGATGCTGCCTGTGAGTCACCCAGCTCTCCCTGGATCTCAACCCAGGAAAAACACAAACAGGCTGCCAGCCAAGCCTGCACAAATTGACCTACACTCAAACAAAAACCTGACGCTAGGGGGTGCTTCATGTATTTACAGAATCAGGCAGGAGGTCAGGGCAGGTAGACAGGTATATTGACAGAAAGATGCCTGGAAAATGTTGCAGCGTTTTTGGCAAGAAGCATGCAAAAGCCTGCCATGTATTCCTGTGTGTACCAGCTCATTGTTTTATAATGATAAGAACTAAGGGAGGTCTGCGGTGAGCATTCCTAAAACTGGAAAAACCTCTCATCAGACACTTCTCCTGCCTCTCAAGTAAACAAGGCCTTATACCTTTCTGTTGACTTTGAACTGCACTGGCGTGAATCTTTCCTTGGCAGCAAATCAGTTAATAGTCATAAATCAAACATCATAAAAAAATATATATATATTAAAATGTAAGATCCCTTCCACTGAGGAAGAGGCCGGCTTCAGACGTTTGTAATTACTGGCTTGTTTTGTACATATCTCTATAAAGCTCCATTATGCTTCAAATGCTCAACTCCTGCACAGATCTCGGGCTTATTAAGGCACAGGCACTTGCAGTAATTTCATGTATTGAAATTCACTGTGCAATTGAAGTAAATTGAATTTGTAGTTGATTTGAAAATGTATAGAGCCTTTGAATTTGTGTGCCTCTGAAATATGCAACTTCATTTTGATAGATTAGACGTGGAGGGGGGAGGTGAGCGCCATTCAAACATAGAGAATGCCGTATCCGTTGACTCTTAGGTCTAAAAAAGAATAAAGGTTCCAAAAGCCAAACGACCATCAAAAAAGGGGTACAACAGACCTGCAACACTGCCCCCCAGGCCTCCTGAGGCCTGTCCATTCAATCTCCTACATCCCCATAAGGTCATATGGAAAATAGGCAAAGTAGACCACATGTAGTCTTCAGACAGCCAAACTCTGTTCCTTGTCTCAGAGAAAAGCCCCCTAAGAAAATATTTTATTTTAGCAGCTCATTCCTTTGATCTCCTTCCTGTACTCTTTACTAGAATGAAATAAAATGGCTCACTATCTATTCTATGCAGCAATCTGGTATTCTGATTTTGAATCTATTGACTTGCTGCATTTCTTTTAGCAATGGCCACAATGCCCGAGGAAGTGGAACTGCCAATGTGCAGGTTCACTGAGCCAATACCAGCCTACACTGCTCAGGATTTGCTTTAAAGGAAATCCCTCACTTTGCATCAAGGCTGGGACAAGGGGTGGGAAATGGTAGGGTATGGCACCTACTCACCACAGGCTCCACATTACTGGCTGTGAACCATTATGGGGGCGTGGCCATTAAACCTGCATTTGGGGGTAACTTCCGTGCATGTGCTCATCAATGCTTGGGACCAGGCGGAGACCTGGACATTCTAGGTCCATTCCCTGGCTTAGAGATGAGACATAGATAGTGTGAAGCAGTAAAAGTACAGAGTCCTTCCTTAAAAGCGCTTTTCTATGTCACTACACACCCTCGCTTGGTGGACGTTGCATTTAGGAAGGACACCTCTGAGCCTGTCCTCTACACTCCAGCATACTTCTGCCACCTCACCATACCCTGGCATACCTTTACAGGGGCTAGTCCAAAGCTGGCGATTCCCAATGACTGGTAGTGTCCACCAAAACACCGACATCTTGTGCTGATTTCATGCTGGATCTTGAGCTTCCGAACTCCATGTACCAGTGGGTTTGTTCGTTCTCAAGCTCCCACCGTACTTTCCTACTCCTTGAACTGGACCTTCCACCTATTTATGTATCACACAGGAAGGAAGGCTGACCCAAAGCCAAAATGCCTGGGAATTCTGTGCTAAAAGTTAACCCTTTGTCGGGGTTGCGCTCCTGCTATTTGCAAGCAGCGGTTTTCTTTCAGTGCACAGGAGCTGCACAGCTGTTGGTTAAATACCAGCCACTCGTTGTTTCCAGAATGACTCACCTAGTTACCATTACTTTCCTCATTTTTTCAGCCTACAGTCATCCCCTTTTAGCTATTTAAACAGCTTTGCTCATTTCCTTCTTACCCTTGCGTGGTCTATGATCTCCAGCATGTTCCTGTGTATGACTTGGCCTGGCTGACTTCTCTCCCGATACCTGTTCCTGTTTTTGCTCCTTACTACGTTGACTTCTGGCTTCCTGACCCCGGTTCGTCTGATTTTTCCCTTTTGGCATCCAAACCCTGGCTTCAGTTATTTACTACATTCTTGAACTGAGTTATTTTTTTTCTATTTCATTAAAGGTGTGATTTTAACTGCATTTTCTGTCTCCGCCTGGTTTATGGTTCCTGACATCCTTTCCACAGCTTAGGCAAGCCAACTATCTAATACACAACAGTGTAGGCCACCTACCTACAATCAGGCTACAGCTTCTTGTTTGCTCTAACTGCTACCATTGTCACCCCGTGCTCCATCATGCCCACTCCACACCCCATCCACCCACAGCAGACTCAAATAATTACACTGTGCATATACAGCTACATTCTAGCTGCTAAAAAGCAAGCAGTTGGCCATGCATGTGCAATTCATATTCCAAGCCAATCATGGGCAGCAAGAGCAAGAGGGCAGAGAATGGGCATTGGGCAATTCACCCATTCTATGTCTTACAATAGCACCGGGAGAGGGAGGCCCAGTTCTACATCCTTGCCCTGAATGCTGGGAGAACCATGCCAGGTAATGCTTTGCATAGTCAAAGTATTTCACAAGCCTGCCAACCCCCAAACCAATTGTATATACCTTTGCCATGCTCCACTCGGCAGCCATTGCAAATACCTTTTCAGCCACGGGGTCTAGGTGCACTTTGATGGAGTGGGCAAACTACCCCCCCCCCCCCCGATCCCAGACTTGCTGTGCCTTGTGTGGCTGTTAGATCTTATGTGTGTGGTATTAGGGTTAGTCAGTCAGTAGACACTGGTGTTGTAGGAGACAAGAGGGAAGTTGGTCTTATAGCAGCACCATGTTAAATTTAGATGCATTTTAGGGTGTGCCCCCCAAATATGTTCTTGTATAGAAGTATAAGTCTGATTCTGCTGGTGATGACTCTTTTCAAGACAGCGAGTACTTATGGAGCAGTGGTGCACCACTTCAGGTTGGTACCATGCTATCCAAAACGAATGCCTTTCCTTACACTTTAAACTTTATCTGAGAAGCTCTTCCTTCAGCCACAGCCGTGGTCTCCAAACTGCAGCCCAGGGGCCAGATGTGGCTCTTTGTTTCCTTTCCTGGCCCTTTCGGGTTCACTTTTCCTTCCACTGATGCCGAAAATGGGGCACTATTTCTGCTACCGACATCAACAATGGGGCATTATATTCCTCCCACTCACACCAATGAAGGGGCACTATTCCTCCCACTGACACCTATGATAGGGCACTATCCCCCCCCCCCCCAATACCAAAGTTGCATTTTTTAACTCCCACAGATGCCAGGACAATTTCTACTCCCAATGGCCACAGTCCCCCCCCGCCCTTTGGTTAGAAAGTTTGAAGACAGTTTGCTACAGTGTTCACAAAACTGTCAATATTAGGATATCAGCCTCGCTTTTATTCTTTCTTTCACTATAAACAGGATGCCAGGTTGCCTAAACGTCTTCCTAAAAAGAGATTTCCTCAATTAGTTGGGTAAAACATTTAAAAGAATATACTGGAGGTCAGATGAGATGATTGATGTTGACATGCCTATATCCTACTATGGATACATGAAAATGAAAACTATAGAATGGAACCGGGGGGGGGGGGGATATTGCGGTATGCAAATACAGAACTGCATAAATAAAAACAACTGAACATTTTTTTTTTTTTTATTTCACACAAAAAGAGGTCTTTGACATTCTTTCTTAAAAGCATAGAAGGATTGTGTACATGACAGATATGCAAGATTATCTATGATTTACACTTCACAGTAAAGATGTGGTAATGGGTCCCTCTATGCTTTTAACAAAGAATGTCAAAGACCCCATTTTTTATGATGTTTTAAGATGTTTTTATTTATGCGTTAGCTTTGAGTATTTGCATACCACAAATATCCCCCTTTTCATTTTCTGTGTTGTTGTTTATCATAGGCCAGAGGGAACACTCCACCCCTTCTTAAGGGCCTAATGTGACCTCTTTTTTGTGAAGGTTCTTATACTTCCAGGTCATGGTATAGCTATTAGTAGGTGTTGACTGCCTAAGGCCAGCCATAGATGGAGCGGTTTTCTTTCCTGAAATTACGGGTCCCAGGAAAGAAAACTGCTTGATTTCCTCATCAACACAGTCAGTGTTGATGGGGGAATCCGGAGCTATTGTGTTCTCCCGGCGGGGGAAGCCACCCCCATTGGTAGAGCACAGTGATTATTACTATAACAGCCTCTAGCAATAATCGCATGTAAAACACGACAAGCTTGTTTGTACCCAAGTTGATCAATCAACTTGGGTACATTCAGACTGCCCCCATACATGGTTTGAATCTCGGCCAGTTCCTGCTGAACTGGTCAAGAGTCGAACTGACTTTGGCCAGCTTTTTTTAATAGAAGGAATGTTTATTGGAGTAGTAAAACATTACACATGTATACGTTACATTAGTTTGACATAAAGGAGTAGTTTGACAGTGCTGTTACAGATCAATTCTGCACCACAGGAACCAGCCAACATGAATCAACTATCAATAAAACTTAGTACCCAATGCCAAATAGCAATATGTCACGAGGGCCACGTACCTGATGCGAGACTGAAGTAGTGGGGAGGCCTCCCTTGCACCTCAGGTCCTTGAAGCCTCTAGAGATGGAGACAGAGACTTGGTGGACACCGAGTGGCATGGGTGCCAGGGGTGCGGAGCACCGTGCAAGCCTTAGTCTGAGATCCGAGCCGAGGTCAAGTCCAGTTTGGCAATGAAGTATAAAAGGTAGGGCTGTTACTGATTAAAATTTTCGTGTTCGATAAATCGATTTTTTTTAATCGGTTAAACAACTAATTTTGATTAATTATAACGCACATACAGATCCAACTACTTTTAGCTGACGTCATGCATAGCTCCTCCCCCCGTACGCGTTACGTTCAATCAGAACTTCCTCAGAACTTCCTTAGTGGGGCGTCACATTTAAATAGCACCGTTGTGCATCAGGGGGACCGATGGAGAGCCAGAGACATCCATCACCAGTTGAGACAGCAAAGTGTGAGCTCTTTGAAAAAAAAGTGCCCTCATCATAAATGTTTCTTGATTGCTGGATAACCAATCAATGTCAGTTCATCGTCAAACTGACTTATAGCCAGGAAAGCCCTCAGATATGTTGATTTTCATAGCCAAGTCCAGTATTTAAATAGATGTTTATCTGAATACTTCGACCAGTGAGATCAATCAAATCGTTAGGATCTGCCTTCCTCAATTTATGATTTCACGGACATCAACATCACCAGACTCCTCCCCCCTTCCCTTTGTTAGCAGACGGAGGCACTTGGGGAAGGGGGGAGGAGTCCGGTGACGTCGATGTCCGTGACATCACCGGATCTCCAACGGAAATCCCTGAAGACCCGGAAGCCGGCGGAGAGGTGAGTACCCATCAAAAGAATTTTGATCGATCAAAAAAATGAATGATTAATTGAGGAATTAATCTTTAATTTTCTAAGCTCTAATAAAAGGGTTAATCAGAAGACGAACGGTCGAGATCCAAGCCAGGGTCGGTTCCAATCTGGCAGCTGAGTACAAAAGGGGTTAAGAAGTAGAATAATCAAGGTACAAATCTGAGGTCAATGGCAAGCAGCAATCAAGAGTAGTCAAATAGGTTTCCAGGTCACAACAAGTTCAGACAGATCACACACTAGCACAGGAACAAGGGGGGACTGAAGATAATCCAGAAATTTTGCAGTGTCTGGCCTGGGCTTATATAGGGAAGTTTGAGGTCACTTCCTGTGCGCCTCCTGGGCATTTTCCCGCCTTTTTCCATCAGGTTGAGGTCACTTCCTGTGCACCTCCTTGCCATTTTTCTGCCTTTCTCCATCGAGTCTTCTGCGCCAGTGCGGGTTGGAGCACTGAGGCGTCTTTGGCTCATGCTCAGGCATGGATTTCCTCTTGCAGCAAAGCGCCATTGGTGCATGCGTAGTAGGCCCTGGACTCTTACACAGAATATCTCTTCATCTGGGAGAAGGTTTATATTCAGAGCATCATGGCTAGTGGAGAATGCAACATACCTTCGAGCAACAATTCACCCCTACGGGGGTTCAGTATGGAAGAGTAGAAGCAAGGGGGGGGAGAGGGGGGACAGGAGAGGAGAAGGGGGGGACGAGGAAAAACCTGGTCTACGATAGGCCATGGGATATATTTCAGGCATCTAGAAGGCAAAAGGAGTATCTATCCATACCTGCAGATCGCTCAGCCAGTTACTATTACCATATCTCACATGTCCGAGTTGTTCATATCGTGAGGTGCCTAGCTTGTACCCAGGTTGCCCAGATTTTGTCAAATTTCTGAGGGCAGTTGCGCCCCATATGAGTAAGTTTGTATAGGGGTAGAACAGCGTTAATAAGTGCCCTCCACGCTGAGAGCTGGGGGGGGATCTGGGAGCTTCCATCTGGAGAGAATCGCCTTCCTAGCATAGTAGGCCACATAAAATATGAAGAGTTTAGTGTGTTTGGTAGTTACCAGATTGTCAGTGATGCCCAGTAGAAAGACAAGTGGGTCCCTGTCCAGAGAGAGGCCTGTAACCCCATTCATGCCAGCGACCGCTACCTGCCAGAAGGTTTGAATATGGGGGCACTCTCACACCATATGAATGAAAGTTCCCACCAACTGCCTACACTTGGGAAAGGTGTCATCCACACCCGGGTAAATCCTGGAGAGAGGGGAGTGTAGTACACTCGATGCAAAAATTTTAGTTGGACAAAGCGGTCCTTGGCTGCACAGCCGGTTCCCTAATGCGCATGCGCGAAGCGCGCTACGCTTTATTATTGGCCCGGCGGGGAAGGAGGGGGGGCCGAGCATCGCCATCTCCGGAAGTAGGGAGGGGGATCTGTCAATAACAGGTCCCCGTTCCTCCCTGCCCCCTAAAAGGTGCCAAATGTGGCACCGGAGGGGGGAGGACACAAATAAGCAGAACTTCCACTTTTGGGAACGCTTTAAGGTATTGATGTTGGTGTAAATGATCTGGTTCCTGGGCAGGCAGTTTCTACACCTCAGAGGATCTCCATGGTCTCCTTGGTGTCACGGTCTAGCCTGCAGATTTCTGTTTGTGAAATTCTTACCGCCTTGCTGCAGGGTTCTGCTACATCTGTGACTCCATTTCACATGTGACGTTTGGCTTCTTTGTTCACCTTTGGGCGTCGCCTGCTCCACTGTAGATTTATATAATTTTCCCTTCTATTACTTCCTGGGTCACCTCCCTATTTGCTTCCAATGCTCAGTGCAGTGCTCCTTGCCTGAGCAACTTCACAGTTCTCTAAGCTTGTCCCTTGTATATCCTCTACCTGACTACCCATGTACTGACCCTGGTTTCGTTTACGCCTATGCTTGTTCGTAACCCGCCTTGACCTCGGCTTGTCTCCTGGATTTCCCGTTGTCTCCTGCTACTTGTACTCTGCACCTGTATTTGGTCTTCGCATCCTTAGCTGGGTGTACCTTGGGAGCAGCGACCTGGTTCCAGCTTGCTGCAAGTCCATCCCCACCTTTAGGGGCTTGGAACCTGTAAGTGCATTACTTTATCAATTCAATAGTGGATGAGACATATGAGATACACGAGCTTACTTTGACCCCCCCCCCCCCGTAATAGGAGGTCTATTCTCTCTGGTAAGAGCACGTCTTTATATGTGGTGGCGGTGAATCCACAAGGTGGAGGGATTTTGTCTTTGGAACACAAGAAATATTTCACCTGTTTCACTGTTTATGAAATTAACACTTGGACTCACTGATCGATCGATTTGACTTTAGTGCAACACAGTTTATTTATGAATCCAAAAAAAGTAGCCAATACGTTTCCGGGGTCCAAGTGCCCCCTTCATCGGGGCTTGACTGGTAACAATGTGAACAAACCAGAAGTGAACTGGACCTACAATTGTATTTTTTCCTGTGTGAATCCCCGTACACATGGGCCAATTACCAGCCGAAATCAGCCAGTACAGTAGAAACCAGCTGACATTCGGTCCGTGTGTACGGGTCCTTGTCTGATAGAAGCCAAACTCATAACTGGCTTCTGTCTAACGAGAAAACCAGAAGCCAATGTGCATGTGATCAGCGCTTGCAGCCAATGGCTGTGAGCGCTGACCAGTGTGTTCAGCCGGGGGGAGGGGGGGGGCGATTTTGCCACATTATGGGGCCAATGGAGGGGGCCATGTATTGTAAAAATCTTGGATGAGAACCTTCTTCCCTCAGCCAAAACACTGAAAATGGATCATGGATGGGTCCTTCAGCTTGACAATGACCCAAGAACATACAGCCAAGACAGCAAAGGAGTGGCTCAAGAAGAAGCACATTAAGGCCATGGAGTGGCTAGACCTTAATCCCATAGAAAATTTATGGAGGGAGCTGAAATTTCGAGTTGCCAAGTGACAGCCAAGAAACCTTCAGCATTTAGAGAAGATCTGTAAAGAAGAGTGGACCAAAATCCCTCCTGAGATGTGTGCAAACCTGGTCACCAACTACAAGAAACGCCTGACCTCTGTAATCACCAACAAGGGTTTCTCCACCAACTACTAAGTCATGTTTTGCTTGGGGATCAAATACTTATTTTACTCATTGAACTGCAACTCCATTTATAACATTTGTATTGTGTTTTTTTCTGGATTTTTGGTTGATATTCCGTCTCTTTCGTATAAAATACACCTATGATAAAAATTATAGACCCTTCATTTCTTTGTAAAAGGGCAAACTTACAAAATCCACAGGGGATCAACTACTTATTTTTCCCACTGTATATATCATAGATTTTAGGTGCAATAGCTTTTGTGCAAACCAATCAATATACGCTTATTGAGATTTTTTTTTTTTTTTTTTTACAAAAATATGTAGCAGAATACGTATTGGCTTAACCGCTTAAGGACCAGCCTCGTTTTGGATTTTAGGTGTTTACATGTTTAAAACAGATTTTTTTTGCTAGAAAATTACTTAGAACCCCCAAACATTATATATGGTTTTTCTTCTAACACCCTAGAGAATAAAATGGCTGTCGTTGCAATACTCTTTTTTGCACCGTATTTGCGCAGAGGTCTTAAAAGCGCACTTTTTTTGGAAAAAATTCACTTTTTTGAATAAAAAAATAAGACAACAGTAAAGTTAGCCCAATTTTTTTTTATATTGTGAAATATAATGTTACGCCAAGTAAATTGATACCCAACATGTCACGCTCGAAAAGTGCACCCGCTCGTGGAATGGCGTCAAACTTTTACCCTCAAAAATCTCCATAGGTGACGTTTAAAAAATTCTACAGGTTGCATGTTTTGCGGTACAGAAGAGGTCTAGGGCTAGAATTATCGCTCTCGCTCTACCGGTCATTGCGATACCTCACATGTGTGGTTTGACCACCGTTTTCATATGCGGGCACTACTCGCGTATGCGTTCGCTTCTGCGCGCGAGCTCATCGGGACAGGGGGGTTTTAAGTGATCAAATACCACCAAAAGAAAGCTCTATTAGTGGAACAAAAAAAATGACATACATTTTATTTATATACAGCTTTGCATGATGGCACATTTGCAAGTTAACCGCTTCAGCCCCGGAAGATTTAGCTGCTGAATGAACAGGCCATTTTTTTGAGATTCGGCACTGCGTCGCTTTAACTGACAATTGCGCGGTCGTACGGCGTTGTACCCAAACAAAATTGATGTCCTTTTTTTCCCACAAATAGAGCTTTCTTTTGGTGGTATTTGATCACCTCTGCGGTTTTTATTTTTTGCGCTATAAACAAAAAGAAAGCGACGATTTTGAAAAAAACGCAATATTTTGTACTTTTTGCTCTAATAAATATCCCCCTTTTTATTTCTTAAAGCAAATTTTTTTCTCAGTTTAGGCCGATATGTATTCTTCTAAACATTTTTGGTAATAGAAATCACAATAAGTGGTATATTGATTGGTTTGTGCAAAAGTTATAGCGTCTACAAAATAGGGGATAGATTTATAGCACTTTTATTATAATTTTTTTTTTTACTAGTAATGGCGGGGATCTGCGATTTTTATCGGGACTGCGACATTATGGCGGACACATCGGACACTTTTGACACTATTTTAGGACCATTGGCATTTATACAGCGATCAGTGCTATAAAAATGCACTGATTACTGTAAAAATGTCACTGGCAGGGAAGGGGTAAACACTAGGGGGCGATCAAGGGGTTAAATGTTTTCCCTAGTGTGTGTTCTAACTGAAGGGGGGAAGGGACTGTCTAGGGGAGATGACAGATCGCTGTTTATACTTTGTATGAACACACGATCAGTCTCTTCTCCCCGCAGAGAACCGGGATCGGGTGTTTACACACACAGATCCCGGTTCTCGGTATGTCACGAATGTTCGCGGGAGCCCGGCGGTCACTGCGACCAACGGGCACTCGCACCAGCAACGGGTGCGAGCAGCAGGCGCGCCCCTAGTGGCCACAGGACGAAGCGACGTAACATAGCGTCGTTTCGGCCAGCCGTGCCGTTCTGCGGCAGTGAAACCACAGCGGCTGGTCGGCAAGTGGTTAAAGTAACGCAGTGCCGTATCGCAAAAAATGACCTGGTCATGAAAGGGGGGGGGGGGGTAAATCAAGTGGCTCCATAACAATTTAAAATAAGAGACTCGTGCATTTATTTTGTATAGTCTGAAAATATTCCAATTCTTAGGGTAGCACCACCAGCTGCAACTGGTCCTCTTAATGTTCCTATTCAAAAAGAAAGGCCAAAAACTTTGTAACATTACCGATTCCGTCCGAATAGGGCCTCTCTCCATTTCCATTATCCAATTTATTTTCTTTATCTTAATTAAAACACCAAAACAGCCTGCTTCCAAGTCTACTTAAACAACATCGGTCTAAGTGTCTTTAAAATATCAATTATTCCCTTTTATATCTAGTAAAATTGCATTAAGCAGTGCGCCTCCTAGGCTAGCGAGGAAGGGGAAACTGGATTAATTAAGTGATTTGCTTTCCAAATATATATTAAAGCTCTTCTAGTTGCAGCGGAAAGCTGTGATCTTTGGGGCCCCGGCGAGCCAAGCGCTCGATCCGTTTACAACGGTACTTTATTAAGCACTTTGTGACAAGCTGTAAGAAAAAAATAAATAAATAAATAAAAAGAAGGTGATGGATGACGCCCATTGTGTAGTGACATTTTCAGGGCAGGAGGCCAAAGCCGGGCCTCACCTGCGATGTGTGACACCATAAAATAATATATTATGACATTCTGGAAATTGTGCTGAATTAAAAAAAAAACACAAAATGTTGCTTTATTTGCACTCGCAGGAAAAGACCAGCAGGAAGAGGGAAGAGCTTTTCCTGTGACAACACTGAAGAAATGACACTTTGCTACAATGTAAAGTAGTGAGTGTACAGCTTGTATAACAGTGTAAATTTGCTGTCCCCTCAAAATAACTCAACACACAGCCATTAATGTCTAAACCGCTGTCAACAAAAGTCAGTACACCCCTGAAGGAAAATGTCCAAATTGGGCCCAAAGTGTCAATATTTTGTGTGGCCACCATTATTTTCCAGCACTGCCTTAACCCTCTTGGGCATGGAGGTCACCAGAGCTTCACAGGTTGCCACTGGAGTCCTCTTCCCCTCCTCCATGATGACATCACGGAGCTGGTGGATGTTAGAGACCTTGCGCTCCTCCACCTTCCATTTGAGGATCTCCCACAGATGCTCAATAGGGTTTAGGTCTGGAGACATGCTTGGCCAGTCCATCACCTTTACACTCAGCTTCTTTAGCAAGGTAGTGATCGTCTTGGAGGTGTGTTTGGGGTCATTATAATGTTGGAATACTGCCCTGTGGCCCAGTCTCTGAAGGGAGGGGATCATGCTCTGATTCAGTATGTCACAGTACATGTTGGCATTCATGGTTCCCTCAATGATCTGTAGCTCCCCAATCCTGGCAGCACTCATGCAGCCCCAGACCATGACACTCCCATCACCATGCTTGACTGTAGACAAGACACACTTGTCTTTTTACTCCTCACCTGGTTGCCGCCACACACGCTTGTCACCATCTGAACCAAATAAGTTTATCTTGGTCTCATCAGACCTCAGGACATGGTTCCAGTAATCCATGTCCTTAGTCTGTTTGTCTTCAGTAAACTGTTTGCGGGTTTTCTTGTGCCTCAGCTTTAGAAGAGGCTTCCTTCTGGGACAACAGCCATGCAGACCAGTTTGACCCCCCACCCCTTCAACCTCTGCAGCAATACTGGCAGCACTCATACGTCTATATCCCAAAGACAACTTCTGGATATGACGCTGAGCACGTGACCTCAACTTCTTTGGTGGACCATGGCGAGGCCTGTTCTGAGGGGAACCTGTCCTGTTATACCGCTGTATGGTCTTGGCCACCGTGCTGCAGCTCAGTTTCAGGGTCTTGGCAATCTTCTTATAGCCTAGGCCAGTGATGGCGAACCTTGGCACCCCAGATGTTTTGGAACTACATTTCCCATGAAGCTCATGCACTCTGCAGTGTAGTTGAGCATCATGGGAAATGTAGTTCCAAAACACCTGAGGTGCCAAGGTTCGCCATCACTGGCCTAGGCCATCTTTATGTAGAGCAACAATTCTTTTTTTCAGATCCTCAGAGAGTTCTTTGCCATGAGGTGCCATGTTAAACTTCCAGTGACCAGTATGAGAGAGTGAGAGCGACAACACCAAATTTAACACTCCTGCTCCCCATTCACACCTGAGACCTTGTAACACTAAGGAGTCACATGAGGGAAAATGGCTAATTGGGCCCAATTTGGACATTTTCACTTAGGGGTGTACTCACTTTTGTTGCCAGCAGTTTAGACATTAATGGCTGTGTGTTGAGTTATTTTGAAGGGACAGCAAATTTACACTGTTATACAAGCTGTGCACTCACTACTTTACATGATGTAATTTCTTCAGTGTTGTCACATGAAAAGATAGAAGAAAAGATTTACAAAAATGTGAGGGGTGTACTCACTTTTGTGAGATACTGTATAAGCCGCCTCTCCTTTTCAGGCGCTTAATGTATGCCAATGATGGAAGTCACTGTATAAATGAATCCTTAAGGAACCTCAGACCTGGTCACACAGTCTACTTACAAGAGCAAAGTTTCAACAGGAGTTGGAAAAACAAACACTTGTCCTTCACCCTCTATGGGTGCCACAATGTCAACGCTATTTCCTTGCCTTGCCTGATGTACGTTTCGTCTAAACAGACATCTTCTGTGAGGCAGTAGCTACTGTGTACAATATTGTGAGCGCTGCTGTTGATTTCATTTTATGTATTTATTATATAATAAAGCGGTATTCCAGCCACAAACATTTTTTTAAAAAAAGTCAGCAGCTACAAACACTGTAGATGCTGACTTTTAATAAGGACACTTACCTGTCCAGGGAGCCCGCGATGTCCCCCCTCCCCCCGGGGGCTGTCCGGCCATCAGATCGGTGCAGGCATCACCATAGTAACTAAAGGAGACCGGCAGTGGAGCCTTCAGGCTTCACCGCCAGTTTTCTACTGAGCAGCGCTTTCTGAATGGCCCCGTCATCTTCTGGGACACACAGGTCCCAGAAGGCAACAGGGGAGAAGAGGATATGACGCACTGGGCCGTGGCGAGGCTGGGACAGAAGTACACTATGTACTTCATAAAAGGAAAGAAAAAAAAAAAACAATTATTCAAAATCGATTGGTGGTGGGGTCATCTTTCCTTTAAGATAAAGTTGTAAAAGTGGGTGGAACTCCACGTTAACATGTCAATTTACAAATATGTTGTGTACACTAAGCGCAGTTTTGTCACTATATACATTCAAACATTATACTACAGTCATGGTCATACAATAGTGATCTCAACCCCTTCACGCCGACGTAATGCAAATATGCGGCCTTCAGCTTCAAGGATTGTACTGGGGGGGATACCCACAGCTTTAGAATGACTGAAGGCCGAGGACATTATGCACCTGCAATGTCGCCGATGCCTAATTAATTACTCAGTAAGGGCTGGGGGGAGATGTAAACATAAACAGAGTACTATGCAGCATTGCCAAATATGGCCGCAGTGGTGAACTACAAACACATCTCATCCCCCCTTGTTCCTGCTAATCTCCACTTTAAAAGTGACCATGCATGCTAATCTGTATCTGCAAAAAAGCCTGCCCATATTACCTCACTACATCTCCAACCACACTACTAACAGCCACCAGCCCTGCAAATGTGTAACAACTTGTGCCCTCACTTAAAGCGAACCTGTGGCCAAGCTATGGACATTCAAGTCTTTAAATATTCCTAACCGGTGCGTTTTTCAGTGGGAATGCGGGGGAATGCAGTTCGAGCACCTTCGACACTCAATTTATATAATGCCAAGGAATGCTGGTCTGTGCTGGAGAGTCTATTGATGCTGGACCTGGCTACTGGGACATCTATTGTTGCTGGCGGGGTTCTATTGTTGCTGGGGGCTATTTTGTTGGCAGGGGTCCATTGTTGCTGGGGGGGACTATTGTTGCTGGTAGGTCTATAGTTGCTGGCAGAGATCTATTGTTGCTAGAGAGATCGATTGTTGCTGTGAGTGATCTTGTTTTGCTGGTGGGGTCTATTGTTGCTGCGGGTGTTCTTTTGTTGCTGGTTGCAGGGGGACCTATTTTACTGTCTTTTATTAACAAATTGCATACAAACTTAGCACTAAAAAGGATACTTGGTTCTGTATTCTCTAAAAGGGGGCGGTACTATGAGATGGGTAGGGGGTGGGACCCAGGGATGGTGTTCAGAGGTGGGTAGGGGGTGACTTGAATCAGGTTAGTACCTGCACCTATTCTCTGAGGAAAAAAAAGCCCTGTTCCTAACAAGTAAAACATCTTTAAACTAACCCACACTGACCTTTGTAGCTGCAAGCACTGTGCAAGAATTCATCCTTAAAGTTTACAGAAAATAATTAATTTTGTTCACTTAGCAGCTCAACTTTTTCTGCTCCCTGGTCCCAGGGTACCTACTTTGTGTTTGCATGACATATTAGAAGACTAGAATGCTAAATCACAGATGGAAGGGGGAAGCAGGATGATCTGAGCTGCTGAGCCACTGTGGAAAGGATGGGACAGGGAAGCTGAGCTGCTGAGCCAGAGCCAGGAGGAGGGAGCAATGGGGGCTGAGGTGATAAAGCATTGCTGGGAATGGGGAGTAGAGGGAGATAAGCTGCAGAGTCACTACTGGGAGTTGGAGCTGCCAAGAGAATGACCTCAGTGTTTCCACTGTGAATTTCGAGATTGAATAGCTTCACAGTGACTGAAGCTACAGAGGCCAGTGAGGACTTGCTGTAAAACTCATTTACTGTTTCAGAATATGTATATACCCGAATGCCCCTAGCCTGGTTAAAAATTCACTTTAAAAGTTACAGAAGGGGAATATACCTCTTACACCCCAAGTACTAATGGCCATTGTTTTCTCCTCTTGCCATCCAGATTCCCAATAAATATAACAGTCGTTGGTGTTCCTCCTTTCTGTAGCACCCTCTAGTGTGCTAGAGTAGGATTTTTGTTAGAGTAGGTAAATTGTTAGGCTTGTGTTTTATCTGGGTCAGGGAGAGTGACTCAGTGAGGCTGGTGTGACTCATAGGCAGCATCTGTAATACCTCCCCCCCTACTTCTAGAAACTTGCAGAAGATTCTAGAAGAATGGAAGTGGAGGTGAGGAGGAGCTGCCTGGAATATTCTGAGGGCCCTGACCAATCCCCAACAGATGAGTTGGGTCAGCCCAGCTGGGGCAGTGGAGTTCGGGTGGAAGCTGTTGAAGGAGTGTTAGGCTGTTGGTGGCCCTTGAGGGTAACCCCCAAGTCTGGGTGGGGGGGTGACCTCGGGCCTGGGCTCAGGTGCAGAGAGTACCCTCTTTTTTTGCAAACATGGGTGTCCTGACCAAAGTAGAGGACAGGAGTACACTGCCGCGTAATTATCCAGGGAGGAAGACAGCCAGGTGAGCTGGTGAGTGTTACAGTTGGGAGGGGACTGAGAGGCAGCCTGGGAGGACTGGGAGAGAGCGGTCTGGGATGGATGCAGAGTTAGTCTGGGAGGACTGTGGGGTCTTAGCCAGGAGGGCTGGAAAAAGGGGGCAGCTAGGTGGGCTGGTAGTGCCTGAAGAGGTGGTGCTTGGATCAGTAGCCACAAGCTGGGCACTAGGACTTTTGCTACACAAACAAGGGGCCTGCGGTCCCTGCCTGTAAAGGGCTTATGCCATTGATTTGACTGAGCCTTTTGTCACTGTGCCAGCTGGTCCTGGGAGTTGTTCTGCAATCAAGCTGTGTGGCTCCTTAGGGGGTGCGCTACATCTTTTTTTAGAGGTTCATATACAACCCAATAAAACTTGTATCTGACACTTTGTTTTCTGTAAATATTCCTTTTAATAGAAACCATTGAACCAGAAAATTCCTCTTTTGTGCCTATGGAGCGTTTTGGACAAGCCAACCACTGTTCCTGCCTTTCCATATAGCATATAGTGGATCTTCTACTCCAGGCTTCCATCCCTACGAGAAGTTGGAAATGGAAACTGTAAGGTGGATGGCGAAGGCTGCTGTACATTGTTCTTGAAAATCACTTTGACTGTCCACTAATGGTTTATAAGGAACATTAGTCAATGGACGAGGAAAAAGAAAGAGAAATAAATAGCACCTGATTCCCATCCACATTAATGCAAATCGGACAAGGGGAAAAATTAAAAACTGCTAGAGGCAAGGAGCGTTGAGGTGATTCATCAAGGAGCGTCAGTCCAGGTTGTTCTTCTCACGGCTCCCATAATACTCCTATCAGCATTTGATAAATCACCCAGAAGTAATGGATGACCCGTTACATTATTATTAGCTCAGTGACCCATCCTGGGATTGCAGAAGAATGTCCATAGGAGGTCATGTTACTTGGTCTGCCATTAATAATCCAATAATTTTAACTTCACGTGTTAGCTGCAGACATTAGTGAGGTGGATGAGGTTTTGCATGTATTACCTAACCTTGACTATTGGGTCCATATGGTCATGTATATACTAATGAGGTTCTACAGTAAAGGGAGGACTTCTGCTCATAGTTTGAGCTTTAACGGCTTTAGTCACTTTGCAAAATTGTCTATGCAACATACAAGAAATGTATGTTCCACAGCAGTGTATGGGCTCATTCTTTGATTCTGGGTTTGGTAGCATGGCCGGGACAAGGGGTGGACAGAAGGGACGGCTGCCCTAGGCGTAGCAGATATTGTAGGGATGGGGGCGCTGCACGTTCCTTGTACTATAAGTCTGACAGGAGTACTGACAGCGGCATCACTACTTCTGTCAGCCCAGTGCTGGAAGCACAAAGGAAAGGAGGAGAGAGCCAGTGGAGACTGGTGGTTTTTTGTTTGGGGGCAGCAAACAACCCCCCCAAACAAACCCCCCTTGCCATTTCCCCCCTGTTGCTCAATCACCACCCCACTCGTCCCTCGCCCGCCAGGCCCCCCTCCAGCCCCGCTCCTACCCCATCCAGGTTGGGGCTTCAATGGCTTCTCCCCCTGCATCTCCTCCCGAGTCCTAGCAGTCACTTCTCCTTCCGGCCAATCAAGACTTAGGACTCGCGACCAATTGAGTCTCAGGACCCGCTTCCTTAATGTTCGGAAAGAGAAGCAGGAAGACAATAGCGAATATTAATTCACTATTGTCACCCAGCTGGGTGGGCTCGGGCTCAGTGCCCTGAGGCTCTAATTGACTTCAAAAAAGGGAGGGCTCGGTGCACAGTGCTCTGCGCCCTGAGCCCACCCTTTTTTGAAGCCAATTAGAGCCTCAAACTTTAATCACATGCTTAAAAAAACAAAACACCCCATTCTAATCCATATGTCTACGCCCTGCATGTAGATAAGGGAGCCGGACGTATGGAGCGGCCACCACTGGTGGGAGGTGAGCGAAGACCATGGTCTATGTTAGTCCAATCCAGCAGTGGCGGCTGGTGCACAATCTTCTTGGGGGGGGGTGGACTGTGGCCTCCCCAGCCAGCCACCCAGCCACCCCCCTGCCCCCCCAGTCAGTCAGCCATTGCCGCCCATCATTCGATCACCACATCGCTCGTCCCTCGCCTGCCAGGCCTCCTGCAAGCCCTGCAATACCCCATCCAGATAGGGTCTTCAGCGGCTTCCTCCCGCGTCTCCTCCTGAGTGGCAGCAGTCATTTCTCCTGAGTGCCAATCAGGACTTAGGCCTCGCGGCCAATCGGGTCTTAGGAGAAGCAGGAAGACAATAGCGAATAATAAATCGCTATTGTCACCTAACTGGGTAGGCTTGGGGCTCAGTGATCTGCGTCCTGAGCCCACCTTTTTTGAAGCCAATTAGAGCCTCAGGCTCTAATCACAAATCCGGTGCCCTGCATGTAGATAAGGGGGCTGGATGCATGGATAGTGGCGCCCCTGCGCCCCCTATGAATAAACATGGATATTGGCTAAAATGGATGGAGGGCCATCATACCTAGGGTGGGACTGTTCTCTACCTTAGTGCCGCTACAGACCCACCCTTGAGGGTTTTTCTCTTTTACTGCGCCCCGTATGGAGCGGCCGCCAATGGTGGGAGGTGAGCGATGACCACGGTCTGTGTTAGTCCTGTCCAGACCACGGTCACCGCTTACCTGCCGCTGTGCCGCCCCGATCATCAACAAGCCGCTCTTGTTAGGACATGTGGCCTGGCTGGCCCCCCGGCCCACTGGGCAAATGCCGATGTGCCCTATGGCCAGTTTAGGCCTGGTAACGGCTGTAGAAAGCAGACACAGAAATGTTCAGAATCAAACCTTGTTTCTTTCATAAATTTGCCCCTTAGTATGCAAATAATAGACCACTATATGGAAACAGGTCGCCCTTCATAAATACTAGGTACTCCGCCATGTACAGTACTCGTTACATGATGTCTTGACGTGGAGTTAAAAAAAAAAAAAAAAATCAAAATTTATTTTACATGCATTTTTCATCCACTCAAGTGGAATGATTCTCCAATTGTGTCTATATTATTATATCAAACATATGTTTACACGTTGATAGCAATTTACCTTTCATACGCAGCCAGCCGCCGGCTCCCGTCCCCGCCAGAAAGTGACTCGTCAATTACAGATTGTGAAAAACTCATTTGCCTTTTGGTTAGCTCAGAATTGGTTTCGCAAAATGAGATTTTAATTTCAATTTGTGTAACTGTATCCCTTTTCACTCCCGGAAAAAAAAAAAAAAAAAAATTAAAAAAACCCAACTGGTCTAGCCAGCGAGCTGGTAGTGCTTTACAGAAAGCAGAGAGAGAGGGGCCGATCGTATTCTCGCAGTGATGAAATCCTTCCCAAAAATCTCTTGTCGCTCTTTGAATACATTGACATACATCAAGAAGAACCAATTTACAGCTGGAAATATATTTTGCTGTGCTCTGAAGTCCTCGGCTATTGAGGACGGGCGAAATTGTGGCACTTTATAAAGTTCGGTGACAGTCGAAATGTTTGTGACTTTTTTCACCTTTTTTAGGAGGAACTGTCAAGCCGGTTTCTCTTGCAGAATGTAACTGCCATTAAGAAAAAGAAAAAATACCGGTAAGACATTTTTATCTTTTATTTCAAAGATCTAATTTGATATTTGCTGGATAGATACAGAGCTAGAATAAAAAAAATAAAATATTTGCATTTGGTTCAAAGTACACTTCAATCAAATAGAAGAATCGGGCGCTTAAATTGAGTCACAGGCCCTACTGATTGGCATTCCTCTTCTCCACCAGACAGCCCCTGAATTTAAAGTACTCCCAGCATCAAGTTCACACTATATTACCAAAAGTATTGGGACGCCTGCCGTTACACGCACATGAACTTCAATGGCATCCCAGTCTTAGTCCGTAGGGTTCAATATTGAGTTGGCCCGCCCTTTGCAGCATCGGGTTGAGGTCAAGTTCCTCCCCTCCACCCCAAACTTGCTCACCCATGTTTTTATGGACCTCGCTTTGTTCACTGGTCCACCGAGCGCCGCGGCCAGCCTACAATATAGTTTTATTGCCTAATTTGGACTCTGTGTGTTTACTGCCTGCCACACCATGCTGCACCTCGCTCACAAGCTCATCCCTACTTAGCATGCTGCACTCAGTATAAAAAGATACACTATATTACCAAAAGTATTGTGACCCCTGCCTTTTAATGCACATGTGCATCCCAGTCTTAGTTCGTAGGGTTCAGTATTGAGTTGGCCCACCCTTTGCAGCATCAGGTTGAGGTCTACACTCTGTGCAGGCCAGTCAAGTTCCTCCCCTTCACCCCAAACTCGCTCACCCATGTCTTTTTTGGACCTTGCTTTGTGCACTGGTGCGCAGTCGTGTTGGAACAGGAAGAGGACATCCCCAAACTGTTCCCGCAAAGTTGGGAGCATGAAATTGTCCAAAATATCTTGGTGTGCTGACGCCTTAAGAGTTCCCTTCACTGGAACTAAGGGGACCAAGCCCAACCCCTGAAAAACAACCCCACACTGGAATATACTGTAGGAAGACGATATGCACTATATTACCAAAAGTATTGGTCCGCCTTCCTTTACATGCACATAAACTTTAATGGCATCCCAGTCTTAGTCCGTAGGGTTCCGTATTTAGTTGGCCCACCCTTTTCAGCTATAACAGCTTCAACCCGTCTGGGAAGGCTGTCCACAAGGTTTAGGAGTGTGTCTATGGGAATGTTTGACAAAAATATCCAGATGCATACTCCATTGGGAATCTATCCAAAAAATCCTACATGAATGGTACCTTACACCCTCTAAACTAGCACGGATTTATCCTAACACCTCTAACTTAAGTTGGAGGAACTGTGGACACCCTGGTACGTCCTTATATATATGGTGGACCTGCCGGTAATTGCTCCCGTCTGGCCTCTCCTTTCCAGGTTTATAACCTCCATTCTCTCAATCCCTGTCCCCCTCTCTCCGCAGATGGTCCTGTTGGGTTTGGAAATCGATTCCTGGTCTCCAACCATGTCCACCGTCCTATCACATGTACTTATTGCCACCAGACTAGCAATAGCTAGGAACTGGAAATCTCTCAAACCACCTTCTATTACGGAAATGATCTCTATTCTCAATACTCACTGTCTAATGGAATATATGCACGCTAAGGCCCACCTTGGGACCTCCAAATTCTACAGAAACTGGGGTCCTTGGATCAATCATCCCAAGTGCCTATCTCTCGACTAAACTGTCATCCCTCTAATAAGTTCCAACTATTGCCTATCATTCGATAACCCAACAGGACCACCTTTCTTTTATTTCTTCTATTTCTTTTACTTTTATCTAGACTATAACATCTTATGATATACCGTTTTACATTACATTACTTATTACTTTATTCCCAGCTTTTACAGTTCATGAACTGTCTACTGTGTTCGCTAAGATTGAAACAGTTGGCAAGTTATTGTAAGCCAACCAGGTCTTCCATAACGTACATTCATATATTGTTTAAACTGTTTGTTTTACCTATGAACAATAAGTGATTTGTGGCTGTATTACGTGATAAAATTTGAATAAAGCTTCAGTTAAAAAAAAAAATATATATATATATATATATATATATATATATATATATATATATATATATATATATTGTAGAAAGGTTCAACGCAACTTATTCAGACACACCCATCTGGAGCTACCTATGAACTGTGACAGTGGTCTGGAAACTTGAAGATGTGGAAGAGCGGAATGCGGCTTGGCCAGTCCGCACCCAAAGAGGAGGCTTCCTGAGAAGACGTTGATGTAGTCCCTGCACTGTCCCTACTCCCTACTCCTCTGCAGCCTTTTCCTACCTGTAAGCACTGTCCCTGCCAGAACATGTCCCAATGCTAGCTACTCGTAAAAAATGAGCCAAACCCGGGAGCCAGAATCTTAAATAGACTCTGCCTGACCCAAGATTGCCACTGGAGTCACATGGGGCACCAGCATCCAGTCGGACAGCTGTCTCCTTGTGACCACAGGAAGTCATAGAGGAACCAAATTCCTCAGAGCTTACTTCCCCTTCAGCATTGCCACATCGGTTGAGCGCCACCTGCAGTAGGGAGTACAGACTTCACCTGCCTACAAACTGAACTGCCCTGGATTCAGTTTGTGCAGGGTTTGGTAAACTTTAAGGAACTCCATTGAAACCAATAGACATCAAATCTATCGAATCAAAATGGCACATTGTTGGGACTAATAGGCACAAAGTTCTCAAAAAATAGCATGGGGGTAGGAAACATGTACCAGTGCAAAAAAAAAAAAAAAATGCTCAAGAGCAGAGATTTTTCTCACACTTACCAAAGAAACATGTTTTTAAATTGCTGGCAAATGACATTTCCCTTTTGGCTTCTATTTAAAAAAAAATATGTTGATGAGGACAAGGGCCTCTTCCCACAACCCTGATTGGTGGTTGTGGGGGTCTGTGGGCAGGGGGCTTATTGGAATCCTGGAAATCCCTTTTAAAAATAAAGGGACCTCCAGATACTGCCCCTCCCAAAATGTAAACAAGTAAGGTAACTGTACAAAAAAGAATGTATCCTAGAGATATATTAATGGGAAAAATCCCCCAAAGGGGGAGGTAGATAAATGCAGTAATTAAAGAAGAGTGGTTCTTTATAAAAAATGTACTACCGTACAACAGTTTACATGAAGGTTAAAATATGAGCTCTGAAAGGGGCATACCCACAAAATGCAAATATTGCAATTACAAAAATGTGCATAGCATTACGTAGCGAACATGTCTAATATATAAAAAAAAGCTGACGCGTGATGAACCATTTTGTTAGGGTCTTCTTCAGAGGGTAAGTTTGTGTCTTTCCCATGCTATATGTATCCTAGAAAAAGACACCCAAAAGTCCTTTATTAAAAAAAAAATCCCCCAAAAATGCTGCTTGTAAATTCATTGTCAATCATGCGATGCATATTAGCACATTATGGCTTTACCCTGCGGGATAAAAAAAAAAACTGGTTTACTACTGCCCCTATATAACACAGTGCCTCTTTGTCACAGTGCCCCATACATCACAGTGCCCCTTTATGTTATGGTTCTCCCCGTATAATCATAGTGCCCCTTACATCACAGTGTTCCTTTATGTTATGATTCCCCTTATTAACACAGTGCCCCTTACATCACAGTGCCCCTTTATGCTACGATGCCCCTTATTATCACAGTGCCCCTTATTATCCCAGTGCCCCCTACATCACAGTGCCCCTTTATGTTATGGTGCCCCTTATTATTATAGTGCTCCTTACATCACAGTGCCCCTTTAGGTTACAATGCCCCTTATTATCACAGTCCCCCTTAATGTAACGATGCTCCTTATTATCACGGTGCCCCATTATATTATGATGCTCCTTATTATCACAGGGCCCCTTACATTACAGTTTCCCTTTTTTTAACACAGTGCCCCTTATATCATGCTACCCCTCTATATTACAGTGCCCCTTCTTATCAGAGTGCCCATTTTATTGCAAACCTCCCCTGCACAGTCCTACCTTCAGCAGGGCAGAGGCACTTACCATCCTGAGGTGTTCTATCTTTATTCTCCTAAACCAGGGAATCGCTAAATGGCGGACCGTGGTCCAGACCCGGACCAAGTTTCAGTCCTGTCTGGGCCGCGGGTTGCCAATTAACAGCCGTGAGTACGCTCTTGAGTCCCCCGCCTGGCCTTCATCCTCCAAGCAGCGCGGGAGTTGGGAGGTGCTCCAGATCTGGATGCAGGGCAGGAGCTGCCCAACTTATTATGTTAACAAGGGGATGATTGCCCCCTTGTTAATTTGCAAAGATTCCCCGTCTCCATCCCAAATTGCAGCGCCTCCTGCCCCCTGCCTCTGCTGTGAGGATGACAGCGATGGCCGGGCGGGAGATTCAAGAGAGTACACGCAACTGTTATTTGGTGGCCACGGTCCAGACAGGACTGAAACTTGGTCCGGGGTGTGGACCGCGATCCGCCCATTTAGTGATACCTGGTTCAGGAGAATAAAGCCTTCTTAGATCAGAAGGTATTCACATGTCTCATTCCATCAAATATCCCGAAAATAAGAGGGTTGCTCCTCATTTCAGGATAGTGGGCGGAGCCATGCAAATCATTCCTTTATGCCCCATCAGCCAGATCTAGCAAGTAAAGCCCTTTACTTTTTGATGTTCGTTCAGCAAGACTTGTTTGTAGACTTGTTGAGTTGGATTCCACCACTTTTTTTTTTTCCTTAGGATTTAACAAAGATGCTCACAGAGTTTTATTACATTTTTTCCTCCCCAGAAACCTGCTGCTTGTCAAGTGGATTGTATTAGTGTTTTCTCCCTACGGCCACAAGGCTGACCTTTGCATTATGTCTTGAAATAGCACGGCTAGGCCTTTAGGACATCGTACCTTAGCAAAACGATTATAGTTCAAGGCTTGGCTCCGTCTTCATCTTCAAACCCCCATGAGTCTTATCTGGAGAACTTAAAGGTGAACGAAAAATCTGCTTGTATTCACAGATTTAGGAAACGATACACTTTACTGAGGGGCTGAGAGGAAATGGAAAGATGTCCGCCAACAGAGAAAGGCCACCGGAGATCCGGAGAGACCGCAAATGTCCCATTAGGCGGGCAACTTTTTTTTTTTTACTTAAATCCTAAAGCACGGCTAATGCTTTGTTGATAAAGTAATGCCATGGTGTATATGCGATTAACCTTTTTCCGGGATACTCTTCTCACTGTAACTTGAAATTTTTACTTTTTTTACTCAAAGGTCACTATTTATTTATTTTTATTAATATTTTTCTTATTATTTATTTATTTGAATTATACATATTATTTATTTATTATTTTTATTTATTTTTTATTAATATGTGTCTTATTATTTATATATTTATTCATTTATATTAATTATACATATTATTTATTTATTTATTATTTTTATTTATTTTTATTTTTATTTATTTATTTTTTTGTTTTAGATTATACATATTATTTATTTATTATTTTTATTTATTTTTTATTAATATGTGTCTTATTATTTATATATTTATTCATTTATATTAATTATACATATTATTTATTTATTATTTTTATTTATTTTTATTCTTATTTATTTATTTATTTATTTGTTTTAGATTATACATATTATTTATTTATTATTTTTATTTATTTTTTTATTAATATGTGTCTTATTATTTATATATTTATTCATTTATATTAATTATACATATTATTTATTAATTTATTATTTTTATTTATTTTTATTTTTATTTATTTATGTATTTATTTATTTGTTTTAGATTTGCAACAACTGCTTAAGTTCTTAACCACTTCAGCCCCCCGGACCATTTGGCTGCCCAAAGACCAGAGCACATTTTTTGCGATTTCGGCACTGCATATCTTTAGCTGACAATTGTGTGGTCGTGCGACGTGGCCCCCCAAACAAAATTGACGTCCTTTCCCCCCCCCCCCCCACAAATAGAGCTTTCTTTTGGTGGTATTTGGTCACCTCTGCGGTTTTGAGGTAGCCTCAATTTTGAAAAAAAAAACGCATTATTTTTTACCTTTTGCTATAATAAATATCCCCAAAAAATATATATTAAAAACGTTTTTTTTTTCCTCAGTTTAGGCTGATACTTATTTTTCTACATATTTTTGGTAAAAAAAAAAATCGCAATATTTTTTGGTATTTGATCACCTCTGCGGTTTTTATTTTTTGCGCTATAAACAAAAATACAAAATAACGACAGTTTTGAAAAAAACGCATTATTTTTTTACTTTTTGCTATAATAAATATCCCCCAAAATATATAAAAAACTTTTTTATTTCCTCAGTTTAGGCTGATACTTATTCTTCTACATATTTTTGGTTAAAAAAAAAAATCGCAATATTTTTGGTTTGCACAAAAGTTATAGCGTCTACAAAATAGGGGATAGTTTTATGGCATTTTTATTAATATTTTTTTTTTTTTTACTAGTAATGGCAGCGATCTGCTGCCATTACTGCCATTACTGCCATTATTCTGGTAACTCTATGGAGATAATGCCTGCAATTATAATTTTAAGCAGCAACAGATATTTTTTGGGGAAAAAAAAAGTCAAACCCTATTAGTAAAAGTTGAATACTTTAAGTACCCCCCGCAGTGTTATATTCTTTGTTCCAACCCCTGTAATTGTCACTGCCGGCTTATCTTGCATGTAATTGTGGATACAAATATAACTAAAGTAATGTAAAATAAAAAAAGGAATTTTTACTCAAAGGTCACTATTTATTTATTTTTTTTTCTTATTATTTTTTTTTTATTATTTATTATATTTATTATTTATTAATTTGTTTATGTATTATTTGTATTTATTTTTTTAATATATTTATTTTTAAATTTGCAACGACTTCTTAGGAGCTTAAGATAGCAAGCGAAAGTTCCTCAATAGCTACTTTATATATGATCTTTCTATGGTATATTCTGGTAACTCTATGGGATTAATGCCTGCAATTATAGTTTTAAGCAGCTACAGATATTTTTTTTGTGAAAAAAAAGTCAAACCCTATTAATAAAAGGTGAACATTGTAAGTACCCCCTCCCCCGCAGTGTTATATTCTTTGTTCCAACCCCTGTAATTGCCACTGCCGGCTTGTCTTACATGTAATTATGGATAAAAATATAAGTAAAGGAATGTGAAATAAGAAAAGGAATTTATATACTGAGTATTATTATTATACATCCTGAATAATAATAATAATAATAATAATAATAATAATAATAATAATAATAATAATAATAATAGTCTATATATAAATGCCTTTTTTATTTTATATATTTTTATTGATATTTTTATCCACACTTACGTGCAGGATAGGCTGGCAGTGGCAATTACAGGGATTGGGGAAAAAAAAAAAACACATAACGCTGTGGAGGGTGCATACAACGTTCATCTTTTATTAATATAGTTTGACATTAATATGGTTTTGAAATACTGTAACCACTCAAAAATATTCACTGAAGCTGGATTTTAATTAATTTGCTTCTTACTAAATAAGGGCCACCACCTCCGTGCCACGTCCACAAATTGAAAACCATACCTGGTAAATACGGACTTTACTGGTACAAAATGGACAACCCTCAAATTGTTATAAAATTGGTATACATTACTTTATTATAGCTAATAAAATTACAAAATCCATGCATAACAATTTTGAAAAAATGTGAGCGTTGTCCCTATTGTACCAGTAAAGTCCAAATTTACCGGGTATAGGTTTTGAGAGTTTTACTTTGCTTCTTACTTTGAGCTCCTGATACTTGACCCTCTAGGAACACATTTAAAACACCTCCTGTTTGTCCTTCTATTGGTTCTCCTCCCACAGTTGGTGCCGGCCCCTCTTGAAGTTCAAACACCTCCTGTTTGTCCTTCTATTGGTTATCCTCCTACAGGTGGTGCCGCCCCTCTTGAAGTTCAAACACCTCCTGTTTGTCCTTTCATTAGTTCTCCTCCCACAGTGGGTGCCGGCCCCTCTAGGAGCACGTTCAAACACCTCCTGTTTGTCCTTTAATTGGTTCTCCTCCAACAGTGGGTGCTGGACCCTCTAGGAGCACATTCAAATTTCTCCTATTCGTCCTTTCATTGGTTCTCCTCCCACAGTGGCTGCCGGACCCTCTAGAGAAGTTCAAACGCCTCCTGTTCGTCTTTTCGTTGTCTCTCTTCCCACAGTGGGTTTTGGCCCCTCTAGAAGTTCAAACACCTCCTGTTCATTCGTTCTATTAGTTCTCCTCCTACAGTGGATGCCGGCCCCTCTTTATACACGTTCAAACATCTCCTGTTCGTCCTTCTGTTTGTTCTCCTCCAACAGTGGGTGCCGGCCCCTCTAGGAGCATGTTAAAAAACCTCCTGTTCGTCCTTTCATTGGTTCTCCTCCCAAAGTGGGTACTGGACCCTCGAGAGAAGTTCAAGCGCCTCCTGTTCATCTTTTCGTTGGTTCTCCTCCCACAGTGGGTGCCGGACCCTCTAGAGAAGTTCAAGCGCCTCCTGTTCATCTTTTCGTTGGTTCTCCTCCCACAGTGGGTTTTAGTCCCTCTAGAATTTCAAACACCTCCCGTTCATTCTTTCTATTAGTTATCCTCCTACAGTGGGTGCCAGCCCCTCTATGAGCACGCTCAAACATCTCCTGTTCGTCCTTCTGTTTGTTCTCCTCCTACAGTGGGTGCAGGCCCCTCTAGGAGCACATTCAAACACCTCCTGTTCATCCTTTCATTGGTTCTCCTTCCACAGTGGGTGCTGGACCCTCTAGAGAAGTTCAAACGCCTTCTGTTCATCTTTTCGTTGGTTCTCCTCCCACAGTGTGTTTTAGCCCCTCTAGAAGTTCAAACACCTCCCTTTCATTCTTTTAATTAGTTCTCCTCCTTCAGTGGGTTCCAGCCATTCTATGACCATGGTCAAACATCTCCTGTTCGTTCTTCTGTTTGTTCTTCTCCTACAGTGGGTGCCGACACCTCTAGGAGCACATTCAAACACCTCCTGTTCATCCTTTCATTGGTTCTCCTTCCACAGTGGGTGCCGGCCCCTCTAGGAGCACATTCAAACACCTCCTGTTCATCCTTTCATTGGTTCTCCTCCCACAGTGGGTGCCGGCCCCTCTAGGAGCACATTCAAACACCTCCTGTTCATCCTTTCATTGGTTCTCTTCCCACAGTGGGTGCCGGCCCTCTAGGAGCACATTCAAACACCTCCTGTTCATCCTTTCATTGGTTCTTCTCCCACAGTGGGTGCCGGACCCTCTAGAGAAGTTCAATAGCCTCCTGTTCGTCTTTTCGTTGGTTCTCCTCCCACAGTAGGTTTTGTCCCCTCTGGAAGTTCAAACACCTCCCATTTATTCTTTCTATTAGTGCTCCTCCTACAGTGGGTGCCAGCCCCTCTATGAGCATGTTCAAACATCTCCTGTTTGTCCTTCTGTTTGTTCTCCTCCTATAGTGGGTGCCAGCCCCTCTAGGAGCACGTTCAAACACCTCCTGTTCGTCCTTTCATTGGTTCTCCTCCCACAGTGGGTGCCAGCCCTTCTATGAGTACGTTCAAACATCTCCTGTTCGTCCTTCTGTTTGTTCTCCTCCTACAGTGGGTGACGGCCCCTCTAGGAGCACATTCAAACACCTCCTGTTCATCTTTTCATTGGTTCTCTTCCTACAGTGGGTGCCGGACCCTCTAGAGAAGTTAAAATGCCTCCTGTTTGTCTTTTCATTAGTTCTCCTCCCACAGTGGGTTTTAGCCCCTCTAGAAGTTCAAACACCTCCCGTTCATTCTTTCTATTAGTTCTCCTACAGTGGGTGCCAGGCCCTCTAGGAGCACATTCAAACATTTACTGTTCGTCCTTCTGTTGGTTCTCCTCCCACAGTGGGTGCCATTAGGAACCACTGAAAAACATTTGCTGAAGTTGGATTTTAATTAATTTGCTTCTTACTAAATAAGGGCCACCACCTCTGTACCACATCCACACTTTGAAACACCCAAAAGCCCATACCTGGTATATACGGACTTTATTGGTACAAAGGGGACAACACGCAAATTGTTATAAAATTGTTATAAATTACTTTATTATACCATAATAAAAATACAAAATCCATATATTTTTATTAGCTATAATAAAGCAATGTATAACAATTTTATAACAATTTGAGCATTGTCCAGTAAAGTCCAAATTTACTGGGTATGGGTTTTGAGAGTTTTACTTTGCTTCTTACTTTTAGCCTCTTATACTAGACCATGCATATCAACAAAAAACTTTATATAGGATTAGAAGTGCATTTAAAGAGTTTTCCCGACCCTCTAGAGAAGTTTAAACGCCTCCTGTTCGTCTTTTCGTTGGTTCTTCTCCTACAGTGGGTTTTGGCCCCTCTAGAAGTTCAAACACCTCCCGTTCATTCTTTCTATTAGTTCTCCTCCTACAGTGGGTGCCGGCCCCTCTATGAGCACATTCAAACACCTCCTGTTCATTCCTTCATTGGTTCTCCTCCCACAGTGGGTGCCGGACCCTCTAGAGAAGTTTGAACGCCTCCTGTTCGTCTTTTCGTTGTTTCTCCTCCTACAGTGGGTTTTGGCACCTCTAGAAGTTCATACACCTCCCATTCGTTCTTTCTATTAGTTCTCCACCTACAGTCGGTGCCGGCCCCTCTATGAGCACGCTCAAACACCTCCTGTTAATCCCTTCATTGGTTCTCCTCCCACAGTGGGTGCCGGACCCTCTAGTAGCACGTTCAAACACTTCCTGTTCATCCCTTCATTAGTTTTCCTCCAACAGTGTGTGCCGGACCCTCTAGAGAAGTTCGTCTTTTCGTTGGTTCTCCTCTTACAGTAGGTTCCCCCCCCCCCTTTTTCAACAAAAAACTTTATATAGGATTAGAAGTGCATTTAATGAATTTTCTGTGTGTTATTTACCTGTAAAAAAAACTTCTCTTCTGTAGACACCCAAAAACCCTGAGCCTGCTGCTGGGTGCAATCTTGGATGTAACGTCAGCAGCCCGAGCAGACTCAGAGCTGTCACTGGAGTGGGCCTTTCTCAACCTTTTCACCACAGAGGAACCCCTAAAACTATTTTCAGGTCTTAAGAACCCTTACTAAAATCAGTTCAATGGGGCTCAATGGAAAAAAAAATGTCCCTTACATTGGTTTTCAGTGGAAAGAAAGCAACCCTACAGTGGTGGTCAAAATGGCACCCTTATGGACAGCATAGTATGGATTTGGTCCTGGAACTATGCAGGCACCCTCACATCAGCCTCAGCTTAATAAACCTCTAGCAACCTCTTGAGGAACCCTAGGGTTCCACTGGCCCCTGGTTGGGAATGTGGCCACGTGTAAAAAATAGCTCCACTCAAACATCTCCTATTCATCCTTACGTTGGTTCTCAAGCAACAGTGGCTGTTGGCCCCTCTAGAAGCTTTTTTTTACATGTGGCCACATTCCCAACCAGGGGTCCTTGGAACCCTAGGGTTCTTCCAGAGGTTGCTAGAGGTTTGTTAAGCTGTGGCTGATGTGAGGGTGCCTGCATAGTTCCAAGACCATAACCATACTATGCTCCCGTTCGAATATACCAAATTTCAAATTTCTGAATTTTTGAATTTTCGAATTAATGAATTGCGATCATAACGAATGACCCGAAAAACAAAAAAACAAACAAAAAAAAAAAAAACGAATGAAACGAAAACTGATTTTTCGGCAGTGCACATGTCTAGTTCTCATTGGCCCTCTTATGACTCACCCCCCCTTCCTGGCAAACTCTCACGAGAGTAAGAGAGAGATCTGTGCATGATGTCATAAGCCTAGGCTTTTTACCGGACAAGAAACAGTAAAAGCGTTGTATAAGGTATTTACTGGCAGAAAGAGAAAAAAATGTTTTACTATCCAAAGTTAAAACAACAAGGGCAGAAGATTTAATAGATGGAAAGTTGAAAAAAAAAATACTGAAAGTTCGCTTTAAGGGGGGTAAAACCTTCCGGGGCTCAAGTGGTTACTACAGCTTTAAATACTTCTAAAGCAGGGGGTCTCAAACTGGAGGCTCTCCAGCTGTTGCGAAAGTAGTCCCATGAGGCATTGCAAGGCTGAGAGTTACAAGCATGACTCCCACAGGCAGAAGCACGACAGGACTTGTAGTTTTCGCAACAGCTGGAAGGGCCGCCAGTCTGAGACCCCTGCTGTAAAGGGATGCAGACCCTGCAGCTTTCCTTATCAGAACACTAAAAAAGGCACCAGGTGATTTTAATGAAGCAGGCCCTCCCATTCAGATACAGTCTGCCCAGGACACAGTGAAACAAAGTTTCTTCAAAAGTAGGGAAATTGCTACAAATTTGGTAAAATCCCTGCAATGTCCATTGGTCAGCCAGAGGGGAATGTATATTTTTTTTTTAGGGAATTGTGTGAAGACTGTCAGGGCTGAGCTCAGCCCTTCCTTCTCTGAGCTGGCCGCTCAGCTGTCGGCTAATTGCCAGCTCCTATCTCTCCACAGTTAATCAGCTGTTGATGATATCCTGCTCGTCAGTCCTGCCTACTTAAGCCGTCCAGTCCAGAGGATCTCTGCCTTCACCTTGGTCAACTTCACAGAGACTATCTCCTGCGATCCTGTTCAAGACTGGCTTTGCTGACATCCCTTCTGGCGCCAGGACCTGCTTGCTGTTCCACTACATTGATCCCAGGCTTCTGGCTTGGCTGACTATTCGTTCCGGTTACTGAACTTTGGCTATGTTTTGACTATGTTTGTTCTTTTTACTTTTATTATTAAACAAGTGTGATTTAACTGTACTTCTGTCTCGGCCTGATTTCATGGTTTCTGACAATGACAGACTGTTTGCCTAAAATCCTACCGTTAGTACGCCCCATCAGACAATTGTTGTCCAACTTTCCGCCAACAAATGTTGAATGGCAGGCTAGTAAATTTTCCGCGGACAACAGTCTGTTGTCAGTCGTATCGTCTGTACACAAGTCCGTCACACAAAAGTCCAAAGTACAAACACACATGCTCGGAACCAATGCTCACCAAACACGACATTAGCAGAAGGTGCCCAACGGGTGGCGCTCAAGAGCTACGTTCGTGTTTGTTGGCCGACAATTGTGTACCGTTTATATCGTTTGTACTTTGTAAAAACACTTTCATATGATATTATTTATTAAGGGCCATTTTATTATATAATCTAAGGTAGCCCATTTGTCACACTCATTCATTTGATACATTATTGGGTGGTAATTTTGAGGCCCAAACATTCATTTAAAAGTGGGTGGGTTAACATTTATCCTCTGTCAAATTCAATTTCAAGAGGTGTAGCCTTAACATGATTTCTGTCTAAAAGAGTTAAGAGTATTGCCCCTTTTTCTGATTTTAACTAATTGTTTTAATTGTAATATATGCGACGATGCTTCGCCTATTGTTCCTTTAACTTATGGCTCTGAAAGTGAAGCTTGAACCGCATTTCCTTGTATTCAATTGGGTCTATATGTTTCCGCCGCCATTTTGGCGGTGACCGGAAGTAGAGGCCCGTGATTTCCAGGCCCTCGCGCCTTTTTGGCGGCGCCCGAAAGTGAACATTTGCCCACCCGGAATATGGTGACTGCCGGACAACACTGCGGTGGGATGGCTATTATTTCTGCTCCACGTGTTAGAACGAGGCCTGAATGTTACACTTCTGGCATTGGTATATTCTGAAGTGAGGCGTGGACTACACGCCTCTACGTTATATTTCACAATGAGGTGTGAATCTCATACCATTGACATAAATACATCCCAAAGTGCACACCTCAGCGCCATCTTTGTCAGGATCGGAAGTAAGTGAAATTGCATTTTGGCTAGCAGGGAGCAGTTACTCATTAAGGGGGACATAATACTGTATATATATGTAGTGGCCGCAGTGGAAAGGCACCCCAGATGATGTCTTATTAGAGGAAACGCTAATCTCCCAAGCTTTGAACATCTCACGGAGCTCTGTTCAATCCATCATCGGAAAATGGAAAGAGTATGGCACAACTGCAATCCTACCAAGACATGGCCGTCCACCTAAACTGACCGGCCGAGCACAATTCAGGCCAAAGCGTGTGCAGTACCACATTTGGCCTGAGGTAGTGGGGGGGGGGCGGCGCCGTACGGAAATGCATGGAAAGGCCCGAGGACAGCTCAGACTGACCTCTGCAAGCCTCGAGAACGGAGTCTTTCCGAGGCTTGCCGAGGTCAGCCGAGCTGTCTTTGGGCCTTTCCGGCCGTTTCTGAGGCTCTCCGGCGCGCGCCCTTCGGGCAAAAGTCTGACGCTTTTCGTACACGCGAAAATCCGATCGTGTGTACGAGGCTTTAAGGCTTCTCGGCACTCCTCTACCCGTACAAGCTTAGTAGACATACAGAACTCGGCCGGCTCTGGATTAGAAGCTGCTGATTGATGTTACGGTGAAGTTTTATATTTGCAACTGTCTTCTCCTTACCGCCCCCCCCCCCTCCTCTCCTTTCATCTCCACTCGCGATGTGCGGGGCGTTTTCTGTTTTTTTTTCCCTTCCGTACAACGAGACTCGTGGCGACTGGCAATTTCCCAGCAGCGTGTGCTTTGAATGCGGCAATTCCGGAGACACCCGGGAGACCCGCCATTGCCTCATCACACACCTGCACTCAACTTTGTTGAAAATTTGATTGCTAGCCTGTGACTGGGGCCCGGTGACAATCAATCACATTCCAATTCACAGACAGACTCACAAATAAGCCAGGCGTAGGGGGAGGGGGGGGGGGGTTACGCGGTCTCGGAGAGAGGGCTCCTTACTGCCACCGCCGCCGCCGGTTTTCCTGCTATTTTTAAGCTCATTACGGCTCACTATGACTGCGAACCACATTGAACAAGATTAGCGGATCTCAACCCGTACATTGTTGTTTGGCCTGCCTGTTCTGAACGTGCGCTGACCGGTCATTTGTGGGAATATCGTAGGCCGCACTGCCGGGATGATTGCTTAAATGTCTCGGTGTGAGCAGCAAATGAGCCCCCTCCCCCCGTCAATTATACGAGCGACTAAACGAACATAGGAGCGGGAAAGTGACAAAATAGATTTTTACAAGATCCAACTCAGGCCCGGTTCACGCTGCTGCGACGCCACAGTCGTACGACTTTGCCCGCGACTTCCTTCCGACTTGGATGCTATTTAGAAATTGCATTTCTTGGGCGGTGTCCTCCTATCCCCTTTATATTACCCATTACCCCCTAATAATGTCCCCGGACTCCCCTCCTATCCCCTTTATATGACCCCTTACCCCCCAATAATGTCCCCGGACTCCCCTCCTATCCCCTTTATATGACCCCTTACCCCCCAATAATGTCCCCGGACTCCCCTCCTATCCCCTTTATATTACCCCTTACCCCCCAATAATGTCCCCGGACTCCCCTCCTATCCCCTTTATATTATCCCTTACCCCTGATAATGTCCCCGGACTCCCCTCCTATCCCCTTTATATTACCCCTTACCCCTGATAATGTCCCCGGACTCCCCTCCTATTCCCTTTATATTACCCCTTACCCCTGATAATGTCCCCGGACTCCCCTCCTATCCCCTTTATATTACCCCTTACCCCTGATAATGTCCCCAGACTCCCCTCCTATCCCCTTTATATTATCCCTTACCCCTGATAATGTCCCCGGACTCCCCTCCTATCCCCTTTATATTACCCCTTACCCCTGATAATGTCCCCGGACTTCCCTCCTATCCCCTTTATATTATCCCTTACCCCTGATAATTTCCCCGGACTCCCCTCCTATCCCCTTTATATTACCCCTTACCCCTGATAATGTCCCCAGACTCCCCTCCTATCCCCTTTATATTATCCCTTACCCCTGATAATGTCCCCGGACTTCCCTCCTATCCCCTTTATATTACCCCTTACCCCTGATAATGTCCCCGGACTCCCCTCCTATCCCCTTTATATTATCCCTTACCCCTGATAATGTCCCCGGACTTCCCTCCTATCCCCTTTATATTATCCCTTACCCCTGATAATGTCCCCGGACTCCCCTCATATCCCCTTTACAGTGGCTTGAAAAAGTCTTCATACCCCTTGAAATTTTCCACAGTTTGTCATGTTACATCCAAAAACATAAATGTATTTTAATGGGATTTTATGTGATAGACCAACACAAAGTGGCACATAATTGTGAAGTGGAAGGAAAATGATAAATGGTTTTACATTTTTTTTTACTAATAAATATGTGAAAAGTGTGTGTGGGGGGTCCTTTGTATTCAGCCCCCTTTACTCTGATACCCCTAACTAAAATCTAGGGGAACCAATTGCCTTCAGGAGTCACCTAATTAGTAAGTAGAGTCCACCTGTGTGTAATTTAATCTCAGTGTAAATACGTTCTGTGAAGCCCTCAGAGGTTTGTTAGAGAACCTTAGTGAACAAACAGCATCATGAAGGCCAAGGAACACACCAGACAGGTCAGGGATAAAGTTGTGGAGAAGTATAAAGCAGGGTTAGGTTATAAAAAAATCTCCCAAGCTTTAAACATCTCACGGAGCTCTGTTCAATCCATCATCGGAAAATGGAAAGAGTATGGCCCAACTGCAAACCTACCAAGACATGGCCGTCCACCTAAACTGACCGGCCGGGCAAGGAGAGCATTCATCAGAGAAGAGCCAAGAGGTCCATGGTAACTCTGGAGGAGCTGCAGAGATCCACAGCTCAGGCAGGACAATCTGTCCACAGGACAACTATTAGTCGTGTTCTCCACAAATCTGCCCTTTATGGAAGAGTGACAAGAAGAAAGACATTGGAGAAAGAAAGTCATAAGAAGTCCTGTTTGTAGTTTGTGAGAAGCCATGTGGAGGACACAGCAAACATGTGGAAGAAGGTAATCTGGTCAGATGAGACCAAAATTCAACTTTTTGGCCTAAAAGCAAAACGCTATGTGTGGGGAAAACTAACACTGCACATCACCCTGAATACACCATCCCCACCGTGAAACATGGTGGTGGCAGCATCATGTGGTGGGGATGCTTTTCTTCAGCAGGGACAGGGAAGCTGGTCAGAGTTGATTGGAAGATGGACGGAGACAAATACAGGACAATCTTAGAAGAAAACCTTTTAGAGTCTGCAAAAGACCTGAGACTGGGGCGGAGGGTCACCTTCCAGCAGGACAACGACCCGAAACATCCAGCCAGAGCTACAATGGAATTGTTTAGATCAAAGCATATTCATGTGTTAGAATGGCCCAGTCACAGTCCAGACCTAAATCACATTGAGAATCTGTGGCAAAACTTGAAAATTGCTGTTCACAGACGCTGTCCATCCAATCTGACGGAACTTGAGATATTTTGCACAGAAGAATGGGCAAAAATGTCCCTCTCTAGATGTGCAAAGCTGGTAGAGACATTTACAAAAAGACTTGCAGCTGTAATTGCAACAAAAGGGGATTCTACAAAGTATTGACTCAGGGGGGCGCCATACAAATGATGCCCCCCCACACACACACTTTTCACATATTTATTTGTAAAAAATATTGAAAAACATTTATCATTTTCCTTCCACTTCACTCCGCAATTATGTGCCACTTTGTGTTGGTCTATCACATAAAATCCCAATAAAATACATTTACGTTTTTGGTTGTAACATGACACAATGTGGAAATTATCGAGGGGTGTGAATACTTTTTCAAGGCACCGTATATTATCCCTTACCCTTGATAATGTCCCTGCTCTGGATTTAAGATTTTTCCTTCTTCCTACTTCTAAAGACTTTCCCTCTTCTGCTGACAATATTAAACCCCCATCATGATGGCCTTTGACTTCTTGTATAGTTTACGAGTGTTTATTAACAGTCCAGCGAAGACTTCTGGCTGTACAAGTGGCACACATAAAATAAATGAGACCTTTTCTAATATTTGAAGCTGCCAGAACGATGATTAATGTCAGAGGGGAACTCAAACTTTTTGATTAAAGTCCATTTAGACTCTGTTCTTTCTCTGGACTTTCCGTCCAGCAAGAAAATACTCCGTTGGCTTTTTGGAGCCTTCGGTGGAGCAAAATCTGCCGTTCTGCATTTTTTTTGCACGTTTCCTTCCCTCTGTAAGAGATAGACTCTTCGGATTGAAGTATTTATGTACCGGGATTATGGACTGGTAAACCAAAAACTGCCAATAAAACAAACTTTTGCAGAGTGTGATACATGACTGTTTCGTACATGCCGAAATCAAGGCTGACGGGCCGAATCTGGCCGCCCGAGCCTAGTCATGTCGCCCTCGCACACAGTTGTGCAGCCAGAACACTGTGTGTAGTGTACTCCTGAGCTCTGCACTCTGTGTGTGGTGTACTCCTGAGCTCTGCACTCTGTGTGTAGTGTACTCCTGAGCTCTGCACTCTGTGTGTAGTGTACTCCTGAGCTCTGCACTCTGTGTGTAGTGTACACCTGAGCTCTGCACTCTGTGTGTAGTGTACTCCTGAGCTCTGCACTCTGTGTGTGGTGTACTCCTGAGCTCTGCACTCTGTGTGTAGTGTACTCCTGAGCTCTGCACTCTGTGTGTAGTGTACTCCTGAGCTCTGCACTCTGTGTGTAGTGTACACCTGAGCTCTGCACTCTGTGTGTAGTGTACTCCTGAGCTCTGCACTCTGTGTGTAGTGTACTTCTGAGCTCTGCACTCTGTGTGTAGTGTACTCCTGAGCTCTGCACTCTGTGTGTAGTGTACTCCTGAGCTCTGCACTCTGTGTGTAGTGTACTCCTGAGCTCTGCACTCTGTGTGTAGTGTACACCTGAGCTCTGCACTCTGTGTGTAGTGTACTCCTGAGCTCTGCACTCTGTGTGTAGTGTACTCCTGAGCTCTGCACTCTGTGTGTAGTGTACTCCTGAGCTCTGCACTCTGTGTGTAGTGTACTCCTGAGCTCTGCACTCTGTGTGTAGTGTACTCCTGAGCTCTGCACTCTGTGTGTAGTGTACTCCTGAGCTCTGCACTCTGTGTGTAGTGTACTCCTGAGCTCTGCACTCTGTGTGTAGTGTACTCCTGAGCTCTGCACTCTGTGTGTAGTGTACTCCTGAGCTCTGCACTCTGTGTGTAGTGTACTCCTGAGCTCTGTACTCTGTGTGTAGTGTACTCCTGAGCTCTGGACTCTGTGTGTAGTGTACTCCTAAGCTCTGCACTCTGTGTGTAGTGTACTCCTGAGCTCTGTACTCTGTGTGTAGCGTACTCCAGAGCTCTGCACTTTGAGTGTAGTGTACTCCTGAGCTCTGCACTCTGTGGGTAGTGTACTCCTGAGCTCTGCACTCTGTGTGTAGGGTACTCCAGAGCTCTGGACTCTGTGTACACTGTACTCCAGAGTTCTGCACTCTGTGTGTAGTGTACACCTGAGCTCTGCACTCTGTGTGTAGTGTACACCTGAGCTCTGCACTCTGTGGGTAGTGTACTCCTGAGCTCTGTACTCTGTGTGTAGTGTACACCTGAGCTCTGCACTCTGTGGGTAGTGTACTCCTGAGCTCTGCACTCTGTGTGTAGTGTACACCTGAGCTCTGCACTCTGTGTGTGGTGTACTCCTGAGCTCTGCACTCTGTGGGTAGTGTACTCCTGAGCTCTGCACTCCGTGTGTGGCGCACTCTTGAGCTCTGCACTCTGTGGGTAGTGTACACCTGAGCTCTGCACTCTGTGTGTAGTGTACACCTGAGCTCTGCACTCTGTGGGTAGTGTACATCTGAGCTCTGCACTCCATGTATGGCGCACTCCAGAGCTCTGTACTCTGTGTGTAGTGTACTCCTGAGCTCTGCACCCTGTGTGTGGCGCACTCCAGAGCTCTGTACTCTGTGTGTAGTGTACACCTGAGCTCTGCACTCTGTGGGTAGTGTACTCCTGAGCTCTGCACTCTGTGTGTGGCGCACTCCAGAGCTCTGTACTCTGTGTGTAGTATACTCCTGAGCTCTGCACTTTGTGTGTAGTGTACTCCTGAGCTCTGCACTCTGTATGTAGTGTACTCCTGAGCTCTGCACTCTGTGTGTAGCGTACTCCAGAGTTCTGCACTCTGTGTGTAGGGTACACCTGAGCTCTGCACTCTGTGTGTAGTGTACACCTGAGCTCTGCACTCTGTGTGTAGTGTACTCCTGAGCTCTGCACTCTGTGGGTAGTGTACACCTGAGCTCTGCACTCTGTGTGTAGTGTACACCTGAGCTCTGCACTCTGTGTGTAGTGTACACCTGAGCTCTGCACTCTGTGTGTAGTGTACTCCTGAGCTCTGCACTCTGTGGGTAGTGTACTCCTGAGCTCTGCACTCTGTGGGTAGTGTACACCTGAGCTCTGCACTCTGTGTGTAGTGTACACCTGAGCTCTGCACTCTGTGGGTAGTGTACACCTGAGCTCTGCACTCTGTGTGTAGTGTACTCCTGAGCTCTGCACTCTGTGTGTAGTGTACTTCTGAGCTCTGCACTCTGTGTGTAGTGTACTCCTGAGCTCTGCACTCTGTGTGTAGTGTACTCCTGAGCTCTGCACTCTGTGTGTAGTGTACTCCTGAGCTCTGCACTCTGTGTGTAGTGTACACCTGAGCTCTGCACTCTGTGTGTAGTGTACTCCTGAGCTCTGCACTCTGTGTGTAGTGTACTCCTGAGCTCTGCACTCTGTGTGTAGTGTACTCCTGAGCTCTGCACTCTGTGTGTAGTGTACTCCTGAGCTCTGCACTCTGTGTGTAGTGTACTCCTGAGCTCTGCACTCTGTGTGTAGTGTACTCCTGAGCTCTGCACTCTGTGTGTAGTGTACTCCTGAGCTCTGCACTCTGTGTGTAGTGTACTCCTGAGCTCTGCACTCTGTGTGTAGTGTACTCCTGAGCTCTGCACTCTGTGTGTAGTGTACTCCTGAGCTCTGTACTCTGTGTGTAGTGTACTCCTGAGCTCTGGACTCTGTGTGTAGTGTACTCCTAAGCTCTGCACTCTGTGTGTAGTGTACTCCTGAGCTCTGTACTCTGTGTGTAGCGTACTCCAGAGCTCTGCACTTTGAGTGTAGTGTACTCCTGAGCTCTGCACTCTGTGGGTAGTGTACTCCTGAGCTCTGCACTCTGTGTGTAGGGTACTCCAGAGCTCTGGACTCTGTGTACACTGTACTCCAGAGTTCTGCACTCTGTGTGTAGTGTACACCTGAGCTCTGCACTCTGTGTGTAGTGTACACCTGAGCTCTGCACTCTGTGGGTAGTGTACTCCTGAGCTCTGTACTCTGTGTGTAGTGTACACCTGAGCTCTGCACTCTGTGGGTAGTGTACTCCTGAGCTCTGCACTCTGTGTGTAGTGTACACCTGAGCTCTGCACTCTGTGTGTGGTGTACTCCTGAGCTCTGCACTCTGTGGGTAGTGTACTCCTGAGCTCTGCACTCCGTGTGTGGCGCACTCTTGAGCTCTGCACTCTGTGGGTAGTGTACACCTGAGCTCTGCACTCTGTGTGTAGTGTACACCTGAGCTCTGCACTCTGTGGGTAGTGTACATCTGAGCTCTGCACTCCATGTATGGCGCACTCCAGAGCTCTGTACTCTGTGTGTAGTGTACTCCTGAGCTCTGCACCCTGTGTGTGGCGCACTCCAGAGCTCTGTACTCTGTGTGTAGTGTACACCTGAGCTCTGCACTCTGTGGGTAGTGTACTCCTGAGCTCTGCACTCTGTGTGTGGCGCACTCCAGAGCTCTGTACTCTGTGTGTAGTATACTCCTGAGCTCTGCACTTTGTGTGTAGTGTACTCCTGAGCTCTGCACTCTGTATGTAGTGTACTCCTGAGCTCTGCACTCTGTGTGTAGCGTACTCCAGAGTTCTGCACTCTGTGTGTAGGGTACACCTGAGCTCTGCACTCTGTGTGTAGTGTACACCTGAGCTCTGCACTCTGTGTGTAGTGTACTCCTGAGCTCTGCACTCTGTGGGTAGTGTACACCTGAGCTCTGCACTCTGTGTGTAGTGTACACCTGAGCTCTGCACTCTGTGTGTAGTGTACACCTGAGCTCTGCACTCTGTGTGTAGTGTACTCCTGAGCTCTGCACTCTGTGGGTAGTGTACTCCTGAGCTCTGCACTCTGTGGGTAGTGTACACCTGAGCTCTGCACTCTGTGTGTAGTGTACACCTGAGCTCTGCACTCTGTGGGTAGTGTACTCCTGAGCTCTGCACTCCGTGTGTGGCGCACTCCAGAGCTCTGTACTCTGTGTGTAGTATACTCCTGAGCTCTGCACTCCGTGTGTGGCACACTCCAGAGCTCTGTATTCTGTGTGTAGTGTACTCCTGAGCTCTGCACTCTGTGTGTAGTGTACTCCTGAATGAAGCGCACCACTAAGCCCTGCACACTGTACATAGCACACCCCCAAACCCTGCAATCTTTATGTAGCGCACCCCTAAACCCTGCACTCTTTACGTAGCACACCCCTAAACCCTGCACTCTACGTAACACACCCCTAAACCCTGCACTCTTTCTGTAGCACACCCCTAAACCCTGCACTCTGAATGTAGCACACCCCTTAACTCTGCACTCTGTGCCTAGCGCACCTCTGAACTATGCACCCTGTACATAATGCACCCCTAAACTCTGCACTCTATATGTAGCACACTCCTAAACCCTGCACTCTGTACACAGCACACCCCTAAACCCTGCACTCTGTACGAAACACACTCCTAAACCCTGAACTCTTTACATAGCAAATCCCTGTACCCTGCACTCTGGATGTAGCGCACCCCTAAACCCTGAAATCTGTAAGTAGCACAGCACAGCTGCCCCTCTTGCCCACCCCTTGTTCTGGCCCTGAAGGTACCCAAAACATCAAAAATATATCAGGCCTAGCAACGTTGTTTTTTCCTAAGGCCCTAATGACTCAGTGGCAGCTTACCAGGTACAGATGGATTCTTTAGGAGCAACTAAATTAAGGTATTGTGCTGGGTACAGGCTTATAGATTGGGGAGAGTTGGATTGCTGTTGGAGGTGGGCTTATACTGAGGTATTCTAGGAATGTAGGGGTCAATGGGAAGCTAAGGAGAGCCTTGACCCCTGCACTCTGTACATTACATACTTCTGACCCCTGCAATTTGTACATTACATACTTCTGACCCCTGCAATCTGTACATTACATACTTGTTACCCCTGCAATCTGTATGTGGGCTCAGGTTTTAAGCCCTTTGCACTGTTCATTAAATATTGCCACACCCACAAAAAACTTATTTTCCTCTGGGTGCTTGGGGAGGGACCAAGGGGGTATTGTTCCAGGTACAGGGTTATGGATTATTGGGATGCTCAAGAGAGTCCTGACCCCCGCGCTATGTATATTGCATACTTCTGACCCCTGCACTCTGTACATTACTTACTACTGACCCCTGCACTCTTTACATAGGCTCAGGTTTTCAATCCCTTGCTATTTGGAGAGAGATGTACATTGTACACTTTGACCTCTGCACTCTGCACATTGCATACTTCTGACTCCTGCATTCTGTACATTGCACACTCCTGACCTCTGCACTCTCCGCATTACATACTTCTGGCGCCTTTACTCTGAGCAATACAGACACGTGATCCCGGCATTCTGTACATTACATACTTCTGACCCCTGCACTCTGTACATAGGCTCAGGATTTCAACCCCTCGCACCCCTAGCACAATATTGCCACGCCCACAAAAAAAGTTCTGACTCTTCCCACCTCTTCCTCTAGGTGCTTGGGGAGGGACCAAGGAGGTATTGTGCCAGGTACAGGGTAATAGATTAGGGAATCTGGATTTCTGATAGGGGTGCAGATTTCCTGCAGTAGATCAAGAATATAGTGATTAATGGGAGGCTCAAGAGAGTCCTGACCCCTGCGCTGTGATGGAGGGTTCAGGTAAGTATTAGGGGGGCTGCTGCACACAGAAGGCTTTTTTATCTCAATGCATAAAATGCACCTTCTGCCTTTACAAATACTTTAAGGCGTCAGCATACCAAGACACTTTGGACAATTTCATGCTCCCAACTTTGTGGGAACAGTTTGGGGGACGGCCCCTTCCTGTTCCAACATGACTGCACACCAGTGTACAAAGCAAGGTTCATAAAGACATGGATGAGCAGGTTTGGGGTGGAGGAACTTGACTGTCCTGATCTCAACCCAATAGAACACCTTTGGGGTGAATTAGAGTGAAGACTGCGAGCCAGGTGCCTGACCTCACAAATGCTCTTCTGGAAGAACGGTCAAACATTCCCATAGACACACTCCTAAACCTTGTGGACGGCCTTCCCAGAAGAGTTGAAGCTGTTATAGATGTAAAGGGGGGCCAACTCAATATTGAACCCTATGGGCTAAGACTGGGATGCCATTAAAGTTCATGTGCGTGTAAAGGCAGGTGTCCCAATACTTTTGGCAATGCAGTGTATTTAGCTCTCCTTTCTACTTCAACGTGCGTATTGAGTGAAAAAAAAAAAAAAAAAGAATAACAGAAAATGCCTAGATATGTGGAAGTCATGTCATGTCAAGCCTTTACTTTCTGCTATTCATTACAATGATCATTTCAAATATGCGCTCATTGAAATAAAAATGAGTTTTCCTTTAAACCGAATGATTTGATGCATCTATTACCATCTCAGACAATGGGGCGCATTCATCTCCTATTGTCTTTTTTTCTTTTTTTTCTTTTTTTTCGAGTCACATTTCAAAGCTTTCTCTTCTACATCGCTTCAATGCGCTCCAGACTGTTATAGATCAGTTTCACCCACCAAAGCGATATGTTACAGCGTTATTTTGTGATTGTGAAGGTTTTCACTGTCCTCCGCTTCCTCGCCGCTCCTCGCCGTTCTTCGCCTGCATTACAAGTAATTAAATCCCTCAAGGTACTTGTCAGGCAGTACATCACACGGCTACAATGAAACGCACACTTGCTGCAGTGTCTTGGTGTCAAACTCATTATTTAACTCCTGCTATTGTATCTCTTTTAAATTTTGCAAGAAACCTGTTCAAGGATCACAGTTTTTTTGCATAAAAGATATTTGGAAGAATATTTAAAAAAAAAAAAAAAAAGAAGAACAATGGATATTCATTCTTGTTGGTGTTTTGTTCATGAATGTAAAAAAAAAAAATTCCTTATCACAAGGAAAAGTTCAAAGTGCAACTACCGTGCAGACAAACCTCACATTCCTTCCAAAGTTTTAGATCTGCTCTAGGAGAATCTCTAATTAGCCTGCGTCTGCGGGAACAAAATGTATTTATTTTATTGTTAGCATTTTTTTTGCAGGTTAGACTAAAGAAGAATTTTGTATATGGAAGGTCATCGTTCCCCTCAAAGGCTCTTCTCTGCAATAGAAGAAGGATTATAGTCACCTCTCCGGGAGCCTGTGTCTCCTATTTTTGCTCCATTGAAGCACTGTGGCCTCTACTACATACTGTTGGGTCTTGTGGTCTCCTTCCTACGATAGCATTTCCCTTTCTACATACTGTTGGGTCTTGTGGCCTCCTTCAGGCTACGATAGCATTTCCCTTTCGACAAACTGTTGGATCTTGTGGCCTCCGTCAGCCTCTGATAACATTACCCTTTCTACATACTGTTGGGTCTTGTGCTCTCCTTCAGCCTACGATAGCATTTCCCCTACTACATACTGTTGGGTCTTGTGGCCTGCGTCAGCCTCTGATAACATTACCCTTTCTACATACTGTTGGGTCTTGTGGTTTCCTTCAGCCTACAATAGCATTTCCCCTACTACATACTGTTGGGTCTTGTGGTCTCCTTCACTCTCCAATAGCATTTCCCTTTCTACATACTGTTGGGTCTTGTGGCCTCCGTCAGCCTCTGATAACATTACCCTTTCTACATACTGTTGGGTCTTGTAGTCTCCTTCACCCTCCAATAGCATTTCCCTTTCTACATACTGTTGGGTCTTGTGGCCTCCATCAGCCTCTGATAACATTACCCTTTCTACATACCGTTGGGTCTTGTGGCCTCCTTCAGCCTACGATAGCATTTCCCTTTCTACATACTGTTGGGTTTTGTTGTCTCCTTCACCCTCCAATAGCATTTCCCCTACTACATACTGTTGGGTCTTGTGGCCTCCGTCAGCCTCTGATAACATTACCCTTTCTACATACTGTTGGGTCTTGTGGTCTCCTTCACCCTCCAATAGCATTTCCCTTTCTACATACTGTTGGGTCTTGTGGCCTCCGTCAGCCTCTGATAACATTACCCTTTCTACATACTGTTGGGTCTTGTAGTCTCCTTCACCCTCCAATAGCATTTCCCTTTCTACATACTGTTGGGTCTTGTGGCCTCCGTCAGCCTCTGATAACATTACCCTTTCTACATACTGTTGGGTCTTGTAGTCTCCTTCACCCTCCAATAGCATTTCCCTTTCTACATACTGTTGGGTCTTGTGGCCTCCGTCAGCCTCTGATAACATTGCCCTTTCTACATACCGTTGGGTCTTGTAGTCTCCTTCACCCTCCAATAGCATTTCCCTTTCTACATACTGTTGGGTCTTGTGGCCTCCGTCAGCCTCTGATAACATTACCCTTTCTACATACTGTTGGGTCTTGTAGTCTCCTTCACCCTCCAATAGCATTTCCCTTTCTACATACTGTTGGGTCTTGTGGCCTCCGTCAGCCTCTGATAACATTGCCCTTTCTACATACCGTTGGGTCTTGTGGCCTCCTTCAGCCTACGATAGCATTTCCCTTTCTACATACTGTTGGGTCTTGTTGTCTCCTTCACCCTCCAATAGCATTTCCCCTACTACATACTGTTGGGTCTTGTGGCCTCCTGTCAGCCTCTAATAACATTACCCTTTCTACTTACTGTTGGGTCTTGTGGTCTCCTTCAGCCTACGATAGCATTTCCCTTTTTACATACTACTGGGTCTTGTGGCCTCTGTCATCCTCCAATAGCATTTCCCTTTCTACTTACTGTTGGGTCAGGTGGTCTGGGTCAGCCTCTGATAGCATTCCCTCTACTACATACTGTTGGGTCTTGTGTCCTCAAATAACAATAGAAGGTCATAGATCGGGGGATCTGAATTTCTGATAGAGGTGGAAATACCCTGCAGTATACAAGGAACATAGGGATTAATGGGAGACTCAGGAGAGTCCTGACCCCTTTACATTGCACACTCCTGACCTCTGCACTGTGTGCATTACATACTTCTGACCCCTGCAATCTATGCATTACATACTTCTGACCCCTGCACTCTGTACATTACATACTCCTGACTAGGGATGAGCTTCGAGTTTGAGTCAAACTCATGTTCGACTCGAACATTGGCTGTTCGCCAGTTCGCCGAACAGTGAACAATTTGGGGTGTTCGCAGCAAATTCGAAAGCCGCGGAAAATCTTTTAAAAGTCTATGGAAGAAATCAAAAGTGCTAATTTTAAAGGCTTATTTGCATGGTATTGTCATAAAAAGTGTTTCGGGACCTGGGTCCTGCCCCAGGGGACATGGATCAATGCAAAAAAAAGTTTTAAAAACGGCCATTTTTTCAGGAGCAGTGATTTTAATAATGCTTAAAATGATACAATAAAAGTGTAATATGCCTTTAAATTTCGTACCTGGGGGGTGTTTATAGTATGCCTGTAAAGGGGCACATGTTTCCCGTGTTTAGAACAGTCTGACAGCAAAATGACATTTCAAAGGAAAAAAGTCATTTAAAACTACTCGCGGCTATTAATGAATTGTCGGTCCGACAATACACATAAAAGTTCATTGATAAAAACGGCATGGGAATTCCCCACAGGGGAACCCCGAACCAAAATTTTAAAAAAAATGACGTGGGGGTCCCCCTAAATTCCATACCATGCCATTTAGGCCTGGTATGGATATTAAGGTAAACCCCACGCCAAAGTTTAAAAAAAAAATTGCGTGGGGGTCCCCCTCAAAATCCATACTAGACCCTTTTCTGAGCACGCAACCTGGCAGGCTGCAGGAAAAGAGGGGGGGCGAGAGAGCGCCCCCCCCTCCTGAACCGTACCAGGCCACATGCCCTCAACATTGGGAGGGTGCTTTGAGGTCCCTCCCAAAGCCTCATCCCCACAACCCTTGCCCGGTGGTTATGGGGGTCTGCGGGCAGGGGGCTTATTGGAATCTGGAAGCCCCCTTTAACAGGGGGACCCCCAGATTCCCCCAAATGGCCTACCATTTCACAAAAAAGTGTCAAAAATGTTAAAAGTGACAAGAGACAGTTTTTGACAATTCCTTTAATTAAAGTCTTCTTTTTTCCATCTTCTATCTTCTTTCTTCTATCTTCCTTCGGTTTCTTCCTCCATCTTCTTCTTCCTCCGATCCTCTGCTTCTTGCTCCGGTGTTCTCGCCCGGCATCTTCCTCCGCGGCGTCTTCTTCCCTTCTTCGTTCCCGGGCCGCTCCGCATCCATGATGGAAGGCTCCCGCTGTGTGATGCTTCTCTTCTTCTGACACTTCTTAAATAATGGAGGGCAGGGCCACCCGGTGACCCCAACCCCTATGACGCACGGGGACTTGACGGGACTTCCCTGTGGCATTCCCTGTGATGTCAGAGGGGGGCGGGGCCACCCGTTACGTAATGGGTGATCCCGCCCCCTCTGACGTCACAGGGAGAGTCTCAGGGAAGTCCCCATGCGTCAGAGGGGGCGGGGTCACCTGGTGGCCCCGCCCTCCGTTTTTTAAGAACCGTCAGAAGACGAGAAGCGTCACACAGCGCGAGCCTCCCGAAGAAAGGTAGAAGAAAGAAGATAGAAGAAAGAAAATAGAAGAAAGAAGATGGAAAAGAAGAAGACTTTAAATAAAGGAATTGTCAAAAACTGTCTCTTGTCATTTTTAACATTTTTGACACATTTTTTTTTTAAATGGTAGAGGTACAAGTACCCCCTTATCATTTCACAAGGGAGGCGGGATCTGGGGGTCACCTTGTTAAGGGGGCTTCCAGATTCCGATAAGCCCCCCGCCCGCAGACCCCCACAACCACCGGGCAAGGGTTGTGGGGATGAGGCCCTTGTCCCCATCAACATGAGGACAAGGTGCTTTGGGGGGACCCCAAAGAACCCTCCCAATGTTGAGGGCATGTGGCCTGGTACGGTTCAGGAGGGGGGGCGCTCTCTCATCCCACCCTCTTTTCCTGTGGCCTGCCAGGTTGCGTGCTCAGATAAGGGTCTGGTATGGATTTTTAGGGGGACCCCACACCATTTTTTTTATTTTGGTGCGGGGTTCCCCATAATATCCATACCAGACCTGAAGGGCCTGGTACGGAATTTAGGGGGACCCCCACGCCATTTTTATTTAAATTTTGGTTCGGGGTTCTCCTGTGGGGAAATCCCATGCCGTTTTTTATCAATGAACTGTTATGTATATTGTCGGACTGACAATTCATTAATAGCCGCAAGTAGTTTTAAATGACTTTTTTTCCTTTGAAATGTCATTTCGCTGTCAGACTGTTCTAAACACGGGAAACATGTGCCCCTTTACAGGCATACTATAGACACCCCCCAGGTATGGAATTGAAAAGAATATTACACTTTTATTGTTTCACTTTAAGCATTATTAAAATCACTGCTCCCGAAAAAACGTCAGTTTTTAAAACTTTTTTTTGCATTGATCCATGTCCCCTGGGGCAGGTCCTGGGTCCCCAAACCCTTTTTAGGACAATACCATGCAAATTAGCCTTTAAAATTAGCACTTTTGATTTCAAACGTTCCAGTCCCATAGACTTCAATGGGGTTCTAACGTTCGTGCAAATTTTCGGTCCGTTCACAGGTTCTGGTCCGAAATGAACTGGGGGGGTGTTCGGCTCATCCCTACTCCTGACCCTTGCAATCTGAACAATACATACTTATAATCCCTGCACTCTGTACATTACATACTTCTGACCCCTGTAACCTGTACATTACATACCCCTGACCCCTGCAATTTGTACATTATATACTTCTGACCCCTGCACTCTGTACATTACATACTCCTGACCCTTGCAATCTGAACAATACATACTTTTAATCCCTGCACTCAGTACATTACATACTTCTGACCCCTGTAACCTGTACATTACATACCCCTGACCCCTGTAATCTGTACAATACATACTTCTGACCCCTGTAATCTGTATATTACCTACTTCTGACTCCTGAAATATGTACATTACATACTTCTGGCTAGTGGCAGCTTGGTAATGCGGGGGAAGGGGCACCGCCCCCCTATCCATACATCCGGCCCCCTAATCTACATGCAGGGCACCGGACGCATGGATTCCAGTGGCGCTTTTTTTTTTGAAGCACATCATTAAAGCCTGAGGCTCTAATTGGCTTAAAAAAAAGGGTCGCTTTGGGGCGCAGAGCACTGCGCCCCAAGCCCACCCACTCATGTGACAATAGCGAATTAATATTCGCTACTGTCTTCTTGATTCTCCTCCCGGGCCAATCAAGTAGCCCCAATTGGCCAGGGAGTCTTAGGACTCCCTGGCCAATTGTGGCTCAGGATATACTTCCTGTTTGGCCGAGAGGAGAACGTCTCTCTGTGTGCTGCCCCGGCACTTCCTTCCCCCTGCCTACTAAGGTAAGGCATCTGATTGGCACATTCATGTCCGTCTCCCATAAAGGGGGTGGGGTTTGGTGATCGCCGCCGTCCATCTCCCACACAGGAGGGTGGTGTTGGTTTGTTGCCCCCCCTCCCCCAAAAAAATATTGAGCACCAGCCGCCACTGCTTCTGGCCCCTGCACTCTGTATGTTGGCTCAGGTTTTAAGCCCCTAGCACTGTTAACACAATATTGCCACACCCACAAAAAAAGTTGTGCCTCTTCCTTCTTCTCCTCTACAGTAGGTGCTCGAGGAGGGACCAGGGGGGAGTATTGTGCTGAATACAGGGTTATACAGTACATTCCAGAGCAGGTAAAATATATGGAACATTTCTTCATGGCATTCTTGTTTAGAGCCGAGAAGTTGGAAACCTATTTATTTAATTATTTTTTTCTAATATGTGAAATTATGGCTCCTGGCAGTTTTTTTTTTTTTTTTAAAGTCAGCGAGTTTATTAAAAATGTGTCGCGTTCTTTTTCGAATGACAGGTACCCAGAGAGCCATCCCTTCCCTGCTTTCATTATGCTGAACCCTGTGAGTTAAGATAATAAAAAACACTCAGCGATTAAACAAGGCGTTTTATATTTTCATGTTGATCGGGGCTTTGGCCGCCTTTCCTTTCTTTTTTTTTTTTTTTTCATAAACTTGCCAATCTCAAACCTCAGTGGTTGGACATTCCGATTTTAAGCTGCCTATTGAGACGACGGCATAGACGTGCCGTTGTTAATAGTTGAAATCTCTTGTGACACTTTTATTACGTTTAATAAAATTTTTAGACTTTATTCTTAAATATCAAGAAAAGAAAAAAAAAAGCATCTCATAGGTCGGCAGGGATGACTGGAAAGCAAAGAGGCAGCTTTTTTATGCTTATGGCAGCATTTTTTGCTGCATTGATTCTGTAAATGAGTACGTTTTGCTGATTGTGACAATGTAACGATGACTGTGCGCTGCTATTGGGGGATATTTGGAAAATTATGGAAATTGTAAAGTATGACCTAATAGAGGAAAAAATTGCTTACTGTTGACTTTTAACTACATAAAATTATGGTGCTAAATAACTTGTCAGGTTTATTAAATGTAAATGGAACTGTTACCGTAGATTGAATTCCATGGAGCATCAAACTGAACAAGAATTTTGGTTAAAGTGAATAAAAAGACAGTAAGTGAGGCAAATTCCCCTCCCCCCCCCCCCCCGAAGGGGGTCACAGTCAAGTAAAAACTTGAGTTCCAAAATGTTTCTACTAGTTTTTGATAAAGTAGGGAAGAGTTGAAAATGGTGTCAGGTTTTTTTTTCTCCATCACCTTGGGCAAACAATGTTCTCAGCTTGTCCCAGTGTCGCACCCCTCTGGCCTCCATACAAGGAACCTCTGTGTACAGAAATACACCAAAGTAAAGGAGTTTATTTGTTTCAAATTCAAACTCCTCGTAGAGAGAGGGTTAGGACACAGAACACTCATAGACATGGAAGTCTTTAGAAGATGGACAAAAAAGTACTTAAAGCCTCCACAGATAGAGGACCTTGAAGCCAACCTGGAATGAAATCACCTCCTGGCTGCAAAGTGCTGGATGGTTTAACTCCTCAGGGAGCGGTCACCATGCTTCAGTTGAGCATCAACCCAGCTTCTCTGGTTCCCCATTTAGTCTGAAGTTCTTCCATGTTGCTTAGATCCCTTTACTCAGAAATCTAGGCCTTGAACCCAGGCCTCAGTCAAATCACATGTCACTGTTGACAGGATCAGACACACAATTGCATCCCTCCCCTAGCCAAGGGACTTGGGAGAAGACTGACTTCTCAATGTCTCTCCTAATGCCGCGTACACACGAGCGGACTTTACGGCAGACTTTGCCCAGGCGGACGGGATTTGGTCGGACAATTTGATCGTGTGTGGGCTCCAGCGGACTTTGTTTTCTCAAAAGTTGGATGGACTTAGATTTGAAACATGTTTTAAATTAATACGTTGAAATCGAGTCCGGTCGAAAAGTCCGCCGCCTGTATGCTAGTTCGACGGACAAAAAGCCACGCTAGGGCAGCTATTGGCTACTGGCTATGAACTTCCTTGTTTTAGTCCGGTCGTACGTCATTACGTAGGAATTCGACGGACTTTGGTGGATTGTGTGTAGGCAAGTCCGTTCATTCAGAAAGTCCGTCGTAAAGTACGTCGAAAAGTCCGCCGGGCAAAGTCTGCCGTAAAGTCCGCTCGTGTGTACGCGGCATAAATGTTTACACTCTCTCCCAGCCTAAAACATCAGCTTTGATCCCCTTACTCAGAATTCTAGTCCCTTAACCCAGGCCTCTAAAGCAGCAGGCCAAAGAGGATTAGACACACAACTGTGTCCCTCCCACATGCAGGGGGCCTGGGGGAACACTGACTTCCCAAGGTCACTCCCTAATATTTATACCCTCTCCCAGCCTGAACCAAAGCCTTCAAAAGCTCTACTCAACAATTTGGGCCTCAAACCCAGGCCTCAGTCAAATCTCATGGTCATGCTCTTCAGGAAGCAGGCCTAAGAGGATCATAAATACAAGACTGGGGAAAGAAAGACTTCTCATGGACCAAAATGTTTCTACTAGTTTTTGATAAAGTAGGGAAGAATTGGAAACTGTGTCAGGTTTTATTGTTGTGTTCATGTCTCCATCACCTGGGGCAAACAATGTTCTCAGCTTTTGCAGTGTAGCACCCCTCTGGTCTCCAAAGGCATACAAGAAACCTCAGAGGCATGGTGGGCTAGCATTTCACCCCACAGTCTGATCCCTGGCAGCGGCAGAGTAACATTTACAGAAGGACGCCAAAGTAAAGGAGTTTATGACAGAACCATCCAGCACCCAGCTTGGGTGCTTCAGTCAGTATACAGCTTCCTCCAGTCTTGAACCAGGAGCAAGATATTATAGCTGACCATCCAAGACTAGCCGACAATAGCTTAGATGAGAACTGGAACTGTTTATTGAAAACTCACACAGAATTTATAGTACACCACATCAGGTGAGCCTGATCGCATTAGTGTATGCAAAGGAAACTGTATACAGAAATATAATTACCATAACTAAGGAACAACCAACATATACTATATGTTAATCCACATCTAGCAACTAATAGCTGAGAGTGATTAAATTAACCCATAAACTAATCAAGATAAACATATAACATCCCACAATAGTTTGCTAAAGAGGGCACAAAATACTAGCAGATAGACAGAAACAATAGGTGACCCAATTAACAATGAGAGAAAGACACTTAGGAGGCAAACTATGTGAGAGACGTACTTACAGTAAACACATTATGGTAGGAGATTCCAGTAATTTGAGCTGATTACATTAACATCTACAGTCATTCCTGGTTTGAGGTATACAGATTCCAAATATGTATATGGAACCTCCAGTTCCCAAAGTCTGTGTGTCTTACGGAGATATGGACTTGAGTTTAAAGCAAGACCCCTCCAAGGGTCCCCCAGGCACACACCTCCCAAAGAGTAGTGATTCATTAAAATCCAGGGCCAATAGTCAGCAGGCAAGAGGCCATCTTGCAGTCCTCTCCAAAAGCCTCTCTCCTTGTTGGGTCTGTCACAGTTTCAAATTCAAACTCATAGAGAGAGTTAGGACACAGAACACTCATAGACGTGGAAGACTTTAGAAGATGAACAAAAGGTACTTAAAGCCTTCACAGATAGAGGACCTTGAAGCCAACATGAAATTCTGTGAAATCACCTCCTGGCTACAAAGTACTGGGTGGTTTAGCTACCAACTTCTTAAGGGAGCAGTCACCAGGCTTCAGTTGAGCATCAACCCAGCTTCTCTGGTTCCCCATTTAGGCTGTGCCATGTTCTTCCATGTTGCTTTGATCTCTTTACTCAGCAATCTAGGAATTGAACCCAGGCCTCGGTCAAATCACATGGTCACCATATTTGGGCAGCTGGCCCAAGAGGATCAGACACACAATTGCATCCCTTCCCAAGCCAGGGGCCTGGGGAAAGACTGACATCCCAAGATCTCTCCTGAATAATTATACAGCGTTTTATCCTCTCCCAATCTGAACTGCTGGCTTTGAAAATGACATTCCAAAGGCAGCAAAGATAAGGAAAGCCAGTGGCGCGAAAGTTACAATGTGAATTAGAACATTTGCTTGGGTGAGCTGACGTTTGCTTGCTATTGATGTTATTAGGAATGCCTGTACACAGGGGCGTAACTACCACCATAGCGACCCATGCGGGCGCTATGGGGTCCGCAGCCGAGTGGGGCCCAGTGAGGATAAGAGCACCGCCGGCACAGTCTCCCAGCCAGGGGAAGAGAGAGGAAAGGAAGAGGCGAGCTGTCCGTATCAGCAGAAAGCTGAATTGCCCAATGTAAGAGCTTTCATTAGAACTTCCAGTGTTCCCAGGGCTCACGTCACATAGCTCCACCTTTTGGCCCGGTGCCTTTGATAGACAGAACGCCGATCCAACGCAGGACATGTGACGTCATCAAAGACGTCGGGCCAAGAGGTGGGGCTATGTGACAATGAGCCCCGGGAAGACAGGAAATTCAAATGAAAGCTATTACAGCAGGCAATCCCGCTCTCTGCTGATCCGGGTGGCTTGCCTCTTCCTCTGCATAAGTGGGGCTGTATGGGGCACAGGCAGACCAGGCTGTATGGGGCACAGGTCACGCTGTATGGGGCACAGGTCACGCTGTATTGGGCACAGGTCACGCTGCATTGGGCACAGGTCACCCTGTATGTGGCACAGGTCACGCTGCATTGACACTAGGGCAGCTGTGGGGGGGGGGGCTGTTTGCAGGGGGGCCTCATACAACATTTTGCTATGGGGCCCTGCTATTTCTAGTTACGCTCCTGCCTGTACATACACTGGTCGGTATGTTTTGTGATTAGCAATCTGAATGAGCTAGTTTGCTATGATGAGTTGAACTTCCACTTCTTTGGCTGTTAAAGTCACTTATGACTGTCTCTCTGCTTGATATGCTCATTGACAGTACTGTTTTAAATGTAATCCTGGTCGGCTTCATTAACCCCCTCTTTTCTGCCACATGTTAAATTCTACTGCAATGCAAGACAACACTTCTAATCTGGCAAGGGTATTGCTGTGTGAGTTTGTAGCACAACCTATCTAGCAATCAACCAGTGAGCAGTAATGATGTGCAGTAATCTCCATCAACCAATCAGTGAGTGGTAATTATGTGTAGTAACCTCTATCAACCAGTGAGTTGTAATGATAAGCAGTAACCTCTAGCAACCAGTGAACAGTATTATGTGCAGTAATCTCTAGCAACCAATCAGTGCGCAGTAATGATGTGCACTAACCTCTAGCAACCAATGGGTGAGCAGTAAACATGTGCAGTAACTTCTAGCAACCAATCAGTGAGCGGTATCGATGTGCAGTAGCCTCTAGCAACCAATCAGTGAGCAGGAGCAGTAAAGATTTGTCGTAACCTCTAGCAACCAATGGGTAGGCAATAATGATGTGCTGTAACCACTAGCAACCAATTAGTGAGTGGTAATGGTGTGCAGTAACCTCTAGCAACCAATCAGTGAGTGGGAGCAGTAAGGATTTGCAGTAAACTCTAGCAACTAGTGGGTTAGCAAAAATGATGTGCAGTAACCTCTAGCAACCAATCAGCATGTGGTAATGATGGGCAGTAACCTCTAGCAACCAATGAGTGAGAGGGAGCTGTAAGGATGTGCAGTAACCTCTAGCAAACAATGGGTGAGCAGTAAGGATAAGCAGTAGCCTCTAGCAACCAATCAGTGAGTAGTAAGGACGTCCATAACCTCTAGCAACCAATGTGTGAGCGTTAATGATGTGCAGTAACCTCTAGCAATTAATGGGTGAGTGGTAAGAATGTGCAGTAACCTTTAGCAACCAGCCAGTGAGCAGAAATTTTGTCTGAATGTCGCAGCTGAAATCCAGACTCATCAGACCAGGCAATGTTTTTCCAATCCTCTTTTGTCCAATTTTGGTGATTCTGTGCGAATTGTAGCCTCAGTTTCCTGTTCTTAGCTGACAGGCGTGGTACCCGGTGTGGTCTTCTGCTGCTGTAGCCCACCTGCCCCAAGGTTGGATGTGTTGTGCGTTCAGAGATGGTATTCTGCATACCTTGGGTGTAACGAGTGGTTATTTGAGTTACTGTTGCCCATTCTCCTCTGACCTCTGACATCAACAAGGCATTTTCCTCCACACAACTGCCGCTCACTGGATATTTTCTCTTTTTCCCACCATTCTCTGTAAACCCGAGAGATGGTTGTGTGGGAAAATCCCAGAAATACTCAGACCAGCCCATCTGCCACCAACAACCATGCCACGTTCAAAGTCACCTAAATCCCCTTTATTTGAGTTACTGTTGTCTTTCTATCATCTGGAACCAGTCTGCCCGTTCTCCTTTGACCTTTGACATCAACAAGGTGTACTTAATAAAGTGGCTGGTGAGTGTATATAGTCCTACAGATACAACCGGTCCTTTGAGGGCAACCATAATGCTGATGCGGCTTCACGATTAAATTGAGTTTGACACCCCTGTGTTAGATTATTGTTTTTGGCTTGGACACATTTTACGTTCCCCTGACCATTCCTGGCAGATGATCACTATATGGGGGGGGGGGGTTATAATTTTGTAGACGAGAGACAGTAATCACATTATGGAAAAGCGAGCGAGCATGAAAGTTGCAGCAGAAAATACATTCAGAGGAAAATATTGCAGTAACTCAGAACCCATATTTACTGGAAATACATCACAACTTCCCTTTAGAACACGAATGCCTAGAGTTTATTTCCATGCTTCAGTCTGTTGTGTGAATGGAATTGTAAAATAAACAAAATGTTCCTCGAGAAGTAAATGTATCCGTTTATTACATGCGTGTTAAACTGTGGAAGTTGTAGCACCTGGAGTCCCGCGTATCGGCGTGGCCGCGCCGTGTTTACCATCTGCACAGACGCCGATCATCATATACATACAAACTGCGACAGGCACATTATGAGGGCGATAAACAGATGTTTATGGTATGTGTCAAATGATCTGGTAAATTTATACCCGCCGCCGTGAAGAATCTGTCATTTATGACACGTGTGCCGAGATGCTGAATGCAACATATTGTGCCATAATGATCAACAGAATTACATATCTCTGGAATATTCTTACTGATTTGTTTGATTTAAAGAAAGTCATGCTTAAAGCTGAACTCCAGGGATCAGCAAATATCTTCTAAATTCATTCATCGTGTGTATTCTTCCTTTAATCTCAGTGAGTTTTTTGTATTTTTTTCATGACAAGAGTTTTTGTTCTCCTGACTGCTGGACCATCACTCCACCACTAACCTCTCCTTAACTACTTGCCGACCAGCCACCGTCGTTATACGGCGGCAGTATGGCTCCCCCGCGTGGATCGCCGCTTTAAGGGGTATAGGAGCCACGTGATCCGGGAGCCGATGTGAGTGGGGACCACCACTCCACCACTAACCTCTCCTTAACTACTTGCCGACCAGCTGCTGTCGTTATACAGCGGCAGTATGGCTCTCCTGCGTGGATCGCCGCTTTAAGGTGTATAGGGGCCGCGCGACCCTGGAGCCAATGCAAGTGGGGACCACCACTCCACCACTAACCTCTCCTTAACTACTTGCCGACCAGCTGCTGTCATTATACAGCGGCAGTATGGCTCCCCTGCGCAGATCGCCGCTTTAAGGGGTATAGGGGCCGCGTGACTCTGGAGCCGATGCAAGTGGGGACCACCACTCCACCACTAACCTCTCCTTAACTACTTGCCGACCAGCTGCTGTCGTTATACGGCGGCAATATGGCTCCCCCACGCGAATCGCCGCTTTAAGGGGTATAGGGGCTGCGCGACCCTGGAGCCGATGCGAGTGGGGACCATCACTCCACCACTAACCTCTCCTTAACTACTTGCCGACCAGCCGCCATCGTTATACAGCGGCAGTATGGCTCCCCTGCGTGAATTGCTGCTTTAGGGGGTATAGGGGTCACGCAACCCTGGAGCCGATGCAAATGGGGAACACAACTCCACCTCTAACCTCTCCTTAACTACTTGCCGACCAGCCGCCGTCATTATATGGTGGAAGTATGGCTCCCCTGTGTGAATCGCCGCTTTAATATAGGTATAGGGGCTGTGCGACCCTGAAGCTGATGCGAGTGGACGGCGGCCACGATGTCCGCCGGCCGACCAGCGATTGTTCCTTAGGAGAGCCAGATGAATGAATAAAATGATGCCAGATGAATGATCTGCAGATGAATGAACAAAATGATACAAAAGGAACAATATGTTGCTTTGTATCTTTATATAATCACATCTGAAGCAGTGCTGTTTATAAACAGTGACAGTGCTTTTTTGACAGCCATCCCTGTTGACACCTTCTTTGCTCCTTTGAGTATACAATAATGCGGATTAGCCACTTGCCGACCAGCCGACGTTATTACGCAGCGGCAGGTCGGTTCTTTCCTGCAAATCGCGGTAGCTGTACGCCAGCTCCTTTAGGAGCCATAGAAGGCGCACACGCACCCACTGCACGGCGGGTCACCCGATGCACGTGGCCGTGATGTCCGCTGGCCACCCGTGATCGCTGGTAAGAGCCAGAACAGGGATCTGTCTGTTTACATTGACAGGGGGAGCAGAGAGAGAGATCTGCTGTTCCTAGTAGACATGTGCGATTAGTTTCGTACGAATCGAAAATTCGTATGAATTTCCGTAAATTCGTACATTCAGGAGGATCCAAAATACGAATTGCTATGCTTCCGAATTTTGTGCAAAATACGAAATTTCGTTTATGAATTTCGGTTCCAAATTCCTAACGAACATTGGTAATTGTTACGAAAAAGTTAACGAACCTAAAAGTTAAAAACCCCAGGAAGTCAGCACAGCACAGGGATGGTGGGAGCCCCTCATAATGATAAATTGATCATAACAAACATTTGTAATTGTTACGAAAAGTTAACAAACGAAAATTCATAAATTTCAGACACGAATTACGAAATACGAATTAATCCTAATACGAAACGGAACGGAACGAAAGGAAACAAATTTATTGACGGCGCACATGTCTAGTTATTAGGAACAGCGATCTCTGTCCTCCTCCAGTCAGTCCCCTCCCCCCCCACAGTTAGAAACACCTCCCTAGGTACACATTTAACCCCTTGATCGCCCCCTAGTGTTAACCCCTTCCCTGCCCGTGACATTTATACAGTAATCAGTGCGTTTTTAAAGCACTGATTGTTGTATAAATGTCAATGGTTCCAAAAAAGTGTCAAAAGTGTCCGATCTGTCTGCCGCAATGTCGCAATCCCACTAAAAATCGCAGTCCCAGTAAAAAAAAAATAAAAATAAATAAAAATGCCATAAATCTATCCCCTATTTTGTAGACGATATAACTTTTGCGTAAATCAATCAATATACGCTTATTGCGATTTTTTTTAACCAAAAATATGTAGAAGAATACGTATTGACCTAAACTGATGAAGAAATTCTTTTTCATACATTTTTTTTAAATTAATTATTATCCTAGTGATCAGGAACTCTCCTCCTCCAGTCAGTCCCCTCCCCCTCACAGTTAGAAACACCTCCCTAGGGAACACTTAAAGGGTTACTAAACCCTTGCATTTTTTTCTTTTTTTTTAATAACAAACATGTCATACTTACCTCCACTGTGCAGTAGACATGTGCTCCATTCAATAAATTTGTTTTGTTTCGTTCCGTTCTGGATTAAAATTAATTTGTAATTCGCGTCCGAAAATCAATTCGGATTCGCACGAAATACGAATTTTCGTTAGGTCTGCAAAATTTTCGTAACAATAACGAAAATTCTTTATGATAAATTCATCACTATGAGGGGCTCCCACCATCCCTGTGCTGTGCTGACTTCCCGGGGTTTTTAACTTTTAGTTTCGTTAACTTTTCGTAACAATAACGAAAGTTCGTTATGATAAACTTATCCGAAGTTCGTAAATGAAATTTCGTACAAAATTCGTATTTCGGAATCCTTACGAATGTACGAATTTTGGGGAAATTCGTACATTCGGGAGGATCCGAAATACGAATTGCTATGCTTCCAAATTTTGTACGAAATTTCGTTTACGAATTTCAGATCCAAATTCCTAACGAACATTTGTAATTGTTACAAAAAAGTTAACAAACCTAAAAGTTAAAAACCCCAGGAAGCTGGGTTTGGGAAATTCGTACGAATTTCCGATTCGTACCAAACTAATCGCACATGTCTACTGTGCAGTTCGTTTTCACAGAGTGGCCCCCCCGATCCTCCTCTTCTGGGGTCCCTCAGCGGCGCTGGTAGCTCCTCCCCGCATCGAGTGCCCATGTCGGAGAAAGCGCTCTCCTGCGCCGGACACCCGTGCCGGAGCGCTCCCGCGTCCATTGACACAGAAGGCAGGACTCGGCCCCGCCCGCGACCATTGGATTTGACTGACAGCAGTGGGAGCCAATGGCTGCGCTGCTATCAATTGATCCAATCAGGGCACGAGACACCGGCTAGAGCATCTATATAAGAAAAAAATGGACACCGTGGGAAATCTCTCTATTGGGTTGATGTTTTTTGTTTTTTTTTACAAATACTTTGTTACTAAATGTTTTGGCTGTAATTCTTTTTTTTTTAACAGAAACTTTTTTATTGAACAAATCAGCATTACAATACAAATTGAGTTAGTGCATTCAGTACAAAAACAATAAGGACAATAAAATCTGTACCAACATCCGGTAGCCACTATTTATCAAACATTCCAGCTGTGCAGATGTGAGAAGTATCACTCAACAGCATGGCTTAATGCATTATAGTATTATAAAATCTTAGGTAACTTTATGTAAGTAATCAGTATTCGATTAAACCTGGGCGGGGGGGGGGGGGTCGGGAAGGAGTGGGGGGGGGAGGGGGAGAGGGGAGGGGACGGAAGGGGATGGGGGGGGACCAGGACAGAAGGAGAATAAACATGTGATAGAAAATGTGCTCCAAGGTGTTTTGCGTCATAATTAAGGGGTAGGGGGTTCAGGGTCCCCCGAAGCATCTACCCATGAGGACCAGATTTTATCAAATTTCCCTGGGCATTGCCTACTTTTTATATGTCATTCTGTATAGAGCAGTGGTTCTCAACTCCAGTCCTCGGGACCCACCAACAGGCCAGATTTTAAGTATTACCTTGGGGAGTTGCAGACTAGAATACGGCAATCACTGAGCAGCAAGTGATATCACCTGTGATGTATTTCAGCTATCTTGCAAACCTGGCCTGTTGGTGGGTCCTGAGGACAGGAGTTGAGAACTACTGGTATAGAGGGAGTACCAAGTTCACCGACCTTTTCCATGAGGCTAGTGTAGGAGGCTCCACCAGTTTCCATCTGAGTAAAATTTCACGTCTAGCGTAATATAATGAGAAGGTAAGACACAATTTACTATACCTATCTCCCTCAACATCTTCGAAATGGCTGAGTAATAATATTTGAGGATCAACCGGTACCTTTAAACCTGTGACATTGCCCAGTGTGGAGGCCACTTCAGTCCAGAAAGGTTGGAGTTTGGGACAGGACCAGACCATGTGCCAGAAGGTGCCCACCTCCTGTCTGCATCTTTGGCAGTTGGGATCTCTTTGATAGTAAATGCGCGACAATCTCTGTGGGGTGAAGTATGCTCTGTGTAGGAACTTAAATTGTACGAATCTATCTTTTGCAGCGATCATGGAAGGAATGTAGGAAATCAAACACTCCCTCCACTCTTCCTCGTCCAAAGAAGGAATATCCATCCTCCACTTTTCCCAGGTTTTAGTCAGTTTGGTGTCATACTCCACTGTAAGGTATAGATACAGTGTTGAGAGAGGTTTCCCCATCACACTGGAAATCAGGACCCGTTCAATGGAGTCAGGTTCCAGAGTGAGGGGGGCAGGGAACTGGGCTTCAAAAGCGTGCTTCAGCTGCCAGTACCTGAATTGAAAGGAGGACGGGATAGCAAACGATTGCCTCAGAGCCTGAAAAGTCATAAGCCTACCGTCCTGAACTATATGTTTTAAGGTAAGGATTCCCTTCTTTGCCCACAAGGAGGGGTCCGGTATGCTATAAAAGTGAGGAAGCATAGGGTTACCCCAAAGGGGCATATGTGGTGAGATGTGATTAGGTTTTGCGTATTTCTTCCTAGCCTCCTGCCAGACCCTCACGGTGGTTCGCATTAGATTTGTCATGGACGAATTGGCCCTAAGACCACGAAACGGGAGATTGCTCAGGGCAGCAAAGGGATCCCAGAATGGCTGCTTCCAGAGTGACCGCTGGGTTCTGTGCGGGCTGGGAGAACCACCACCGTATCGTGACCAGGACAGCTGCCCAATAATAAATTTGAAAATTCGGCAGTGCCAGTCCACCCCCCCGAAAATGGGAGATAGAGGATCTGTTTGGCCACCCTGGGCGGCCTCCCTGCCCAGACAAATTGTATCAGCAGACTCTCTAACCTCCGGAAAAAAGCCTTGGGGATGTGAATGGGGGTATTGCGGAAGAAATCTAAATATTTGGGAAGATAAATCATTTTTAGCAGATTGACTCTGCCGACGGGGGTCAATGGAAGGGACCGCCATGCAGCACACCTAGCCGTTAGATGTGTCATGAGTGGTCGCAGATTGTTTTCTAAATAGTCCTGGACTTTACCACTAATTTTAATCCCTAGGTATTTAAAGTCATCTACCCATTTGAGCTGTGGATGAGGCACCCTAGGGGTCGAGGGATGGAGCGGGAAAAGAACCGACTTGTCCCAATTGATTGGCTGTAATTCTTATGTACATTTGAATAATTTGTCTCAAAAGGCATTGCCCGTTCATTGCTAAAAACGTTGTCACCTCCCTCGGGGTATACTCCACATCTCTGTGAACTCAAAGTTTGTTCTTCCACCTCTATTGTATCTTATTAAAAGTACTTTGTATCAAGACCTTTTCTATAATAAAAATCATTAGTAAAAAACAAAAAAAACAAAAAAAAAAAAGAAAGTTCTGTCTGTGACTTGCATACATCAAAGTTCTCTTTATTTCTTGTGTATCTCGAACAGATTTCTCCTTATTGTTCCCCAGAAGCGTTATTTGGTGCTCAGACATGCAAAGATGAGCGATGATAGGCCCTATTATAGCAGCTAACAAGGCATTAACCTCAAGTCAGGGTTCCGACTGTCCTTTTTTTTTTTTTTTTTTTATATCACGCTGCGTCTGTAATTGTATCGAGATCTCATACCTTCCCTTCTCTTTCATTTAATATTCATGGATCGGCCTTGATAGAGATGGAAACCTCTGTTCCTGATTAAGTTGCAGCGTCTGCTAATTAAAATTTAGCCCCAAAAGTATTCCCCCGCAAGTCTGAACGGATCTGCGGCTAAGATAAAACGTATTTACCCTTTTTTCTTTTTTTTTTCAGCACTGCTAAGTATTGTTTTATTATTACGTTCATTCGATCTTGAGAAATCGTTTTGTGCCGTCTTATTATCCCGCAATAAAAAATGACCGAAACGACGGTGTTAATGTATGAACCCCTCAACCCCGCCCCCCCCCCCCAAAAAAACATATCTATCTATCACCACTGATTATTGTAACCATTGTTGCACTTTAATTAGTTGCAGATTTTGGACGTGTTACACATGCCCAAGAAGCTTTATTGACCACAGGATGTCCAGTCTCTCTGCCCTGCTTCTGGGACCCCTCTCCTCCCCACAGTATATTATCCCTTCCATGACTAAGCCTATTTTTGACATTTGGTGTTTACAAGTTAAAATCCGTATTTTTTTGCTAGAAAATTACTTAGAGCCCCCAAACATTTTGTATATATATATATTTTTTTTTAGCAGAGAATCTAGAGAATAAAATGGAGATTGTTGCAATATTTTATATCACACGGTATTTGCGCAGCGGGTGTTTTAAACGCAACTTTTTTGGGAAAAGGGACACTTTCATGAATTTTTAAAAAAACCAAACAGGTTAGCCCAATTTTTTTGGTATAATGTGAAAGATGACGAGTAAATAGATACCAAACACGTCACGCTTTATAATTGCACGCCACTCGTGGAATGGCGACAAACTACGGTACCTAAAACTCTCCATAGGCGACACTTTAAAAAAATTTTTTACAGTTACCAGGTTAGAGTTACAGAGGAGGTCTAGTGCTAGAATTATTGCTCTCACTCTGACGATCGCGGCGATACCTCACATGTGTGATTTGAACACCGTTTACGTATGCGGGCGCGACTTCTGTATGCGTTTTCTTTGCTGCGTGAGCTCGTGGGGACGGGGGCGCTGTAAAAAATTTTTTCTTATTTATTTTATTTATTTTTATATTAATAAATTGTGTTAAAAAAAAAAAAAAAATGATCACTTTTATTGCTGTCACAAGGAATGTAAACATCCCATGTGACAGTAATAGGTGGTGACAGGTATTCTTTATGGAGGGATCGGGGGTCTAAAAGACCTCCAATCCCTCCTTTGCACTTCAAAGTATTCAGATCACCATTTTCGGCAATTTTGAATACTGTATATTTTTTAAAACCGGCGCCATTGGCAGCCGAGTAAACGGGAAGTGACGTCATGACGTCGCTTCCGTGTTTACAATTAGGAGGCTGGAACAAAGCTGCCGGAGGCGGTGGATTGGTGATCGGGCCTCACAGTGGAACGGGAGGCCCTGTAAGAGCCACGGGAGGGGGCCGGAGAGGGGGGGACGTCCCCTCCCGTTCCTCCGGTATAACAGCCGAGCGGCTTTTAGCCGCATCGGTTGTTATATCTGGAAAGCCGATCGCCGGCATCATCCCGGTATAACCCCTGAAAGCCGAGTACACACATCTGCATACGCTCGGCAGGAAGGGGTTAATTAAGTAATTGTTGGCATTGATTAACCACTTACAGACCTGAAGGTTTCCCCCCCCCCCTTAACCACTTAAGGACCGAGCCTCTTTTTGAGATTTGTTGTTTACAATTTAAAAAACTGTTTTTTTTTTTGCTAGAAAATTACTTAGAACCCCCAAACAATATACATTTTTTTTCTAACACCCTAGAGAATAAAATGGCGGTCGTTGCAATACTTTCTGTCACACCATATTTGCGCAGCGGTCTTACAAGCGCAATTTTTTTGGAAAAAATACACTTTTTTAAATTAAAAAATAAGACAACAGTAAAGTTAGCCCAATTTTTTTGTGTGCGTTACTGCCAGTTTAACGCCATTTACCTCTGTGTGCATTACTGCCAGTATTTGCGCAGCGGTCTTACAAGCGCACTTTTTTTTTTTTTTGGGAAAAAAATACACTTGTTTAATTAACAAATAAGACAACAGTAAAGTTAGCCCAATTTTTTTTTTAAATATTGTGAAAGATAATGTTACGCCGAGTAAATTGATATGCAACATATCACGCTTCAAGATTGCGGCCGCTCGTGGAATGGCGACAAACTTTTAGCCTTAAAAATCTCCATAGGCGAAGTTTAAAAAATTCTACAGGTTGCATGTTTTGAGTGACAGAGGAGGTCTAGGGATAGAATTATTGCTCTCACTCTACTGATCGCGGCGATACCTCACTTGTGTGGTTTGAACACCGTTTTCAAATGCGGGCGCTACTCACGTATCCATTCGCTTCTGCACGCGAGCTCGGCGGGACATGGCGCGTTTACATTTTTTTTTTTTTTCTTATTTATTTTACCTTTTATTTTTTATTTTTATACTGTTCTTAAAAAAAAAAAAATGTGTCACTTTTATTCCTATTACAAGGAATGTAAACATCCCTTGTAATTGAAAAAAAAGCATGACAGGACCTCTTATATATGAGATCTGGGAGGGGGTCAAAAAGACCTCAAATCTCATATTTACACTAAAATGCAATAAAAAATTTGTCATTTAAAAAAATAAATAAATAAAAAAATGGCCCTTTAAGAGCTGTGGGTGGAAGTGACGTTTTGACGTCGCTTCCGCCCTGCAGTGCTATGGAGACGTGTGGGGGCCATCTTCCCCTCCCTCGCCTCCATACCCAGAAGAAGATCCGATCACCACCGCCGCTGCCGACGGCTCCGGTAAGCGGCGGAGGGCACCGCAGAGACTACTATTATCGGAAAACGAACCGCCGGCCAAAGAAGAAGAGGATACCGGGGTTAAGGCAGCTAGCTGCTGCCAATTTTTAAAAAAATTAATATTATTTACTTTTTGCTATAATAAATATAAAAATAAAAAAAAAGAATTTCTTCATCAGTTTAGGCCGATATGTATTCTTCTACATATTTTTAGTTAAAAAACACAAAAAAAAAAAATCGCAATAAAAAAAGTTATACGGTCTACAAAATAGGGATAAGGTTTACGGTATTTTATTTTTCATTTTTTTTACTAGGACTGCGATTTTTAGTGGGACTGCGACATTGTGGCAGACAGATCAGACACTGTTGACACTTTTTTGGGACCATTGATATTTATACAACGATCCGTGCTATAAAAAACGCACTACTGTATAAATGTCACTGGCAGGGAAGGGGTTAGCACTACACTAGGGGGGCAATCAAGGGGTTAAATGTGCTCCTAGGGAGGTGTTTCTAACTGTGGGGGGAGGAGACTGACTGGAGGAGGAGAGAAATCGCTGTTCCTAACCACCAGGAACAGCAGATCTCTCTCTCTCCTCCCCTGTCAGAACGGGTCTCCCGCCGTGCAGTGGGCCCATGCATGCCTGCTATGGCTCTAAAGGAGCCGATGAACAGCTGCCGCAATTTGCGGGAAAGAGCCGATCTGCCACAGTATAATAACGGCGGCTGGTCGGCAAGTGGTTAATCCACATTACTTTATACTCAAAGGAGCAAAGAAGGTGTCAGCAGGGATGGCTGTCAAAAAAAGGACTGTCACTGTTTATAAACAGCACTGCTTTAGATGTGATTATATAAAGATACAAAGTAACATGTTGTTCCTTTTGTATCATTTTGTTCATTCATCTGCAGATCAAAGGGCACATCGAGACTGTCCATAATTTTGGAGGGCGCCTCGAGACTGTCCATAATTTTGGAGGGTGCCTCGAGATGGTCCAAAATTTTGGAGGGTGCCTCGAGACGGTCCAAAAATTTGGAGGGCGCCTCGAGACTGTCCAAAATTTTGGAGGGTGCCTTGAGACTGTCCATAATTTTACAAGATGCCTTGAGACTGTCCATAATTTTGGAGGGTACCTCGAGACTGTGCATAGTTTTGGAGGGTGCCTCGAGACTGTCCATAATTTTAGAGGGTGCCTGGAGACTGTCCATAATTTTGAAGGGTGCCTCGAGACTGTCCAAAATTTTGGCGGGTGCCTCGAGACTGTCCATAATTTTGGAGGGTGCCTCGAGACTGTCCATAATTTTGGAGGGTGCCTCGAGACTGTCCATAATTTTGGAGGGTGCCTCGACACTGTCCATAATTTTGGAGGGTGCCTCGAGACTATCCATAATTTTGGAGGGTGCCTCAAGACTGTCCATAATTTTGGAGGGTGCCTTGACACTGTCCATAATATTGGAGGGCACCTCGAGACTGGACTGGAGGGTGCCTTGACACTGTCCATAATATTGGAGGGCACCTTGAGACTGTCCATAATTTTGGAGGGCTCCTCGAGACTGTCCATAATTTTGGAGGGCTCCTCGAGACTGTCCATAATTTTGGAGGGTTACTCGAGACTGTCCATAATTTTGGAGGGCTCCTCGAGACTGTCCATAATTTTGGAGGGTTACTCGAGACTGTCCATAATTTTGGAGGGTTACTCGAGACTGTCCATAATTTTGGAGGGTGCCTTGAGACTGTCCATAATTTTGAAGGGTGCCTTGAGACTGTCCATAATTTTGGAGGGTGCCTTGAGACTGTCCATAATTTTGGAGGGTGCCTCGAGACTGTCCATAATTTTGGAGGGTGCCTCGACTTAAAAAAAGGTTTGAGAAACACTGATATAGACAGTTAAAAAGCGATACAAAATATTGGTTAAAAAAAGTGACCGAAAACCTTTAAACCTGGAAGAAGTCCTTCATTCCTCGGTAGAATTGGATATTAATGGCGGATTCCTTTTTTTTTTTTTTTTGCTGGCAGTTGCCGGTTAGATATTAGACGAGAATCCTTATGTCGCATGTTTAGTCTTAAATATTCGGTCTCAAACTGTTAGAAGGAACCGCGGGGTGGCCGAATCCAATCTCCGTTTTCTGCTGATGAGAAAGATTTTTTTTCAACACGCGCTCCGAATGGCGTCAATACTTTAAACTTAATTAATTTTGAGATAATTATTAGAGGCAATGCAAATAAGTAACAAAAACTGTTGCATCGAAGAGTCTCGGCACACTGAGACCATGTATGCAAACGGGTTTTCCTAAATTAACACGTTGCTTGGAGCCTCGTAGAAAGATCAGCTTTGTACAATTTTCTGAGAACTTGACTCTTTTCTTTCTTTCTTTCTTTCTTTCTTTCTTTCTTTCTTTCTTTCTTTCTTTCTTTCTTTCTTTCTTTCTTTCTTTCTATGAATCATTGTTTTATTTTAGAGATCAATTGCAATCCTCTAATACTCTGTCTTAGCACCATAGACGTGCTCACAGGGTGTGCCGGGTGTGCCCTGGGCACACCCTAATCACCCTGTGTGCTGATTTCCCCCTGCTTCCCATCTCCCCCCTGCAGTGCTTCCAGCTTCCCTCCTCTCAGGAGTGGGGAAGAGGCTGGTAAATATTTCACTAACCGGCCTTCTTTTCTGAATGAACACAGTGAGTGATCTGTACCTTTAAGTGCCATAGCAGGTGTGCGCGCGCACCCGCTGCACACCTTGCGGCCACGCATGGCTGGCGGGCGCAATGTCTGCCAGCCACCTGCGAAAGAGAGCCAGAATGGGGAACTGTCAATGTAAACAGACAGATCCCCGCTCTAAAGGGAGGTGAGAGAGAGATCTGCTGTTCCTAGTGATTAGGAACAGCGATTTCTCTCCTCCTCCAGTCAGTCCCCTCCCCCCCACAGTTAGAAACACCTCCCTAGGGAACACACTTAACCTCTTGATGGCCCCCTAGTGTTTAACCCCTTCCCTGCCAGTGACATTTACACAGTAATCAGTGCATTTTTATAGCACTGATGGCTGTATAAATGTCAACGGTCCCAAAAAAGTGTCAAAAGTGTCCGATTTGTCCGCCGCAATGTCGCAGTCCAGCTAAAAATCGCAGATCACCGCCATTACTAGTAAAAAAATAATAATAAAAGTACCATAAATCTATTTCCTATTTTGTAGTCAATATAACTTTTGCGCAAACCAATCAATATACGCTTATTGCTATATTTATTTTTTTTTACTGAAAATATGTAGAAGAATTGGCTCGAATTGAGGAAGACATTTTTTTTTGGATATTTATTATGGCAAAAAGTTAAAAATTTTTTTTTTTTTTTTTTTTTTAATTGTCGCTCTTTTTTTTTTGTTTAGAGCGCAAAAAATTAAAAACCGCAAAGGTGGTAAATTTATGAAGAAATTCAACTTCTTCAATTTTTTTATTGGATGTTTTATAGCATAAAGGAAAACAATATTGTTTTGTTTTTGTTTTTTCAAAATTATCGGTATTTTGTTGTTTATAGCGTACAAAAAAGAAAAAAAAAAAAAAAAAACGCAAAGGTGATCAAATACCACCAAAATAAACCTCTATTTGAGAAGTGAAAAAAGGACATAAAATTTGTTTGGGTACAGCGTCGCAGGACCACGCAGTTAAAGCGAAACGCAGTGCCGTAACGCAAGAAAATGGCCCGGTCATTAAGGGGGAGAATCCTTCCGGTCTGTAAAGTGGTTAAAAAAAAAAAATGGCTCCTAACTTTTTTTAGTTGGCTCCTGGATTCTAAGTCTATGGGAATAGTGCAAAGGTTTGCAGCCGTGCTTGTTTGGCAGTTTTTTTTTTGTGTTTAGGCAGTTTTATGATATAGAATATATATTTCCTTTATATATATATATATATATATATATATATATATATATATATGTATATATATATATATATATATATATATATATATATATATATATATATATATATATATATATATATATATATATAAATAATAAAATATATATATATATATATATATATATATATATATATATATATATGTATATATGTATATATATATATATATATATATGTATATATATATATATATATATATATATATATATTTATATATATAGGTTCCCCTTTGTTGAAATCTGCCAATATATCCCGCGACTATGAATAATTCAGAATCCTTAGCAGAAAAGATTTCATTTTGAAGCGCGTTCTATAATCTCGTTCTGTTAAATGTGCGACGACAACATATATAATTTTATTTTTTATAGCGGCGTGCGTCTTGTTGAGCGAGTTATGATTTGTAAGGTGTCTTTAGCTACATTTAAAGGCTTTGATAGGTTTAATGTCAGATATTTTCACAGATAAGCCCCGTTTTCTTTTTATCAAATTAGAGCACTTTGCGCAGAATCTACGGGGGGTAGTAGTTCCAGCTTTGTTTTTTTTGTTTTTTTATTATTTTTTTATATTTCTATTTTTTATTGGAAATATATCCAGCATGGCCTGCGCGTGTCTTGCAGACACTGCAATTAGGGAGCTTTAGGGGGATTTAAGTCTGGATGTATTTGCAATGCAAATCCAAATTTTAATCTTTTTAATATCGGGCCGAGCATTTTTTCCCGGCAATAATGTTTAGCTATGCAATAACTTCCAGATCAGCGTGGATTAAAACATTAATAGTAGGAATAAAACAAAATGGGTATTTTTATTATTTGAAATCATTAGCTGTGTTATCCGCCCCATAATTCACCGGGTAACATTCAGATTTCTGGAGGGGAGAACAAATAAAAGCCCAAAATCCTTTTCTTTTTATGGCAAGTTTTAATATCATGGAGTAAATGTGCTGAATACTGAGGAGGACGGTGGTGGGATTCCATCTGATAGAGGACAGTGCAGGGGGTCACTAATGTATCAACATAAAATGTCAGTCTAGGAGCATTAGACAACCAGTGTGCCAATTCCTTCACCTTCACTTCTCAGAGCACCCCAATTCCTGCACCTTCACCCCTCAGAGCACCCCAATTTCTGCACCTTCACTCACCAGGACATCCTAATTCCTTCACCATCAACCCTCAGAGCACTCCAATTCCTGCACCTTCACACTTCTATTTACCCCAGTTCCTTGACCTTCACTCCTCAGATCACCCTCATTTCTAGACCTTCAGACCTCAGATCAACCCAATTCCTGTACCTTCACACATCAGGTTTACCCCAATTGCTGCACCTTCATACCTCATATCAGCCCAAGTCCTTCACCTTCACACCTCAGATAACCCCCCAATTCCTGCACCTTCGTACCTCACATCATCCAAATTCCTGCACCTTCACACCTCTAATTACCCCAGTTCCTTGACTTTCACTCCTTAGATCACCCTAATTCCTCAACCTTCAGATCACCCCAATTCCTGCACCTTCACACATCAGGTTTATCCCAATTCTTGCACCTTCACACCTCAGATCACCCCAATTCCTGCACCTCCACACCTCAGATCACCCCAATTCCTGCACCTCCACACCTCAGATCACCCCAATTCTTGCACCTTCACATCTCACATCATCCAAATTCCTGCACCTTCACACTTCTAATCACCCCAGTTCCTTGACCTTTACTCTTCAGATCACCTTAATTCCTGGACCTTCAGACCTCAGATCACCCCAATTTCTGCACCTTGAAACCTCAGATCGCCTACATTCCTGCACCTTCATACCTCAGATCACCCCAATTTCTGCACCTTCACACCTCAGATCAGACCAATTAGTGCACTTTCATACCTCAGATCATCTCAATCCCTTCATCTTCACACCTCAGATCACCCCAATTCCAGCTCCTCCACACCTCATATCACCCCAATTCCTGCACCTTCACACCTCAAACAACCCCAATTCCAGCTCCTTCCCACCTCAGGTCACCCCAATTCCTGCATTGTCAAACTTCAGATCAGCCCGATTCCTGGACCTTCATATCTCAGATCACCCCAATTCTTTCACCTTCCCATCTCAGATCACAATTCCTGCACTTTGAAACCTCAGATCACCCAAATTCCTGCATCTTCATACCTCAGACCACCCAAATTGAATCAACTTCACATCTCAGATCACCCCAATTTCTGCAGCTTCACACCTCAGATCACCCACTGATAGAACTCTAGGCTGTATGTAATCAGGGGCGGACTGACAACTCATGGGGCCCCCGGGCAATAGGAGATTATGGGGCCCCCGGGCAATAGGAGATTATGGGGCCCCCGGGCAATAGGAGATTATGGGGCCCCCAGGCAATAGGAGATTATGGGGCCACACAGTATACACACACACACACAGACACACAATATATACACACAGAATATACATACACACACTGAAAAGGTACTGGAGAGGCGGGGCAGCTTTAATCTTGGGATTTTTAAAAAAACACAGATTTTTACATACTGTCCCTGGTTTTATTGAGGCTGGCAACCCTGATGGGGCCCCTTAGTGACATGGGGCCCTCGGGCAGTGCCTGAGTGCCCGAATGGTCAGTCCGCCCCTGTATGTAATATACTGTTTGTGTTTCATTTACTGTTAGGCAGATGGATAAAGTGATATTAAAGGCAAAATCAAAAATAACATATATGATGCAGTCTGTCACCACCATTACCACAGCAGTCTTTGTTTTTTTGTATTTGGGTACATTGTCACACGACCGCCCAATCGTCAGTTAAAGTAACGCAGTGTTGTATCGCCAAAAAATGGCCTGGTCATGCAATGGGGTAAATCTTTCAGAGCTGAAGTGTTTATAAAGTATTAGCTGGAGTTCAGCTATACTTGATTAGTCACTTATTGAAAGTCCATCAAAATATACTAGTCTGCCTATTATTACCCTCTCCAGACAGTGCTGCTCTCCAAAGGTGACTCCGTTGCTCCTCCATAGATAGAGGAGCCTCCCTAAGACAGAAACAAGGCTACTAAACCAGATCACTGAAAATAAAGGTATGAAAAGCTGAAAAAAAAAGAAAACTAATGCAGCCATTAGAACCAAGAACTTGTAAGCTGCAATCTATGTTATGTTTGTTTTTTAGGTTTAATGCAGCTACAAGGGGCAAGTTAAACTCTGGTTCAAGTGTTAGGGGGTTCATTTTAAGTGTAAGTTTAAAATTAGGGTTGCAAAAATACCAATACAGGTATCATTGCTGGTAATAAGCATTTGTACCAATAATTTCTGTCTCGGTTCTGTAAAAAAAAACGAAAAAACTGACAATCATTCAGCTGTCAGTGGGGTTCCGATGACTTTTTCAGCTGTCAGTGGGGTTCCCCTGTTGACAGCTAAAGTGTAAATGAAGTCTGCATTTAGAGCTGTCAAAACAAAAGCAGCCGGGGAAATGTTTATCAACAACATTGCTCAGCCACAGAAAGATAAAAAGAAACATTGTATCTTTCTGTTTCTTCATCTACAGACCAAAGGGATGAACTTCCATCTGCAGATGAAGTCAGTTCAAAGCAACCTGTTAAGTGAGAATTTCTTAGTTTTTTTATAAAATGTTCCTCTGTTTAACCCCTTATTAACCCTTAATTTACTCTAATCAGTTTAAATTAACTCCGTCTTCTTCATTTAATTATTATTTTACTGCTGATTTTTTTTTAAATTCTATTTTATAAACTATTAATTATACTAATAATTAAAACTTTTTTTTTTTCGCTTGCTTTGTTTGTTAATATTTTTACACCTTTAACATATATTTACATGTTTCACATAAAAAAAAAAAACACAACATTAAAAAAATAAAATAAATGTATTTAATTTGCAATTAACTTTTCAATGCTTTGTACCATTGCTGACAGCTGAAGTGTAAACAGTTGCGGTAGGTATCGGTAATTGTTATCTTTGAGTACAGTTGAACCTCGGATTGCGAGTAAGGCAGTTTACGAGCGTTTCGCAATACAAGCTATTTTTTTTTTTTTAAATCCTGAATCGCTTTGTGAGCGTTGTCTCGCAAGACGAGCATGATTCAGGCCTCTGGGGTGTGCAGTACCATATTTTTCCAGAGGTGCGGGGGCACCGGTGATGCTCGGAGACCACTCAGAGGCGCTCGGGGACACTCAGTGACTCGGAAACTCTTGGAGACACTTGGTTCCAGAGTGTCTATGAGCGTCTCCGAGTGTCTCAGAGCATCTCCAAGTGTCTCCAAACGTCTCTGAGCGTTTCCAAGTGTTTCTGAGTGTCTCCGGCGCCCCTGCACCTCTGGCCACATGCGGTACTGCATAGACAAGGAGTGGCTGTGGAACGGATTATCTGAGTTTCCATTATTTCCTATGGGGAAACTCACTTTGATATACAGGTGCTTTGGATTACAAACATTCTTCTGGAACAAATTATGCTCGTACTCCAAGGTACCACTGTATTAAAAAAAAGTATTATACTGGTTGTAAAAAAAAATGGTATTGGTGCATTAGGTGTGCTACGTTCACAGTGTTTTATACTGTAGGTGGGTAACTTATAAAAAGGGGACTTTGATTTCTTTTTGATGTCAGTGACAGTTGGGCCTTTGTGCTGGGAGCAAGCTATGCAATGTATTCCCAGAAAAAATACAGTCACACACATATTCGGCCCCATGGAAGAAGACCAACTACAGTGAACTCGCATATGTGCGCACGTTCGGCAGCAAAGGGTTAAAAAACATACTTATACATCTTAGTGCTACTGATCTCCTGCAGCCCCTTTTGCAGCCTGTTGTCACGGTCAGGGTTTCAGGCTCAGAGACCAGTATCTATAGCAGTAAAGAGGCTCCCACCAACCAGCAGGATAAGAATACAAGCCCCGGTGGACGGCACGGGTTCACCCGAAGTGCAGAGTCTAAGCACTAATCAGGATTCACCAGAGCTCCTGATGGTAGAGATGTTTTCTACTGCGTGTTAGTTTCAGGTCACGGTCCCCAGGAACGCCCCACCAGGAGTTGACCATTCTGGGGTCCAGTAGCAGATATAGCAGGTAGGGATCATGCAGAAGTGTAGTCAGTAACAAGCCAAAGGTCGGTAACACATGGTTGCAGGTTGGGATCGAGTAGAAGCGTAGTCAGTAGCAAGCCAAAGGTCGGTAACACATGGTTGCAGGTTGGGATCGAGTAGAAGCGTAGTCAGTAACAAACCAAAGGTCGGTAACACATGGTTGCAGGTTGGGATTGAGTAGAAGCGTAGTCAATAGCAAGCCAAAGGTCGGTAACACATGGTTGCGGGTTGGGATCGAGTAGAAGCGTAATTAGTAAATAAGCCAAAGGTCGGTAACACATGGTTGCAGGTTGGGATCGAGTAGAAGCGTAATTAGTAAACAAGCCAAAGGTCGGTAACACATGGTTGCAGGTTGGGATCGAGTAGAAGTGTAGTCAAGTAACAAGCCAAAGGTCGGTAACACATGGTTGCAGGTTGGGATTGAGTAGAAGCGTAGTCAAGTAAAAAGCCAAAGGTCAGTAACACATGGTTGCAGGTTGGAATCGAGTAGAAGCGTAATTAGTAAACAAGCCAAAGGTCGGTAACACATGGTTGCAGGTTGGGATCGAGTAGAAGTGTAGTCAAGTAACAAGCCAAAGGTCGGTAACACATGGTTGCAGGTTGGGATCGAGTAGAAGTGTAGTCAAGTAACAAGCCAAAGGTCGGTAACACATGGTTGCAGGTTGGGATCGAGTAGAAGCATAATTAGTAAACAAGCCAAAGGTCGGTAACACATGGTTGCAGGTTGGGATCGAGTAGAAGCGTAATTAGTAAACAAGCCAAAAGTCGGTAACACATGGTTGCAGGTTGGGATCGAGTAGAAGCCTAATTAGTAAACAAGCCAAAGGTCGGTAACACATGGTTGCAGGTTGGGATCGAGTAGAAGCGTAATTAGTAAACAAGCCAAAGGTCGGTAACACATGGTTGCAGGTTGGGATCAAGCAGAAGCACAGTGAAGTAACAAGCCAAACGTTGGTAACAAGTGGTAGCGATGATATGGACGGCAGCAGGAGTGACAAGAGCTAGAAATTGGCTGGAAAGAGCATGATAATCTTGCAAACAGGAAGTGCAAAGGCATGTCTTGAATATAAAGTTCATAGGAGGAGCAGAGGATTTAAGGTTCAAGAGAAACAAGACACACGCTGAGGCTGTCTAAGGAATCATGCAGGAACTTGTCCAGGATCTCAGGTGGCTCAGCCAGAAAAGACATCACCAGACAGAGCAGAGGACACAGGTTCAGATCTGTCCACGTGCACTCAAATGATGACTGTTGACATTTTCTAGGTGTCCCAACGGTGTCAACAGTAGACCATGCCTGTATAACCTGCGTTCAACCAGACACTTCCATTCTCCACTGAATGTCTGCTTGATATAGTGAGCCTGCCCAACCCACCCCTCTGACACCTCGTGACGTCAGTGGAAGGCGGGGTCACCTGTTTATGTCACCAAGTGGCCTCACCCTCAGCTATATAACAGCTGTCACCAAGAAGAAGCGTCACTCGGCGGGAGCCTCCCATGGAGGAGAAGCTGTTGCGTTTTTTTTTTCTTTTTTCGGCTCGTCGGCAGCGTGATAGAAGATGAATGGACATCACGGGACATTTTTATTTTTTTATCTTTTAATAAAGGACTTGACCCTAAGTGTCTCCTGTCTTTTTTACTATTTTTGACACTTTCTTTTGTGAAATGGTAGGGGTACAATGTACCCGTTACCAATTCACATAGGGGGGAGGCCGGGATCTGGGGGTCCCCTTGTTAAAGGGGGCTTCCAGATTCTGATGAGCCCCCCCGCCCGCATACCCCCATAAATACCGGGCAAGAGTTGTGGGGATGAGGCTCTTGTCCCCATCAACATGGGAACAAGGTGCTTTGGGGGGCTACCCTAAAGCACCCTCCCAATTTTGAGGGCATGTGGCCTGGCATGGTCCACCCCTCTTTTCCTTTGGCTTGCCAGGTTGCATGCTCAGATAAGGGTTTGGTATGGATTTTGGGGGGCCCCCTACCCCATTTTTTTTATTTCGGCACAGGGTTCCCCTTAATTTCCATACCAGACCCGAAGGGCCTGGTATGGATTTTGGGGGGACCCCCACGCAATTTTCTTTTAAATTTTTGGTTCGGGGTTTCCTTTAATATTCATACTAGACCCAAAAGGCCTGGTAATGGACTGGGGGGAGGGGGGATCCCATGCTCTTTTTTTCAATGACTTTTATCTATATTGCCGAGACCCGACAATTCCTTACAGCCGCGATCAGTTTTAAATGACAATTTTTCCTTTAGAAATGTCATTTTGCTGTGGTACTGTTCTAAACACTGTAAACATGTGCCACTTTACAGGCATACTATAGACATCCCCGAGGTACGATATTTAAAGGAAAATTTCATTTTTATTGTTTCATTTTAAGCATTATTAACCACTTACGGACCACCCGCCACAGTTTTACGTCGGCTGTTTGAAGAAGGATATCGTTGTTATGGCAGCAGCTAGCTGCCATAACCCCGGTATCCTCTTCTTCAGCGGGTGGTCCGCTACAAGATAAAAGTGGTCTCTGCGGCGGATTCACCGTGAGATCACTTTTATCGGCGGCGGGATAGGGCCCCCACAGCACTCCGGTGCTCTCCACCGCTTACCAGAGCCAGGGGCAGCGGCGGAGGCCATCACGTGTTGTCTCCTGTTAGATATGGGGACAAGTGAAGGGAAGATGGCCCCCACCCGTCTCCATACAATTGCTGGGTGGAAGCGACGTCAAAACCTCACTTCCGCCCATAGCTCTTAAAGGGCCATTTCTTTTAAATTATTTTTTTAAATGACAATTTTTTTTTTATTGCATTTTAGTGTAAATATGAGATGTGAGGTCTTTTTGACCCCCAAATCTCATATTTAAGAGGTCCTGTTATACTTTTTTTCTATTACAAGGGATGTTTACATTCCTTATAATAGGAATAAAAGTGACAATTAAAAAAATTAAAAAAATAAACACAGTGTAAAAATAAAAAATAAAAGGTAAAATAAATAATAAAAAAAAAATTTAAATGCGCCCCGTCCCGATGAGCTTTGCCGAAGCGAACGCATACTTGAGTAGTGCCCGCATATAAAAATGGTGTTCAAACCACACATGTGAGGTATCACCGCGATCGGTAGAGTGAGAGCAATAATTCTAGCCCTAGATATCCTCTGTAACTCCAAACATGCAACCTTTAGAATTTTTTAAAAGCCGCCTATGGAGATTTTTAAGGGTAAAAGTTTGTCGCCATTCCACGAGCGGGTGCAATTTTGAAGCGTAACATGTTGGGTATCAATTTACTCGGCGTAACATTATCTTTCACATTATTTAAAAAAAATTGGGTTAACTTTACTGTTGTCTTATTTTTTAATTAAAAAAGTGTATTTTTTCCCAAAAAATTGCGCTTGTAAGACCGCTGCGCAAATACAGAAAGTATTGCAACAACCTCCATTTTATTCTCTAGGGTGTTAGAAAAATGTTTAGGGGTTCTAGCAAAAAAAAAGAACCCTGTTTTTAACTTGTAAACAACACATCTCAGAAAGAGGCTCGGTCCTTAAGTGATTAAAATCACCGCTCCCGAAAAAACGGCCATTTTTAAAACTTTTTTTTGCATTGATCCATGTCCCCTGGGGCAGGACCCGGGTCCCCAAACACTTTTTATGACAATAACTTGCATATAAGCTTTTAAAATGAGCACTTTTGATTTTTCATGTTTGTGTCCCATAGACTTTAACGGTGTTTGTCCGAATTTTTTGCCTGTTCGAATGTTCTGGTGCGAACCGAACCGGGGGGGGGGGGGGTGGGGGGGGTGGGGGGGTGTACGGATCATCCTTACTTGTGATAGGCAAACAATTCAATGCTTTGTCTTTCGGACGGGGCAGTGAAGGTTTATGCACTGGTTGTTGCTGGTTGTATTCTACAAATGTGAATGGGTGTTTTTTTAAAAATAAAGTTAATGAATAACCAGCTGTGTAATGAAAGTTGTTTTGTTTCATTATTTTCACGTGGTTTCACACTATATTGTTAAGGACAATATTAGGTCAATGATGTTGCCAGCATCCCCTCCTTTTGTTACCTGTGGCTGCAGGGCGAAGCTGATCTGGCCAGCATTTCCCATGGGTTTGGGACGGAACTGGGTTCAGCCTGGACCTTAGCTCATTGCTGGTCACGATACATGTAAATCTATCATTGTGCGCATCAATACACGTCAATGCATGACATTCAGTACAAAAAGCATTGCAACATGCATTGAAAATGTGACAATGGAAAATACATTAGCGGGGGAAAACCACATAGTAGTCAAGGGCATATGTTGCCTACCTTCATCCATCACTCATCTGCTGATATTTGTTGGCCCATCTGGTTAAAATGACACGACATTGTTATTCATAGAGATAAGTAATGAATGTCCCCTCTGTCCAAAGCTGTCAGGGCCTGGACCTGAATCCAGGACCTCTGCTGTGCCTTGTTGCAGGATGTCTTCTCACTGAACCACCTGAGATGCTGGACCTGAATCCAGGACCTCTGCTGTGCCTTGTTGCAGGATGTCTTCTCACTGAACCACCTGAGATGCTGGACCTGAATCCAGGACCTCTGCTGTGCCTTGTTTCAGGATGTCTTCTCGCTGAACCACCTGAGATGCTGAACAGCTCTCTGTCTGATTGCTTAGACAACCTTGCTTTGTGTCTTGTTTCCCCTGAACCTTGAACTCTTTGCTCCTCCCATGAACTTCCTAATTTTAGATTTGACTCTGCACTTCCTGCTTGCCAGATTATTGTGCTCTCTCCAGCTGATATGTTGGTCTTGTCAATTCTGCTGCCATCCGTATCTTCGCTACCACACATTACCGACCTTTAGCTTGTTCCTCAACTACTATGTTTCCCCGAAAATAAGACCTAGCATGATTGTCGGTGATGGCTGCAATATAAGCCCTACTCCCCAAATAAGCCCTAGTTAAAGTCCTTGTAAGTCTTATTTTCAGGGTAGGGCTTGTTATCGGGGAAACAGGGTAGGGCTTATTTGGGGGTAGGGCTTATTTTGCAGCCATCACCGACAATCACGCTAGGTCTTATTTTCGGGGAAACAGGGTATGTTTCTGCTTGATCCCAACAGGAAAGCTCTTGTTACGGGGACCTTTGGCTTATTTACTGAATATACTTCTGCTTGATTCTCACCTGCTATATCTGCTGCTGGACCCCGGCTTGCTCACTTCCTGGTGGGGCGATCCTGAGGACCCCGACCTGGTACTAACACGTAGCAAAACCACCATCAGCAGCTTTGGTGAACACCAGTTAGTATTTAGACCCTCAGGTGAGCCCGCCTCATCCGCTAAGGTGACCTGTTTCTGTACTTATCCAGCTGGTCAGTGGGAGACTCTACTGCTAGAGCTGTTGGTCTCCAAGCCTGACCCCTGACCATGACAAAGGCACAAATAAAAGTTTTCAGTGAAGTCCCTATATATTTTTTCTCTCTTTATATATTCTTTGCTTTCATAAAGTCCATATGGCATATGGATACCATGGTTTGGTCCTCCATTTAAACCACTTGCCCCTTTCCCGTTTCTTTTCCCAATTTTTTTGAATTAATTACCTAAGTTGTGGAGGTGCCCCGTCCATACTAGAGGAATTGGTTTCTTTTTTGCCCCCAAAAATCAACAGTAGTTTGAGATCCATCTTTTAAATTTTGTTTTCTACCAGAGTTCCTATATAGACTTAACTTCCCGTGTACCGGCCCGTTCTTTCCTCTAGATACAGTAAAATCGGATTGTTTTTGGTTTCTAACATACAGGCCAAATATATATTCCTTCTCTTTTTATTAGAGGAAGATAATCTTATGACGCAAGGGACTGTGCTTCAAGCCGATCTGTATTGTTCACCACTGACTGAAGCTTAGGACAAAAGTCAGCATGTAATCAGGAGAATTTTCTCCGAAGTTCAGAGGAAGAGTGCAGAACTTACGAGATATTGGGGGGGGGGGGGGTGGGGCGGGTCACGTTTTGAGAGACATTTATTCCACGTGTCAGCCATCTTTTTTTTTTTAGGAAGAAGAACACCTAAAACCAGTATTGACTTTCAGAATAACATTTGTCTGAAGAGTCCCTAAAAAAAAATCCCAGAATTTATAACATTGTATTTGTTTTACGGACAGATCATTTCCTACACTCAAGTTTCTTCCTGTCAGTAATCATTTTTAATCTCTTATATGTATGGTTCCTATTAAATGCAGCCTGTAACCTTTTTATTGCCTATTTTTTTTTTTTGCCACATACCTGGTGGTCCTGTTAGTTGGCACCAGGCAGGGCCTGGACAAGGGGTGAGCAAGAGGGGCGGCTGCCCAGGGCAAAGTGGCATGTGAAGTGGGGGGTGCTGTGAGGAGATTTAGGGTGAGGGGATTTATGTTGGAAGGGAGAATTTGGGGGGTGGCACAGGGGTAAGAATTGTTCTAGGAGGGGAAATATGGGGGCGGTGCCAGGAGTGGTGATTTAGGGGGATTTGTGTTGGAGGGGGGTTTGTGCTGGAAAAGGTGATATAGTAGAGGGGGGGGTAGGAATTGTGCTTGGAGGGGGAATTTTTTTTTGGGGGGGGGATTTGTGCTAGTAGAGATATTATGGGATATTTGTGCTAAGTGAGGAAGTTTGGGGGAGGAGGATGGGGGGAGTTTGTGCTGGGAGGGAGGGGGATTTGGGGGGGGGGCAGTGGGTAAAAATTGTTCTAGGAGGGGGAAAAAAAGGGGGGGTGCTAGGAGTGGTAATTTAGGATTTGTGATTTGTGATGGAGGGGGGGGGTTGTGCTGGAAGGGGTGATATGGTAGAGAGGGGAGGGGAATTGTGCTTGGAGAGGAAATAATTTTTGGGGCGATTTGTGCTAGTAGAGATATTATGGGATATTTGTGCTAAGTGAGGAAATTTTGGGGGGGGGGGATTAGTGCTAGGAGGGGGTGGGGGGAGTTTGTGGTGGGAGGGAGGAGGGATTTGGGGGGGCAGGGGGTAAGAATTGTTCTAGGAGAGGAAAAAAGGGGGTGCTAGGAGTGGTGAATTAGGGTGATTTGTGTTGGAGGGGGGTCTGTGCTGGAAGAGGTGATATGGTAGAGGGGGGATAGGAATTGTGCTTAGGGAGGGAATATTTTTGTTGTGGGGATTTGTGCTAGTGCTAGTAGGGATGATTAGGGGGTATTTGTGCTAAGTGAGGAAAGTTGGGGGGGATTGGTGCAAGGAGAGGGATGGGGGGAGTTTGTGGTAGGAGGGAGGGGAGATTTGGGGGGGAGCTTTGAGTGGTAATTTAGGGTGATTTGTATTGGAGGGGGGGGGGTTGTGCTGGAAGAGGTGATATGGTAGAGGGGGTAGGGGAACTGTGCTTTAAGAGGGAATTTTTTTTGGGGGGGATTTGTGCTAGTAGAGATATTATGAGATATGTGTGCTAAGTGAGGAAATTTGGGGGGGGGGGGGGTTAGTGTGAGGAGGGGGTTGGGGGACATTTGTAGTGGGAGGGAGGGGGGATTTTGGGCAAGGCAGGGGGTAAGAATCGCTCTAGCAAGGGAAAAAAAGGGGGGGGGGTGCTAGGAGTGGTAATTTAGGGAGATTTGTATTGGAGGAGGGTTTGTGCTGGAAAAGGTGATATGGCAGAGGGGGGAGGGGAATTGTGCTTTGAGAGGGAATATTTTTTTGGGGGGATTAGAGCTAGTAGGGATGATTAGGGGGTATTTGTGCTAAGTGAGGAAAGTTAGGGGGGATTAGTGCAAGGAGGGGGATAGGGGGAGTTTGTGGTGGGAGGGAGGGGGATTTGGGTGGAGGCAGGGGGTAAGAATTGTTCTAGGAGGGGAAATAGGGGGGGTGCTAGGAGTGGTGATTTAGGGGATTGGTGTTGGGGGGGGGGGTCTGTGCTGAAAGAGGTGATATGGTAGAGGGGGGAGGGAAATTGTGGTTGGAGAGGGAATATTTTTTTGGGGGGGGGATTTGTGCTAGTAGAGATATTATGGGATATTTGTGCTAAGTGAGGAAATTTGGGGGGGGGTTAGTGCTAGGAGGGGGATGGGGGGAGTTTGTGGTGGGTGGGCGGGGGGATTTTGGGGGAGGCAGGAGGTAAGAATTGTTCTAGAAGGGGAAATATGGAGGGGGGTGCCAGGAGTGGTGATTTAGGGTGATTTTTGTTGGAGGGGGGGTCTGTGCTGGAAGAGGTGATATGGTAGAGGGGGGAGAGGAATTGTGCTTGGAGAGGGAATATTTTATTTTGGGGGGGGGGGATTTGTGAGAATAGGGATGATTAGGGGGTATTTGTTGAGTAGGCATAAAACAATAGGCCCGCTCAGCAAATACAAATACAATGCGGGGGCGATCCGTGGCAGCGTTTGTCTTTTTTGTTCCGTTTTGTCAATCCTCCTTGTCCGAATTCGCAGCCTCGCAAAATTTCACCTTTAATTGCATTACACGGGAACGTTCAGAATGGTAATTAGTGACCAAGACAACGGTAACCTGGAGAATTTGTTAAATTAGCGGTTAACGTGCGACAGGCATGCACAAAACCCGGGGAGATACGATGAATCGAAATGACGCTGAACTTCTATAGATAATGAGTTGATTGCTAAAAAATAAATGAAACAATGAAAATAAAAACCTTCACTTTAATTGGCAAACTTCTGAAGGAATTAACTCCTTGTTGTCACTTAGGGCACTTTCACAGTGGAGGCGAGCGGGCGTCGGCGGTAAAGCGCCGCCATTTTTAACGGTGCTTAACCACAGTTTTTGCAGCTCTTTTCAGCCACTATCGGGGCGCTTTTTTAACCCCGCTAATGGCCGAAAAAAGATGTAAACATCCCTTGTAATAGAAAAAAAGCATAGCAGGACCTCTTAAATATGAGATCTGGGGGTCAAAAAGACTTCACATCTCATATTTACGCAAAAATGCAATAAAAAAAAAAAAAAAAATTGGTCATTAAAAAAAAATAATTTTAAAATGGCCCTTTAAGAGCTGTGGGCGGAAGTGACGTTTTGACGTCGCTTCCACCCTGCAATGTTATGGAGACGGGTGGGGGGCCATCTTCCCCCTCACTCAGCTCCATACCCAGCAAGGGGTAACATCCAATCACCTCCGCCGCTGCCCGCGGATCCGACGGAGGGAATCGGAGCGTGGCGGGAGGGGGGTGCCCTCTCCCGCCGCCGATAAAAGTGATCTCATGGCAAATGCGCCGCAGAGTCCACTCTTATCGAAAAGTGGACCGCCAGCTGAAAAAGAGGATGCCGGGGTTATGGCAGCTAGCTGCTGCCATAACAACGATATCCTCCTTCAAACAGCCGACATAAAACTGTGGCGGGCGGTCCGTAAGCTGCTGCCATAACAAGGATATCCCTCTTCAAAATTAGGATGTATATCGGCGTGCGGCGGTCCGTAAATGATTAAGCTTTAACAAAAAAATAAAAACCTGGAAGCTGATTGACTACCAACCACATCTGCACCAGATTTTGCACTCTCCAGTTTTAGTAAATCAACCCCAATGTCTCCTATCTGTCTGTCAAATGCTCCCTAAAGAGTGATCCAAAAGATCTTCAGAGACCACAGCAACTGTGAATGAGTCCTTAGGTCCCCATTTAGGGCCCTTTTAGATCTATGCGTATGCGTAGAGGTCCCTTTTTTTTTTTTTTTTTTGTAGCATCTTCTGCGATAAAAGTGATTGTAACGGTAGAAAGTGCATTCTATAGATTAAGATAAAAAACCTTCTGTGTGCAGCATCCCCCCTAATACATGCCCAAGCCCAGTGGCGGCCACTCATAAGGGGAGCAGGGGCGCCGCCCCCCCAATCTATGCGTCCGGCCCCTAATCTTCATTCCGGGGCACCGGACGCATGAATTTCAATGTTGTGTTTTTTTTTTTTGAAGCACACGATTAGAGCCTGAGGCTTTAAATGGCTTCAAACAGGGTGGGCTCGAGGAGCCAAGCACTGCGCCCCAAACCCACCCACTTGTGTGACATTAGCAAATTAATATTCGCTAATGTCCTCCTTGCTCCTCCTCCTGGCCAATCAGGAAACGAGTCCTAAGACCCGATGACCTGATTGGCCAGGAGTCCTAAGACACGATTGGCCGGGAGTCCTAAGACCCGATTGGCCCGGAGTCCTAAGACCCGATTGGCCAGGAGGAGAAGTGACCGCTGAGACTCGGGAGGAGATGCAGGGAGGAATCTGCCGAAGCCGCGACCTGGATGGGGTAAGTGCGGGGCTGGCAGGGGGCCTGGTGGGGGGAGCAAAGCGGCGATCGAGCAACAAGGGAGGGGGGGTTTAGGGGTCAAGATTTGTTTGCCGCCCCCCCAAAGAAATTGAGCATGAGCCTCCACTGCCTGAGCCCCATCTAGATCCAGCCATGTTGCAGGAGTGTCTCGGGTTGCCGGGACTCCCCTCCTCATTGACTGAGACAGCAGCACAGTGCCATTGGCTCTCATCAAAGTCAGTTAGTCAACGAGGAGAAATGGGGGGGCGGGGCCAGGCCGCAACTCCATGTCTGAATGGACACAGGGAGCTGTGGCTTGGCTCGGGTGCCCCCATAGCAAGCTGCTTGCTGTGGGGGCACTCAACGGGAGGGAGGAGCCAGGAGCACCAAAGAGGGACCCGAGAAGAGGAGGATCGGGGCTGCTCTGTGAAAAACCATTACACAGAGCAAGTAAGTATAACATTCTATCAGTGGTCTCCAAACTGCGTCCCGGGGGCCGTATGTGGCCCTTTGCTTGATTTTATCTGGTCCTTTGGACACTATTCCTCCCACTGACACCAATGAAGGAGCTCTATTCAGCCCACTGACACCAGCATTTCGTCACGCCCACTGGGGGTTAAAGTGATAGTATCACTATCACTTTAAGCCCCAATGGGCGTGACGAAATGCCATCATTTGGGTCAGTGGGAGGAATAGTGTCCGAAGGGCCAGATAAAATCAAGCAAAGGGCCACATCCAGCCCCCGGGACGCAGTTTGGAGACCACTGATATATCGTATGTGGTTTAAGACGCCGCTCAAAACCTACCCAGTGCTTCACATGTGGATTATGGCCTCAGCCAGCGCTGCATTGGCCACGCTCCTTGACACATTCGCCCGTCTACTGGGACTTGGTCACAGAAGTGACAAAGCTTCAGTAGGCTGGGTGAAACATGTCAGGGGGCGTGGCCAGAGCATCACTGGTTGAGGCCATACACAGCCATAATCCACATCTGAAACACTAGGTAGGTCTTGAGCAGTGTCTTAACCACTTGCCGCCCACCATATAGCAATATGACGTCGGCAAAGTGGTTGTGATATCCTGACCAGACCTCATATGACATCGTCAGGATATCAAGCCGCTGCGCGCCCCCGGGGGGCACGTAGTGCGGCGATCGGTGGTGCAGCGTGTCAGTCTGACACACTGCAACTCTGATCTAGGTAAAGAGTCTCTGACAGAGACTCTTTACCACGTGACCAGCCGTATCCAATCACAGCTGATCACGATGTAAACAGGAAGAGCCGTTGATCGGCTTTTCCTCACTTGCGTCTGACAGACGCGAGTAGAGGAGAGACGATCAGCTGCTCTCCTGACAGGGGGGTCTGTGCTGTTTATCAGCGCACCCTCCCTTAGATGCCTGCCCAAGACCACTAGGGATGGCCACCACACTGGACCACCAGGTATGCCACCCTAGACCACCAGGAAAATGCCAATCAGTGCCCAGGCAGCTACCAATCAGTGCCAATGAAAAATGCCCACCAGTGCCACCAGTCATGCCTATCAGTGAAATCTATTAGTGCCATCCATCAATGCCCATCGGTGCCACCTTTCAGTGCCCAGCAGTGCCGCCTATCAGTGCCCAGCAGTGCCGTCTATCAGTGCCACCCATAAGTACCCATCAGTGCTGCCTTTCAGTGCCCATCAGTGTCACCTATCAGTGCCCATCAGTGTCCAACAGTGCCACCTATCAATGCCCATGAGTGCCACATATCAGTACCACCTATCAGTGCCCATCATTAGTGCCACCTCATCAGTGCCATCTCATTGGTGCCACCCCATCGGGGCTGCCTTATCAGTGCCCATCAGGGCAGCTTATCAGTGCCCATCAGTGAAGGTGAAAATGTACTTATTTACAAAATTTTATAACAAAAAGAATAACTTTTTTTTTCAAAATTTTCGGTATTTTTTTAATTCGTTTAGCAAAAAATAAAAACCGCAGAGGTTATCAAATACCAGCAAAAGAAAGCTCTATGTGTGGGAACAAAATGATAACAATCTACCGTATATACTTGAGTATAAGTCGTTCCGAGTATAAGTCGAGGCCCTAATTTACCACACAAAAAATGGGAAAAACGTATTGACCCGAGTATAAGACGAGGGTGAGAAATGCACAGCTACTGTAAGTGGAAAAGAGGGTCAACAATGCCCATTTGCAGCATCACTGTGCACATTTGCAGCCATAGGTCCTTGGTGCTAGCAACCCCAGCTTTGGATATGTTATGGTACCAGTTCCACTGGGTTTGCACACAAAATTTGGGGTTCCTAGCACCAAGTGGCCCTGAGATATGGGGCCCCAAATTTGGTACAGAAAATGTTAAGCACTTTTCTGCAGCAGAGAATGACATTTTCCGAACCCCATATCTCGGGGCCACTTAGTGCTAGGAACTTCTGCTTTGGATATGTTGTGGTACCAGGTCCACTGGGTTTGCATACCAAATTTGGGGTTTTTAGCACTAAGTGGCCCTGAGATACGGGGCCCCAAAGTTGGTTCGGGAAATGAAATTTTTTGCTGCAGAAAAGTGCTTGACTCGAGTATAAGTCGAGGGGGGCACTTTCAGCACAAAAAAATGTGCTGAAAAATTCGACTTATACTCGAGTATATACGGTAGTTTGGGTACAGTGTAGCATGACCGCGCAATTGTCATTTAAAAAGTGACAGCGCCGAAAGCTGAAAATTGGCCTGTGCGGCAAGGTGCGACAGTGCCCGGTATTGAAGTGGTTAAACCACATACGTGTTGAGCGGCATCTTACCCCACAATTCATTTTTTGGGGTTAAAGGTCGGTTTTAACTTTTTTTTAAAAAAAAATTCCACAATAATCTCATAGAAGATATTCAGAGTTATAATTGTTTGAAATGATCCAGAAAAACGACTCCAATTATTTACTTATTTTTTTCTATCTACAGTTCTTATCGCCCTGGCTTGGGTCTGATTTCTCATTTTTATGGTAAGCCCTTCCTTCTCTCCGCGCCGTGTATGAATTATTTTGAATATTTAGGTGGCGGGCAGACAGGTGGAAAATAGGAAAACGTGAGACAGGGGCATTCAGAATTCATACGGCATTGGACGTCTTCTTGCGACGTGGCGGCCCGTCAATCAAAAAAAAACAGAGTCCGGCGGCTTATTGGTCTTGGGAGAAATGGCCTCTATCTCCTATTTAGATGATATAAGGGCGCAGGCCGGGCTGATTGAATTCCAGCAACTGATTGGCCTTAATCTGTTGTAGTCATTTCACTCGCTCAATGCCTGAGTTGTTTGTGGCGGCTTATTCCGCCCGGCGTTCCCCATGGTATGGCTCCATGTTTAGCCCTTGTTCTCCCCTTCCAATTATTTTTTTTTTTACCTCTTCCCTTAGTCTTCTGAATCTTGAAAAGCCTTTGCTTTTCAAAACAGTCTGAGCTGTATGGCTGCACCCCTCAGATCTCGTTTGGTAGCCGTGATAAGTCTTTCAGCTGCATACCGAATGACTTTGTGAGATTCGCAGGAAAACACTCCCCCCCCCCCCTGTTTGTTTTTGTTTGACGGCACCTTGGAAAAAAACTGAGAGCAGACAAGGTGACATGTATCAGGGACAAGGAGATAATGAAAGCCTCTGTGCAAAAAAATAGAATGTGTCTAAAGAGTTGTGATGTCACTCCAAAAAAATAGACCCGACGTCCGGAGAGCAGCGATATCATTCCTAGAAAGTAGACTTTACATGTCGAGAGAGAGATGGTAATGTCATCCCTAGACCTTATATTTGGAGAGCGGTGATGTCATTCCTAGAATATAGACCTTATATATGGAGAGCAGTGATGTCATCTATAGAAAATAGACCTTATATATGGAGAACGGTGAGTTCATCCCTATTGCATAGATCTTATATATGGAGAGCGGTGATGTCATCCCTAGAAAATAAATCTTAGATATGGAGAGTGGCAATGCCATCCCTAGAAATTAGATCTTATATATGGAGAGCGGTGATGCCATCCCTAGAAAATAGACCTTATATATGGAGAACGGTGATGTTCTCCCTAGGAGATAGTTCCTATATAACGAGAGAGATGATGTCATCCCTATAAAATAGACCTTATATTTGGAGAGTGGTGATGTCATCCATAGAAAAGAGACCATATATATGGAGAACGGTGATGTCATCCCTAGAGGTTAGAGGTTAGACCTGTCATCCCTATTGCCTAGATCTTATATATGGAGAGCGGTGATGTCATCCCCTGAAAATAAATCTTAGATATGGAGAGTGGCAATGCCATCCCTAGAAATTAGATCTTATATATGGAGAGCGGTGATGTCATCCCTAGAAATTAGATCTTATATATGGAGAGCGGTGATGCCATCCCTAGAAAATAGACCTTATATATGGAGAACGGTGATGTCGTCCCTAGATGATAGATCCTATATAACGAGAGAGATGATGTGATCCCTAGAAAATAGACCTTATATTTGGAGAGCGGTGATGTCATCCATAGAAAATAGACCTTATATATGGAGAACGGTGATGTCATCCCTAGGGGGTAGACCTTATATTTGGAGAGCGGTGATGTCATCCATAGAAAATAGACCCTATATATATAGAGAACGGTGATGTCATCCCCAGAGGGTAGACCTTATATATGGAGAGCGGTGATGTCATCCCTAGAAAATAGACCTTATATATGGAGAACGGTGATGTCATGTCTAGAATATAGGCCTTATATATGGAGAACGGTGATGTCATCCCTAGAGAGTGCACCTTATATATGGAGATTGGTGATGTCATCCCTAGAAAATAGACCTTATATATGGAGAACGGTGATGACATCCCTAGAGTATAGATCTTATATTTGGAAAGCGGTGATGTCATCCATAGAAAATAGACCTTATATATGGAGAGCAGTGATGTCAGCCCTAGAAAATAGACCTTATATATGGAGAACGGTGATGACATCCCTAGAGACTAGACCTTATATATGGAGAGCGATGATGTCATTCCTAGAAAATAGACCTTATATATGGAGATTGGTGATGTCATCCCTAGAATATAGACCTTATATATGGAGAACGGTGATGTCATCCCTATAGGTTAGACCTTATATATGGAGATTGGTGATGTCATCCCTAGAAAATTGACCTATTATATGGAGAACGGTGATGTCATCCCTAGTAAGTAGATCCCATATAACGAGAGAGATGATGTCACCCCTAGAAAATAGATCTTATATATGGAGAGTGGCAATGCCATCCCTAGAATATCAACCTTATATGTGGAGAGTTGTGATGTCATCCCTAGAAAATAGACCTTATATATGGAGAGTGATGATGTCACCCATAGATAATGACTTAATCACTCTATATATTACACAGTATATGTTGTGTGAATATGCGGTATTAATATTTGGGATTTTTTTTGGCCTATTTGTTAATACTGTAAATAAAATTATAATCTCCCCCCATGTAGACCGAAAAAGACAGAAAGATGACAAAGACCAGGCCCTGAAAGACCCAACGCCTCAGTCGGGCCGAGAGCACTGATAGCCAAATATTTTCATTTTGCTGACAAGGAACAAATCTGAAAAAGTGTTGTAGGATGGCAATAAAATCCTGATCATTCAAGACTCCCCATCTTCCATAATCTGCTTTAAATTGGGTAAGGGGTATAACTGATTTAATTAATTAATTAATAATTAATTGATATATTTAAAAAAAAAATGAAAAATAAAAAAACATATAAATTAAACATATAAACGAGCAATACGTAGATAAATAAATACATTATAAACAACACTTAATTAATAAATACCTAAACCATATACTTGAGCAATCAGTAAGTAAATAAATAATATAAATAAATAGACAATAAATAGAAAATAATAAATAAATAAATAAATAAATCAAACATATAATTAAGCAATTAGTAAATAAATAAATTATAAATGAAACACAATCAATAAATAACTAAACCATATACGTAAGCAATCAGTAAGTGCATAAATAATATAAATAAATAGACAATGAATAGAAAATAATACGTAAATAAATAAATCAAACATATAATTAAGCAATTAATAAATAAATAAATTATAAATGAAACAAAATCAATAAATAACTAAACCATATACTTGAGCAATCAGTAAGTAAATAAATAATATAAATAAATAGACAATGAATAGAAAATAATACGTAAATAAATAAATCAAACATATAATTAAGCAATTAGTAAATAAATAAATTATAAATGAAACAAAATCAATAAATAACTAAACCATATACTTGAGCAATCAGTAAGTAAATAAATAATATAAATAAATAGACAATGAATAGAAAATAATACGTAAATAAATAAATCAAACATATAATTAAGCAATTAGTAAATAAATAAATTATAAATGAAACAAAATCAATAAATAACTAAACCATATACTTGAGCAATCAGTAAGTACATAAATAATATAAATAAATAAATACACAAATAAATAGAGAATAACTGAATAGAAAATAATATATAAATAAATAAATCATATACTTGAGCAATCAGTAAATCAATAAATAACAAACATAAATAAATAATAAGGGCAAATAGAACAAAGAATGGGACTATAGCGGTGCAAGAAACAAACCAAAGAGAAATATGTTAAGATAAAATTTTCAAATTGTATTATATATTTACAACAGAGTTATATTTTTTAAAAGACATAACCTTAAACCTAAGAATATGGCTCATATATTTGTTTAAAGCGGCATAGTGTTGAATCCCGACATGTTTCGCCCTATGTATTGGGCTTCCTCAAGGGGGGGGGGGGGATGCTATTCGCATGGGGTGTCAGCCTTCCTGTATTTTTGAAATAGCACTTAGAATGAGATCATAAATTTATTCAAAAAACTTGGTGACGTGTTAAATCCACTGATCAGCCTACAGGTGGCCACAGGAGACAGACACGAACCAAATTAGGTTAAGCTGTATATGTGAATGACAGCGGGGGCAGGGATCACAATGCAGGTTGGTGCAGATAATATTCCGCAACAGATCCCGTAAGCCGCATGTCTCCCCGCGTGTCTCCATCCTGAGGAAGCCCAATACATATGGTGCAACATGTTGGTATTCAACACTATGCCGCTTTAAACAAATATATGAGCCATAGTCTTAGGTTTAAACTTATGTATTTTAAAAATATATAATACATTTTGAAAATTTTATCTTAACATATTTTTTTTTTTGGTTTGTTTCTTGCACCGCTATAGTCCCATTCTTTGTTCTATTTGCTCTAATAACCCCGGGATGAGGTGCTATATATTGTGTGAATCTATCCACATTTCTCTACATTCTACTTATAAATAAATAATAAGTGAATGAATCCAGACTGACCCCCCCATTAAGGCATTTTGATATTTGCATAAGTCCTCCCAAGACCTAGCCCACTGCTTGCATCAGGACTGAGGGCTCTTGAGAGGTGTACTGAGGCGGGGCACTGTGATTGGAACTTACAGTATGTACAGCATGCTGCTGGCCCTGTCTGAGACATTTCAGGAAAGTATTGGGACGCCTGCCTTTACACACACATGAAATTTAATGGCATCCCAGTCTTAGTCTGTAGGGTTCAATATTGTAGTGGCCCACCCTTTGCAGCTATAACAGCTTCAACTCTTCCGGCGAGTCCCAAACTCACTCATCCATATTCTAATGGACCTATTCGCTTTCCTAACACTAAACCGACTCTCCGCCAATCAGGTGCTCGGATCTGTTACCCATCACCTGATTGGCTGAAATGTTAGGCGCTGTGATTGGACGCCTATCAGGTGTCCAATCATAGCAGAGGACGGGAGAAGACATCGAGGAGCTTTGAGGAGCTGTCCCACCACCACCAAGACAAAGTAAGTACAGACAGCGGGTGGGGGGCACACTGGCAGCATTTGATATGGCACAGTGGGAGCATTTGATGGGGCACAGTGGGGCTGCATTTGATGGGCACAGTAGCTGTATTTGATGGGGCACAGTGGCAGCATTTGATAGCACAGGGGCAGCATTTGATGGCACAGTGGGAGCATTTGATATGGCACAGTGGCTGCGTTTGATGGGCACAGTGGCTGCGTTTGATGGTACAGTGGCGGCAATTAATGGCACAGTGGCTGCGTTTGATGGGCACAGTGGCTGCATTTGATGGGCACAGTGGCTGCATTTGATGGGCACAGTGGCTGTGATTGATGGGTTTTTTTTTCCAGAATTTTTCAGTTTGTTTGCGCCCCCCCCCAAACATTTTGAGCACCAGCCGCCACTGCCCCTGCTTTGACCCGCGGCTGCATCATTGTGAACCGAGCCTTAATGATTTTTTTTATTAGCTAAAACATAGATATTATTCAGTAACGAACATCATTTTGTGATCTCTCCACCCCTGCAATCCTATGCTATGACTGGGTCGGAACAGGAAGCGCGCCAATACTTTTCCAAGCTTTTCTAAGTTCCTTTTCCGTCACAGAAGCTCCTCCCATTACAAGCCCGATCTCCGCTTTCAGGCGGCGCGTGGAAACCCGGCATAAGGACAATTGTTTACGTTGGCGGAATACTAAAAAATGGGATTTTGTAACTTTTGAAGGAACACGTCAATGAACTGAAGGGGATTTTTTTTATACTTTTGCCTGCAGTTGTATTTTATAAGCTGTTGACAGTTCTTGCATAATCCTTGGCTTGTGTATTCTTAAACCCCGTAATTGCTGTCACGTTGCGATGAAAAGCGTCATCCTAAACGGTTTTTCTTAGAAACACCTTTGGAATGATGAAGGAACCAAAATAAGGAACCAAGTTGGGAAAAAAAAAAAAAAACAAGAAAATGAAGGTGGCTCTTCATCTCTCCAGGCATTCGAAGATTATAAGTGAAGTCTGAAGCTCCGAATGTGTGGATTTTGCAAGAATTTGATCATTTTCAGAAAAATCATAGCTGTAGGCTTTAGAGAAATTCATTAGGAAAAAAAAAAAGTGTAAAGAAAGGGGTCGGCGAGCCCGCACGGCGGCCAGAGATGCATCGGAATAAGAAGCTTTCTCATAAGCATGGATGGCCCCATAGTGTCTAATTTAAACCTTAAAAATACAGAACGGGAATCCGCTACAGATTGCTGGAGTCTTCAATTTCCATTTAAGCCCCGGCTTATTGGCAGCATTGATACTACTTAGTTACCAGGAAGGATTCAGTTAGCTATGTGATAAGTCAGAATGAATCGTCTCGGGGGGGGAGACATGACCATGTTGGGTTTTATTAAAAAGGAAAAAAATAAAATATCCAAATTCCTTTTACTGTAAATGTTGTGCAGAACTGAACTACGGTAGAGGACAAAATAAGTCAATTTTTACTGAGGTTCAAACTGGGGATTTCAGAAACGAAGGATTTAGCCTTTGGCAAAATTTTGGTAAAATTTGCATCTAATTGATTCCCTTGTATTAATGCAGTTGTTAATCCTAAAGGTTTTTTTTACCTCCAGGCCCCATTCACACCTGAGCGTAGCACTTTCAGGCAGAAAGTTACGCAATTTTACCACGATTTTTGCTGCATTTTTCCCGTGATTCTGTACAGGTCAAAAAGTCACCAATGTAAAAAGCAGAAAAATGCCCAAATCTGCCTAAAGTAAAAGTTTCAGGACTTGTTTGAGCTTTAGGCTTTTTGGAGCTTTTGGCTTCAGGCGTTTTGGAGTGAAGATGTGAACCATCTCCATAGAGAATAATTGATTTTTTTCCCCTCCAGCGTTTTGTAGCTTGAGGCTTCAAGCTACAAAACTCAGGTGCGAATGGAGCCTAATGCATTCCTTGCATTAAGGTACTGTCAGAAACCATGAAATCAGGCCGAGACAGAAGTACAGTTAAATCACACTTGTTTAATAATAAAAGTAAAAAGAACAAACGTAGTCAAAACATAGCCAAAGTTCAGTAACTGGAACGGATAGTCAGCCAAGCCAGAAGTCAGGGATCAATGTAGTGGAACATCAAGCAGGATCTGGAGCCAGAAGAGATGTCAGCAAAGCCAGCCGTGAACAGAATCGCAGGAGAAAGTTTCTGTGATGTCGACCAAGGTGAAGCCAGAGCTCCTCTGGACTGGACGGCTTAAGTAGGCAGGACTGACGAGCAGGATATCATCAACAGCTGAGTAACTGTGGAGAGATAGGAGCTGGCAATTAGCAATCAGCTCAGAGAAGGAAGGGCTGAGCCCAGCCCTGACAGGTAAAAAATGTTTAGGTGTCAGCATCCCTCCTCAGCCCCCCCTTTTACTTACCTGAGCCCTCATTCAATCCAGCATTGTGCACGTCTGCAGCTCTTCTATCCCCTTTACCTCTGGGTCTAACTGATTCCCTTGTAATAAGCCTTAAAGTGTAAGAAAATCCTAACGCTACCTATCCTTAAAAGCTGAATCTGTACATAAAAGAATACATGTACCTATTTTTAAATAGGTACACGTAAAATAACTCAGCTATTACTGAGGTTCAGACTAGGGGATGTGAGAGACTATCAATTTAGCCTTTAGCAAAATTTTGGTAAAATTTGCCACTAATTGACTCCTTTGTATTAAATTGATATTAACCGCTTGCCGACCAGCCGCCGGAGCTATACTACGGGAGGTTGGCACGGCTGCGCAAATTGCCGTAGCTGTATGCCAGCTCTTTAAGACGCTATAGCCGTGTCCCCGGAGCCGATGCGCATGCCCGGCAGGCGCGGTGTTCACCAGGCACCCACAGTCGCTCCTGACAGAACGAGAACGGGGGTCTGTGTGTGTAAACACACAAATCCCTGTTCTGTCAGAGGAGTAGAGACAGATTGTGTGTTCCTACTAGGAACAACGATATGTCTCCTCCCCCAGTCACTCCCATCCCCTCACAGTTAGAAACACACAGAGAGAACACAGTTAACCCCTTGATCGCCCCCTAGTGTTAACCCCTTCCCTGCCAATGACATTTATACAGTAATCAGTGGCTATTTTTAGCTCTGATCGCTGTATAAATGTCAATGGTCTCAAAAAAGTCTCAAAAGTGTCCGATCTGTCCGCCGCAATGTCGCAGTCCTGATAAAAGTTGCAGATCGCATCCATTACTGGTAAAAAAAAATAATAATAAAAATGACATAAACCTTTCCCCTATTTTGTAGAAGCTATAACTTTTGCGCAAACCAATCAATATACACTTATTGTGATTTTTTTTACCAAGAATATGTAGAAGAATACATATCGGCCTAAATTAATGAAGAAATTAGTTTTTTTTACATTTATTTTGGGATATTTATTATAGCAAAAAGTACAAAATATTGTGGGTTTTTTTTCTAAATTGTCGCTCTTTTTTGCAAAAAATAAAAAATGCAGAAGTGAACAAATACCACCAAAAGAAAGCTCTATTTGTTGGGAAAAATGGACGTTAATTCTGTTTGGGTGCAACGTGGCACGACCTGGCAATTGTCAGTTAAAGCCACGCAGTGCCGTATCTCAAAAAATGGCCTAGTCAGGAAGGGGGCAAATCCTTCCGGGGCTGAAGTGGTTAAAGGCAATTCTTTAAATCTGTTATACTTACCTTTCCATGTTTTGCACAGAGCAGCTTGGATCCTTCTCTTCTTGGGTCCTCTGTCCTAGACCTTTTCTTCTGCCGAGGGGCCCCCACAGCAAGCAGCTTTCTGTGGGGGCACCCAAGCAGGCTCTCTTCCGAGCCGCTGCTCAGTGTGTCGACTCACACAAAGAGTCATGGCTCGGCCAGGCCCCTTCTCTCTCCTCATTGGCTCACTAGCTGTGATTGACAGCAGCGGGAGCCGATGGCTTCCACTGCTGTCTCAGCCAATGAGGAAGAAGAGTCCCTGGAGAGCTGAGGCTCTCGTGCACATCACTGGCTTGTGATGCAGCTCAGGTAATTATTAGGGGGGCTGCTGCATAGAGGATGATTTTTAGAATGCATGAAGGTAAAAACACCCTTAAAGCCTGTAAGCCTTTAGAACCACTTTAAGCCTTAAAGTAAAAGAAAAGCCTAAAGCTATCTATTCTTAAAATCCTAACCTGTACAAAAAAAGATGTGTGTGCCTATTTTTAAATAGGTACATGCAAAATAAGTCTGCTTTTTCTGAGCTTCAGGCTAGGGATACTGTATGAGAAACGACTGATTTAGCTTTTCACAAAATTTTGGTAAAATTTACTTATGATTGATTCCATTTTATTAAACCTGAAAGAGAAAGAAAAGTCTAAAAATAAAAAAAAGTTGTGTGTACCTATTTTTATCCACTCCAGACTGGTCATGTGATCCTGCAGCTTCAGTTTAGAAGGTGCTTGACAACTGTAGGAAATTCTGGAAGCCATAACGTCACCCATAGGCATTCATGGCTCAGCTGTTGTTGCCACTCCCTCCTCTCCTCTGCAGCAGCCTCTCGCTCACACAAAAGCAGCCTCTCGCTCGCACAAAACAAAATAACTCAGGTTCAGATTAGAGGCAACAGAAACAACCAATTTGGCTTTAGCAAAATTTTGGTAAAATTTGCTTTTAATTGATTCCATTGTACTAAGCCTTAAAGAGGAAGAAAATGCTAAAAAAAAAGTTGTGTGTACCTATTTTTATCCACTCCATTCTGGTCATGCGATCCTGCAGCTTCAGTTTAGAAGGTGATTGACAACTGTAGGAAATTCCAGAAGCCATAACGTCACCCACAGGCTCTCATGGCTCAGCTGTTGTCGCCACTCCCTCCTCTCCTCTGCAGCAGCCTCCCGCTAGCACAAAACAAAATAACTCAGCTATTACTGAGGTTCATATTAGGGACATAAGAAATAACCAATTTGGCTTTTGCTAAATTTTGGTAAAATTTGCTTATGATTGATTCCATTTTATTAAGCCTTAAAGAGGAAGAAAAGTCTAAAAAAAAAGTTGTGTGTACCTATTTTTATCCACTTCAGTCTGGTCATGTGATCCCGGAGCTTCAGTTTAGAAGGTGCTTGACAACTGTAGGAAGTTCCGGAAGCTATAACATCACCCGTAGGCTCTTATGGCTCAGCTGTTGTCGCCACTCCCTTCTCTCCTCTGCAGCAGCCTCTCGCTCACACAAGACATAATAACTTTGCTATTACTGAGGTTCAGATTAGGGACATGAGAAACAACCAATTTAGCTTTAGCAAAATTTTGGTAAAATTTGCCTGTAATTGATTTCTTTGTATTAAGCCTTAAAGAGGAAGAAAAGTCTAAAACAAAAAGTAATGTGTACTTATTTTTATCCACTTCAGTCTGGTCATGTGATCCTGCAGCTTCAGTTTAGAAGGTGCTTGACAACTGTAGGAAGTTCCGGAAGCTATAACGTCACCCATAGGCTCTCATGGCTCAGCTGTTGTCGCCACTCCCTCCTCTCCTCTGAAGCAGCCTCCCGCTCACACAAAACAAAATAACTCAGCTATTGCTGAGGTTCAGACTAAGGAAATGAGAAACAACCAATTTAGCTTTAGCAAAATTTTGGTAAAATTTGCCTCTAATTGATTTCATTGTAATAAGCCTTAAACTTGAAGAAAAGCCTAAAAAAGATGGGTGCAGCCATTTTTAATCTGCTCCAATCTGGTGGCATGATCCTGCAGCCTTTGGCTCTCGATAACGGCTGGGAAATCCTGAAGTTGTGACATCACCCATAGGCTGCCATGGCCCAGCCATTGTTTGTGCTTCCTCCTCTTCTCTGCAGCAGCCTCAACTGTTTACAATACATGGTGCTTTGGCAAACAAAATGTCATTTAGTTAGGGTTTACATGTACCGTACATTAACCACTTGCCGACCAGCCGCCGCAGTTGTACTGCGGCAGAATGGCGTGGCTGGGCGAATCGATGTTATGTTACGTCGTTTCGCCCTGTGGCCACTAGGGGCACGCGTGCACCGCTGGATCGCAGATTGCTGCCATTGCTAGTAAAAAAAAATTAATAATAAAAATGCCATAAAACTACGCCCTTAGAACTTTTGCGCAAACCAATCAATATAAGCTCGTGCGCTTAATATATGCTTATATTTTTCATTTACCTTTTCCCTCCATCTCCTCCGGGGGAAGCAGTCCTGGATAACGTTTACAAGACAGCTATAACCACTTGTTGACAGGATGTTTTTATAAATACGTCAGTCAGAAAGTGGTTAAAAAAGAAAAGAAAAAAACTACAACTAAGGGGAATTTACATCTGTCTACAAATCTCCATTCTGTGCTTTTACCTATTTAACTGTAATTGATCTTTTTATTTATTTTTTTAATGTCCACACATCTCCCTTTTTTTTTTTGCTTTTATCTTTTCAACTGTAATTCATCTCTTTCTTTTTATTTTATTTTTTATGTCCACAAATCTCCCTTCTTGTGCGTTTATCTTTTTAATTCTAATTAATATTTTATATTTATTTTATTCATTTATTTATTTATGTCTACAAATCTCCCTTTTGTGCTTGTATCGTTTCATCTCTAATTAATATTTTATTTTTATTTTTTTATGGCTACAAATCTCCCTTTTGCACTTTTATCTTTTCATTCAAATTAATCATATTTTTTTTTATGCCAACATATCTCCCTTTTGTGCTTTTACCTTTTCATTCTAATTAATGTATATATGTATTAGTTAATATATATATATATATATATATATATATTTTTTCTTTTTTTTTTTTAATTTATGTATTTATTTTTTGCTACGCTTCACCTCTTACTCCTTTTGTACGTTATTAGCGTGAAAGCAGATTTGTACAACTCGTTGACTATGAGTGCTGGTAATACTCAGTCCTCGCCATCATCTCACTTATAACATTGAAAACATGTAATTATATATTTAGCCAGGCTTGTAAAAACCTGCCGATGGCCCACGTAGGAGATGGAGGGGGCCGGCGCGACCCTCTGACCGGCCACACTGAGGAATCATAGCGGGGGTAAGCGCTGAAAATTGATTCATCACACTTTTGTGCTTTTACCTTTTCATTCTAATTAATCTCTATTTTATTCTTCATGTTTATATATTTTTTATTATTATTTTTTTAAATGTATTAAATCATTTATTTTTGCTATGCTTCACCTTTTACTCCTTTGTACGTCATTAACGTGACCGCAGATTTGTACAACTCATTTACTATGACGGCTGTTATCGCCCAATCCCCGCCATCATCCCACTTATAACAACATGTAATTATATATATATGGAAAAAAAGAATTGGGAGGAGAGTCTCACGAGTAAACCCTCAATGGTTGGACAACATGGTCCGGTACTTCATCCTCAAAATTGATTTTACAGAAACACCCCTAGCCACTAAGTTGAAAGGACTATAACGTTACTAAAATAAAAAAAAAGTATCAAAATATTTATTTTTACGAAATTAAAATCTTGCAAACATGTTTACAACATTTTAATCTTGTAAACGTTTGTAAAAATTGTGTAGAAATTAATATAAAAAATATCAAAATATTTATTTTTACAAAATTTAAATGTTGTAAACATGTTCACAACATTTTAATTTTGTAAAAATAAATATTTTGATTTTGGTACCATTTTCATTATATATTTACCTAGGGGACGGAGGGGCCGGCGCGCCCTCTGACCGGCCGCATTCCACATTGAGGAATTATAGCGGGGGGGGGGGGTAAGCATTTTACCTTTTCATACTAATGACACTTTATTTTATTTTTTTATGTTAATATATTTTTTTATTATTTTTTGTATTTAAATTCATTTAATTATATATTTTTGCTACGCTTCACCTTTTAATCTTTCGTACTTCATTAGCGTGACAGCAGATTTGTACAACTCATTAACTATGATGGTTATCGCTCAATCCCCGCCATCATCTCACTTATAATAACAACAACAACAACAACATGTAATTATATATTTATGAAAAAAAAAAGAATTAGGGGGAGAGTCTCATATGAGAACCCTCAATGGTTGGACAACATGGTCCGGTACCTGAAAATAGATTTTTACAGAAAAACCCCTAGCCACTAAGTTGAAAGGACTATAACAGTATATAAAAAAAAAGTATCAAAATATTTATTTCGACAAAGTTAAAATGTTGTAAACATGTTTACAACATTTTAATTTTGTAAAATTTTGTAAAAAATTGTGTAAAAATGAATATCAAAAATATCAAAATATCTATTTTTACAAAATGTAAATGTTGTAAACAAATAAATATGTTGTAAAATAAATAAAAAAAAAATGTTGTAAAAAATAAGGTACCATTTTAATTATATATTTACCTAAGAGACGGAGGGGCCGGCACGCTCTCTGACCGGCCGTGTTCCACATTGAGGAATTATAGTGGGGTGGGGGGGGGGGGGGGGCTTTGATAATTGATTCATCACACTTTTGTGCTTTTACCTTTTCATTATAATAAATCTTTATTTTATTTTTTATGTTAATATTTTTTTTATTATTTTTTTAAATTTAAATTCATTTAATTATTTATTTTTGCCACGCTTCACCTTTTACTCCTTCGTACTTCATTAGCGTGACAGCAGATTTGTACAACTCATTAACTATGACGGTTATCGCTCAATCCCTGCCATCATCTCACTTATAATAACAACAACATCAACAACATGTAATTATATATTTATGAAAAAAAAAAAGAATTAGGAGGAGAGTCTCATAAGAGAACCCTCAATGGTTGGACAACATGGTCCGGTACCTGAAAATAGGTTTTGAACAGAAAAACCCCTAGCCACTAAGTTGAAAGGACTATAACAGTACCAAAATATATATAAAAAAAGTATCAAAATATTTATTTTGACAAAATTAAAATGTTGTTAACATGTTTACAACATTTTAATTTTGTAAAATTTGGTAAAAAGTTGGTAAAAATAAATATCAAAAATATTTATTTTTTACAAAATTACAACATTTTAATTTTGTAAAAATAAATATTTTGATACTTTTTTTTATATTTTTGGTACCGTTTTAATTATATATTTACCTAGGAGACATTGGGGCCGACACACGCCCTCTGACCGGCCGTGTTCCACATTGAGGAATCATAGAGGGGGGGTAAGTGTTGATAATTGATTCATCACACTTTTGTGCTTTTCATTCTAATAAATCTTTATTTTATTTTTTATGCTAATATATTTTTGTATTTTTTATTTTTATTTAAATTCATTTAAATATTTATTTTTGCTACGCTTCACCTTTTACTCCTTCGTACTTTATTAGCGTGACAGCAGATTTGTACAACTCATTGACTTTGGCGGTTGTTATCGCTCAATCCCCGCCATCATCTCACTTATAACAACAACAACAAAAACATGTAATTATATATTTAAAAAAAAAAAAAATAGGGAGGAGATTCTCATGAGAGAACCCTCTATGGTTGGGCAACATGGTCCGGTACCTCATCCTGAAAATAGATTTTTACAGAAAAACCCCTAGCCACTAAGTTGAAAGTACTATAACAGTACCAAAATATTTAAAAAAAGTATTGAAATATTTATTTTGACAAAATTTTAATGTTGTAAACATGTTTACAACATTTTAATTTTGTAAAATTTCGTAAAAATTTTGTAAAAAATAATTTTCAAAAATATTTATTATTACAAAATTACAATTTTAATTTCGTAAAATTTCGTAAAAATTTAGCAAAAATAAATATCAAAAATATTTATTATTACAAAATTACAACATTTTAATTTTGTAAAAATAAATATTTTGATACTTTTAATTAATATTTTTGGTACCGTTTTAATAAAATATTTACCTAGGAGACGTTGGGGCCGACACACGCCCTCTGACCGGCCGCGTTCCACATTGAGGAATCATAGCAGGGGGGTTAAGCGTTGAAAATTGATTCATCACACTTCTGTTTGTCAGTGCCGTAATTACCAGTAGCTTCCAGTTAGAAGTAATAATCTCCACCATCTAAACAATTCTGGTTCTGAGGGAGAAAAAAAAAAAAAAGAAAAAAAAATTGTGTATATATTTTTTTTTTTTACTTTTTTTTTTTTTCACCGCCTCAGAAACTAATGAATGTAATTAAAACTTTTACTGATAAGTTCAATCTTGTTTAGAACCCCAGCTGAATCCTTAATGCGTCTGATAGGTCTGAGCGCAGTTTATCTTCATTTTGTCAAACTGGCATTATAGAACGCCTCAAAGCATGTTTGATGGGATAATTATGCTTTATTCTTGCCGTTTTTTTTTTTTTTTTCCTTTAGATTCTTTAAAAAGGAGTTAAACACTTTAACTTACTCCAGAAGGGGAGGCCGTGCGGTGATTTAGAACGCTCAGCTCATTAACCTCAACAGAAGAGCTGTGGGCTGCAATGGAAGAGCCCTTTTTTCAGAATCAGTTGTACTGAACGATCGATTGTAAGAAGGGGCGCGGCTGTAGAAAGAGGGATCGGTACTGTTTAACCCCCTTAGTGAAACTGTACATATCATCGCAAAGAGAATGGCTTCAGGGAACAATGGGGTGGCCCCTAAGAGTCGCACATCTAGGCGTCCTGGAGTAGTGAGTAGAGAAGCAACCTCAGCCTGGACCCCAACCAGGCCGGCAACGCGTTTCACTGCGCCCCGCCGCCCTGGAGCTTAGTCATAGGGATTTTATAGGAATGAGTTATCCAATATATTGTGTGCCATTTGCCCTCATCTCTGAATCCAGCATATACACTCACCAGCCACTTTATTAGGTCCACCTTGCTAGTAGCGGGTTGGACCCCCTTTATTGGGTCCACCTTGCAAGTAGCTGATTGGACTCCCTTTATTAGGTCCACCTTGCTAGTAGCGGGTTGGACCCTCTTTATTATATACACCTTGCTAGTAGCGGATTGCACCCCTTTTATTAGGTCCACCTTGCTAGTAGCTGGTTGGACCCCCTTTATTAGTCTCCACCTTGCTAGTAGCTGGTTGGACCCCCTTTATTTGGTCCACTTTGCTAGTAGCAGGTTGGACCCCCTTTATTAGGTCCACCTTGCTAGTAGTGGGTTGGACCGCCTTTATTAGGTCCACCTTGCTAGTAGCTGATTGGACCCCATTTATTAGGTCCCCCTTGCTAGTAGCTGGTTGAACCCCCTTTATTAGGTCCACCTTGCTAGTAGCGGGTTGGACCCCCTTTATTAGGTCCACCTTGCTAGTAGCGGGTTGGACCCCCTTTATTAGGTCCACCTTGCTAGTAGCGGGTCGGACCCCCTTTATTAGGTCCACCTTGCTAGTAGCGGGTTGGACCCCCTTTATTAGGTCCACCTTGCTAGTAGCAGGTTGGACCCCCTTCATTAGGTTCCCCTTGCTAGTAGCGGGTTGGCCCCCCTTTATTAGGTCCACTTTGCTAGTAGCTGGTTGTACCCCCTTTATTTGGTCCACCTTGCTAGTAGCGGGTTGGACCACCTTTGTTAAGTCCATCTTGCTAGTAGCGGGTTGGACCCCCTTTATTTGGTCCACCTTGCTAGTAGCGAGTTGGACCCCCTTTATTAGGTTCTCCTTGCTAGTAGCGGGTTGGACCCCCTTTGTTAAGTCCACCTTACTAGTAGCGGCTTGGACCCCCTTTATTTGGTCCACCTTGCTAGTAGCGGGTTGGACCCCTTTATTAGGTTCTCCTTGTTAGTAGCGGGTTGGACCCCCTTTATTAGGTCCACCTTGCTAGTAGCTCTCCTCTGGTGTGGGCAGAAGCTCCAGTGTCTGCTCCTCCTGCTGCCTCCTCCGTCTCCTCTCTGTTCCTCCAAAGCTAGGCATCCAATAGGATCTCAAACGGGGAAACCTGCCTCCCGATTGGCAGGGCGGAACTTTAGTGTGAAAATAGCGAAAATTCATTCGCTATCGTCACACAATTGGGTGGGAGCGGGGCACACTCTCTGCGCCACCGAGCCCACCCTCTTTTTAAGCCTATTGGTGCTTCAAAAGACACACCCCCGCCCCATCCCCGCAATTGTAATTCATGCGCCCGGCGTCCTGAAAGGGGTCGGGCGCATAGATAAGGGGCAGTGGCGGCAGGGACGGGGGGGGGCAGCGCCCGTGCGCCCACAATGCACGGGCCACCAATAGTGACCTCATTGTCCAGTGGTGAGATGATTGGAGCTTTGTGACATGGTGCATTATCCTGCTGGAAGGAGACATCAGAAGATGGGGACACTGTAGTCATAAAGGGATGGACATGGTCAGCAACAATACTCAGGTAGGCTGTGGTGTTTAAACCATGCTCAATTGGTACTAAGGGGCCCAAAGTGTGCCAAGAAAATATCCCCCCCACACCATTACACCACCACCACCAGCCTGAACCGGTGATACCCCATCCCCCACACCATTACACCCCCACCACCAGCCTGAACCGGTGATACAAGGCAGGATGGATCCATGCGCCAAATTCTGACCCCACCATCTGAATGTTGCAGCTGAAATTCAGACTCATCAGACCAGACAACGTTTTTCCAATCTTCTATTGTCCAATTTTGGTGATCCTTTGCCAATTGTGGCCTCAGTTTCTTGTTCTTAGCTGACAGGAGTGGCACCCGGTGTGGTCTTCTGCTGCTGTAGCTCATCTGCTTCAAGGTTGGATGTGTTGTGTGTTCAGAGATGGTATTCTGCATACCTTGGATGTAATGAGTGGTTATTTGAGTTACTGTTGCCCTTCTATCATCTGGAACCAGTCTGCCCATTCTCCTTTGACCTCAACAAGGCATTTTCCTCCACACAACTGCCGCTCACTGGATATTTTCCCTTTTTTCCCACCATTCTCTGTAAACCCGCGAGATGGTTGTGTGTGAAAATCCCAGAAATACTCAGACCGGCCCGTCTGGCACCAACAACCATGCCACGTTCCAAGTCACTTCAATCCCCTTTCTTCCCCATTCTGATGCTCGGTTTAAACTTCAACAAGTCGTCTTCACCACATTTAGATAACTAAATACATTGAGTGGGTGCCATGTGATTGGCTGATTAGCAATTTGTGTTACCGAGCAATTGAACAGGGGTACCCAATAAAGTGTATAGCACAGGGCTCAAAAGTCCTGAGCTACTAGCCAGTTATCTGTGGTACGGTTTGCAGTCCGGTGTACTGTGTGTTCCTGTTCATCGGTTCAGGAGTGATTCAGGTGAAAAATTTTCTTTGGTAGGGAAGGGGTTAACACTCAAGGGGTTAAATGTGTGTTCCCTTAGTGTGTTCTAACTGTATGGGGATAGAAATGTGTAGGAGAGGAGACATATCGCTGTTCCTAATTAGTAGGAACAAACAATATGTCTCCTCTCCTCTGACAGCACAGGGATTTGTGTGTTTACACACACACAAATCCCCGTTCTCGCACTTGCGCATGCGATCGCATGTGGCTGGCGGTGATCGTGACCGCCGGCCACGCGCATTGGGCCCCCCCGCTGCGCAGCGGGCGTGCGCGCCCTCTGGCGGCTCTTAAAGGAACCCTGTATATGTATGCGAGCCGGTCGGGAACCCGTTAATTAACAAGCTGGTGATTGGTTGCTAGGCGGTCCGAGCAACGAATCACCAGCTAGTTAATAGGAAAAGTAAACTTTGGCAGCTCCCACCGCCCACCTCATCTAGCTCTTTGCCACCTTCCGAAGTATGCAGGGCCCTGCTAAGTCGCTCTTTGGGGGGTTGCTTTTATATACTGTAGATATAGGTGTGGATGGGTAGGAAGACTTTTCTTCCACAGATTTGTGCTTAGCTTGAATGAAGGTGGTGGGCCCTATCAGGGCCTGGGCTCCTGCCTTGGGGTACAGCCTACTGGTTGATTCCACATGTGTTCAAGAAAGGTCGATGTAAAGGAGCACCCGATGTCCAGTAGATGTGGGTTTGGAAAGACGTTTTATTTTGGGTAACAGAAATAAAATAAGGCCAATATGTTTTGAGGGAACAAGGACTTCCCTTTCCTCAGGTTTGTTTAAAAGGTAAAAGGGTACACAGAAACATATATATATATATATATATATATATATACAGTATCTCACAAAAGTGAGTACACCCCTCACATTTTTGTAAATCTTTTCTTCTATCTTTTCATATCACACTTTGCTACAATGTAAAGTAGTGAGTGTACAGCTTGTATAACAGTGTAAATTTGCTGTCCCCTCAAAATAACTCAACACACAGCCAATAATGTCTAAACCGCTGGCAACAAAAGTCAGTACACCCCTGAGTGAAAATGTCCAAATTGGGCCCAGAGTGTCAATATTTTGTGTGGCCACCATTATTTTCCAGCACCTCCTTAACCCTCTTGGGCATGGAGGTCACCAGAGCTTCACAGGTTGTCACTGGAGTCCTCTTCCCCTCCTCCATGACGACATCCCGGAGATGGTGGATGTTGGAGACCTTGCGCTTCTACACCTTCCGTTTGAGGATGTCCCACAGAAGCTCAATAGGGTTTAGGTCTGGAGACATGCTTGGCCAGTCCATCACCTTTACCCTCAGCTTCTTTAGCAAAGCAGTGGTCATCTTGGAGGTGTGTTGGGGTGGTTATCATGTTGGAATACTGCCCTGCTGCCCAGTCTCTGAAGGGAGGGGATCATGCTCTGCTTCAGTATGTCACAGTACATGTTGGCATTCATGGTTCCCTCAATGAACTGTAGCTCCCCAGTGCCGGTGTTCTGCCGAGAAAGTTCCGCTCGGCGGATAAGGATCCGGCGGAAATAGCCGAAGATAAATAGGGGGAAATCAGCTGTACACGGCGCCTGTAAGAGGGCCCCTCGTGGGCTCGCTTCGCTCGCCACGCTTCGGGCACGGCCTCGCTTCGCTCGGCTCTTTTAGATTCCCCCTCTAGGTCCACTTGGCTGGTGGGGAAGGAACCTGGACCCAGGACGCAGGCGCCGTGTATAGCTGATTGTAGATTTTGTCGTTCGGCTATCTCCGGCGGCTGCTAGTAGTTCGTACTGCGCAGGCGCTGCGCCTGCGCAGTACAGGGGAGCAACTTATCCGCCGAGGGAACTTTCTCGGCAAGACACCGGCAGCACTCATGCAGCCCCAGACCATGACACTCCCACCACCATGTTTGACTGTAGACAAGACACACTTGTCTTTGTACTCCTCACCTGGTTGCCCCCACACACGCTTGTCACCATCTGAACCAAATAAGTTTATCTTGGTCTCATCAGACCACAGGACATGGTTCCAGTAATCCATGTCCTTAGTCTGCTTGTCTTCAGCAAACTGTTTGCAGACTTTCTTGTGCATCATCTTTAGAAGAGGCTTCCTTCTGGGATGACAGCCATGCAGACCAATTTGATGCAGTGTGCGGCGTATGGTTTGAGCACCGACAGGCTGACCCCCCACCCCTACAACCTCTGCAGCAATGCTGGCAGCACTCATACGTCTATTTTCCAAAGACAACCTCTGGATATGACGCTGAGCACGTGACCTCAACTTCTTTGGTCCACCATGGCGAGGCCTGTTCTGAGCGGAACCTGTGCTGCTAGTGTGCCACAACTGCGTCCATTGCATGCAGCTGCAGGGCACTTGCAGAGTGGTCATAATCAGCCCTGCCCCTCTCTCCTCACTGGCTGTAATTGACAGCAACTGCTGCTGCCTCCATGTCCAATAAGGAGTGAGAGAGCTGTGAGAACATCGCTGGATCCAGATCAGGCTCAGGTAAGTATTTGAAAGGGGGGTGGACTGGAGAAGGAAAGATGTATGCAGAAGGTTTTTTTGGGGGGTTTTTTTCTTATTTTTTTTACCTTAATTCATTCTATTCCATTTGCCTTTAGAACCACTTTAAAGTGGTTGTAAACCTCTGAAATGAAAAATTAACAAAGCATATCCCTCTATAAAACCTTGTTCAAACTGAGCCCAGGGCAGTTCAGCCTGTCCCTAGTGGCCACTGGCCAGCATTACCGGACCAGGAGAGCGTTGGGTGGGTTGGGCAGTTCCTACCCCAGAACTTCCAATTCACAGAAGCCACATATTGGAACAGACCAGAGAAGGATTATTCCTTCAAATTCTAGAAACATATTAAGTAATATGGCCGTGTATTGGCTTATAAAATCTGATGGCTGACATTCCGAAACGGATTATGCAAATCCGCCTCCTGTGACTAATGATTATATGTCTGCATGTCAGCATGTGATCGAGCGTCTATCCCTCCCCCCGCAATATCGTCTCTGGGAAGTCTCATTTCTGAGATGCTTTCTGACCTGTGGACATTTGTTAATTATGATTTACAGATATACGGGAAGTCAATCTGAAGTTCTTCCACTCCAAAGCCACAATGTATACACTATTGGAAAGAGATGTCCACATGGGGGTTTAATTTGACAAAAATTCAAATTAAAATAGAAAAATATAACTTTTATTGAAAAAGTATGAATGCATGAAAAAATGTTAAAACATGAGCTCTGAGGGTGAGGCCATTGCACATGCATTATGATGATACAACCGTACAGATACATGAACAACATAGCATGATATAGGTATACAGTGTATAGTCATACTGGTAAACGCTGACGCATTTCAACCCTTATTAGTAGAGGTCTTCTTCTGGGGGAAACGAGTACAAGAACTCACTGACGGCTGTAAAGATAGCTTTCAAAGTGCTTTGCCCAAAGACTGTTCAAAGATCCAGGCTGTGCGGCTAGAACCCCCGGACCACCACACAGAGGCAAGCCATCCAAAAAGACAATAAAAGGGGCCCACAGGAGGCCCCCAACCGGGGTGGGGGGGGTGGGGCCGGGAACCAGGAAGATAGCATCCAAAGTGCTGTGACCAAAGGCTGCTCAATGATCCAGGCTGCGCGGCTAGAACCCCCGGACCACCACACAGAAGCAAGCCATCCAAAAAGCCAATAAAGGGGCTCACAAAAGGCCCCCCCAATTGGGGGGGTGGGGGGAAGGGTGAGGAGAGGCCGGGAACAAGGAACAAAACCCAAAGATCAATCCTCGAGGCCACTGTGGAATTATTTAGTAATAATCATAAATTAGAAAATGTATCACTTAATATGTGATAAAGAGTGAAGGTGAACGTGAAAGTGATTGACTGTGAAAAATGGTGGAATAAAAATGAGGAGAAGAGAGTAGAAGGTCACGGAAAGAGAGTGGCAAAGGGGTGTAAAAAAATGTATACACTATATAACCAAAAGTTTTGGGTTGCCTTCCTTTACACACACATGATCTTTAACGGCATCCCAGTCTTAGTCCGTAGGGTTCAATATTGAGTTGGCCCACCCTTTGCAGCTATAACAGCTTCAACTCTTCTGGGAAGGCTGTCCACAAGGTTAAGGAGGGTGTCTATGGGAACGTTTGACCATTCTTCCAGAAGAGCATGTGTAAGGTCAGGCACGAGAAGGCTCTGCTCTAATTCATCCCAAAGGTGTTCGAGTTGAGGCCAGTCAAGTTCCTCCACCCCAAACTCGCTCATCCGTGTCTTTATGGACCATGCTTTGTGCACTGGTCCAAATCATTTGGTGGAGGGGGGATTATGGTGTGGGATGGTTTTTCAGGGGTTAGGCTTGGCCTAGACATTTGTGGTTTGTTTCATTCTAAATAAATATTCAGACAAATTTTTTATATATCCAAATCCCCAAATTACAGTACAAACAAATTAACAATAATGAAATAACGTTAATAACGAAACGAAATTCATCCGAATTTCCGAAATTCGAACTGAAATTCGACTCAAATTTTACTTTGAATTCCATTCAAATTCGAACTGTAAACATATTGTTGAATTCAAAGATGGTGTGTGTTATTAGAGTGGCACTTTGAAATAATGCTGTCTTTGTTAAGTCCAAAGGTGATTTAAAGAGTCATTGTAATCCTTTGGTGAAGATTTTTCTTTTGTTCGTTCACTTTGCAAGTGTAAAATTGATAAAAAGAAATCAGAAAAATATAAATATTTAAAATTAGTTCTACTTAACATTATTTTTTTCTCAGCTGCTGCCACCACCATGTTTCACGGTGGGGATGGTGTGTTCAGGGTGATGTGCAGTGTTAGTTTTCCCCCCACACATAACGTTTTTCTTTTAAGCTAAAAAGTTCAATCTTGGTCTCATCTGACCAGAGGTCCACATGTTTGCTGTGTCCTCCACATGGCTTCTCACAAACTACAAACAGGATTTCTTATGACTTTCTTTCACCAATGTCTTTCTTCTTGTCACTCTTCCATAAAGGGCAGATTTGTGGAGAACACGACTAATAGTTGTCCTGTGGACAGATTCTCCCTCCTGAGCTGTGGATCTCTGCAGCTCCTCCAGATTTATGGACCTCTTGGCTGCTTCTCTGATGAATGCTCTCCATGCCCGGCCGGTCAGTTTAGGTGGACGGCCATGTCTTGGTAGATTTGCAGTTGTGCCATACTCTTTCCATTTTCAGATGATAGATTGAACAGAGCTCCGTGAGATGTTCAAAACTTGGGATATTTTTTTTTTATAACCTAACCCTGCTTTAAACTTCTCCACAACTTTATCCCTGACCTGTCTTGTGTGTTCCTTGGACTTCATGATGCTGTTTGTTCACTAAGGTTCTCTAACAAACCTCCGAGGGCTTCACAGAACAGCTATATTTATACTGAGATTAAATGACACACAGGTGGACTCTATTTACTAATTAGGTGACTTCTGAGGGCAATTGGTTCCACTAGATTTTTGTTAGGGGGTATCAGAGTAAAGGGGGCTGAATAAAAATTTCCCTCCCCACACTTTTCACATATTTATTTGTAAAAAATGTTGGAAAGCATTTATCATTTTCCTTCCACTTCACAAATATGTGCTACTTTGTGTTGGACTATCACATAAAATCCCAATAAAATATATTTACGTTTTTGGTTGTAACATGGCAAAATGTGGAAAATGTCAAGGGTATGAATACTTTTTCAAGGCACTGTATATACGTATTGCGGACTCACAGTGGTTAAGGTAGACTTTAATTATAAGTTTACAAGTCTGCGTGAAAACAGTATCATCTTCCAGAAAAGCTCCACCTTTTATCTATAAAAAGTCATCCTTGAGCTCTAGTCAGTGACCTTGGCTAGGTTGAGATGGTGTCATTGGTCTGCTGCTGGCAGGTGGAAGCATTTGCTCTACTTCCTAGTCATCTTAGTCCAGGAAGTAGATGGTTCCCCCCCAGATGATGCCTGAACAAAAATGGTGCTGTCTTTCTGGAGAGAAAAGCAGATGAAGGAAATGTACTGTGGTCTGCGTGAGAGGTCAATGCATCCCTGCAGAGGCGGCTCTAGGCTTTGTGAGGCCTTAGGCAAAACTTACACATGAGGCCCCACGGACTGGGACGCTCCGTGATGAGGCCGCTATTCCTCAGGCTGCGGGCAGTATCTGATTTATCCGTCAGCTCTTAAGCCACAGAGTCCCAGTGGGGGTAGGCGGAGTCGCCGGCGTCAACTTCAGTGATTGAGAACAGGCAAATTAGGAGGCCGCGAGGCCCCTGTGAGGGCGAGGCCTTAGGCGACTGCCTAATTTGCCTAATTAGAGAGCCGCCTCTGCATCCCTGGAAACGTGCCACTGTCAAAAGTTTGTAGACTTCACCTCCGTAACATCTCTAACATTTGCCCCTTTTTAACAAATGAAACCACCAAGCTCCTCATTTACTCCCTCGTTATCTCTCGCCTTGACTATTGCAACTCCCTTCTCATAGGCCTAACTCCCCATAGGCTCCTCCCCTCTTCAGTCTATCATGAATGCTGCTGCTAGGCTTATCCATCTTACCAACCATTCAGTGTCTGCCAACCCTCTCCTCCAATCCCTACACTGGTTCCAAATCATACAGCAAATTAAATTCAAAATACTAACCACAACATACAAAGCCATTCACAACTCTGCTCCGAGCTACATCACCAATCTTGTCTCCAAATATCACCCAAACCGTCCTCTCCGCTCTTCTCAAGACCACCTACTCTCCAGCTTTCTCGTCTCCTCCTCCCATGCTCGTCTCCAGGATTTCACCAGAGCCTCTCCCATCCTCTGGAACTCGCTACCTCCACCGATCCGGCTAACCCCTACTCTTGCTACCTTCAGCCGATCCCTGAAAACTCATCTGTGTTCAGGGAAGCCGATCACATCTCCAACTAATCTTCTACCACTTCCATCAGCTCATTCCCCACAGTTACAACCTTTTGTACCACCTGCCCCACCCTATTAGATTGTAAGCTCTTCTGAGCAGGGCACTCTTAATCCTCTCGTATTTCATTGTACTATAATTAGGGATGCACCGATACCATTATTTTTACAATGAGTACGAGTACCAATTTTTTTAGTAGTTGCCGATACCATTTACAGATACCTACCGCAACTGTATTATTTTAACTTCAGCTGTCAGCAATGGTACAAAGCATTGAAAAGTTATTTACAAATGAAATAAATAGATTTTTTTTTTTTAAACCTCTTGCCGTCTGCGCTATAGCCGAATGGCGGCCACAGCACGGACCTGAATTTCCGGGAGGCTGTCATATGATGGCCTCCCCCTTTGCACGCGCCCCGCGCACCCCCTGTGCGCTGTGATCACCAAATCACCGAGACTTGGGTGATCACAGATTCGAGTAAGGGGCCGGTCCCGGCCCCTTACCACATAATCAGCTGTCAGCCAATGAAAGCTGATCACATGATCTAAACAAAAGCTCGGTAATCGTTTTTTTCTTTTCTCCTCTCGCGAAAAAAAAGCCTCACCGGCTTATCTGCAAGGGACATCAGTCCCAAAGAGGAAGAGGCAATTCTGCCTCATCTGTGCCACCAGTACCCCCTGCCAGTGCCACCTGCAAGTGCCCACCAGTGCCACCTATCAATGCCCATGAGTGCCACCTATCAATGCACAAAAGTGCCACCTATCAATGCCCACCAGTGGTGCCAATCAGTGCCACCTAGCAGTGCTTGCCTATCAGTGTAACCAACCAGTGCTGATCAGTGCCCATTATTGTCACCCATCAGTGCCCATCACTGTCAGCTATCGGTGCCCATCACTGCTGCCTCATCAGCGTACATCAATGAAAGAGAAAAATTACCTGTTTGCAAAATTTTATAACAAAATATAAAAAAAATAAAAATTTTCTTTAAAAATTCGGTCTTTTTAATTTTTTTTTTACAAAAAATAAAAAGAGGTGATCAAATACCACCAAAATAAAGCTCTATTTGTGGGGAAAAAAAGGCTAAAAATTTAATTTGGGTACAGCGTTGTATGATCGCGCAAAAGTGCGTCAGCGCTGAAAGCTAAAAATTGGTCTGGGCAGGAGGGGGGTTTAAGTGCCCGGTAAGCAAGTGGTTAATTTAGCGCTTTTTCAATGTGAAATGTGTAAATATATGTTAATATATATGTGTAAAATTATTCACTAACAAAGCAAACAAAAAAAAAGTATTATTTGTTTATCGTTTATAAAATAGACTTGAACAAAAGAAAAAAAAAAGCAGGATAATAATAATTAAATGGAGGAGAATAGAGAGTTAATTAAGGCTGATTAGAGTAAATTAAGGGGTTAAGCAGAGGAACATTTGTTCATCCCTTTGATCTGCAGATGAAGAAACAGAAAGATACAAAAAGAAACAATGTTTCTTTTCATTTTAGTGTTTCAATAAAGTCAATAAACATTGCTGGCTGCTTTTTTTTTTTGACAGCGCCAATTACCGAACTTCTTTAGCACTGACAGCTCAAAGAACTGAGCCTGAAATATTGGTTTCAGGTATCGATATGGAAATATATATCTATATATAAATAACGCTGGCTCTGCTCTAGTTGTAGCCGTCTCCTCATCTTAATTAAATCAGCATCCTGTTTTTTTGTTTTTTTTTTTAGTATTCCCTGCAAACTCCACTGAACACAATCTCCGAGTAAAATAAAGTTTTACAACCTCTTTGCCTGTCCTTTATAAATATTAATTCTAGGTAAAGGGCAGAAAAGACATGCAAAAAAAAAAAAAAAAAAAAAGGAAAAGGCTTATTGGGGAAATGGATTTAAATCACGCATGCCTCAAGCTAACATGACCGGCTGCTGGGAGAATTTCCGCAGTTTTCTTAATGCGATGAACCTCATGCATCATACCAGCCGCTCGCCAACGCGCCGCATTCACCTGGAGGAAGGGGGGAGAAGATGGATGGCACTTTCTGTCCTCTGTAATCTTTAATGAAGGGAAATGTCTGCTTTCTGGGGAAAGTAATTGCTGAAAATACACCTCTGACTTTTTCCAATGTGAGCGGCTCATAATATACAAGAGTATCGGATTTTGATTAGTGTTACTTAAAAAAAAAAAAAAAAAAAGTAACTGTAGATAAAATGTATCCATTTTATTCAGTCATTTGTCTCAAGTATTTCAAAGACAAATCAGATAAAAGGATTTTTTTCCCCCCAGTTTTTGCACTTTTTTTTACTGAGAAACTAAAAAAAAAAAAAAAAAAAAATGTTTAAATAAGTTTAAAGTTAGAAATTTAGAAAATAATAATTAGCAGTAAAAAATAGTTAATGGGAGTACAGTGGAAAAGGAGTTATTTAGGGCTAGTTAGGGTAAACTAAGTGGTTAAACATTTTATTAAAAAAAACAAACTTTTTTTAAGTGTAACGTTGCTTTAACTGACATTATATGCAGATTGAAAGTGATTGTGTGTGTGTGTGTATATATATATACAGTATCTCACAAAAGTAAGTACACCCCTCACATTTTTGTAAATATTTTCTTCTATCTTTTCATGTGACAACACTGAAGAAATGACACTTTGCTACAATGTAAAGTAGTGAGTGTACAGCTTGTATAACAGTGTAAATTTGCTGTCCCCTCAAAATAACTCAACACACAGCCATTAATGTCTAAACCGCTGGCAACAAAAGTGAGTACACCCCCTAAGTGAAAATGTCCAAATTGGGCCCAAAGTGTCAATATTTTGTGTGGCCACCATTATTTTCCAGCACTGCCTTAACCCTCTTGGGCATGGAGGTCACCAGAGCTTCACAGGTTGCCACTGGAGTCCTCTTCCCCTCCTCCATGACGACATCACGGAGCTGGTGGATGTTAGAGACCTTGCGCTCCTCCACCTTCCATTTGAGGATGTCCCACAGATGATCAATAGGGTTTAGGTCTGGAGACATGCTTGGCCAGTCCATCACCTTTACCCTCAGCTTCTTTAGCAAGGCAGTGGTGGTCTTGGAGGTGTGTTTGGGGTGGTTATCATGTTGGAATACTGCCCTGCAGCCCAGTCTCTGAAGGGAGGGGATCATGCTCTGCTTCAGTAGGTCACAGTACATGTCGGCATTCATGGTTCCCTCAATGATCTGTAGCTCCCCAGTGCCGGCAGCACTCATGCAGCCCCAGACCATGACACTCCCACCACCATGCTTGACTGTAGACAAGACACGCATATGGAAAAATGCAGCGCATGTACAAATGAATATAGGTCTTTAAAATGGTGAAACAGTCAAGAAATAACTAATTGACCACAGGTGCCTTGAAACACAAACGTCCATAGATGGATGTAAATGTCCAACCGCACAGGAGGTATAAGTACTCCAAGGGGTGGTGATGGTCTGATGGTTGTCAGAAAACACCTTGCATCATACAGCGACTTCCCAACCGAGAAACCGGGTCCCAATGGGTCATTCAGAGAAAGTGCAAAAAAGCCTCTTACCAGATCCTGTGGATTCCCATGTCAGCGACAGGGAATCGCATGCGCAGTTTGTCACAAATGACGTGGAATTGGAGCTCAGGAATCGCCAATCTCTTGGATTGTGGTCTGTATGGATCTCGGCCGGCAACCGGATGGGTCCTCACAACGAATCGTCCTCACACCGAACCGTCCCAGCGTGCATCAGAAGTTTCACAAACGGTCCCCCGAAAGGAGCAGTTGGAGGGACTGGATCTCATGCGGTAAATGTGGAAACAAAAAGAATGTGCCTCCACATGGTGCAGATAAAAAAGGGTGTTTTTATTGACAAAAACGACCATACACAAATAAAAGCGTGATCACGGTGGATAAAAACAAATGGGCAACAAAGAGAGTGGTGTATGTACCCGACGCGTTTCGACCTAGGGGTCTTCAACAGGGGCATAGACGAGTAGACAAGACACACTTGTCTTTGTCCTCCTCACCTGGTTGCCGCCACACATGCTTGTCACCATCTGAACCAAATAAGTTTATCTTGGTCTCATCAGACCACAGGACATGGTTCCAGTAATCCATGTCCTTAGTCTGCTTGTCTTCAGCAAACTGTTTGCGGTCTTTCTTGTGCATCATCTTTAGAAGAGGCTTCCTTCTGGGATGACAGCCATGCAGACCAATTTGATGCAGTGTGCGGCGTATGGTCTGAGCACTGACAGACTGACCCCCCCACCCCATCAACCTCTGCAGCAATGCTGGCAGCACTCATACCTCTATTTCCCAAAGACAACCTCTGGATATGATGCTGAGCACGTGCACTCAACTTCTTTGGTGGACCATGGCGAGGCCTGTTCTGAGTGGAACCTGCCCTGTTATACCGCTGTATGGTCTTGGCCACCGGGCTGCAGATCAGTTTCAGGGTCTTGGCAATCTTCTTATAGCCTAGGCCATCTTTATGTAGAGCAACAATTCTTTTTTTCAGATCTTCAGAGAGTTCTTTGCCATGAGGTGCCATGTTGAACTTCCAGTGACCAGTATGAGAGAGTGAGAGCGAAAACACCAAATTTAACACACCTGCTCCCCATTCACACCTGAGACCTTGTAACACTAACGAATCACATGACACCGGGGAGGAAAAATGGCTAATTGGGGCCAATTTGGACATTTTCACTTAGGGGTGTACTGACTTTTGTTGCCAGCGGTTTAGACATTGAGCGCAGGTTCACAGGTTCAGGGTCAGTTGAACTCGCACAATTTCATACCCGCATGTCAGTCCGACTTTGGGGGTGATTTCAGAGACATCTATGTGGGTTCCTGCACAGATGTCTATTGAAATTGCACCCAAAGTCGCCAAAAGTATTACAGAAACTTACCTTTGGGAATTTGTGCGGTGCCACAAAGTCGGTGTTGCACCGATTGGGACGGTGCCATTACTGGCAATAGCCGCCGATTTGACATGCGATTTGACATGTCAAATCGCATGCCAAATCGCACCAATGTGAACCTGGGCTATTGGCTGTGTGTTGAGTTATTTTGAGGGGACAGCACACTGTTATACAAGCTGTACACTAACTACTTTACATTGTAGCAAAGTGTCATTTCTTTAGTGTTGTCACATGGAAAGATAGAAGAAAAGATTTACAGAAATGTGAGGGGTGTACTTACTTTTGTGAGATATTGTACCATCATTGGTATCAGTGGGGGGAATAGTGTCCCATCATTGGTATTAGTGGGAGGAATAGTGCCCCATCATTGGTGTCAGTGGGGGGAATAGTGCCCCATCATTGCTATCAGTGGGGGGAATAGTGCCCCATCATTGCTATCAGTGGGGGGAATAGTGCCCCATCATTGGTATCAGTGGGGGGAATAGTGTCCCATCATTGGTGTCAGTAAGAGGAATAGTGTCCCATCATTGGTGTCAGTGGGGGGAATAGTGTCCCATCATTGGTGTCAGTGGGTGGAATAGTGTCCCATCATTGGTGTCAATAGGAGTAATGGTGCCCCCTTGTTGATGTCACTGAGAGTAATAGTGCCCCAAGGGCAGCCAAAGAGCTGCATCCAGCCCCTGGGCCACAGTGGAGACCACTGACCTAGAGGGATTTGTTGTTTTGTGAACAAACCTTATGTTCCACTATAAATCAATACAACTTATTTAAGAGTCTGACAGGGGAAAAAAAATTAAAAACAGAAAGCGGGTGTAAGAACTTCAGATTGACTTCCCGTATCTGTAAATCATAATTAACAAATGTCCACGGGTCAGAAAGCATCTCGGCAATGAGACTTCCCAGAGCCGATATTGCGGGGGGTGGGGGGAGGGGTAGGAGCTCCATCACATGCTGACATGCAGACATATAATCATTAGTCACAGGAGGCGGATTTGCATAATCCGTTCGGAATGTCAGCCATCAGATTTGGGAACCAATATATGGCCATATTACTTAATATGTTTCTAGAATTGGAAGGAATAATCCTTCTCTGGTCTGCTCAATATCCGGCCTATGTGAATTGGAGGTTCTGGGGTAGGAACTGCCAGTGGTTCACAACCCTGTCCTCAAGTACCCCCAACAGGCCATGTTTGCAGGTTTTCCTTTATCTTGCACAAGTGCTTCAAATCCGAGTCTATGGCTATGTATTTTGGACAGCTATTTTATCCACGAGAAGTTCCCTAAACACGGCCTGTTGGGAGTACTTGAGGACAGGGTTGAAAAGCATTGGCCTAACCAACCCAACACTCTCCTGCTCCTGTAATGCTGGCCAGTGGCCACTAGGGACAGGCTGAACTCAATGGCGGCTGGTGGGGTTTTTTGGGGGAAGGGGCGGCAAGCACCCCCTTCCCCCTGGGCCACCGGTGGAGCGGCACTACCCCCCCTCCGCGGCACTAACACACTCCTCCACCACCCACTGTCCTTACCTTGGATGCGGGCGGTGAGAGCGTGGCGGGCTCCTGGAAAGCTTCCGCGGTGTCTCCTCTCGCCTCCTCCCAGCGCTAGGCCTCCAATAGGATTGCCAGATGTTTTGACAAATCGGGAAACAGGTTTCATACCTTCTTCCCAATTGGCCGGGAGGAGGATCAGTGTTGCAACAGCGAACTTTCATTCGCTGTTGCAACATACCTGGGTGGGCTCCAGTCGCATCCTCTGCATCTCGAGTCCACCCCATTTTGAAGCCTATTAGAGCCTTTGGCTTTAATTAGGTGCGCCTCTCTAATTCATGTGCCCGGTGACCTGAAAGGGGACACATGAATAGGGGTCTATGCTATGCATGAATCTATCCATTACATATAGGGGGTGGCGAGGATGGGGGGGGGGCATCCAGGTGCCCCTAATAGGGCCACCCCTGCCTGAACTGCCAGGGTTCAGTTCAAGAAGGGTTTGGTGAACGTACAATAAATTTGGATGCCGAGCCTCAACCCCTCTGAAATCAAAGGGCGCAAAATCTGTCAAATTAAAAATGCCCATTTTCTGGGCTAAAAGGCAAGGAGCTATCAAAAATAGCATAGGGGTGGGCACTGCCCTGGGGGACAGATCCTTATTAGACCTTATTTCCATTTTAACTGACATTTTATGCAGATTGAAAGTGATTGTGTGTGTGTATGTAGCAAGGTCCCCGGCCTCCTTCAGTCTAATGAGAGCCTCCGGGACCAGAGATAGCTGACCTCCTTCTGTATATGGTGGGTTGCAAGCCATAGTGGGTGCAAAGCAGTTAGAGTCATTGGGCGCCAGACACTTCTTGAATGCAAAAGAGATTTTATTTCTAGACACGTACACTGACAAAAAATTTGTTTGTTTTCGTTTCATTCGTTTTCTTTGCTCTTTTCGGAATTCGAAAATTTGGAAATGCGGAAATCCGAAAATTCAGATTTTGACTTTTCTGAATTTCGAATTTTCAGATTTCCGAATTTCGAATTTTCAAATTTCCAAATTTCCGAATTTTCAAATTTCCGAATTTTCACATTTCTGAATTTTCGAATTTCTGAAATTTCACATTTCCGAATTTCAAATTTTCGAATTCCGAATTCCGAATTTCCAAATTCCGAATTTTCGGAATTCGAAAATTCGGAAATGAAAAAAATGTGAAAGTCCGAAAATCCACCGCCACCTCCCCCCCCCCCGGAGATAGACTTTACCTTAGGAGGCAGGGGAAGGGAAAAGCCGGGGCCGTTACTTCTCTTCCTGTATGCACAGGAAGTGTGTCCTGAGACCCGATTGGCCAGGGAGTCCTAAGACTCCCTGGCCAATCGGGTCTCAGTACCTGCTTTCTGATTGGCCAGGAGGAGAATCAGGAAGATTCTCTATTAATTCTCTTTTGTCACACAACTGGGTGGGCTCGGGGCGCATTGCTCTGTGCCCCGAGCCCACCCTTTTTTTAAGCCAATTAGGACCTCAGGCTCTAATCATGTGCTTCAAAAACAAACCAAAACATTGGAATCCATGCGTCCGGCGCCCTGCATATAGATTAGGGGCCGGGCGCATGGGTTGGCGGGATGGGCTGCCACTGCTCAGTAATCCTATCTTAGGATGATGATTTTGCTTTTCTTTAGACACTGTACGGCAAATCAGCGTCACACTGAGATGCAAAACAAGAATCAAAAAATAAAAAAGATGAAAACAAGAATTGTACAGGGAAAAAAAATGGTTAATTATACACTAAATGTCTCATATTTCGAGTTTACTTCTGCTTTAGAAACAGACTCAGTTCCTGGAATTCTGTCCCACAATGTTTGAACATAGTTGCATTTTGTTGCCAATTTTCAAGAGAAGCCTCCAGTTCTTTGAGGGATGAGGGAGGTTGGACTCTACCTCATAATCCAAAACCTTCCATAAAAGATCACAGCTCTTTATGCCTGGCTATAGAATAGAGCAGAGTTAAAGGGGTGACCTCATCAGTGTGCTTCTGCTCATTCATTATCCAATCACAGGCTGGGGCAGGCTGGTGACCAAACTATGCAGTGTAATTCCACTGGAGAAACAAGAGGTCACCAAACTTGACTGGCTGACCAGTATTACATTTTTGGACAGATGAGGCAATTTTTTTTTCGTACCATGTAGGCATTCTGCTTTAAAATCTATACAACTGGACTACAAGGAAAACAGTCTGTAGTCATCCAGCATGCATTTCCTGTAAAAGCTGGTCATCTCAGGTAACTTTATTCAGAGGAAAAAACTTTGTCGCAAAAAAAATATATATCTGAAAATACGGAGAATACAAGTAATATCTTTTGCAATAAGGAAAAACTGATTTATGTTAGAAAAAAAAAATCACTGCTGCTCAGCATATATAAAGCAATTTGAAGCTTTGAAATGGATCTCCGGACTGTGTGAAGGTGGATAAAAGTTCAGATAATATTGTTTTGTAACATTGCGGGAAAAGCTGACTTTGGAACAGTGCCGAGGTAACGCAGAAAGTAATGTCGCCAGCACGCCAGGATCTCCAAAAAATGGGTCCAAAACTTGAATCAGTGATCATGCCATTACAGCAGAAAGCAACGTTTCGGAGCCACACATGACCCCCTTCATCAGGCAAGTGACCAAAGGTAACGACTATACTGCTACAAAAATACTCTATGGCCAGGATAGGATAGACGGGGTAAAGGACACCAGAGGAAGGAGTCCTGATGGGTCACCAGAGGAAGGAGTCCTGATGGGTCACCAGAGGAATGAGACCTGATGGGTCACCAGAAGAAGAAGTCCTGATGGGTCACCAGAAGAAGGAGTCCTGATGGGTCACCAGAAGAAGTCCTGATAAGTCACCTGAAGAATGAGTCCAGACAAGTCAGCAGAGGAAGGCGTCCTGGCAGTTCACCAGAAGGTGTCCTGCTGGGTCACCAGAGGAAGAAGTCCTGCTGGGTCACCAGAGGAAGGAGTCCTGATGGGTCACCAGAAGGAGGAGTCCTGCTGGGTCACCAGAAAGAGGAGTCCTGCTGGGTCACCAGAAGGAGGAGTCCTGCTGGGTCACCAGAAGAAGGAGCCCTGACAGGTGACCAGAAGAAGAAGTTCTGACGGGTCACTTGAAGACGGAGTCCTGACAAGTCAGCAGAGGAAGGCGTCCTCCTGATAAGTCAGCAGAGGAAGGAGTCCTGATGGGTCACCAGAGGAAGGAGTCCTCATGGGTCACCAGAGCAAGGAGTCCTCATGGGTCACCAGAGCAAGGAGTCTTAATGTATGTGTCATCAGAAGGAGTCCAATTAGGTCACCTAAAGGAGTCCCATTCATTCACCAGAACAGTCTTTTTCAACCAGGGTGCCCGGGCACCCTGGGGTGCCTTGAGGTTTGTTCAGGGGTGCCTTGACAAAATGCCTAAAAATTGCCCAAAAATGTATACAAGCCAGCAGGTGGATGAAGCCTGCCTTTTAGTTACACAAAACCACAAGTTTTTATTGTGCACCATTTCAGCCTTCTAGCCTCCGGCATCCTAACAACCAATGATGTCATTAGTGTTGATAATAAGGGTGTTGATCACCTGCACAGCATCATTGCTTGACCCTCCCCTGCCCCTCTCTATCAACACTGGGGTCACATTAGCTGAGTGATGGAGAGAAACTGAGGGAGAGGAGAAACATAGGAATACTAGTCAGTACCAGTGTGCAAAAGTTTTGGAAGAATAAATCACCTCTAATGTTGGGTGTTCTACGTGTGTTGATACTACCGCATTATGTAAAACTATTATACAAGTTTTTTACATTTTAGAATAGGGGTGCTTTGGGACTGTCCAAAATTGTAAGGGGTGCCTTGTGACCAGGGCTTTTTTTCTTAGAGATGAGGCGCAGGAACTCCCCCTTTCCAAGTCACTCCTGGTCTCTGCCCCTACCCACCTCCGAGCACCATTCCTTGGTTCCACCCCCTACCAACCTCTCAAACCCACCCCTTTCAGAGAACACAGTAACATTTGTGGTACTAACGAATTTGTATAGAACTTGTTAATCATAACAAGAAAATCTGTAAAATAGATCCCCTGCAGCCAGCAGCAATGGACTACCCACAACAAAATACCCTCCTCCCCAGCAACAATAGACCCCCTGCAGCAACAACAGATCTCCTCACAGCCAGCATTGATAGACCCCCAGCAATAATGGACCACCTACAAGAAAATACCACCCCCTCCCTCAGCAACAATAGACCCCCCTGCAGCAACAGCAGATCTCCTCACAGCCAGCTTCAATAGCAAGGGCGCCGCCCCCCTAATCTACATGTAGGGTGCCGGACGCATGGATTCCATTGTTTAATTATTTTTTCTTTATTTTAGAAGCACGTGATTAGAGCCGGAGGCTCTAATTGGCTTTAGAAAAGGGTGGGCCCCGAGCCCACCCCAGTTATGTGACAATAGCGAATTATTATTCGCTATTGTCTTCCTGGCTGGCCAATCAGGAGGCATGTCGACTCGACTGGCCGAGAGGAGAAGCGATCATATTGACCGCTAGACATGTGCAATTCGTTTTGTTCCAAATTTTTTAATGAATTTCGAAAAATTTGCTAATTCAGAAATATCAGAATTAACAAAAACTCATTTAAAAAATTTTCCCGAATATTCGTAAATTAAAATATTCTAAAATTCGTATATTCGGAAATTCATAAATGCGCAAATTCGAAAATCCAAAAACTTGAAAATCTTAAGAAATAACTAACTAATAATAACTTACCTATTCCTTACTATTAAATGTATAGGTATTGGAATTTCCTTTCAAATTTGGTGGTTAGTGAACGAATATATCCGAAGTTAAGAATTATCCGAAATAACAAATGCCGTATCTAAACGAATGAAAAGTAACCAATTAATAATAAATAAATAACAATAATAATAATAAAAAACGTATTATTTATTATTAATTTGTTACGTTCCATTTGTTTAGATGCGGCATTCGTTATTTCAGATAATTCTTTAGTAATTATTGGTTAATTATTATTTCAAATTTTTGGATTTTCTTTCTTATTTTTAGATTTTCAAATTTTCGAATTTTCAAATTTCCTAATTTACGAATAGCGATCATTACAAATGACCCGAAAAAAAAAGAAAAAAACGAAACGAAAATGAACAAAATTTTTCAGCAGTGCACATGTCTATTGACCGCAGAGGGAAGCTGCCGAAGACTAAGCCGCCACCATGGAGGAGATGCAAGAAGGAGCCGAAGCTGCTAGAAGTGCGGGGCTGGTGGGAGGGGTGGCGGACGAGTGACCGATGGACCGACCGGCCGACTTATGGCATTAGCCGCCACTGACAAGACCATGTATGTTATTAAAATTAAAAAAGAAAATCCTTTAGAATTACTTTAAGCTGTTATCATTCAGACTGGCGTGTAATAAATTAGGTATAAAAATAACAATTTACAAATAATAACGTGGAGATTCTCTTAAGTGTGAGTTCTAGAAAAGCACAACAATACGCCTGGCTGGAGACCTGTCTATTCTCGTGTGGATATTTTCTATGACTTGTTTTATAGAAAACCGCGCGGCGCCAATGTTTCGGTAGCGAAGACAGAACCGTCTCGTTGGCACAACAATGCGCAGAATATAATCCGACCTGACAGCAGACATGCCCACATCTCCTCCACGCTCTTCTGACTGCAAATCAATGCACACCTGCTGGGAACCGGGTTTTTAACCTTCGGCGTAGCTCGTCGGCAGTAATGAGCAAATTCGTAAGTATTCACCGTGCCGCCGATCCTCCAAATATGGCCTTGTGACCCTATCGTAGGATAGAAATATTGCAGATCTGCCTTGATGAGAACTGCGAATCGGATCCTTTGGAACCTTTGTGGTCCATGTCCATGTTCTCCACCTTTCCGGAGTATGGACCACAAAGGAGTTTGTAACTAAAAACTTCAATCTTTTTTCAACCAGCTTTTTACACACTGTCACAGGACCTCTGTGTAAACAAACTGATGCTTATGCTGGGGGTTATTATTGCAGTCATTGACATCAATACTGGGGGTTATTATTGCAGTCATTGACATCAATACTGGGGGTTATTATTGCAGTCATTGACATCAATACTGTGGGTTATTATTGTAGTCATTGACATCAATACTGGGGGTTATTATTGCAGTCATTGACATCAATACTGGGGGTTATTATTGCAGTCATTGACATCAATACTGTGGGTTATTATTGTAGTCATTGATATCATTGCTGAGGGTTACTATTGTAGTCATTGATACCATTGCTGGGGGTTATTATTGTAGTCCTTGATACTCTTGCTGGGGGTTATTATTGTAGTCATTGATACGATTGCTGAGGGTTACTATTGTAGTCAATGATACCATTGCTGGGGGTTATTATTGTAGTCATTTATACCATTGCTGGGGGTTATTATTGTAGTCATTGATACCATTGCTGAGGGTTACTATTGTAGTCAATAGGGATGAGCTTCGAGTTCGAGTCGAACTCATGTTCTACTCGAACATTGGCTGTTCGCAAGTTCGCCGAACAGCGAACAATTTGGGGTGTTCGCGGCAAATTCGAATGCCGCAGAACACCCTTTAAAAGTCTATGGGAGAAATCAAAAGTGCTAATTTTAAAGGCTTATATGCAAGTTATTGTCATAAAAAGTGTTTGGGGACCCGGGTCCTGCCCCAGGGGACATGGATCAATGCAAAAAAAAGTTTTAAAAACGGACGTTTTTTCAGGAGCAGTGATTTTATTAATGCTTAAAGTCAAACAATAAAAGTGTAATATCCCTTTAAATTTCGTACCTGGGGGGTGTCTATAGTATGCCTGTAAAGGGGCGCATGTTTCCTGTGTTTAGAACAGTCTGACAGCAAAATGACATTTGGAAGGAAAAAACTCATTTAAAACTACCCGCGGCTATTGCATTGCCGACAATACACATAGAAGTTCATTGATAAAAACGGCATGGGAATTCCCCACAGGGGAACCCCGAACCAAAAAAAAAATGATGTGGGGGTCCCCCTAAATTCCATACCAGGCCCTTCAGGTCTGGTATGGATATTAAGGGGAACCCCAGCCAAAATTTAAAAAAAAAATTGACGTGGGGTTCCCCCTAAATTCCATACCAGACCCTTCAGGTCTGGTATGGATTTTAAGGGGAACCCCGCGCCAAAAAAAAAAAAAAAAACGGCATGGGGTCCCCCTAAAAATCCATACCAGACCCTTATCCGAGCACGCAACCTGGCAGGCCGCAGGAAAAGAGGGGGGGACGAGAGTGCGGCCCCCCCCCCTCCTGAACCGTACCAGGCCACATGCCCTCAACATTGGGAGGGTGCTTTGGAGTAGCCCCCCAAAACACCTTGTCCCCATGTTGATGAGGACAAGGGCCTCATCCTCACAACCGTGGCCGGTGGTTGTGGGGGTCTGCGGGCGGGGGGCTTATCGGAATCTGGAAGCCCCCTTTAACAAGGGGACCCCCAGATCCCGGCCCCCCCCCCTGTGTGAAATGGTAAGGGGGTACTTACCCCTACCATTTCACTAAAAAACTGTCAAAAATGTTAAAAATGACAAGAGACAGTTTTTGACAATTCCTTTATTTAAATGCTTCTTCTTTCTTCCTTCATCTTCTTCTTCTTCTGGTTCTTCTGGCTCTTCTGGTTCTTCCTCCGGCGTTCTCGTCCAGCATCTTCTCCGCGGCGTCTTCTATCTTCTTCTCCTCGGGCCGCTCCGCACCCATGGCATGAGGGGGGAGGCTCCCGCTCTTCTCTTCATCTTCTTCTTCATCTTCATCTTCTTCTTCATCTTCTTCTTCTTCTTCTCTTCTTCATCTCTTCTTCCTTCTTCATTTCTTCTGCGGGCCGCTCCGCATCCATGCATGGAGGGAGGCTCCCGCTGTGTGACGGCGTCTCTTCGTCTGACGATTCTTAAATAACGGGGGGCGGGGCCATCCGGTGACCCCGCCCCCCTCTGACGCACGGTGAATTGACGGGACTTCCCTGTGACGTCACGGGGAATGCCACAGGGAAGTCCCGTCATGTCACCGTGCGTCAGAGGGGGGCGGGGTCACCGGGTGGCCCCGCCCCCCGTTATTTAAGAACCGTCAGACGAAGAGACGCCGTCACACAGCGGGAGCCTCCCACCATGCCAGCATGGCTGCGGAGCGGCCCGGAGAAGACAGGAAGAAGAGAAGAAGGAAGAAGAAGAAGAAGAAGAAGAAGAAGATGAAGATGAAGAAGAGAAGAAGATGAAGAGAAGAGCGGGAGCCTCCCCCCTCATGCCATGGGTGCGGAGCGGCCCGAGGAGAAGAAGATAGAAGACGCCGCGGAGAAGATGCTGGACGAGAACGCCGGAGGAAGAACCAGAAGAGCCAGAAGAACCAGAAGAAGAAGAAGATGAAGGAAGAAAGAAGAAGCATTTAAATAAAGGAATTGTCAAAAACTGTCTCTTGTCATTTTTAACATTTTTGACAGTTTTTTAGTGAAATGGTAGGGGTAAGTACCCCCTTACCATTTCACACAGGGGGGGGGCCGGGATCTGGGGGTCCCCTTGTTAAAGGGGGCTTCCAGATTCCGATAAGCCCCCCGCCCGCAGACCCCCACAACCACCGGCCACGGTTGTGAGGATGAGGCCCTTGTCCTCATCAACATGGGGACAAGGTGTTTTGGGGGGCTACCCCAAAGCACCCTCCCAATGTTGAGGGCATGTGGCCTGGTACGGTTCAGGAGGGGGGGGGGCCGCACTCTCGTCCCCCCCTCTTTTCCTGCGGCCTGCCAGGTTGCGTGCTCGGATAAGGGTCTGGTATGGATTTTTAGGGGGACCCCACGCCGTTTTTTTTTTTTTTTTTGGCGCGGGGTTCCCCTTAAAATCCATACCAGACCTGAAGGGTCTGGTATGGAATTTAGGGGGAACCCCACGTCAATTTTTTTTTTAAATTTTGGCTGGGGTTCCCCTTAATATCCATACCAGACCTGAAGGGCCTTGTATGGAATTTAGGGGGACTCCCACATCATTTTTTTTTTTTAATTTTGGTTCGGGGTTGCCCTGTGGGGAATTCCCATGCCGTTTTTATCAATGAACTTCTATGTGTATTGTCGGCAATGCAATAGCCGCGGTAGTTTTAAATGTGTTTTTTCCTTCAAAATGTCACTTTGCTGTCAGACTGTTCTAAACACGGGAAACATGCGCCCCTTTACAGGCATACTATAGACACCCCCCAGGTATGAAATTTAAAGGGATATTACACTTTTATTGTTTGACTTTAAGCATTATTAAAATCACTGCTCCTGAAAAAACGGCCGTTTTTAAAACTTTTTTTTGCATTGATTCATGTCCCCTGGGGGAGGACCCGGGTCCCCAAACACTTTTTATGACAATAACTTGCATATTAGCCTTTAAAATTAGCACTTTTGATTATTCATGTTCGTGTCCCATAGACTTTAACGGCGTTCGCGTGTTCGAACGAATTTTTTTCCTGTTCGCATGTTCTGGTGCGAACCGAACAGGGGGGTGTTCGGCTCATCCCTAGTAGTCAATGATACCATTGCTGGGGGTTATTATTGTAGTCCTTGATACTCTTGCTGGGGGTTATTATTGTAGTCATTGATACGATTGCTGAGGGTTACTGTTGTAGTCAATGATACCATTGCTGGGGGTTATTATTGTAGTCATTTATACCATTGCTGGGGGTTATTATTGTAGTCATTGATACCATTGCTGAGGGTTACTATTGTAGTCAATGATACCATTGCTGGGGGTTATTATTGTAGTCATTGATACCATTGCTGGGGGTTATTATTGTAGTCAATGATATCATTGCTGGGGGTTATTATTGCAGTAATTGATATCAGTGCTGGAAGTTATTTTTGCAGCCATTGACGCCAATGCTGGGGGTTATTATTGCAGTCATTGACACTAATGTTGTAGGTTATTATTCCAGTCATTGATACCATTGCTCGGGGTTATTATTGCAGTCATTGATACCACTGCTGGAGGTATTATTGCAGTCATTGTATCATTGCTGGGGGTTATTATTGCAATCATTGATACCATTGCGGGGGGCTATTATTGCAGTCATTGTATCATTCCTAGGGGTTATTATTGCAGTAATTGATACCAGTGCTGGGAGTTATTTTTGCAGCCATTGACGCCAATGCTGGGGGTTATTATTGCAGTCATTGACACTAATGTTGTACGTTATTATTCCAGTCATTGATACCATTGCTGGGGGTTATTATTGCAGTCATTGACGCCAATGCTGGGGGTTATTATTGCAGTCATTGATGCCAATGCTGGGGGTTATGATTGCAGTCATTGACACCAATGCTGGTGGTGATTATTGCAGTTATTGACACAGATGCTGGGGGTTATTACTGCAGTCATTGATACCACTGCTGGAGGTATTATTGCAGTTCTTGTATCATTGCTGGGGGTTATTATTGCAGTCATTGCATCATTCCTAGGGGTTATTATTGCAGTCATTGGTACCATTGCTGGGGGTTATTATTGCAGTCATTGATACCACTGCTGGGGGTTATTATTGTAGTCATTGAACCATTTCTGTGGGTTATTATTGCATTCATTGATACCATTGCTGGGGGTTATTTTTGCAGTCTTCAATACCAATGCTAAGGGCTATTACATCCACTGGTATCATTGCTGGGGGTTATTATAGCAGTCATTGACACCAATGCTGGGGGTTATTATTGCAGTCATTGCAGCTACAGGCATCATCCCTGGTATTGTTTTTTTTTTTCCACAAGAGGCGGTCCGCTTTTTTGTAAAAGGTATCCTAGTGGCTAAGTAGCCACGGGATTTCTTTTACTGGTGGTGGAAGGGATGATATCATTTTATATTTTAGTTTTATATTTTACCAAAAAAATGGGTATTATATTTTGTTTGTGTGCATTAAAAATTAGCGTTTGAAAAACAGCTGCGCAAATACCGTGTGACAAAAAAAATGGCAAAACCCACCATTTTATGCTCTAGGGCCTCTGCTAAAAATATATATATAATGTTGGGGGTTCTAAGTAATTCTCAAGCCACAAATACTGATTTTTACATGCAAACAATGAAAACATCCCTTGTAATAGATGTAAGGATGACAGGTCCTGTTTATGAAAAAATCTGGGGTCAAAAAGACACCAAATCTTTTCATTAACTTTAAAAGCAAAAGATCAAAAAAACTATTTGCTTAAAAAAAAAAGAGTTTACCCCTACCCTGGACTGAAAGTGACGTCATTACGTCGTTCTAGTTCTCAAAGACTATAGAGGATCTACTCTTCGCCTGTGTGACCACGGTCATATTGTTTCATGAGCTGCTCAAAACGCTTTCTAGCGAAAGCCAGCCTCCAGCTGAAAAAATAAAAATACTGGGGTTATGGCTCATAGCTTAAGCCATAATCCCAGTAAACCGCAACATGTACACTATATTGCCAAAAGTATTGGGACACCTGCCTTTACATGCACATGAACTTTAATGGCATCCCAGTCTTAGTCCGTAGGGTTCAATATTGAGTTGGCCCACCCTTTGTAGCTATAACAGCTTCAACTCTTCTGGGAAGGCCGTCCACAAGGTTTAGGAGTGCGTCTATGGGAATGTTTGATCATTCTTCCAGAAGCGCATTTGTGAGGTCAGGCACTGATGTTGGAATGAGAAGGCCTGGCTCTCAGTCTCCGCTCTAATTCATCCCAAAGGTGTTCTATGGGGTTGAGGTCTTGACTTTCTGAAGGCCAGTCAAGTTCCTCCACCCCAAACTGGCTCATCCATGTCTTTATGGACCTTGCTTTGTGCACTGGTCCAAATCATTTGGTGGAGGGGGGATTATGGTGTGGGGGTTGTTTTTTCAGGGGTTGGGCTTGGCCCCTTAGTTCCAGTGAAGGGAACTGTTAAGGCGTCAGCATACCAAGACATTTTGTACAATTTCATGCCCCCCCAACTTTGTGGAAACAGTTTGCGGATGGCCCCATTCCTGTTCCAAAATGACCAGTGCACAAAGCAAGGTCCATAAAGACATGGATTAGCCAGTTTGGGGTGGAACATGTTGGAACAGGAAGGAAAGGGCCATCCCCAAACTGTTCCCACAAAATTGAGGGCATGAAATTGGCCAAAATGTCTGGGTATGCTGACGCCTTAAGAGTTCCCTTCAATGGAACTAAGGGGTTAAGCCCAACCCCTGAAAAACAACCCCCACACCATAATCCCCCCTTTCCACCAAACGATTTGGAGCAGTGCCCAAAGCAAGGTCCATAAAGACATGAATGAGTGTGTTTTGGGTGAAGGAACTTGACTGACCTCTACTGGAACACCTTTGGGATGAATTAGAGCGGAGACTGCGAGCAAAGCCTTTTGTGCCTGACCTCACAAATGGAAGAACGTTCAAACATTCCCATAGACACCCTCCTAAACCTTGTAGACGGCCTTCCCACAAGAGTTGAAGCTGTTTTAGCTGCAAAGGGTGGGTCAACTCAATACTGAACCCTACGGACTAAGACTGGGATGCCATTAAAGTTCAGGTGCGTGTAAAGGCAGGCGTCCCAATACTTTTGGTAACTTAGTGTATATATGTATTGTGGTTTATTTCGTGTTCAAGGGGTGTTAAAAAAAAAAAAAAGTTTTGTTTGCAGTTAGTTACCAATCAAACCCTAGATACATCTTACCTGATATTAGGTTTAATGGCAATTTTTTTTCTTGGTTTTGGATTCTCCTTTAAGCCAGAAAAGCTCTATCCTCAATGACATTTCCTTCTTGGAAGTAATATATTTATTCCACCAGATTCCCGGCATAAACAAGACTATCTGCAAAAACAGGCCGGTATTAAGCTATATATTTCTCTATCGCTCAAAATGCTTAATATCAGTCCCCCCCCCCCCCCCAACAAAAGTAGTTTCCTATTTTGCTCTGTTTGTCCAACATGACCTGAAAGCCAGGAAATGGCGGTAATGGAAGTCCTCTTATCTATTTGCTCAGATGGGAACGTTTGAAGTCTTGAAATGGGCGAAAATAGAGTGTCTAGATAAAGATGTCTGCTATCTCCCGCCCAGGCCTCTGTTCAATACTGATTAATTTCATTTGAGTATATAGACCTTCTTTAAAGTTTGACTCCTCATTCAACTGTCAAGTTGCGGATCCGTTACACGAAGCCTCGGATTAGCGATGCCCGCTTGGCATGCTGTGGCATTACCGCTTCCTGCTAAGCGGCCCAAATGACAGTATTATCCAGTAAAGATTCTTGCTTAAACATTTTTTTTTTTACATGTCGGAAGGATAATCTTATATTTTTATTCAAAAGGAAAGTGATGGGTAATCATTATGCCTAATGAAGAGTTCTGAGGGTGTTGTGATTTTCTTAACGCTTTAGCCTTCTGTCTTAAAGGCAAACTCCATGCAGATCTTTCCACGGTAGTTTGGTTGCTGGAGGGTTCAACTGTGGACTTTCTTTTTTGACTCTTGTGAACTCAGGGGTGAGATGTCTTTTTTGGGGGGGCAACTCATGTCATTGATGTCAGTGACCACAGTAATAACTCCCAGCTGTGGTGTCAGTGGCCATAAATAACATACCCCTATCATTGGCGACAAAATACCCGATAATAACCCCTCTCATTGGTGTCAGTGGCCATAAATAACATACCCCTATCAGTGGTGACAAAATACCCAATAAAAACCCCTCTCATTGGTGTCAGTGGTCGCAATAATAACCCCCAGCATTGGTGTCAGTAGTCAGAATAATAAAACCAGCATTAGTGTCAGTGGCCCCCAGTATTGATGTCAGTGACAGCAGTAAAAAAAAGAAAGAAAAAACAGTACTGGTGTCACTGGCCATGATAGTAACTCCCAGCATTGGTGTCAGTGGCTATAACAATAAACCCCAGGATTGGTGTAAGCGGACACAATAATAACCACTAGCATTGCTTTCAGAGGCAGCAAAAATAACACCCAGGGGTGGTGTCAGCAGGTGCTATGAAATCTCCTATCATTTTTTGTCAGTGGCAGCAATAATAACCCCCAGCATTGGTGTCAGTGGCAGCAATAATAACCCCCAGCATTGGTGTCAGTGGCAGCAATAATAACCCCCAGCATTGGTGTCAGTGGCAGCAATAATAACCCCCAGCATTGGTGTCAGTGGCAGCAATAATAACCCCCAGCATTGGTGTCAGTGGCAGCAATAATAACCCCCAGCATTGGTGCCAGTGGCAGCAATAATAACCCCCAGCATTGGTGTCAGTGGCAGCAATAATAACCCCCAGCATTGGTGTCAGTGGCAGCAATAATAACCCCCAGCATTGGTGTCAGTGGCAGCAATAATAACCCCCAGCATTGGTGCCAGTGGCAGTGCTCTGTGTAGGCTACATGGCTTTAGAACCATGAAATAAGTAGGCTCTACTTTTGGACAGGCCTTTAAATGATTGAGTGTCTCCAGTGAAGTGACCTGGTAATACTTCATCAAACAAAGACGTTTAAAACAATTGAACTCTTCCAACTAGACATATGTACTGCCAAAAAAATGTGTTTGTTTTCGTTTTATTTTTTGTTTTTTTCATTTTTAGGGTCATTCGTTATGATTGCAATTCGTAAATTTGTAAATTCTTGAATTAGAAAATGCGTAAATTTGTAGATTTGGGAAATTCGTAGATTCGTAAATTTGAAAAATAAGAAAGAAAATATGAAAATTCGAAAGAATAACTAACTCTAATTCCCCGTACACACGGTCGGATTTTCCGATGGAAAATGTCCGATCGGAGCGTGTTGTCGGAAATTCCGTGTGTGGGCTCCATCGGACATTTTCCATCGGATTTTCCGACACACAAAGTTGGAGAGCAGGAGATAAAATTTTCCGACAACAAAATCTGTTGTCGGAAATTCCAATCGTGTGTACACAAATCCGACGGACAAAGTGCCACGCATGCTCAGAATAAATAAAGAGATGAAAGCTATTGGCCACTGCCCCATTTATAGTCCCGACGTACGTGTTTTACGTCACCGCGTTCAGAACGATCAGATTTTCCGACAACTTTGTGTGACCGTGTGTATGCAAGACAAGTTTGAGCCAACATCCGTCGGAAAAAATCCTAGGATTTTGTTGTCGGAATGTCCGAACAAAGTCCGACCGTGTGTACGCCCTATAACTCAAAAAAACTAACTATTAAATAATAGGTATTGGGATTTCCTTTCAAATTTGGCTGTTAGTGAACGTAACGAATACGAATTTATCCGAAGTTATGAATGACCTGAAATAACGAATGCCGTATCTAAACGAATGGAACGGAACAAATTAATAATAAATAATAACAATAATAAAAAGTTTTTATTATTATTGTTATTTATTATTATTAATTCGTTACGTTCCATTCGTTTAGATACGGCATTCGTTATTTCGGATAAATTCGTATTCGTTACGTTCACTAACAGCCAAATTTGAAAGGAAATCCCAATACCTATAATTTAATAGTTAAGTTATTATTAGTTAGTTATTATTTCAGGTTTTCGGATTTTCAAATTTCCGAATTTTCGAATTATCGAATTTATGAAGCAAGGTCCATAAAGACATGAATGAGCAAGTTTGGGGTGGAGGAACTTGACTGGCCTGCACAGAGTCCTGGCCTCAACCCGATAGAACACCTTTTGGATGAATTAGAGCGCAGACTGCGAGCCAGGCCTTCTCGTCCAACATCAGTGCCTGACCTCACAAATGCTCTTCTGGAAGAATGATCAAACATTCCCATAGACACACTCCTAAACCTTGTGGACGGCCTTCCCAGAAGAGTTGAAGCTGTTATAGCTGCAAAGGGCGGAGCCAACTCAATATTGAACCCTACGGACTAAGACTGGGACGCCATTAAAGTTAATGTTTTTTTTTTTTTTTATGCATGGCTTTGTATGTTTTTGTCTTGTTGTAAATTGTAAAAAACTTTTTTTCAATAAAAGTTATATAAATAAAGAAAAAAAAAAATTTAATGTGTGTAAAGGCAGGTGTCCCAATACTTTTGGTGATACAGTGTATACACACTACTAAACCTTGTGGACGGCCTTCCCAGAAGAGTTGAAGCTGTTATGTGATGCAATAGGCTGCCCACACCCGGGCACCTACTGAAATCTCTGTGAGCGCCAAGTGGGAGGTTCTAGTTTGTGGCGATCACATGATCAGCGCTGAGGATCAGGGCTGTCTTAATAGCATCATGGGCCCCTGGGCAAAGTAATGCACTGGGGCCCCTACCAGTCTGCCCCAATTTTTCGCAACCTACTCCCAAGAATTAAAGTATAAATAGTTGATGGAATTAAACATATTTATTAGTACTTTAAAAATGGATTTTTAAACAGTAAGAAAACATGCCATAAATCAAAGACTATTCAACAAAAAGGGCACAGAAAGGAAGGTGCAGAAGGGCGGAGTACAAGGGTAGTCAGGAGTGCACAATACTGAGATTAGGAGGGTACAATACAGGTTCTGGGAAGCTGCCTGGGCCATCCCGGGACAGCTTGGTAAAAAACGTGACTGTCCCGGCAAATCCGGGACAGTTGGCAAGTATGATGTAATGCAAGATTATCATGGGGCCCCCATGCACCTGGGGCCCCTGGGCAATGCCCAGCGGTGCCCATGCATTAAGACAGCCCTACCCCTGGGCATTGCCCAGGGGCCCCAGGTGCATGGGGGCCCTCATGATAATCTTGCATTACATCATACTTGCCAACTGTCCCGGATTTGCCGGGACAGTCACGTTTTTTAAATTCCATCAACTATTTATACTTTAATTCTTGGGAGTAGGTAGGTTGCGAAAAATTGGGGCAGACTGGTAGGGGCCCCAGGGCATTACTTTGCCCAGGGGCCCATGATGCTATTAAGACAGCCCCGCCCAGGGGTGCCCATGCATTAAGACAGCCCTGCTGATGATGTCACAACCATCCCTGGCCTCCCTGTAGACAGGTCTCTGGGTGCAGCATTTCATAGGTCCCGCTAGAGTACAAGCTTAGGATTGCGGAGCGCAGATTTTTTTCTTATTTTTGCATGCCAGTCTGTTGAATTAGCTACGATGAGTCTTGCAGCCTTTGATTGATGCTGCCCTTCTGTAATGTGGGCAGGAGGATTTGGGCAGCTTTATTAAAGCCGTTCTGTATGGAGAGGCAGAGTATTAATTCTTAATACGGCGGAGGGGAAGGTCAGGATGTGTCTGGGAAGGCGGCCGGTTCCTCCTGTAAGATTACCCGATTAAAGCTCCCGTCAGTGCCGAGCCGAGGATTCTTACAGAGGAAGGGCGGACAAAAACCTGAATTACTTCTCACATTTTTCCGGGAATCCGTCCTATTAGTTCACAATGCCGTAGACTGCAGTGATAAGGAGCGACGCACGGAAAATACCACCCTGGACTTTGAGATCTAAAGGGTTAAACCGTAGTCCTTCCAGGTTTCTATGTTGCTGGTGGACTTGATTCATGTGACAGTAAAGTCCAATGGTACTTTCCAGGAGCACTAGGATGAACCCCTGACCCTCCACTGTGTATCCTGGGCACTTCTGTCCCACCTGCAAACCCAGAGCCAGGATGGTGGGAGTCAGTGGCAGAACTAACAGGGTCGCAAAAGTGGCACTTGTGACTGGGCTCTAGTGTTCTGCCACTGTGTTGTTGTTTGGGGGAGGGGCGTGGGACCATAAGGCTCGGGTCACACTGCTGCAACCCCAAAGTCCTGCCATTTTCTTAGGATTTCCTTGGGACTCGCTTGCCACCTTAGTGATTTAACATTAAGTCTATGGTACTCATTGATTAAGACAGCACCCATTGAAATGAATGGGATTTGATTTGGCTCAGAGGGAAGGGTACTGGCTCGGAGGTAAGGGTCCCAACTCAAGAGGAAGGGTCCCAGGATTAGAGGGAAGGGTACCAGCTCAGAGAGAAGGGTACTGTCTTGGAGGGAAGGGTCTCAGGCTCAGAGGGAAGGGTCAGGGCTCCGAGGGAAGGGTCCTAGGCTCAGAGGGAAGAGTCCCAGGCTCTGAAGGAAGGGTCCCGGCTCAGAGGGAAGGGTCCCAGGCTCGGAGGGAAGGGTACTGGTTCGGAGGGAAGGGTCCCGGCTTGTAGAGAAGGGTCTCGGGCTCAGAAGGAAGGGTACCAGCTTGGAGGGAAGGGTCCCAGACTCGGAGAGAAGGGTACTGGTTCAGAGGGAAGGGTCCCGGCTTGGAGGGAAGGGTCCCGACAAGGAGGGAAGGGTCTCGGGCTCGGAAGGAAGAGTCCCAACTTGGAGGGAAGGGTACAGGCTTGGAGAGAATGGTCTTGGCTCAGAGGGAAGGGTCCCAGGTTCAGAGGGAAGGGTCCTGACTCGGATGGAAGGGTCCTAGGCATGGAGGGAAGGGTCCCAGGCTCACAGGTAAGGATCACAGGCTCCGAGTGAAGGGTCCCAGGCTTGGAGCGAAGGGTCCCAGGCTCAGAGGGAAGGGTCCAAAGCTCAGAGGGAAGGGTCCCAAGCTTGGAGGGAAGGTTCCTAGACTCAGAGCGAAGAGTCCCAGGCTCAGAGCGAAGGGTCCCAGGTTCAGAAGGAAGGTTCCCAGACTCAGAGGGAAGAGTCCCTGGCTCAGAGCGAAGGGTTCCAGGCTTGGAGGGAAGGTTCCTAGACTCGGAGCGAAGGGTCTCATTCTCAGAGCGAAGGGTCCCAGGCTTGGAGAGAAGGGTCCCAGGCTCGGAGGGAAGGGTCCCAGGCTCGGAGGGAAAGGTCCCAGGCTCGGAGGGAAGGGTCCCAGACTCGGAGGGAAGGTTCCCAGACTCAGAGGGAAGGGTCCCAGGCTTGGATGGAAGGGTTCCAGCTCGGAGGGATGGCAGTTAGGGAAGCCCTTGAAGGCCTTGATGGTTTCTCGCAATTGGGCCCTGAAGGTCATAGTTACGCTGGACTCTGGTGGGAGTCTATGGATAGAGTGGAAAGAACCCAGAAGTGACATGTATTACATCATTTCCATGTCCACAGTTGTCATTCCCCAGCTGCTGTGGCCAGAGATGAAGCTGATCAGGCATGATCTGTGCTTGACCAGCTTCACTGGGGTACATAGGTGCCATTGGGTGTTTAATATACTCCTGATGTCCCCTAAAGAGGACCTGTCACTGGCAATATGCTATCAATTAGTGACAAGTGTGTCGCCAATGCGCCATGGATGCACAGAATTTTAATCACTTGCTTACCGGGCACTTGCGTGGTCATGCAACACTGTACCCAAATGAATTTTTTATCATTTTTTTCACACAAATAGAGCTTTATTTTGGTGGTATTTGATCACAGTCGGGGTTTTTATTTTTTGCTAAACAAACAAAAAAAGATGGAAAATTTTTAAAAATATAAAAATAATAATGTTTCATAGTTTGTTATAAAATTTTGCAAACAGGTAATTTTTCTTTTTCACTGATATGTGCTGATGAGGCGGCACTGATGGGCACTGATAGGTTGCACTGGTGGGCACTGATAGACACAGATAAGGCGGCACTGATGGGGACAGATAAGGCGGTACTTACGGGCACAGATAAGGTGATGGGTGGCACTGATGGGCACTGATAGGTGTTACCGATAGGTACCACTGATAGATGGGCACTGATAGGTGACACTGATGAGCACTGGTAGATGACACTGATGGGCAGCACTGTTGATAAGGCACTGATTGGTGACACTGATAGGTGGCACTGTGGGCACTGGTAGGCGGCACTGTTGTGCACTGGCAGGTGGCACAGGTGCGCACAGATGAGCTGGCGGCAGCTCTCCTTGATCGGGACTGATGTCCCTCTGACAGCAGCCGGTGATCGCCTTTTTTTTTTCTTCTCCCGCTGTCAGCGCGAGGAGAAAAAATAGCCGATTACCGGCTCTGTTTACATCACATGATCAGCTGTCATTGGCTATAGTGCGGATCTGAAGAAGTTTTGCTTGATTTAACCACATCTTTTAAATTTTACCAAAAAATTAGGTATTATTTTGCATCTGTTTGCCCTAAAAAAAAAACTTTAATGCATTCTCTACAGAAAATATTTATACGATAAGCATTTGTGCTAATTATCCTGTGACATTAAAAGACTGCAACTACCACCATTTTATACTCCAGGGGCTTTAGAAAACATAAAATATTTGGGGGTTTTAACCAATCTTCAGCCTAATTTACAAGAAAAAAAAGAAAAAATGCAACTACCATCATTTTTTTTTTTCAGGGATGCTGCTTCAGAAAATATAAAATATTTGGGGGGGGGGGGGGGTTAATCAATCTTCAGGTCTAAAAATGTGCAAAAAAAAAATATTTTTTTTTTCAAAAACAGTGCTGACAGTGGAAGGGTTAAATCATATTTACAAGAAAAAAGAAAAAAAATGCATCTACCACCATTTTTTTTTTTTTACTTCAGGGCCCTGCCTCAGAAAATATAAAATATTTGGGGGTTTATTCAATCTTAAGGCCTAAAAATACAAAAAGCAAAAAAAAACTTTTTTTTTTTCAAAAACTAAATCCAAAAACAGTGCTGGCAGTGGAAGGGTTAAATCATGTTTTAAAAGGGACCCTATCCGAGTTACGTTTGCGTAATCCAGACCCTTTAGCGTCAGTCCAGTACACATGGCGGCGGGTGCTCTTCGGGAGTCCTAAAAATAGTCAGTAAAATAGTAGAAGAGAAGAGAATAGCGATAAAAGTTATGTGTCATAAAATTTTTATTGTTTCGCGCGGAATATGAAGGATACGAGGCTTTAAAAATTCACTGAAATTGTAATGAAAACAGAGGAAATAAACGCCATCACTTTCCATAGGGCGGTAATAACGTTAGAAGGTTTTTTTTTTATTTTTTTGGAATTATTCATGGGAGCGAAACGCGATCTGACAGTCCTGCAGTTGCTTCTTCGCCATTTATATATATATGTTTTTTTTTACAGAAGTTTAAAAAGGTTTTATTATTGAGTTACCTAGAAATTCTATTATTGTTTCATTGTTTCACACACGGCAATCAAAGTTGTTGTAAAAAGATACATAACTTCATACAAAGGGAAACATTTATAATAAGTGGCTTCATTGGGGATTTGTATCGATGTGTGATCACTGTGTATCATTTTGTTACATATTCCTGGGCAGTCACAGCTTATATAGTATTTTACACATTAAAAGTAAGTAAAACAAAAAAAGTAATAAATAAATAAGTAAAAATAAGTACAAATACAATGTATGCAGTCATTTCTATGGAAGTTATTGCGTCCCTATTTTATAATTAGACATGTGCAATTCGTTTTCGTTCCCAATTTGTTTTTGTTTTTTTAAACGAATATTATTATTATTTATTATTCATTCGTTCCATTCCATTTGTTTAGATGCGGCATTCGTTATTTTTTTCGGATAATTCGTATTCGTTATGTTCACTAACAGACAAATTTGAAAGGAAATTCCAATACCTATAAATAAATAGTTAGTTATTGTGAGTTAGTTAGTTATTCTTTCGAATCTTCAGGTTTTCTTTCGAATTTAGAGATTTACGAGTTGTGATCATAACGAATGACCCGTAAAAAGAAAAAAAAATGAATGAAACAAAAACGAACACATTTTTCAGCAGTGCGCACGTCTATTTATAATTATAGGTAGAACTGGATGTAACTGTGTATGTATTCTATGGGTCATAGGTGTGCACCCCAAAGCTCAAACACGCATGCGCAGTAGAGCAGTGGACAGTGTCAGTAGAGCAGAGGATGGTGTCAGTAGAGCAGTGGATGGTGTCAGTAGAGCAGAGGAAGGTGTCAGTAGAGCAGAAGACAGTGTCAGTAGAGCAGAGGAAGGTGTCAGTAGAGCAGAGGATGGTGTCAGTCAGTAGGGCAGTGGATGGTGTCAGTAGAGCAGAGGACAGTGTGAGTAGAGCAGAGGATGGTGTCAGTAGAACAGAGGATGGTGTCAGTAGAGCAGAGGATGGTGTCAGTAGAGCAGTGGATGGTGTCAGTAGGGCAGTGGATGGTGTCAGTAGAGCAGTGGATGGTGTCAGTAGGGCAGTGGATAGTGTCAGTAGAGCAGTGGATGGTGTCAGTAGGACAGTGGATGGTGTCAGTAGAGCAGAGGACAGTGTCAGTAGGGCAGTGGATGGTGTCAGTAGAGCAGAGGACGGTGTCAGTAGAGCAGTGGACGGTGTCAGTAGGGCAGTGGACGGTGTCAGCAGGGCAGTGGATGGTGTCAGTAGAGCAGAGGACAGTGTCAGTAGAGCAGTGGATGGTATCAGTAGAGCAGTAGACGGTGTCAGTAGGGCAGAGGACGGTGTCAGTAGGGCAGAGGACGGTGTCAGTAGAGCAGTGATTGGTGTCAGTAGGGCAGTGGACGGTGTCAGTAGAGCGGTGGATGGTGTCAGCAGGACAGTGGATGGTGTCAGTAGAGCATTGGACGGCGTCAGTAGGGCAGAGGACGGTGTCAGTAGAGAAGTGGATGGTGTCAGTAGGGCAGTGGACATTGTCAGTAGAGCGGTGGATGGTGTCAGTAGGACAGTGGATGGTGTCAGTAGAGCAGAGGACAGTGTCAGTAGGGCAGTGGATGGTGTCAGTAGAGCAGTGGACGGTGTCAGTAGGGCAGAGGACGGTGTCAGTAGGGCAGAGGATGGTGTCAGTAGAGCAGTGGACAGTGTCAGTAGAGCAGTGGATGGTGTCAGTAGGGCAGAGGATGGTGTCAGTAGAGCAGTGGACGGTGTCAGTAGAGCAGAGGACGGTGTCAGTAGAGCAGTGGATGGTGTCAGTAGAGCAGTGGACGGTGTCAGTAGAGCAGAGGACAGTGTCAGTAGAGCAGTGGACGGTGTCAGTAGAGCAGTGGATGGTGTCAGTAGAGCAGTGGACGGTGTCAGTAGGGCAGAGGACAGTGTCAGTAGAGCAGTGGATGGTGTCAGTAGGGCAGAGGACAGTGTCAGTAGAGCAGTGGATGGTGTCAGTAGAGCAGTGGACAATGTCAGTAGAGCAGTGGAAGGTGTCAGTAGGGCAGTGGATGGTGTCAGTAGAGCAGAGGACGGTGTCAGTAGGGCAGAGGACAGTGTCAGTAGGGCAGAGGATGGTGTCCATAGGGATGAGATTGGTGTCAGTAGTTTTTTGTTTGTATTATTTTATTTTGTTGTTATTTTTTACAATGTTTTTTAAATATATTTTTTTCATTTGTTAGGAGCTCCATTGATGGGATTTTGGTGAAATAGCAGAGAAAGGGACTGAGGACAGAGATTCTCCAGTTCCTTTCTCTGTAGCCTCAGCTGTGACGGGGAGTTAGGAGCATTCAGCAGGGGGAATCTGCGTTGCATAGGGTAAATAGGGTGTGCCCAGGCACATCTGGCACACCCCCTGCACACAATTATGCTATGGGTGCGTCCGCTGCGTATATATCTACATGAATCAAGACTAGAAAATGTTGCATTTGTGGTCCTGCGTAAAGCCCCTTTCACACGAGTGGACCAATCGTTTTTTTTTAGGCGGACCCAATCAGACCCTTTATTGCCCTCAATGCTCTTCAGAGACCAACGCTAGTGTGAATGAGCCTTTTATATCTTCTTTTTTCTATACAATCAGTTCCTTCCTCTTCTTCTTTCCTTCTGCTTCCTTCTCCCTTTTCTTCCTTCTCCTCGTCATTTCCTATTCCCCTCGTTCTTCATTCCTCTAACCTCCAGTCTTTCATCTCTCGCCCTCCCGCTCACAAATGAAGGAAGAGTTTCTGATGCCTCTGCCAGTCATGGCGGCCTCGGGCCAACGGGAAAAACGACGGTCATCTTGAACTTTCGCCAGCCGCAAAGCAAAGGGGCTGAAAGAGAATCCTCGCAACAAAAGCCACCGATCTTCATAATGTCAAGTGTCTGAGTATTGACAAGGTGTAAAATTAGAGCAATTTCTTTCCATGACAGGGAAACCGGCTCCATTTGTATCCCTTTAGTCGGTTGCGTTTCTTGGAGCAGACTCAAATTTGTCACCATTATTCCTCCTTGAAGTTCTACGCCGGATTTATGGACCCAACTAATGCCCCGAGACACATGAAGACCGCAAGGAGTATTGGCCTCAGGGAGAACGCGGATCTTCGATCTTGCTGGGCATGAATTAAAGAGCAACAAGGGCCAAATATAAAAATGATTATTAAAGCGGTATTATACCCAACAGTAAACATTTATTATATTGCAATCCTTAGATTTGATGGTTGCATTTGTTTTCTTTTTTTTTAGGCTTTCTTTCTTCTATTTTCATCTAGCGATGGGGGAATCCTCCCACTAATATGCCTTTGCATTCTGACGGGGGGGAGGAGACTTCCCCACTGTGGGAATACACTGATCAGCACTGCTGGGTATAGCCGGCAGCACCGATCGAGCGGCAAAAACCCAATAGGGCGGGAGATTGACTTCTGTACAACCACTTTGCCTTTACATGAGTTGAAAAATTCAGCCTGTCCCTTCTGAACCAGCCAAATTTCAATCCATATATAGGGTTGTAGATCAGATCAGGTCAGGCAAGAAGAGTTATTTATTACGTGCATTTGTTCCCCATTGGGTGGGGAGGGTCTAGGAGGGTTTGGACCCATGTTGGTTCTCAGCACCCCTAGGCATTTTTGCAGCCTTTTGTTTCTGTGCTGTGCTATTGTAGAAGGAGGTAGGGAATCAGTGATGATAAAGGAGAGATGGGAAGCCCTCTGATGGCTTGGAGGAACCCTTGTACATTCTGTCTATTTCTGGCTTCAAGAATGCCAAAGTAAATGTAGCGCTATCCCCGTAGGAGCCGCTGTAATGTAACCAGTTCTTTCCCAGAGTTGGTGCAGAGGCAATGATCAGTCTAGGGTAGGGTTCTCCAAACTCTCTAAACTTTCTTTCTAAACTTTCTATCCTTCAGACTTTAGGTGGGTCTGACAGTGCACAGTGGGAGTAAACAATGGGGTAGATTTACTAAGGCTGGTGTACTCAGAATCTGGTGCAGCTGTGCATGGTAGCCAATCAGCTTCTAACATCAGCTTTGGTGGTAAAACCTAGAAGCTGATTTCTATGCAGAACTCATTCTGATTTTGAACTCTTCTGCTTTACTAAGTAAGCCCCATGCCCAATCTTTTGTATTTGGGGGGAGAAAAAGTTGGTGTCAGTGGGAAGAATAGTGGGTTTTTCTTTTTTTTATACCTTTCAGCCCAGCTGATAATTGATGTAGCACCCTCCAAGTTAGGTTGCTAGGCTGTAGGCAAATTTTATGTACACCCTGACTGGTCTGCGGCTACACAGCCCCATACATTACAAACTGTGCTGCTCTGTGTGTTCTGACACCTTTCTATCAGCCAGCATTCACTTTTTTCATCAATTTGAGCTCTACTAGCCCTTCTTTTGGATCGGACTACACTGGCCACCTCCATCAAAGAGCTTTTCCTCCCCACCTCCATCAATGAGCCTTCTTTCCCCATCTCCATCAATGTGCGTTCCCTCCCCATCTCCATCCATGAGCCTTCCCTCCCAACCTCTATCAATTAGCCTCCCCCTCCACCTCCATCAATGAGCCTTCCCCCTCCACGTCCATCAATGAGCCTTCCCTCCCCCACCTCCATCAATGAGCCTTCTCCCCACCTCCATCAATGAGCCTTTTTTTCCCACCTCCATCAATGAGCCTTCCCTCCCCATCTCCATCAATGAGCCTTTCCTCCCCACCTCCATCAATGAGCCTTCCCTCCGCACCTCTATCAATGAGCCTTCCCTCCCCACCTCCATCAATGAACCTTCTCTCCCCACCTCTATCAATGAGCCTTACCCTTCACCTCTATCAATGAGCCTTCCCTCCCCACCTCTATCAATGAGCCTTCCCTCCCCACCTCCATCAATGAGCCTTCCCTCCCCACCTCCATAAATGAGCCTTCCATCCCCACCTCCTTTAATGAGCCTTTGCCCCCCCCCCCCCAATAATCCTGTCACCGGTCCTCTGGTTTTCCTTCCTTTTGGTTGGTCCTGACCATTTCTGGCCGGGAACATCCCACAAGAGCTGCAGTTTTGGAGTTGGTCTGAACCAGTCATCTACACATTACACTTTGACTCTTATCAAAGTCACCCAAATCCTTACAATTGCCTTACCTTTTTTTTCTGCTTTCAACACATCAACTTCAGGGACAACATGGTCACTTTATGCCTAATATATCCCACCCACTTTCAGATGGTCCCTGTTATTCACTTCACCTGTCAGTGGACCGCCCAAAATAAAATATAATTTCTGGTTAGGCATTAATTTGATGAAAGTTCTAGAATAATCTTGTCTATCATTATATATCAGTCACATTTAAAAAAAAATGTAAAACTTATGTAAATGACTAATGAATGGCATATTAACCATTTCCCCCGAGTGGACATCATATGACGTCCTGGGAGTGAAATGGTTATACCGGGATGAAGCCTGCACCTGCATCTGCACCTGCTAGGCATCATCCCGGTATCAAAATTTACAGCCAGTGATTCCCTGTCCCTGTAGAGCAGAAGTGATTTAAGTGTCTGATCAGCCACTTGGATACTTCTGTGGGCAGAAGAAGGAGGTCCCCTCTGCCTGCCGCCACCTTTCCCAGGCTCACCTGTCCAATCAGGGAGCTCGGGACCACTGCAACCAGCGGGATCGGCTGCACTTTACGGGGGGGGGAGAGGAACTGATGTTGTTCCTCCCTCTCAGTCAGATCAGAAACCGGAAGCAACGAGGATTTCATCACTTCTGGTTTTGGTTCTTTGTTTACCTGGCTGTTAATGTCCAGGGAAGCAGCTGATAAGACCGCTTATGTGACTGATTGGCTGGCTTTATTGGAGACCAGAGAACAGATCTGGGGGTGTAATACAGCCCAGATCTCTCCAAAAAGAGGACCTGTTACGGCCCATGCTTTCACAAGTGATGTTGTTCATCCCTTATGATAGCAATACAATTGATAAAAAAATAAATAAAAAATAGGGGCAGTGTAAAAATAAATAAATAAAATGCAAATAAAATAAATAACAATAAAAAATGAAAATACTCCTGCCCTCCCCAGCGCTCACGTGCAAATGCAAACGCATACGTACGTTCCGCATGCATATGTAAATGGTGATCACACCACACATGTGAGGTATCGTCACGAACGTCAGAACGAGAGCAATAATTTTGGCACCAGACCTTCTGTGTAACTCTAAAATGGTAACCTATAAAGGCATTTAAATTGCAGGTCCTATTTAGCCAGAAGTTGACCTGTAAGCAACAGAATCATGTGGGACAATGCCCCTTTACAGAGGGACAGCAGGACAAAGGTGTAAATGCGGGAAAGTCCTGCCCAGTCCAGGACTGTTGGGAGGTAATTTGGTGTGCAAACCCAGTGGAACTAGCACTACAACATATCCAGCTGCGGTTCCTAGCACCAAGTGGCCCAGAGATACGGGGCCCCAAATTCAGTTCGGAAAATGTCATTCTCTGCTGCAGAAAAGTGCTTGACATTTTCTGAACCGAATTTGGGGCCCTGTATCTCAGGGCCACTTGGTGCTAGGAACCCCAGCTTTGGATATGTTGTAGCACTAGTTCCATTGGGTTTGCACACCAAATTTGGGGTTCCTAGCACCAAGAGGCCTCGAGATACGAGGCCCCAAAGTCGGTCAACTGTGTCCATCTGCAGCAATGTCATTTCAGGACCCCTTTGGGTCCAGAAACCCCAAATTTTTGCTGCAGCTAGGGGGCATCTTGGAACCCTTAACTACTGAGTTTGAAGTTCGGGGGACCTATGGCTGCAAATGGGCACAGCGAGGCTGCAAATGGGCACAGCGAGGCTGCAATTGGGCATTGTTGACCCTCTTTTCCACTTACAGTACCTGCGCATTTATCACCCTCGTCTTATACTCGAGTCAATAAGTTTTCCCAGTTTTTTTATGGTAAAATTAGGTGCCTCAGCTTATATTTGGGTCGGCTGATTCTCGAGTATATACGGTATATGTGAGAAGTGTGTTGAAGTGGTTAATAAAGTTGACTCAGGAAGATGTCTGGCATCATTATGCAACATGTTATCTATCTATCTATCTATCTATCTATCTATCTATCTATCTATCTATCTATCTATCTATCTATCTATCTATCTATCTATCTATCTATCTATCTATCTATCTATCTATCTATCTATCTATCTATCTATCTATCTATCTATCCCATCTCATTCTAATTATCTATAATCTTTCATCTCTCCTCTTGTCTTGTTCTGCCATTTTAGACAAAACGCTATTTTTTTTTTTTTATATCTTTTTGGGTGGGTGTCTAGAAGAATCTTGTCTATCATTTTGCATTAATCTCATTTAAAAGAAAAAAAAATAAACTAAAAATGTGTAAATGGAAAATTAATGGCATATTTAATGAATCTGACACCGGAAGATGTCGGGCAGAAAGCTGATAATATCTTTTCTCTTCGCTGTTTAGACGCTGCGATGAGCCAGCGCATTATTATTAATGACTGCTTGGCCTTTTCCTCTCCACAAGAACTGTTAACTTCGCTGAAACTTTGTTTTTTGCAAGGGCAGCACTTTGTAACTTTCCTGTAATGTAGATGGTAGTGATTAGATAGCTCTGAAGTCTATTAAGCCAACACTCTATTGTGAGATGTTGGAAAACTTTAGCCGATGGCAATGCTGACTACAGATATCTGGGCGATTGCCAAATGCTTTTGCCTTTAAGCTTCTGGAGCCTTGCACCGGTCCAGGCACTCAGCCGGAAAAAAAATATATACACTAAAGGACTTAAAGGGAAACCTCACCTAAAAAAATATGTGCTACTGCAACACAAACAATTTTATACTTTATTATGAGCTATGACTTTCTACCCAGCAAGCATTACAATAGTACACTGTTTATGTAGAAAAGACTATCCCCTATCCTAGTTACTGCTTTTCCCAGGCTCCCTGATTGGCTCATTGCTTTTCTCAGGCTCATTGCTTGGCTCACTGCTTTTCTCAGGCTCACTTGGTAGCTAATTGCTTTTCTCAGGCTCATTGGTTGCCTCGCTGTTTTGTTGGGGCTCACTGGTTTCCCCCAGGCTCAATGGTTGGGGTCACTACTTTTCTCAGGCTCAATGGTTGGAATCACTACTTTTCTCAGGCTCAGTGGTTGGGGTCACTACTTTTCTCAGGCTCCCTGGTTGCCTGATTACTTCTCTCTGGGTCATTGATTGGATCACTGTTTATTTCAGGCTCACTGGTTGGTCAGGCTCATTAGTGGCTTACTCTTTTTATCAAGCTCAGTGGTTGGTTCAATACTTCTCTCAGACTCACTGGCTAGTTAATTTCTCAGGCTCGTTGGTTGTCTCATTTTTTTTGGGGCTTGCTGGTTGGCTCACTGGTTTTCCAAGGCTCAATGGTTGGTTCACTACTTTTCTCAGGCTCTCTGGTTGCCTGATTACTTTTCTCTGGGTCGTTGATTGGATCACCATTTATTTCACGCTTATTGGGTGGTTCATTATTTTTCTCAGGCTGACTAGTTGTCTCACTGTTTTTTTTTGGGGGGGCTCGCTGGTTGGCTCGCTATTTTTCTCAGCCTCAATGGTTGGCTTACTGGTTTTTCCCAGGCTCGCTGGTTGTTTGATTACTTTTCTCTGGGTCATTGGTTTGGCTCACTGCTTTTTTCAGGGTAGCTAGTTGGCTACATGCTTTTCTTAGGCTCACTGGTTGGCTAAGTGCTTTTCTCAGGCTCACTGGTTGGCTAAGCTCTTTTCTCAGGCTCACTGGTTGGCTAAGTACTTTTCTCAGGCTCATTGACTGGCTCACTGTTTTCTCACGCTCAATGGTTGTCTCACTGATATTCTCAAGCTCATTGGTTGTCTTACTTTTTTTCAGGCTCAATGGTTGGCTCACTGGTTTTCTCAGGCACAATGGTTGTTTGATTGCTTTTCTCTGGGTCATTGGTTTGGCTCACTGCTTATTTCAGGGTCACTGGTTGGCTAAATGGTTTTTTCAGGCTAACTGGTTGGCTAAGTGCTTTTCTCAGGCTCACTGGTTGGCTAAGCTCTTTTCTCAGGCTCACTGGTTGGCTTACTGCTTTTCTCAAGCTCACTGGCTGGTTAAGTGCTTTTCTGAGGCTCTCTGGTTCGCTAAGTGTTTTTCTCAGGCTCACTGGTTGGCTCACTGGTTTTTTTGGCTCACTTTTTTTTGGGGCTCGCTGGTTGGCTCACTGGTTTTCTCAGGCTCAATGGTTGGTTCACTACTTTTCTCAGGCTCCCTGGTTGCCTGATTACTTTTCTCTGGGTCATTGATTGGCTCACTGGTTGGCTTACTGATTTTCTTAAGCTCTCTGGCTGGCTAAGTGCTTTTCTCAGGCTCACTGGTTGGCTAAGTGTTTTTCTCAGGCTCACTGGTTGGCTAAGCTCTTTTCTCAGGCTCACTGGTTGGCTAAGTGCTTTTCTCCGGCTCATTGATTGGTTCACTGTTTTTTTAGGCTCACTGGTTGGCTCACTGTTTTCTCATGCTCACTGGTTGGTGTTGGCTGCTCACTCTTCGCTGTTGACAGACTTACTGGTTTTCTCACTGCTTATTTCAGACACACTGGCTGCTTCAATGGTTTTCTCAGGCCCAGTGGATGACTTATGGCTGTTCTCAGACTCACTATTTGGCACACTGTTTTTTTTTTTTTTCTTTTTCAGGCTTACCGGTTGGCTGATTGGTTGGCTCACTGCCTTACCCCTCACTCCACCAGCAGCCATCTGTCTCTTCTTCCCTCCTGTGCTCTGGGTTGTCGGCAGGCCCTTACATCTTCACTTACAATGCAGGAGTGCTAGCCCTGAATTGTACATGATGACATCAGGGTGCAGCCATTGGATGGCTCACTGCTTTTCTCAGACTCACAGGTTGGCTCATTGGTTTTCATAGTGCATGATGATGTCAGAGTGTAACTAAATGGAGGGGTTCAGAAGAGAAGTGGCTTTGGGGGGACTGGTTGCACGGTCAAAGAAAGTCTTCGGGAGTCAGGAATATTGTAAATAAGAGTGCTTTTAATTGTACTCTAAACAGAAACCATCATTAAACCCTTGCAGTGCTGGGAGAGCCTCGCTGCAATGGTAGCTTTAGAATTTGCCCAGGGTTCTGCTTTAGGGAAAATCTCCCCAACTGGGTGAAGACATCAACATAAAAAAATAAATTAATAAAATAAAGTAAAACAATAAAGTAAAACAACTGACAGGGGTTTTATCTGTTTCCAAAAAAATGTCTTCTAGTGAAATTTTAGGAGGCCAATAGACCCTCGTTCCAATGCCAGGACGAACGTGATTAACCTCCCGGCAAAACAAATCTCAGCATGCGCTCCACAAACTCGTAGGATGAGAGACGTTGCTGGGATTCACTCTTCTCTGTTTCCCTACTAATTAATGCCAGTAAGCAATTAATTTCTGTAAATGACTGAAGCAGCTTCTAGAGCAACACTCTAAACAGAAGTATTTAAAGAACAAGTTTTGAGGATAGGCTCCGGGCCGTGTTATTAAAAAGACTAAACCGTTTTCTCACTTTTTTTTTTTCCATTGCTCATTTCCATTTCACTTCTTTTACACTGTTTATAAGATTAGAGAAGACCAGAAGCGCTGATTAATAAGCAGATAGACGCATAGGGGGTTTGATTTGTTAAAGGCAAATGGATTGTTCACTTTGCGAGGAACTTTTTTCCCCAGAATGAGGTGAAAATCTGTTGACTTCCATCATTCAATCATGCATACCTCCCAACAGTCCCGGATTGGGCAGGACTTTCCCACGTTCACACCTTTGTCCCGCTGTCCCGTTGTACGGGGGCATTGTCCCGCATTATTCTGTTGCTTATAGGTCAACTTATGGCTGAATAGGACCTGCAGCAGTGTGAACTGCTGTGCACTGATGTGCATGCTTAATTTTTTAATTTTTTTAAAATTTGTTTTTATTTGTGTAGCACTACCCTTAAGAGCTGCTGATGTCTGGGTGCCCCACTGCTGCACAGCCAGTCGCACAGCATTTCCTTCTTGCATCCAGACAAATAAATCAGTCCTTTTTTTGTTGTTTTTAAATAGGGCACTATAACTTGGATGAGGTAAGGGCAGGGCTTTTTTTTCAGCAGGGCATCTCCAGCACTGAATGTATGTAATTTTAAGGGGTGTGGGGTGAGCTGGAGCGTCTATTTATGCTGGCTGCTGGGGGGTCAATTGTTGCTGGTGGGCAATCTATTGTTGATGGGGAGTCTTATGTTGTTGGTAGGGATCTACTGTTGAGGGAGAGGTCTATTGTTGCTGGCTGCCGGAGGGTTTATTGATGCTAGTTGATGGGAGATCTGTTGTTACTGCTGAGGGGGCCTTATTGTTGCTGGGGTGGATCTTTTGTTGCTGGGTGTGGTATTTTGTTGTGGGTTGTCCATTGTTGCCGTGTGAAGGGGGGGGTCTATTGTTGTGTGGAGCAGTGTTTCTCAACACCAGTCCTCGAGGCGCCCCAACAGGTCATGTTTTCAGGCTCTCCATTGTTTTGTACAGGGGATTTGATCAGTTTCACTGCCTTAGTAGTTACCACAGCCCTTTCATCTGAGGGAAATACTGAAAACATGACCTGTTGAGGCGTCTTGAGGACTACAGTTGAGAAACACTGGTGTGGAGGATCTTTTGTTGCTGGGTTGGGGTTTATTGTTGCTGGGGAGAAATCTATTGTTGCTGCATGCAATCTATTGTTGCTGGGGTGGAGTCCATTGTTGCTGGAGGAGTCTATTGTTGTGTGTGGGTTTATTCCAAAAGTCAGTCAAGTTCCTTCACCCCAAACTTGCTCATCCATGTCTTTATGAACCTTGCTTTGTGCACTGATGGGCAGTCATGTTGGAACAGGAAGGGGCCCTCCCCAAACTGTTCCCACAAAGTTGGGAGCATGAAATTGTCTTGGTATGCCAACGCCTTAAGAGTTCCCTTCACTGGAACTAAGGGGCCAAGCCCAACCCCTGAAAAACAACCCCACATCATAATATCCCCTCTACGAAATGATTTGTACCAGTGCACAAAGCAAGGTTCATAAAGACATTAATAGGTAAATAGAAATGAGACAGTAAGCGGCGCTGCCCTCTAAAAATTAGTGAGTAGCAGGAAAATATCATAAGCTCTGCATCTAGTGCAGATATTTCTGATATGTGAGATTCCACTAAGAGCAATGAAAAAACGTATTCTAGGCAGTATAGCGTCACAGACCATTGATGCTTACAAGTAAATAAATAAATAAATAAATATGTTCCCCCATCAGGGCATAAGTGATAGCAAAAAATGATAAAAACCAAAGTGAGTAAAAATATCAAAAATATCAAAAATATTAGGACAAAATGGCGTCAAGGGGGACGTATTACCTATATAAAAAATAAAAAATCTGTGTTCCACGTGATATCAAGGTGGTGTGTGTGTGTCACTATAATGTGAAAGTGCAAAAAATAAATATTCAAAAGTATTGGGACACTAATAATAAATAGATGAATGGTGAGGAAGATAAAATAACTATTGTAAATCCGTGTGGTGATTAAGTATCCCCTCGCGTATTCAACAAACCATAATAATAATAATAATAGGTAAAGTGAAATATGGTGCTCAAATACCCAAAAGTATTGGGACAATATGGCGCTAATGGGTGTGGGTGATAACAACTTAATCCTCCTATACAATAAAACAGATAATACTCCTAAGTGCTAATAGCCAGGTATTATTCATCTACTGCCATATGTAAATTATATTTATATACTGTTGTTTCCAATTAGTTCAAAATTGCTCTTGTTTAAAACTGATATTAAAGTTAAAAATCCATATATAAAATCCATAGGGATCACATGTAATTAGGCAGGTAGGAACAGACAGGGTTCAGCTGAAATGCTTATTTATTTCGTCCAGGAAGGTGCAAAGTGGTGACTTCTGTGCAGTTTTTCAAAAGGTGACTTGAAGTGACTTGCAGTGCTCGCCCCCTATGCTACCCCACTCACCAGAGATAATCACCCCCACAGGGGTACCAAGCGACAAAGTGGGTGCCTGAGGGTGGATGGTTGTTCAATTCCGAAGTACTTCCGTTTCTCTGCTGCTTTCAATCCTTATGGCTGTCCTTGGTATGTTGTGTACTCTGACATATCATACTGCTCCAGCAGTGTAACCTTAAGATGTTAATTACTCCAGGTATCCAGGGAGAAAGAGAAACACAAGGGGCTGCCTTCGTGAAGTATGTCAAAGCTTTTATTCCATCACAACAAATCCAATCCACAAAAATTTGTAAGCCACAATGAACAAGAAAGACAGCGCTGTGAGCAAGAAGGGAACCGGCAGCGAACTATCAGCGTGCGTCCCAGCTTGCGTTCCAGCGTTCACTTCCGGGTATGACGTGTGAGCGTGACTCCGCCTTACGCGTTTCGTCATAGGACGTTCTCAAAGACCGTCTTTGAGAACGTCCTATGACGAAACGCGTAAGGCGGAGTCACGCTCACACGTCATACCCGGAAGTGAACGCTGGAACGCAAGCTGGGACGCACGCTGATAGTTCGCTGCCGGTTCCCTTCTTGCTCACAGCGCTGTCTTTCTTGTTCATTGTGGCTTACAAATTTTTGTGGATTGGATTTGTTGTGATGGAATAAAAGCTTTGACATACTTCACGAAGGCAGCCCCTTGTGTTTCTCTTTCTCCCTGGATACCTGGAGTAATTAACATCTTAAGGTTACACTGCTGGAGCAGTATGATATGTCAGAGTACACAACATACCAAGGACAGCCATAAGGATTGAAAGCAGCAGAGAAACGGAAGTACTTCGGAATTGAACAACCATCCACCCTCAGGCACCCACTTTGTCGCTTGGTACCCCTGTGGGGGTGATTATCTCTGGTGAGTGGGGTAGCATAGGGGGCGAGCACTGCAAGTCACTTCAAGTCACCTTTTGAAAAACTGCACAGAAGTCACCACTTTGCACCTTCCTGGACGAAATAAATAAGCATTTCAGCTGAACCCTGTCTGTTCCTACCTGCCTAATTACATGTGATCCCTATGGATTTTATATATGGATTTTTAACTTTAATATCAGTTTTAAACAAGAGCAATTTTGAACTAATTGGAAACAACAGTATATAAATATAATTTACATATGGCAGTAGATGAATAATACCTGGCTATTAGCACTTAGGAGTATTATCTGTTTTATTGTATAGGAGGATTAAGTTGTTATCACCCACACCCATTAGCGCCATATTGTCCCAATACTTTTGGGTATTTGAGCACCATATTTCACTTTACCTATTATTATTATTATTATGGTTTGTTGAATACGCGAGGGGATACTTAATCACCACACGGATTTACAATAGTTATTTTATCTTCCTCACCATTCATCTATTTATTATTAGTGTCCCAATACTTTTGAATATTTATTTTTTGCACTTTCACATTATAGTGACACACACACACCACCTTGATATCACGTGGAACACAGATTTTTTATTTTTTATATAGGTAATACGTCCCCCTTGACGCCATTTTGTCCTAATATTTTTGATATTTTTGATATTTTTACTCACTTTGGTTTTTATCATTTTTTGCTATCACTTATGCCCTGATGGGGGAACATATTTATTTATTTATTTATTTACTTGTAAGCATCAATGGTCTGTGACGCTATACTGCCTAGAATACGTTTTTTCATTGCTCTTAGTGGAATCTCACATATCAGAAATATCTGCACTAGATGCAGAGCTTATGATATTTTCCTGCTACTCACTAATTTTTAGAGGGCAGCGCCGCTTACTGTCTCATTTCTATTTACCTACTATATAATTGTACCCTTATGGGTACCAATTAGAGATAGGCAGCAGCCCACACTTTTATCCTAAGCGCGGACACTTTCTCTTATATAAAGACATTAATGATCACGTTTGGGGGTGGAGGAACTTGACTGGCCTGACCTCAACCTGATAGAACACCTTTGGGATGAATTTGAGTGGAGACTGCAAGCCAGGACTTCTCGCCCAACATCAGTGCCTGACCTCACCAATGCACTTTTGGAAGAATGGTCAAACATTCCCATAGACACACTCCTAAACCTTGTGGACAGCCTTCCCAGAAGAGTTGAAGCTGTTATAGACGAGAAGGCCTGCCTCGCAGTCTCCGCTCTAATTCAGCCCAAAAGGTGTTCTGTGCAGGCCAGTCAAGTTCCTCCACCCCAAACTCGCTCATCCATGTCTTTATGGACCTTGCTTTATTGGTGATGGTCAAACATTCCCATAGACACACTCCTAAACCTTGTGGATGGCCTTCCCAGAAGAGTTGAAGCTGTTATAGCTGCAAAGGGCGGGGCCAACTCAATATTGAACCCTACGGACTAAGACTGGGATGCCATTAAAATTCATGTGTGTGTAAAGCAGTGGCGGCCCGTTCCAATAGGGGCACAGGGGCGCTGCCCCCCGAACCCAAGAGGCTTGCTATTGGGGTATTGGGGGTACTCCTCAGGGGGGGAGGAGCCAGGACCGCCAGCAGGGGACCCAAAAAGAAGAGGATCTGGGCTGCTCTCTACAAGACCCAGTGGCGCCCTGAGCCCACTTAGGTGTGTAAAAATCCAGAATCAATATTCGCTATTGTCTTCCTGCTTCACCTCCTGGGCCAATCAGAAAGTGGGTCGACCCGATTGGCCCGAGAGGAGAAGCAATCATATTGGCCGCCGAGGGAAGGAGGTGGGAAGCCGCCGAGGAGGAAGCCTCCACCGCCATGGAGGAGACGCAAGAAGGAGCCGAAGCTTCTAGATTGGGAAAGTGCGGGGCTGGTGAGGGGACGGTCGAGCGACCAACAGACCGGGGGATGGTGGCGATGGGTGTCTTGTTTGCCCCTCCCCCAAATCTATAGCACCAGCCACCACTGGTGTAAAGGCAGGCATCCCAATACTGGATACGGGGCTGGAGTGGTTGAGTTAGCCAATTATTGAAATGCTGATGCGACTTCTGTGAGTAAAGTCGCATTGAAGTCGCATCAAAGTTGCTAGCAAGTCTTGGGGGGGTTGGAAAAAGTTTACAACTCTACAGTTATCGATCTCTTTTACTTCCCATGTAGAAAGGAATACACGGTGCCTACCTACTTAGACAACCTTATACGACCCTTTACCATAACACGCATGTATGGAATCAATTGTCCCTATTTAACCAAACTTGACATATGAAAACATTTTTTTTTTATTTGCCATTAACGCAACGCGACAAAGTTTTTTCTTTTTTTTTTTTTTTCGATGGAAGGAGGGAATGGCCCGCTTTGATCGACTTTTAATGGAAACATTGTATCTTATCAAAACTTAAAAGGAGAGTGTGTGAATGACTGATCGCTTGGCACTGCGAGAGTTCCCGTTTCCATGGCGACGTACCCGTTCTGATACTCTGCCACCGCCAGCCGCAAACAGAGCCGCGGAGAGAAAGGATTAATGTCACGTAGGGATGCAAACATCACAGCACAATAAAATAGAAACAGTTGGCAGTCAAAGAAAAATAAAAAAAAAGAAAGAAAATAAAATAATACGATCATTTTCTAAGATGTCCAGTGGAAGGGATTCATAGTTTGAAATATATCCGCGTCCCGCGATTCACGGACTTGAAAAAAAAAAAAAAAAAGAAGAGCATTGATTAGAAGCAGCGGAAACTTTTTCACAAAGTGTTTATTTTATTTCCCTTTGTTCTATTTTTTTTTTTATTATTTGGAGTTTGTGTTTTGTATTATGTCGGGCGGGGATTGAAATTACAGCGTATTGTTTGCGTGCGCTGATAATTCTGTCTTTTGAAATGTTATATTATTGCTTTTTTTTATTTTTTAGTCTAAGCATTAAATATCTGGAGAGAGAATAATTGCCGTATTTAGAAATTTTTTTTTTTTATAACTTTTTTTTTATAACTTTTTTTTTTATAACTTTTTTTTTCTATTACTTTTTTTTTCGGTACTGTGAATGCTCCAAACAAACAGCACAAATACACAAATGTCGTACATCAATGGGGACGGTTTTAACTCCTTAAGGGCTTGTTTAGACTTGCGGTTGGGGGGGGGGGGGGCGGCGTTAAAAATATGTGGTTCTATGAATGTTGTCTTGTGTTTTTTTTTTTTTATAGTGATCTATTGTAACCTTTTTCTAAAATGAACAAACATGATTGAAAAAAAAAAACGTGTTTGAGACACACCCCCAACTATCCCCCACCCTTAAGCTGCAGCAGCCAAAGGTGTGCATGCCACATTCCACAATCAGCTGTGAGCTCATCAGTGGTGGGTGGTGGTATATATTTGGGGGGGGGCAAACGATCCCGCCCACAGGCACCCCACCCCCCCACCAGTCGGTCACCAGCCCCTCACTTACCCCATCTAGTTCACAGGCGGGCGGCGGCTTCACCCTGGGTCTCCTCCTGTCAGAAACCATAAAATCAGACCGAGACAGAAGTACAGTTAAATCACACTTGTGTAATAATAAAACTAAAAAGAACAAACGTAATCATAACATAGCCAAAGTTTAGTAACCGAAACGGATAGTCAGCCAAGCCAGAAGTCAGGGATCAATGTACAGTAGTGGAACAGCAAGCAGGATCTGGAGCCAGAAGGGATGTCAGCAAAGCAAGTCTTCAAACAGGAACGCAGGAGATTGTCTCTTTGATGTTGACCAAGGCAAAGGCAGAGATCGACTGGACGGCTTTCGTAGGCAGGACTGACGGGCAGGATATCATCAACAGGTGAGTGACTGTGGAGAGAGATAGGAGCTGGCAATTAGCCGACAGCTGAGCGGCCAGCTCAGAGAAGGAAGGGCTGAGCGTTGGTGCAGCATTTACAGTGTTTTCAAACAAGCAGTGAGGAAGCATCATATCACTTCCTCTCTATATGTCCACTTCTTGTATTAGAGCACCATCCCCCACACTCTGGATGAAGGAGCACAGGAGGCACTGCAGACAGCAGCATCGTCAGTCTGGGGGGTGGGGGGAGTGTTATATGTATCGGTAGATTTAAAAACGGCAACTAATTAAAGCCAAACTCCAGTGTGTAAAAATATACATTTTTTTATTTGTTTTTTATTATTTTTTTTACAAAATAATAAAAAAACATTTTAAAGTGCCAGTAAAGAGACAGTGTGTAAAAAAAAAATAATAATATAAATATATATATATATATATATGTATAAAGAGTGTAAAAAATTAGAAAATTAGAAACATTTTAAAGTGCCAGTAAAGAGAGAGTGTGTAAAAAAAAAAAAAAAAAAAAAAAAAAGAAAATATAAAAAAGAGTGTAAAAAAATAAATAAATAAATAATCAAAAAAATGTTAAAGTGCCGGTAAAGGGACAACATGTAAAAAAAAATATATATATTTATATATATATAAAAAAGAGTGTAAAAAAAAAGATAAAAATAATAAAAAAAACATTTTAAAGTGCCAGTAAAGAGACAGTGTGTAAAAAAAAAAAAAAAAATGTAAAGCATGCCCACTGCTCACGTGCAAATGTGAATGCAGGCATACGTAAACAGCGATCGCACAACACATGTAAGGCATCCTCGCAAACGTCAGATCGAGAGCATTAATTCCAGCACCAGACCTCCTTTGTAAAATCTAAAGTGGTAACCTGTAAAGGCTTTTAAAGCGTTGCCTGTGGATAATTTAATGCATGGTAGTTTGTCGCCGTCCACGAGTGTGCGCAATTTAAAGCGTGACGTGTTTGGTATCTATTTACTCGGTATGACGTCGTCTTTATTGGGTATTATATTGTGCTTGTGTGCACTAACAAAGTGCATTTTCCCCCAAAATAACTTGGAGCAAATACAAAGTGGCAAAAAAAATTGCAACACCCACCATTTTATTCTCTAGGGCCTCTGCTTAAAACACATATAATATTTGGTGGGGGGAGGGGGTTCTAAGTAATTTTCTAGCAATAAAATAATGCAGATTTTTACATACATGAGGGAAGTGTCAGAGTAGGCGTGGTCTTAAAGTGGTTAAAATGGTTATTTTGAATCACTTTATGAGTCTTCCATTGGTGAATCATGATTGAACGTCAGTGAATTGGCGCTTCTCAGGGAATTCTATCTGGCGTAAGCCGCCCAGATTCGCCGCTTTTTTTCTGGTTCACACAGATTGAATTGTAGTATACAGCAGTACCCCAACCCCCCCCCCCCCCCTGCAGCTCCTTGTATCTGAGTGTTAGGGTCGTGTTTTGGGTGATTTCCATAGTCACAATAAGGACGTTCCCGTGCTTTTAGAGTTAATAAAATCTCTTGCGAAGGGCCGGCGCACACGCCGTATTTCTGGCTCTCTGTTCTTATTCCAGCCTGGGAGATGCAGACAAATAAAAGATGCCGGCTTTGATTATGCTCAGGGCCGTGTCTGCGGCTTGGCAGCCGTCCCTCAGTGCTCGTCCCTTAACTACCTCATTGTGTCTCCTGTTCATCAGGATCAGTTGTCCCTGGACTGTTCAGCAAAGTGCTTAAAGGGACACTCCAGACCATCAAAAACCACACATGGGCTAAAAGATTTTTAGAGTAGCATTGGGGATGTGTCCACCTTCTTTGTGCCACTGGTCCTTCAGTGTAAGTTATTGTTTGTCAACTCTTCTAAGGAGGAGGAACCCTTGAAAGAATTTTCTAGTCTCAGGGACACCTCGATAACAATTACTACATCTACAGCTCAGGGTACATACATTGGCATGGTGATCAGTGTGAGAAGGTCCCCAGGGCTGGTGCTACCACTAGGTAAACTAGGCAACTGCCTATGGCGCTCGGTCACTGGTGTTCCTACTCTCTTCTCCCTGCAGCAAGCAACTAAGTCTCAGCATCAGCAGACAGCCACCTCTCCGTTCGCACATAGTGTCAGAGGCACAGTGGCGGTGGAGGACTGTGTCTGTGTCCCGACTCCTGAATGAATGGAAGCAAGCAAACATTCATTGATGGGCGCTGGTGAGTCTGCATTGATGGGCGCTGGTGAGGCTGCATTAATGGGTGTTGGTAGGCTGCATTGATGGGTGCTGGTGAGGCTGCATTAATGGGCGCTGGTGAGGCTGCATTGATGGGCGCTGGTGAGGCTGCATTAATGGGTGTTGGTAGGCTGCATTGATGGGCGCTGGTGAGGCTGCATTAATGGGCGCTGGTAGGCTGCATTGATGGGTGCTGGTGAGGCTGCATTGATGGATGCTGCTGAGGCTGCATTAATGAACACTGGTGAGGCTGCATTGATTGGCGCTGGTGAGGCTGCATTAATGGGTGTTGGTAGGCTGCATTAATGAACGCTGGTGAGGCTGCATTGATGGGCGCTGGTGAGGCTGCATTGATGGGTGCTGGTGAGGCTGCATTGTTGGGCACTGGTGAGGCTGCATTAATGGGCACTGGTGAGGCTGCATTGATGGGCACTGGTGAGGCTGCTTTAATGGACGCTGGTGAGGCTGCATTGATGGGCGCTGGTAGGCTGCATTGATGGGCGCTGGTAGGCTGCATTGATGGGCGCTGGTGAGGCTGCATTGATGGATGCTGGTGAGGCTGCATTGATGGGCGCTGGTGAGGCTGCATTGATGGGCACTGATGAGGCTGCATTGATGGGCACTTGTGAGGCTGCATTGATGGGCACTGGTGAGGCTGCATTGATGGGCGCTGGTGAGGCTGCATTGATGGGCACTGGTGGACTGCATTGATGGGCACTGGTGAGGCTGCATTTGATTGGTGCTGGTGGGCTGCATTTGATGGGCGCTTCATTAAAAAAGTGGGGTATACATGGGCAGGGTAAAGGGCTTGGAGTCAAGGGTGGAGCCAAGGAGGGGCGGCAAAATGAGGTTTCGCCTAGGGTGTCAAAAATCCTTGCACCAGCCCTGAAGGTTCCTTACATTGATGGTCAGTGAGAAGAATGCTCCTTACATTGGTGGTCAGAATGAAGAATGCTCCTTACATTGGTGGTCAGTGAGAAGAATGTTCCTTACATTGGTGATCAGTGGGAAGAATGTTCCTTACATTTGTGATCAGTGGGAAAAATGTTTCTTACATTGGTGGTCAGTGGGAAAAGGTTCCTTACACTCGTGGTCATTGAGAAGAATGCTCCTTACATTGGTAGTCAGTGCAAAGAATGTTTCTTACTATGGTGGTTAGTGGGAAGTATGACCCTTACATTGGTGCAAATTTGGGAAGATCGTCCCTTACATTGGTGGTCAGTGGTAAAAATGTTCCTTACATTGGTGGTCAGAATGTTCCTTACAGTGACAAATAATGGGAAGAAATGTCCTTACAGTATATTTCTGGTCAGTGGAAAGCATGATCCTTACATTGGTGATCATGATATTGTGAGGATGCCCCTTACATTTCTGAGCATTGGGTAGAATGCCCCTTACATCGGCAGACACTTTGAAAAATGTTCCTTACGTATGTGGTCATTGGAAAGAATGCTCCTTACATTGGTGTTCCGTGCTTACTTGAGGAGCAAAAATACCTCATTGATCACGGAACCCCTAGCAACCTCTGTAGAAACCATAGGGTTTCATGGAGCCCTAGTTGAAAAAGGCTGGTGAAAGAATTGGAGGGTGACCCTATTTTCCAAGGCTCTGTGGAGCTGCCCCACCTCATGTCTGTGTTTGAAATACTAATAAACATCACTACCCTGGCAAAAGCCACTTTGACCTCCCGCCTTTAAAAGACCATATAGGTCTTCACGTAGAAAAAGTATTCCATCACTCGAGGACATGTTCTGAACGTGAAGGTGTTCAGAGTTTTTGTTTTTATTCAAGGACAACTGGGAAGGGGGGTGTAGGGAGTGAGGGTGCATCTTTCTAATGGAGCTTCATTTAGCAGTAACAACACAACAGAGCTTCTAATCCTTCCCTAATCTATCCAATACTAATTTAAAAAAATGAAACATTTTGTCCAAAAATACAATTTAGGTTTATAAATGTTAGCCTTTCCGTTCTGCAGTGGTTTGTTTCTGGATTTTGGGGAACTGTGATGCAAAACCAGGTATATTCTCCAGTTCTTTTTGCCGACTCTTTAGCCACGTCCTTGAGAAGCTCATATTTATACCAGGAAAATGGAAATCATTTCATGTCGGTCAGGATGGGAAGTGTTCTACAGTTCTACAGCTATATATCATTTCCCCTCCTCCTTTAGGCATGGTTGGCACCTACAGGCGCGGCTGAGCTCGGGTGCAATTCCACTAGTTTTTTTTGCGTGTTCCTGCACATTGCATGGAGGGCATCCCATTCATTCCAATAAGCTGCCCTACATGCGAGAAATGCAGAAAAGAACTCCCAGGCTTGGTTCACACCTACAGGTGCGACCGACCGTGCGCACATTTCTGCGTGTTTTCAGCATGTTCCTGCGTGTAGTGTAGTGGGGCAGCCTATTCTTTTCAATGATCTACCCTACGTTAGAGAAATGTGGAAAAGAGGTCCCTGGCACTTTCCCAAAATGTGCCACACCGAGCCTCATGGTTTGCAGATGCATGTGGGTGCCATTAACAAATAAGGTCAAGAGCAGTCTGTTTCTGTATGCAATTTTGTCTGAAGCTAGCCTTAATTTTGAAGACTCTTTGTTAGTGTGCCGCCTTTTAAAGCTCAATAGAATTTATCACTTCCTCACTCTGTGCCACTGCTCCACCTTCAATTCTGCATACTCTGTGCCACTGCTCCACCTCCAATTCTGCAGACTCTGTGCCACTGCTCCACCTTCAATTCTGCATACTCTGTGCCACTGCTCCACCTTCAATTCTGCATACTCTGTGCCACTGCTCCACCTCCAATTCTGCAGACTCTGTGCCAGTGCTCCACCTTCAATTCTGCATACTCTGCGCCACTGCTCCACCTCCAATTCTGCAGACTCTGTGCCAGTGTTCCACCTCCAATTCTGCAGACTATGTGCCACTGCTCCAACTCCAATTCTGCAGACTCTTTGCCACTGCTCCACCTCCAATTCTGCAGACTCTGTGCAACTGCTCCACCTGAAATTCTGCAGACTCTGTGCAACTGCTCCACCTGAAATTCTGCATACTCTTTGCCACTGCTCCACTTTCAATTCTGCAGACTCTGTGCCACCTCACCACCTTGAAATATGCAGACTCTGTGCCACTGCTCCACCTTCAATCCTGTAGACTCTGTGCCACTGCTCCACCTTCAATCCTGCAGACTCTGTGCCACTGCTCCACCTCCAATTCTGCATACGTTGTGCAACTGCTTCACCTCCAATTCTGCAGACTTTGTGCCAGTGCTCCACCTCCAATTCTGCAGACTTTGTGCCAGTGCTCCACCTCCAATTCTGCAGACTCTTTGCCACTGCTCCACTTTCAATTCTGCAGACTCTGTGCTACCTCACCACCTCGAAATCTGCAGACTCTGTGCCACTGCTCCACCTCCAATTCTGCAGACTCTGTGCCACTGCTCCACCTTGAATTCTGCATACTCTTTGCCACTGCTCCACTTTCAATTCTGCAGACTCTGTGCCACCTCACCACCTCGAAATCTGCAGACTCTGGGCCACTGCTCCACCTCCAATTCTGCAGACTCTGTGCCACTGCTCCACCTTCAATTCTGCATACTCTGTGCCACTGCTTCACCTTCAATTCTGCATACTCTGTGCCACTGCTCCACCTCCAATTCTGCATACGCTGTGCCACTGTTCCACCTCCAATTCTGTAGACTTTGTGCCAGTGCTCCACCTCCAATTCTGAAGACTTTGTGCCGGTGCTCCACCTCCAATTCTGCAGACTCCACCTCCACCTGAAATTCTGCATACTCTTTGCCACTGCTCCACATTCAATTCCGCAGACTCTGTGCCACCTCACCACCTTGAAATATGCAGACTCTGTGCCACTGCTCCACCTTCAATCCTGCAGACTCTGTGCCACTGCTCCACCTTCAATCCTGCAGACTCTGTGCCACTGCTCCACCTCCAATTCTGCATACGTTGTGCCACAGCTTCACCTCCAATTCTGCAGACTTTGTGCCAGTGGTCTACCTCCAATTCTGCAGACTTTGGCCAGTGCTCCACCTCCAATTCTGCAGACTCTGTGCCACTGCTCCACCTTAAATTCTGCATACTCTTTGCCACTGCTCCACTTTCAATTCTGCAGACTCTGTGCCACCTCACCACCTCGAAATCTGCAGACTCTGTGCCACTGCTCCACCTCCAATTCTGCAGACTCTGTGCCACTGCTCCACCTTCAATTCTGCATACTCTGTGCCACTGCTTCACCTTCAATTCTGCATACTCTGTGCCACTGCTCCACCTCCAATTCTGCATACGCTGTGCCACTGTTCCACCTCCAATTCTGTAGACTTTGTGCCACTGCTCCACCTCCAATTCTGCAGACTTTGTGCCGGTGCTCCACCTCCAATTCTGCAGACTCTGTGCCAGTGTTCCACCTCCAATTCTGCAGACTCAGTGCCACTGCTCCACCTTCAATTCTGCACACTCTGTGCCACTGCTCCACCTCCAATTCTGCAGACTCTGTGCCACTGCTCCACCTTCAATTCTGCAGACTCTGTGCCACTGCTCCACCTGAAATTCTGCATACTCTTTGCCACTGCTCCACTTTCAATTCTGCAGACTCTGTGCCACCTCACCACCTCAAAATGTGCAGACTCTGTGCCACTGCTCCACCTCCAATTCTGCAGACTCTGTGCCACTGCTCCACCTTCAATTCAGCATACTCTGTGCCACTGCTCCACTTCCAATTCTGCAGACTCTGTGCCACTGCTCCACCTCCAATTCTGCAGACTCTGTGCCACTGCTCCACCTCCAATTCTGCAGACTCTGTGCCAGTGTTCCACCTTCAATCCTGCATACTCTGTGCCACTGCTCCACCTCCAATTCTGCATACACTGTGCCAGTGCTCCACCTCCAATTCTGCAGACTTTGTGCCAGTGCTCCACCTCCTATTCTGTAGACTCTGTGCCAGTGTTCCACCTCCAATTCTGCAGACTCTGTGCCACTGCTCCACCTTCAATTCTGCATACTCTGTGCCACTGCTCCACCTCCAATTCTGCAGACTCTGTGCCCACTTCTCCACCTCCAATTCTGCAGACTCTGTGCCACTGCTCCAGCTGAAATTCTGCATACTCTTTGCCACTGCCTCCACTTTCAATTCTGCAGACTCTGTGCCACCTCACCACCTCAAAATCTGCAGACTCTGTGCCACTGCTCCACCTCCAATTCTGAAGACTTTGTGCCACTGCTCCACCTTCAATCATGCAGACTCTGTGCCAGTGCTCCACCTTAAATTCTGCATACTCCTTGCCACTGCTCCACCTCCAATTCTGCAGACTCTGTGCCACTGCTCCACCTTCAATGCTGCATACTCTGTGCCACTGCTCCACCTTCAATTCTACATACTCTGTGCCACTGCTCCACCTCCAATTCTGCATACGCTGTGCCACTGTTCCACCTCCAATTCTGCAGACTCTGTGCCACCGCACCACCTCCAAATCTGACGATTTTTGTGCCACTGCTCCACCTCTAATTCTGCAGACTCTGTGCCACTGCTCCACCTTCAATTCTGCATACTCTGTGCCACTGCTCCATCTTCAATTCTGCATACTATGTGCCACTGCTCCACCTCCAATTCTGCATACACTGTGTCACTGCTCCACCTCCAATTCTGCAGACTTTGTGCCAGTGCTCCACTTAAAATTCTGCAGACTTTGTGCCAGTGCTCCACCTCCAATTCTGCAGACTCTGTGCCAGTGTTCCACTTCCAATTCTGCAGACTCTGTGCCACTGCTCCACCTTCAATTCTGCAGACTCTGTGCCAGTGTTCCACCTCCAATTCTGCAGACTCTGTGCCACTGCTCCACCTCCAATTCTTCAGATAGAAGAGAACAAGAAGACCTGGACAGCCGCACACCGGAATAGATAAATCCATCTTTTTATTCAAAATACAGGATCATGGGGTACACAACACGACTGTGGGGTGGTACAAAAATATCTATTTTTGTACCACCCCACAGTCGTGTTGTGTACCCCATGATCCTGTATTTTGAATAAAAGTCGGATTTATCCATTCCGGTGTGCGGCTGTCCAGGTCTTCTTGTTCTCTTCTACTTGCATCAGCATTTAGCCAGCACCTGGGGCTCTTCTCTTCCTGGAGGTAATGAGACACAAGCACTCTGGTTTAAGCCCCTCTTTGAGCGGAGGAACCCACATCATCCAATTCTGCAGACTCTGTGCCAGTGCTCCACCTCGAATTCTGCAGACTCTGTGCCACTGCTCCACCTCCAAATCTGCAGACTCTGTGCCACTCATCCACCTTCAATTCTGAAAACTCTGTGCAACTGCACCTCCTCCCGTTGTTTTGAAGACTCTGTGTCACTGCTTTTCCCCCCTGCAGTTCTGCAGATTCTGTGTCACTGCTCCTCTTCCTGCAGTTCTGTCTCTCTGTGTCACTGCTCCACCTTCTGCAATCCTGCAGACTCCGTGTCACTGTACCACGGCTGCATCCTGCAGTTCTGCACACTGTGTCACTCTGCTGAACACATGTTTTTAAAAGCTAAAACCGGCATTTAGAAATGCCCGTTTTGCCACGTTTGCATGCCGCATTTAGCTGCGTTTACCCGCGTTTAGCTGCGTTTGCGTCTAGAAGCGTCTGCAGAGCAGAAAATGACATTTTGCGACCCAACTTTGGGGCCCCTTGGCGCTAGAAACCCCAAATTTGGTGTGCTAACACAATGGAACTAGCACCACAACATAAAAAGTTAGGGTTCCTAGCACTTACTGTGTTAGCACACCAAATTTGGGGTTCCTAGCTCTAAGTGGCCCCAAGATATGGGGCCCAAAAGTCGGGTCGCAAAATGTCAAGCACTTCTGCAGCAGAGAATGACATTTTGTGACCCGACTTTGGGGCCCCATATCTCGGGGCCACTTGGTGCTAGGAACTCCAGATTTGGTATGCTAACACAGTTGGACTAACACTATAACATATCCAAATTTGGGGTTCCTAATAAGGGAACCCCCCCTTAAAAAAAAGACCTGCAGAGGTTCTAACCCCATTCCATTCATTTAAAAAAAATACACAATATTGGCTGGGGTGGAGCTCTACAAGGTGAACTATAATGATGAAGACTATGTTGCTTTTGCTCGGACGTCACTGGGATCACTTTTTAAAGGGCTCTCAAAGTGTACATAGCTAGCCACCTTGTGATTGCAATAAAGTTAAAAAAAAGTGTAAATAAAAGAATTATAAAAAAAATCCAAAATAATAATAAAAATAATCTATAAAATGTATGTGTGTGTGTATGTTCATATATATATATACACACATACATATACATATACATACATATACACATACACATATATATATATATATATATATATATATATATATATATATATATATATATATATATATATATATATATATATATATATATATATATATATATATATATATATATATATATATATACATATACATATATATATATATATATATATTTATTATTTTGTTCTTGTTTTTATTATTTTGTTTTTATAAAATTTTATAAAAAAGGAAAAAAAAATACAGTGTATGTGTGTGTATATACAGTATATATATATATATATATATATACTATTTATGTGTGTGTATATAATACTGTATTTTTTTTCCTTTTTCTTTTCTTTAGAGCTAAAGAATTTAGGGGCTGGCTGTCCACTCCTTTTCATTTAACTGAGCATTGTTCAAATTAAACAGCTGGGAAGACAAATGAATATTTTAGCAAAACACATATTCAGAGAGAGGACAACCTGGGAGAAATCTTGACAGATACATTGTGTAGGATGTTATTAAAGAACGGTGAGAATTCATTTATTGGAAAAACACCGACTTTCACAAAGAGACTAATCATACTTGAGGTGAGACGCAGCTGCTCCACCGCTGTAATATGTTATTGTAAAGACTCAAAAAAACATCCCTGCGAGGAGTTCGTGACATTAAGTGCGATTCGTTAACCAGTTCAGATATCACACCTGTACACCCCCCGCTGGACCGGAGCAATTTTTACATTTTCGGCTATGGGCCTATTTGTTCAGCAATAATATACTTTTTTTTTTTTTACTCTCTATTATTTTTTTTTATGCAATCTATTTACAAAAAGATGTGAAAAAAATTAATAATAAACAAGTAAAGTACAAATCTGCTCTTACACTTGTACACCCACGATGGACCAGACCAAAATTTACAATTCTGCTCTTATATGTGGACACCCTTAATGGACTTGAGCATTTTTTGTATTTCTTCTCTGGGTCTGTTTGATCATCAATGAATTACTTTCCTGGTGCCTATCCATGGCAGCATACCTGTGATAAGCCCCGCCCCGGGCTCCTCCCCTTAGGATAGTTAATACATTATAAAAGTGACAATCATACCCCCCCATTAGCATTCTCCTTTTTTCCCTCATACCTGATGGATAGCGGTGATGTGTGTCCTTGCCTCTGCTTCATGCAGCTTCCTTCTGGGTTCATGCCTCTCCCAGGAGCAGTCCCTATCCTTGGGCTGCTAAAAGCGCTGTTAAGGTGGGGAGCCCCTTCTGAAGGTCTTTTGGGGCAGCAGCTGTCTCCTGTCCTGGAGCATCAGTTCTGCTTATTGGTTTTGGCTAGTACCACACTCAGGGGCGTAACTAGAATTAGCAGGGCCCCATAGCAAAATGTTGTACCGGGCCCCCCTGCAAACAGCCTCCCCCCCCCCCCCACAGCTGCCCTAGTGTCAATGCAGCGTGAACTGTGCAAAATACAGCGTGACCTGTGCCCCATACAGCGTGACCTTTGCTCAATACAGCATGACCTGTGCCCCATACAGCGTGACCTGTGCCCAATACAGCATGACCTGTGCCCAATACAGCGTGACCTGTGCCCAATACAACATGACCTGTGCCCCATACAGCGTGACCTGTGCCCCATACAGCGTGACCTGTGCCCAATACAGCATGACCTGTGCCCCATACAGCGTGACCTGTGCCCCATACAGCGTGACCTGTGCCCAATACAGCATGACCTGTGCCCCATACAGCATGACCTGTGCCTAATACAGCCTGGTCTGCCTGTGCTAAATACAGCCCCACCTATGCAGAGAAAGAGGCAAGCCACCCGGATCAGCAGAGAGCGGGATTGCCCGCTGTAATAGCTTTCATTTGCATTTCCTGTCTTCCCAGTGCTCATCGTCACATAGCCCCACCTCTTGGCCCGACGCCTTTGATGACGTCACACGTCCCGCATTGGATCGGCGTTCTGTCTATCAAAGGCACCGGGCCAAAAGGTGGAGCTATGTGACGTGAGCCCCGGGAACACTGGAAGTTCTAATAAAAGCTCTTACATCGGGCAATTCAGCTCTCTGCTGATACGGACAGCTCGCCTCTTCCTCTCCTCTCTCTTCCCCTGGCTGGGAGACTGTGCCGGCAGGTGCTCTTATCCTCACTGGGCCCCACCCGGCTGCGGGCCCCATAGCGCCCGCATGGGTCGCTATGGTGGTAGTTACGCTAGAGTTGCCACATCATTCCTTTAATCCAGGACACATATGAACTACACAGGTTCTGAGGCTGATTTAATGCAGATAAGGCACCAAGTAAGTTTAATTACCACCTTAATCAGCCACAAAACCTAATTGATGTGTGTCCTGGATTAAAGGGATGATGTGGCAACCCTAAGTTACGCCCCTGACCACTCTGTGGGGGCAGGTAAGGCAACTGCTTTTGGTCTTTGTTTTCTCTATCCTGCATGGCTTTCTTTGGGTACAGTGACATGACTCCATCTCATCACATACTGGAGGGTGTGTGTTTTTAAGACCATTGTAAGGAGGGGGCTCTTAAAAAAATTTTTGTTTTTGGATGTGTCCCAGCATCGGCCGTTTAACATTCAACTTGATGCAAGTCCCAGCTGGAACATAAGTTTTGGCCTGTGGAAAACGAAGTTTAGACAGTTTAGCGTATCTGGCGTCCCTCGTGCGGCGGAGAGCGCAATCCGCCAATTTCTCCCCTTTGACTAGTCGCCGTGTCTCCGGAATTCATGGGCCGGTCCGGAGCGGCGTGGTCGGCCTTAAGGAGCCTGACTCCTTGGGCGCCATTTTTGCTTGAGGGAAAGACCTTACTGTTTCCCTCACTGCAGGTATTGAAAGGGGTGGGGGCCTTAGGTGGAATCTGTGTCTTCCCCTCCTCCCCTTGTCCTACTTTAGAATGGGGGGGGGGGGAGTTAGTGGAGCACTCTGCATGCGATCTGGCAGGGCCTGTCTCAAAGTGCTCTTGGTTCTTAAAAAAAAAAAACAAAAAAAAAAACAACGTTTTCTCTGGCGAATAGCCTCTCTGTTGTAAAAATATCTTTAAAAAAAAAAAAAAGAAAGGGAAAGGATTAGGTTTTTTCTTAGGTTTTCTTAAGTTTTCTGGAGCCTCAGTATTGTGTATGTTTTTAAAAGGGAAAGATTTTCTCTTACTTTTCCTTTTCTGTTATTTTCTCTCTTGTAGTCTGTTTACACTTTTTTTCTGCTGCCTATCTGCTACTGCCTACCCCACAATAAGGAGTCAGCCACCTTTTATTTAAGAACCTTCGCTGTCTTAGGTAAGGACATACACTTTAATCTCGTGTTCCTGAAAAAAAAAAAAACTTTTTTCCTTTTTTTGGTTTTCTTTTTTTTTGGAATTAAAAGAGTGCCTTATGCTGTTACGTTTGTTTCAGCCCTATGTGTCAATACAAGTCTAACAAGACTTCTTGGCGCTGCAGCGGGCCATTCCCAGCCAAGCTCCAAACACAGACATTCCGGTGAAAAGTCCACATCTAAGAAACACCGGTCATCAAATTCTCCCAGATGGGAAAGCTCTGAGAGGTGTCGAGCTTGCGGGCATCTCTGTGGCAGATGTACTGGTCTACAAGGACTGTTTCAGAGATGTCACTGATGTCCAAGTAACAGAAAGTCATCGGGGACTAGGTGGCATTTATGTCAGTCGCAAACACCATAGGGGTCTGGACAGAGGACATCGAGGTGGCCATTTGGCAAGTGGTGCCAAAGGATGATATCATAGAGACACTGGGGGAGCTCAAAATGGCTATGCTGCATATGATTATGGCCAAGCAGGACCTATGGCTGAAGCCTTGGGCTGTTTAGGCATCCTCTAAATGCAAAGTTTCCTGTCACGAGAAGGCATACTCCCAGGTAAGTTGAAGGAAGTCGGGGTTTTCTTCCTCGAGACAGAGGAGGTCATACGTTCGAGTTTTCCTCCAAAATTCATTCCTCCAGGAACAGGAATGTCTCACGGTTCCGACATAGATCCTAAAAAGTTAGGAATATCAAAAGACTAAAAATTTGGGGACTTTAAAGGCACAACTATAATGAGCTACACAACGTGTATAAAAAAGGTTGAATTTTATTTATAATCTACAAAAAGGCATAAAGAGAATAGACAAAACATCATTAAAAACACGACAGGTCTAGACATACATAGCATATCCTAACACCATTGAGGATCCTATCCTGCAGTTGGGTGTATATCCCTGAGTATTAGTATACATTAATGATCCAACTGAAGGAAAAAAAGGGTTAACTTCCCCTAAAATGGTTGAAGGAGGGGGAGTACTGCAGGTCTGGTGTTTCCAGAATGGTGTATTCTCCAATTGCTCATTGATAGGATCCTCAATGGTGTTAGGATATGCTATGTATGTCTAGACCTGTCGTGTTTTTAATGATGTTTTGTCTATTCTCTTTATGCCTTTTTGTAGATTATAAATAAAATTCAACCTTTTTTATACACGTTGTGTAGCTCATTATAGTTGTGCCTTTAAAGTCCCAAAATTTTTAGTCTTTTGATATTCCTAAATGATTATCAGGGACGTTGGCACAAACAATTTTTAAAGTACCTACAGAGTCACCCTGTATATTAGGTACTCCAATACTAGGATCCTCTCTTTTGATATATCCTAAAAAGATTTGGGAACACTCAAACCACTGTCTTGAAATTTAGTAAGAGGCAGGGCCACCTCAAGCATTTCCAGTCGGGGCCAGGTGGAGTCGATTTCTGGGGTCTGGTCCAGCCATTGCAAGGATTCCTGAATGGTATCCACCGTCCATTTTGGACATTTCTGGACTTCTCAGACCATCCCCCATAAGTTTGGTTTCCTGGGCAAAGTCCCAGCCTCCCTGCAAGGGCAGGAGACTCAAAGGGCTCTTTTTAACACTTCTGGTTGTGTTCCACAATAGAATGGGGAATGAAGTCCAGGATTGGATTTGAATCCTCTTTTTCTCTTCATTCACTTAATTATCTGCAACATGGAATCCTTACTAACGATCGTCCAAGTGCAGCCGTAAGTTTTGCATGATCCCAGAAGAGCCTCAAGATGTTTTTGTCCAAGGGTGATGGTTGGTCTCTTCTGCCAGTGGGGGCCTTCAAGTCTTCGCTGAACAGTGATGGTCTTCTTTGGATGCCATTAGGCCTATGGAGCCTATCGTGTTCCCCTTGAAGAAGGGTCAATTCTAGGTCTCTCTTCAACCTTGATCCTACTTTTAATGCTTGTAGTACTTCAAAGACACTTTAGTTTGAACATGAGAAAAGAGGATGATGTTCTAACCCAGGCTACAAAGATGCAGACCCCTGTACAGGGTTCTCAGGCCTAGCACCTCTCAGGAGGAGAGGTATGAGAGTGTTTCATTTCTTGGTCGGTATCATATTGCTCCCTCAATCTACAGCACCCTCTGTTTCACAAGAAAAGTCCTGCTTTCATCCCTTCCAGAATTCGGGTGGCTAGTAAAGCCGGAAAAGAGGGTCTTCTCTTCCCATCCCGCTCATTCATTTACCTAAATGCTCTTCTCATCGCCTCTTCTAGAACATTGTGTTTGCCCACCCAGAGGGGAGCAACTATTTTTCAGAAGATACGTTGCGTCGGCTCGCTCTCTCACCTTTCGACGTCAGGTTGTTTAGGTTGATTCAGGATCATGTCATTCTGCATCCCGATGCTGCCTTGGGCTCATTGGCTCCTGAACTTTTTGTTGTCAAGGAGGCTTCTTGTCACAGTAGAAGGGCCAATACTAGGAAGATGGGTTTTTCCAACTACGAGAATAGCCTCAGACGCCCGGAAGAGGTGGGCGGCCTATCTAGCCTTAGTGGACTGGGGAGTTCATCTTAAACAGAGGCTGGTCCTTTTTTCGCTTGAACAACAAGGTGGCAGTGCCATATAGCCAATGACAGGGTACTCATAAAATCCCTTTATTTTAGGGGGGGAACCTGCTGGTATTAGGGGCAGTTTACCTTCCAGATCACCAATACAAGGAGGCAGTTGATCTGTTCATCTGATTATAGGCACCAGGAAAAAAATTAAAAAATTAGGGTAAGTATGATACAATTTTCCGTTTTCCTGGTGCCTCCATGGCAGCATACCTGTGATAATATACATATTATACACAACCTACATATATATTTTTTTTTAATAACAAAGGCTTTCTATTACTTTAATTATAAAAATAAAAAAAATAATCTATAGACAAAAATTTGTAAAAAAAAAAAAAAAAATCTGCTCTTACATGTGAACACCCTCAATGGACTTGGGGAATTTTTTATATTATTTATATTTATATATTTTATTTGTAATAATATTATTATATTATATATATTTTCTTTATATTTATTACTTCTGCCCTGGGTCTGATTGATCATCAATACATTTATATATATATATATATATATATATATATATATATATATATATATATATATATATATATATATAACAGAGGGTTTCTATTTAGTTTTTTTTGCAATCTGTAAACAAAAAAGTATAAAAAAAAGATCCTATAGTCAAAAATTTGTAAAAAAAAAAAAAAAAGATTCTGCTCTTACATGTGGTCACCCTCAATAAGCTTAGGCAATTTTTATATTTCTGCTGTGGGTCTGTTTGATCATCAATAAAATACTTTTTTTTATAACAAAGGCTTTCTATTACTTTTCTTGCAATGTAGACAAAAATGTAGACAAAAATGTGTAAATAAAATAAAAAACCTGCTCTTACACCTGTACACCCCTACTGGACCGGCAAATTTTAAATTTCTGCTAAGGTCCTGTTTACTCAACAATGCCATCCTTTTTTTATGAGGCTTTCTATTAGTGATTGTTTTTCAAAAATTATTTAATTTTTTTTTATGCAATCTATAGACAAAAAAGATGTAAAAAAAAACCTTTCAAAATCATTTTTTTTAACAGGAAGTAAAGGAAAATCTGCCTACTTCCTGTCCTGTCAGAAAAGGAAGTGAGGAAAAGTAGGCTCCCCCAATGAGAAATGAGCAGAAAAAACAACATTCTGTCTACTATAGTGGGAAATGTTTAGAGCTTTTGTCAGATATTTTGAGAGGGGTTTCCCCTCACTTCTGGTCCAGATGTCTGACAGAACTGGAAGTTAAGAGTAAACTTCAGTATAGAGACACATACAGTATAACCACTACTCCACCACCACCATCCCATCACCACTCCTCCACCTCCACTTCACCACTCCATCACCACTTCTCCACCACCATCCCATGACCACTCGTCCACTACCACTCCACCACCACCATTCCACCACCATCATCCCAGCACCACTCCACCATCACCCCACCACTCCACCCCCACTTGTCCACCACCACTCCACCACCACTTGACCACCACCACTCAACCACTATCTCATCACCACCATCCCACCACCACTACTATCCCACCACCACCACCACTACACCATCCCACGACCATCACTCCACCACCATCCATCCCACCACCACTCCTTCATCACCCCATCACTCCACCCCCACTTGTCCACCACCACTTGACCACCACCACTCCACCACTATCTCATCACCACCATCCCACCACCACTACTATCCCACCACCACCACCACTCCACCATCCCACGGCGATCACTCCACCACCATCCATCCCACCACCACTCCTCCACCACCACTTCACCACCACTCCATCACCATCCATCCCACCACCACTCCTCCACCACCACTCCACTATCAACCCACCACCACCACTCGACCATCACCCCACCACCACCACTTCACCACCACCACTCCACCATCCCACGACCACCACTCCACCACCACCATCTCACCACCACTCCACCATCACCACCCCAACCAAGGAAAAAATTCTGACAGCATAAATTGCTCTCTGTGACCACAGACAATATGTAATATCTTAGAGGTAGAGCAATATTCCTTACATTGACATCTAATGCAGTAAAGAACTCTTTTTGCAGCTGGAGTGATAACATCCTTTCCTTCTGACACAAGGTGTGCCCTCTATTCATTTTCTGTATGGACTAGGCTTTCTTTTGTACATGCAAGCAGATCTCCTTTCTTCTTCCCTCTCCAAGGGTAAATGCATATATACTCTATATAAATATATATATATATATATATATATATCTCAGGGAAGACGGGAAGAGAATAAAAACATCTATTATTAGTATAGCGTAGCTGGCATTTAGGTCTCTTCAAGCATATTGTGTAACAAACCAACATATGCCTCTTCTGCCGCTCGTTACATAATTACATATTAGGGGGGATGACAGAACACACAAGTTCATTAAGCACAACCTTTATTGGACCACCTTTTTATTGATCCGCATAATGTGACAACACCTTCTGTTCCTCCTGGATTTATTAAGATCTTCTCACACAGCAGATGTATTGTACAAGTGTCAGAGTAATTACTTAATAAATACGTATCATGCCTGATTATTTACTATTAGCCGGGATAATTACACTTAATATTATGGGAACAAAATGATGCATCGCAAGCTGTGCTATTCTAAACCCCCCACAGTTCACAACCCTCCCGAGTCCTAGGAATGGCATTTATTCTTTCTCTCTCTCTTTCTTACTTTGTTTTTTTTTCTTTTTGTTTCTTTCTTTCTTTCTTTCTTTCTTTCTTTCTTTCTTTCTTTCTTTCTTTCTTTCTTTCTTTCTTTCTTTCTTTCTTTCTTTCTTTCTTTCTTTCTTTCTTTCTTTCTTTCTTTCTCTCTCGCTCCTCTTTTCTTCCCCCTGGGCTTCAACTCCCGGAGGCTTGTGACCCCATCTTATATGAGAGACCCACCCCCTGCCAATGCAAGTTAATGATTGGTTGATTGGTCAGAGCTCTCACATGAGCTGCCTGCCACTCAGGTCTCAGGTCCATCCTCCCTTCCAGAAAAATCCTTCTGCAAACCCTACACTATAAAACACTAAAATAGCACCTACCTGAAAGTAGAGGACACTACAACACTACATCTGTTTCTTTCTTTCTTTCTCCCCCCCCCCCCTTTCTCTCTCTCTTTCTCTTTCTTTTTTTCTTTATAACTTACTTTCTTTCCTTCTCTCACCCCCCCTTTTCTTTCCTTCTCTCTCTCTCTCTCTCTCTCTCTCCCTCTCTCTCTCTCTCACTCCCCTCTCTCTCTCTCTCTCTCTCTCTCTCTCTCTCTCTCACTCTCTCTCTCTCTGTCTTCTTTCTTTCTTTCTTTCTTTCTTTCTTTCTTTCTTTCTTTCTTTCTTTCTTTCTTTCTTATTATTATTATTATTATTCGGGATTTATATAGCGCCAACAGTTTACGCAGCGCTTTACAATATAAAAAGGGAGACAATACAGTTATAATACAATAAAATACAAGAGGATTAAGAGGGCCCTGCTCAGAAGAGCTTACAATCTAATAGGGTGGGGCAGGTGGTACAAAAGGTTGTAACTGTGGGGAATGAGCTGGTGGAAGTGGTAGGAGATTAGTTGGAGACGTGATAGGCTTTCCTGAAGAGATGAGTTTTCAGGGATTGCCTGAAGGTAGCAAGAGTAGGGGATAGCCGGACAGGTTGAGGTAGCGAGTTCCAGAGGATGGGAGAGGCTCTGGAGAAATTCTGGAGACGAGCATGGGAGGAGGAGATGAGAGAGCTTGAAAGCAGGAGGTCTTGAGAAGAGCGGAGAGGACGATTTGGGTGATATTTGGAGACAAGTTTAGTGATGTAGCTTGGGGCAGAGTTGTGAATGGCTTTGTATGTTGTGGTTAGAATTTTGAATTTAATTCGCTGGGTGATTGGGAGCCAGTGTAGGGATTGGAGGAGAGGGTTGGCAGACACTGAGCGGTTGGTAAGGTGGATAAGTCTGGCAGCAGCATTCATGATAGACTGGAGAGGGGATAGCCTATGGAGCGGTAGGCCAATGAGAAGGGAGTTGCAATAGTCAAATAGTCAAAGTTTCTTTCTTTCTTTCTTTCTTTCTTTCTTTCTTTCTTTCTTTCTTTCTTTCTTTCTTTCTTTCTTTCTCTCTCTCTCCTTTCTTTCTCTCTCTCTCCTTTCTTTCTTTCTTTCTTTCTTTCTTTCTTTCTTTCTTTCTTTCTTTCTTTCTCTCTCTCTCCTTTCTTTCTCTCTCTCTCCTTTCTTTCTTTCTTTCTCTCTCTCTCCTTTCTTTCTCTCTCTCTCCTTTCTTTCTTTCTTTCTTTCTTTCTTTCTTTCTTTCTTTCTTTCTTTCTTTCTTTCTTTCTTTCTTTCTTTCTTTCTTTCTTTCTTTCCTGTCCCCCCTTCACCTAATTACGCATTTTTTTATAGAATTTAGATGCATCCGGCTCCTGAAGAGTGGATTGAAGTCCATGAAACGCAGCGTCGGGCCTACCTTTGATGCATCAAACACACATTGATCAATTTTCAGATGTTTTTTACTTCACATGACTTTTATCTTGCTTGGGGGATTAAGATGCATAATTGTACCTACCCATGTCCTATGATTGTATATACATAGATTTATTGTCTATATGCGATTTTATGTTTAATGTATGCAATGCGTTTTTATGCCATGTTGATCATTGGTCCTTAATAAACATACATATGTTTGCACCTCTGTGAGTGTGATTGGGCTGCATCATGCGCACCTCATTTAAAGTCCCAACCTTCCCCCCTCTTTTTCATGTCATTAAGGATGGGGGCGCAAACTTTCCCTTGCGTCCCATTTAAAGTCCTAAGTTCGCTTTCCCCCCCATTGCTTGCACTGATTAGGGATGGAGGTGCTCATGATTGTAGCCCATCGCTCTCTTATGGCGGATTCCTACTGGGTCCGGCCGTAATTCAGCATGCTTGATATGGAACGTTCTTTGCATTGACAGTTCACATATATTGATTTTTTACTACTTTATATATTTTTTACTCCCTGTGGCCAGATTGGGTCTGTGTGACTCATTGTCGGTGGGTGGACAGATGTCCTGTCTCCCGGGAGCTGCGATGCATGCTGGTGTCCGCCCTCCTATCTCCCCTCCACAGGGTTGGGGGTGAGTGGCTGGGCGGATCTTTCCACCTTGCATCGGCGCCACGCCCCCGGCACTGTGCATGTGACCTCCTTGGTTGGGCGTCGCACACACAGATGTCCGGTATATCAGCTGGGCTGACATGTGGTGAGCTTCTCTGGCGTTCGCTGAGGTTTTGCTCCACTGTGACGTGCCTGCGTGACGCTGAGGGGGAGCTGACGTTCAATGCTGGGGCTGCATCTCACTCCCTGCTCCATGGTATTCAGAGATGGTACTGATACAACCTATGCAACCCTGATCCTCTTCCATCCATGTGGCTTCAAACACCACATGTATCTTTCAAGGCAATCTTCCAGGTGCGTTTTTCAATCACCTTGGTGATATCTGCAGCTTATATCATCTCGTTTTTTGTTACTTGTATCATCATAGATACATTTTATATATTTCCTACATTATAGAAGTCCCCTCCATTGCGGGGTGTTGGTGTGTACGGTCCGGTGTTCCTTGTTAAGGTCCCCCTCTCAGCTCCCGGGCCAGGCTCCATGGCTCACCCCTGGCTTTTTGTCGCACGGTCCCAGTTTTGGCTATCATGTGAGTAACCTTTTTGGCATGGCCCATTATGTCCAAATTTCCCCCTTTTCTGCTGATCTTGTTAGACCCTGAAACCATATTGCTTTTCATACATTTTTTTATAGAATTTAGATGCATCCGGCTCCTGAAGAGTGGATTGAAGTCCATGAAACGCAGCGTCGGGCCTACCTTTGATGCATCAAACACACATTGATCAATTTTCAGATGTTTTTTACTTCACATGACTTTTATCTTGCTTGGGGGATTAAGATGCATAATTGTACCTACCCATGTCCTATGATTGTATATACATAGATTTATTGTCTATATGCGATTTTATGTTTAATGTATGCAATGCGTTTTTATGCCATGTTGATCATTGGTCCTTAATAAACATACATATGTTTGCACCTCTGTGAGTGTGATTGGGCTGCATCATGCGCACCTCATTTAAAGTCCCAACCTTCCCCCCTCTTTTTCATGTCATTAAGGATGGGGGCGCAAACTTTCCCTTGCGTCCCATTTAAAGTCCTAAGTTCGCTTTCCCCCCCATTGCTTGCACTGATTAGGGATGGAGGTGCTCATGATTGTAGCCCATCGCTCTCTTATGGCGGATTCCTACTGGGTCCGGCCGTAATTCAGCATGCTTGATATGGAACGTTCTTTGCATTGACAGTTCACATATATTGATTTTTTACTACTTTATATATTTTTTACTCCCTGTGGCCAGATTGGGTCTGTGTGACTCATTGTCGGTGGGTGGACAGATGTCCTGTCTCCCGGGAGCTGCGATGCATGCTGGTGTCCGCCCTCCTATCTCCCCTCCACAGGGTTGGGGGTGAGTGGCTGGGCGGATCTTTCCACCTTGCATCGGCGCCACGCCCCCGGCACTGTGCATGTGACCTCCTTGGTTGGGCGTCGCACACACAGATGTCCGGTATATCAGCTGGGCTGACATGTGGTGAGCTTCTCTGGCGTTCGCTGAGGTTTTGCTCCACTGTGACGTGCCTGCGTGACGCTGAGGGGGAGCTGACGTTCAATGCTGGGGCTGCATCTCACTCCCTGCTCCATGGTATTCAGAGATGGTACTGATACAACCTATGCAACCCTGATCCTCTTCCATCCATGTGGCTTCAAACACCACATGTATCTTTCAAGGCAATCTTCCAGGTGCGTTTTTCAATCACCTTGGTGATATCTGCAGCTTATATCATCTCGTTTTTTGTTACTTGTATCATCATAGATACATTTTATATATTTCCTACATTATAGAAGTCCCCTCCATTGCGGGGTGTTGGTGTGTACGGTCCGGTGTTCCTTGTTAAGGTCCCCCTCTCAGCTCCCGGGCCAGGCTCCATGGCTCACCCCTGGCTTTTTGTCGCACGGTCCCAGTTTTGGCTATCATGTGAGTAACCTTTTTGGCATGGCCCATTATGTCCAAATTTCCCCCTTTTCTGCTGATCTTGTTAGACCCTGAAACCATATTGCTTTTCATACATTTTTTTATAGAATTTAGATGCATCCGGCTCCTGAAGAGTGGATTGAAGTCCATGAAACGCAGCGTCGGGCCTACCTTTGATGCATCAAACACACATTGATCAATTTTCAGATGTTTTTTACTTCACATGACTTTTATCTTGCTTGGGGGATTAAGATGCATAATTGTACCTACCCATGTCCTATGATTGTATATACATAGATTTATTGTCTATATGCGATTTTATGTTTAATGTATGCAATGCGTTTTTATGCCATGTTGATCATTGGTCCTTAATAAACATACATATGTTTGCACCTCTGTGAGTGTGATTGGGCTGCATCATGCGCACCTCATTTAAAGTCCCAACCTTCCCCCCTCTTTTTCATGTCATTAAGGATGGGGGCGCAAACTTTCCCTTGCGTCCCATTTAAAGTCCTAAGTTCGCTTTCCCCCCCATTGCTTCACCTAATTACGCTTAACTTTGTAGGAACAAAATTATTCTTTCTTTTTGTCTTTCTTTCTTTCCGATCATCAACATTGTGACCGATGCATGCATGTCCAGCCCCACCCCCCCTTGGCCATTTATGGCCAGTCTGCCTGATATGGCCATTCATGGCCAGCCTATCTCCTGTGGCCATTGATGACCAACCTGACCCCCATAGTGATTATTGGCCACCCTATCCCCCATGGTCATTCATGACCAGTCTGTCTACTGTGACAGTTCTGCTGCCTATGCAGTGTTCTGTCAGCATTTCAAAGGTGGAGCATGATGCCCCATAACCAATCCCATAATGTATGCTTCCAGCTTGGTCAGGTATCATGCAATTTATTTTGTCCTGTGAAGGTCGGGGCCTGCTACTGTATGAATCTAGTCTGATATGGGAATATAATATAAAAAGTCAGGGGGTATAATATGTGTGACAGAGATGCAGGGAACCACTATTTCGCCGTTCACTCAGCGTTATTCGCCGTTCACTCAGCGTTCTTCTGTACCATGAGTTACAACCTGGAAATAATGTCTGACAGATGGTGCAGAGGTGGTTCAGGAGCAGGAGAACACTAGTATGTATTAGGCTCTCATTAGATTAGGATGATTAAAAAGAACATATGCGTCCTTATATCAAGTGTCCTTATCAGGGCTGCCCTTACAACAGGGGTCCCTATCAGAGTCCCCTTTCACAGCAGCTGTCCTCATCAGAGTCCGCCTTACAGCACCTTTTACCACCAGAGTATCTCCTTACATCAACTGTCCTCATCAGAGTCCTCCTTACATCAACTGTCCCCATCAGAATCCTCCTTACCTAAGCTGTCCTCATCAGAGTGCCTCATGGATCAGTGGGTGCACTCCTAGAGACTGGGGGTTAGGGGGTTAAAATATGGGGAGACACAGCCCACCCCAGCACCCCCCTAGATCCTGCAGTAAGGAGGGATATCAGCAACTGTCCCCATGAGAGTCCCCCTTACAGCAACTGTCTTCATCAGGGTCCCCCTTACAGCAGCTGTCCCCATCAAAGTCTCCTTTACATAAATTGTCCCCCTCAGAGTCCCCCTTACATCAACCGTCCCTATCAGAGCCCCTCTTACAGCAACTGTCCCTATCAAAGCCCTCCTTACATCAATAGTCCCACCTCAAAGCCCCCCTTACATCAACTGTCCCCCTCAGAGCCCACCTTACATCAACCGTCCCCATCAGAGCCCCCCTTACAGCAACTGTCTGCATCAGAGATCCCCTTACATCAATAGCTCCACCTCAGAGCCCCCCTTACATCAACTGTCCCTATCAGAGCCCCTCTTACAGTAACTGTCCCTATCAAAGCCCTCCTTACTTCAATAGTCCCACCTCAGAGCCCACCTTACATCAACTGTCCCCATCAGAGCCCACCTTACAGCAACTGTCCCCATCAGAGCCTCCCTTACAGCAACTGTCTGCATCAGAGATCCCCTTACATCAATAGCCCCACCTCAGAGCCCCCCTTACAGCAACTGTCCCCATCAGAATCCTCCTTACCTAAGCTGTCCTCATCAGAGTGCCTCATGGATCAGTGGGTGCACTCCTAGAGACTGGGGGTGGGGGTTAAAATATGGGGAGACACAGCCCACCCCAGCACCCCCCTAGATCCTGCAGTGAGGAGGGGTATCAGCAACTGTCCCCATCAGAGTCCCTCTTAGAGCAACTGTCCCCATAAGAGTCCCCCTTACAGCAACTGTCCCCATCAAAGTTCCCCTTACATCAATTGTCCCTATCAAAGCCCTCCTTACATCAATAGTCCCACCTCAGAGCCCACCTTACATCAACTGTCCCTATCAAAGCCCTCCTTACATCAAAAGGCCCACCTTACATCAACTGTCCCCTTCAGAGCCCCCCTTACAGCAACTGTCTGCATCAGAGATCCCCTTACATAAATAGCCCCACCTTAGAGCCCCACTTACAGCAACTGTCCCCATCAGGGTCCCCCTTACAGCAACGGTCCCCATCAAAGTCTCCCTTACAGCAACTGTCCCTATCAGAGCCCCTCTTACAGCAACTGTCCCTATCAAAGCCCTCCTTACGTCAATAATCCCACTTCAGAGCCCACCTTACATCAACTGTCCCCATCAGAGCTTACCTTACAGCAAATGTCCCTATCAAAGCCCTCCTTACGTCAATAGTCCCACCTCAAAGCCCCCCTTACATCAACTGTCCCCCTCAGAGTCCACGTTACATCAACTGCCCCCATCAGAGCCCCCCTTACAGCAACTGTCTGCATCAGAGATCCCCTTACATCAATAGCCCCACCTCAGAGCCCCCCTTACAGCAACTGTCCCTATCAAAGTCCCCCTTACAGCAACTGTCCCAATCAAAGTCCCCCTTATAGCAACTGTCCCCATCAAAGTCCTCCTTACAGCAACTGTCCTCATCAGAGTGCCTCATTGATCAGTGGGTGCACTCCTAGAGACTGTGTGCGGGGGTGGGGTGGGTTGAAATGTGGGGAGACACAGCCCACCCCAGTACCCCCTAGATCCTGAGTGAGGAGGGGTATCAGCAACTGTCCCCATCAGAGTCCCTCCTATAGCAACTGTCCCCATCAGAGTCCCCCTTACAGCAACTGTCCCCATCAAAGTCCTCCTTACCTAAACTGTCCTCTTCAGAGTGCCTCATGGATCAGTGGGTGCACTCCTAGAGACTGGGGGTGGGGGGTTAAAATATGGGGAGACACAGCCCACCCCACCACCCCCCTAGATCCTGCAGTGAGAGGGGTATCAGCAACTGTCCCCATCAGAGTCCCCCTTACAGCAACTGTCCCCATCAGAGTCCCCCTTACAGCAACTGTCCCCATCAAAGTCCCCCTTACATCATTTGTCCCCCTCAGAGCCCCCTTTACATAAACTGTCCCTATCAAAGCCCTCCTTATATAAATTCCCCCCCCTCAGAGTCCCCCTTACATCAACCATCCCCATCAGAGCCTCCCTTACAGCAACTGTCCCTATCAAAGTCCTCCTTACATAAATTGTCCCCCTCAGAGCCCCCCTTACATAAACTGTCCCCATCCGAGCCCCCCTTACAGTAACAGTCCACCTTCGCGTACATGAATTGTCCCCATCAGAATGCCTTGTGGATCAGTCAGTGCACTCTTAGAGACCTGGGGGGCACAACTAAAATCTGGGGAGGGGGCACAGCCCCCTACCCCAGCACCCCCCTAGATCCTGGCCTGAGTGTAGAGGGGGTATGACAGACTGGTACTCGAATGGTTTAAAAGCAACAAAATAAAGACTAAACGAAAAGAAAATGGCGGACTCAATGAATGACTTGGTCTTGATGACCCAACATTTTCCTTTGACTTTTGGGCCTCATTATCCATTATGCTTCATACATGAAATGAAGTTTATTTCCTGCCCCCCCCCCCCCCCCTCCATTTTTGCCTTTAAATTTCCACATTTTTTCATGTAATGCCAAGATCAAGGCTTTGCTCGCACCATTTATTCATGAAAAAAGTTATCCAATTTTTAAAGAAAATAGCAGAATTAAGGGCATAAATGATTAATCCCCCCGTGGCTTTGTAAACAGAATTCTGCCTCCTGAATTGCTAGGTGGCTAATCCTTCGCAATCACATTTCTTCAATTAAGTAACATCGCCTTAAACACTTTCAATCACGGGCGTCCTGAGCAAGGCGTGCTCAAAGCCCCGAGATAATCCGATACCCAAAGTTCTCTTATTTGGAGGAACTTGGCACCTTCCAGTCTGAAAATAAAGAGATTTCCAAACGTTAAAAGAGGAGTAAAAAAAAATAAATAAACGCCTTTACATTCTAAAGCCTCACCTGGAGTGAATGCTGGCATTTCCATTCTGATTAAAATGTGATTTATGCCTCGTGTTCTGGTGAGCAGAAGCTGAACAGAAGGAGATGATGATTTTAAGTAAGCAAATTACTGCAAATCCAGCGCACTCGCCGAGTTTTCATAAAGCGCTGACCTTCTTCCGTGACAAGTCAGAAATTCGCAGTTTCGTTTGCAAAACTGCAAAAAAAAAAAAGACGAGAGTCAGCCGGATGAAGTTGGTGGCAGTTTGGGCTTCACTGCGGTGCCAGGCGAGAGATAACACTCACGTCAACCTTTTTCCCGGGGCGTTTGTAAGACATGGCGCAATTTTTTTCCGGGGGGGTTTGATGAATGTCACATTAACTGCTTGTGGCCCCCTTGTACTGTGGGCGAGTGGCGCAGTACAGCATACTGGTACGTCACAACAGACAACATAATGGTACGTCACAACAGACAACATACTGGTACGTTGCAGGTTTGCTTCCAGGTTTGGGGCACGTGTGCGTGCGTGCGCCCCCTGCCTTCCCGTGCTGTGATTGGACACAGCAAGAGGTTGGCAGATGTGAATGCTGAATGTCACACTAACTGCTTGTCACCCCTTTCTACTGCGGGCGAGCGGCACAGGCAGGCCGGACAACGTAAGGGTTCTTCAAACATTTGCTTCCATTTGCTTCCAGGTTTGGGGCACATGTGCATGCGTGCGCCCCCCGCCATTCTGTGCTGTGATTGAACACAGCAAGAGTTTGGCACATGTGATTGCTGAATGTCACATTAATTGCTTGTCGCCCCCTTGTACTGCGGGCGAGTGGCGCAGTACAGCATACTGGTACATCACAACAGACAACATACTGGTACGTTGCAGGTTTGCTTCCAGGTTTGGGGCACGTGTGCGTGTGTGCACCCCCTGCCTTCCCGTGCTGTGATTGGACACAGCAAGAGTTTGGCAGATGTGATTGTTGAATGTCACACTAACTGCTTGTCGCCCCCTTGTACTGTGGGCGAGTGGCACAGTACAGCATACTGGTACATCGCAACAGACAACATACTGATACGTCGCAGGTTTGCTTCCAGGTTGAGGGCACACATGCGTGCGCCCCCTGCCTTCCCGTGCTGTGATTGAACACAGCAAGAGTTTGGCAGATGTGATTGCTCAATGTCATATTAACTGCTTGTCGCCCCCTTGCACTGCAGGCGAGCGGCACAGGCAGGCCGGACATCGTACGGGTACTTCACATGTTTGCTTCCAGGTTTGGAAGCGTGCACCATGATTGGACACAGCAAGAGTTTAGCAGATGTGATTCCTGAATGTCACATTAATTGCTTGTCGCCGCCTTGTACTGCGGGAAAGTGGCGCAGTACAGCATACTGGTACATCACAACAGACAACATACTGGTACGTCGCAGGTTTGATACCAGGTTGGGGGACACACGTGCGTGTGTGCACCCCCTGCCTTCCCGTGCTGTGATTGGACACAGGAAGAGTTTGGCAGATGTGATTGTTAAATGTCACACTAACTGCTTGTCGCCCCCTTGTACTGCGGGCGAGCGGCACAGGGTACGGGTACGTCTCAGGTTTGCTTCTAGGTCTGGGGCACACATGCGTGCGTGCGTTCCCTGCCTTCCCGTGCTGTGATTGGACACAGGAAGAGTTTGGCAGATGATTTCAGCCAATGACTTTGGCTGAAGTCAGCTGATCGTCTGTGGCTGAAAAAACACAGAACTTTGTGTACTGTGAGCAGCGATCTGGCTGTTTCTTCTCCCTGCAATGCAGCAAGAAAGAATGCAGTAAAGTAAAAGCAGCACACATTACACATTGTTAGGCACATGGGTAACCCCTTGATTGCCCCTAGATGTTAAAGTGATATTATAGTCTTGTTTTTTTTTTTAATAACAAACATGTCATACTTACCTGCTCTGTGTAATGGATTTGCACAGAGCAGCCCTGATCCTCCTCATCTTGGGTCCCAAGCCAGTGCTCCTGGCCCCTCCCTCCTGCCGGGTGCCCCCACAGGAAGCAGCTTGCTGTGGGGGAACCCAAGCAGGCGCGCTCCCGACCCGTGGCCCTGTATGTCCAATCACACACAAAGCTGCGGCTCGGCTCCGCCCCCTCCTTCTCTTGCTTGGCTCACTGGCTGTAATTGAATGCAACGTGCTGTCAATCTGCATTTATTAGTTTGTACTAAAAAAAAATAAATAAATAAAGCCAATGCATTTCAGGGGGTCAAAGAAGCTCCTCCTTCAATGCTCGCACAGACACTGCTGGCCAGTAACTCTCCTGGTCCAAAAATTAGCTTCCCACACAAAGTGTTACCAGAAAAAAAATAAATAAAAAGCACGCACAAATGGAAGGAGTGCCAGACCAAAGGATAAAAGAATCCAAATTCATTTACTAGTTTGTACTAAGAAAAATCCAACGTGTTTCAGGGGGCCAGTAACTCTCCTGATCCTGATAACTTCCTGGGCAAAGTGTTACCGGAAAAAAAAAAAAAACAACATGCACAAATGGAAGGAGTGCCAAACCAAAAAATAAAAGAATCCAGATTCATTTATTATCTTGTACTAAAAAAAAAAAAAAAAAACATTCAACGCGTTTCGGGGGTCAGAGAAACTCCCCATTTATTGCACAGATACTGCTGGCCAGCAACTCTCTGATCCAGCAGTTAGCTTCCCTGCACAGATTTACGCAAGAAAACTCTATTTTAAGTCAATGTAAGGAGTTTATTTTAACTGCAGCCCTAAAGAAGGGGAGGCTTCTCTGATCACTGAAACGCATTGGTATTTTTTAGTACAAACTAATAAATTAATTTGGACTCTTTTATCCTTTGGTCTGTTGCTTCTACCATTGGTGCATGTTTTTTTTTTTTTTTCTGGTAACCTGCTGGGGTACCCACTGGAGGGTAGCCAGAGACTCAGCATCACATGTGGGCGCTACCTAGGGCACCTGTCTAGAAACGTCCACTGCTTTAGACTGATATCTGCCCATCAAGGCATTTTGATATTTGCATAACTCCTCCCAAGAGCCAGCCCACTGCTTGCATCAGAACTGAGGGGTATTGAGAGAAGTACTGAGGCCGGGTGCTGTGATGTCTTCAGGAAGCCGTGTACATGTAGCTGAGCAACGGTGAAGGAGCAACGTTCTGCTGGACGGCTTAAAGGGACCAACGACCATGTTGGCATTACAGAATCAAAAATGACGGTCTGTCTGCATTGCATACACAAGCACAGAGGCTCAGTGATGAAAACAGAAAGATTTTAATTAAAACTCTTATTAGCATGTTGATGAGGGGAAGGAGAGGAACAAGAGAACAACCACTCCTTTAGATTGACATCCGCCCATTAAGGCATTTTGATATTTGCATAACTCCTCCCAAGAACCAGCCCACTGCTTGCATCAGGGATGAGGGCTTGCATAACTCCTCCCAAGAACCAGCCCACTGCTTGCATCAGGGTTGAGGGCTTGCATAACTCCTCCCAAGAACCAGCCCACGGCTTGCATCAGGGCGGAGGGCTTGCGTAACTCTTCCCAAGAACCAGCCCACTGATTGCATCAGGGCTGAGGGCTTGCGTAACTCCTTCCAAAAACCAGCCCACTGCTTGCATCAGGAGTGAGGGGTCTTGGGAGGAGTACTGAGCAGGGCGCTGTGATGTCCACAGGAAGCTATGTACATGTAGATGAGTAGCGGTGAAGGAGCAACATTCTGCTGAACGGCTTAAAGGGTCCAACGACCAGGTTGGCATTACAACAGCAAAAATGACCATCTGCCTGCATTGCATACACAAGCACAGAGGCTCATTAAAGAAAACAGAAAGTTTTTAATTAAAACGTCAATAGCATGTTCACGAGGGGAAAGGGAGGAACAAGAGAACAACCACTCCTTTGGATTGACATCCGCCCAATAAGGCATTTTGATATTTGCATAACTCCTCCCAAGAGGCAGCCCACTGCTTGCATCGGTGCTGAGGGCTCTTGAGAGGAGTGCTGCGGCCGGGTGCTGTGATGTTTTCAGGAAGCTATGTACACGCCCCCCCTGCAGGCCCCTCCCACCTGCAATGATCTGTTTTCATTGCATAGAGAAGTATAGATACTCAGTGATGATGTCACTGGGCCAAAAATGAAGGTATTCATGAAAATGTCATTACCATGCCGATGAGGGGGAGGAAAAAGGAACCAGAAAAAAAAAAAAAAACACCTTTTGCAATTTTAATTTTTAGGAAGGGTTCATCTTTTTTTTTAAGCCGGGGATGTCTGGCCCCCTGGATTGGATTTCTGTGCACGGTTTTGCATAAATCTCCATTATTGCCCTTTGTTGCTCCTTTAGAGCCCAGTCCTGCCATTTGTTGTACTTTTGTTTTGTTTCATAGTTCAGATTCCCTGTAGAAAGACAAAGGTCAAACTTTTTAGCCTTTCAAACTAACTTCATCTGGTCAGCTTTTCCTCTTTTTTTTTTTTGCATCACAAAAGCCGCGTCGTCTGCCAATATGTGCGGTTTGGCTTTTTATTTTTCAGGCGTACGAGGTCCGTCAGCACAATCTGTTGCTGAGTCAGACACAGGTGACAGAAGGCTCCTAAAGGGGAGAGCGGGTTACCGTATTCCCAATTCACCCGGCAGATGTTCCAACATGGCGAGTGTGCAAATCTAACCGCACTGAAGTATGTCACTTCAAGGAAACTGGTGTCACCCAGCAAAGCTCACCGTCTAGTTTGTTAAGATTATACATTTATAAAACTCTGACACATCCTACAGCTCTGTACATAGAACACTGAGCCAGTCACATCAGTCTCTGTACCAGAGGAGCTTACACTCTAATGCCCCTTACATTGGTGATCAGTGGGAAGAATGTTTCTTACATTGGTGATCAGTGAAAAGAATGTCCCTTACATTGGTGATCAGTGAGAAGAATGTTCCTTACATTGGTGATCAGTGGGAAGAATGTTCCTTACATTGGTGGTCAGTGAGAAGAATGTTCCTTACATTGGTGATCAGTGAGAAGAATGTTCCTTACATTGGTGATCAGTGAGAAGAATGTTCCTTACATTGGTGATCAGTGAGAAGAATGTTCCTTACATTGGTGATCAGTGAGAAGAATGTTCCTTACATTGGTAATCAGTGAGAAGAATGTTCCTTACATTGGTGATCATTGAAAAGAATGTTCCTTACATTGGTGATCAGTGGGAAGAATGTTCCTTACATTGGTGATCAGTGAGAAGAATGTTCCTTACATTAGTGATCAGTGAGAAGAATGTCCCTTACATTGGTGGTCAGTGGGAAGAATGTTCCTTACATTGGTGATCAGTGGGAAGAATGTTTCTTACATTGGTGATCAGTGAGAAGAATGTTCCTTACATTGGTGATCAGTGGGAAGAATGCTCCTTACATTGGTGATCAGTGGGAAGAATGTTCCTTACATTGGTGATCAGTGAGAAGAATGTTTCTTACATTGGTGATCAGTGAGAAGAATGTTCCTTACATTGGTGATCAGTGAGAAGAATGTTCCTTACATTGGTGATCAGTGAGAAGAATGTTTCTTACATTGGTGATCAGTGAGAAGAATGTTCCTTACATTGGTGATCAGTGGGTAGAATGTCCCTTACATTGGTGATCAGTGGGAAGAATGTTCCTTACATTGGTGATCAGTGAGAAGAATGTTCCTTACATTGGTGATCAGTGGGTAGAATGTCCCTTACATTGGTGATCAGTGGGAAGAATGTTCCTTACATTGGTGATCAGTGGGAAGAATGTTTCTTACATTGGTGATCAGTGAGAAGAATGCTCCTTACATTGGTGATCAGTGAGAAGAATGTTCCATACATTGGTGATCAGTGAAAAGAATGTTCCTTACATTGGTGATCAGTGGGAAGAATGCTCCTTACTTTGGTGGTCTCTAAAATATCCTTCCTTATATTTGAGGTCAGTTACTGAGAAGAATTTTGATTACATTGGTGATCAGTGGGAAGAATGCTCCTTACATTGGAGACCAGTTGAAATAATGCTCATTACTTTGGTGGTCTCTGAAAAATCCTTCTATATATTGGTGATCAGTGGGAAGAATAATCCTTACATTGGTGGTTAGTGGGAAGAATGCTTCTTACATTGGTGGTCAGTGGGAAGAATGCTTCTCATATTTGAGGCCAGTGGGTAAAATGTTACTTATATTAGTGGTCAGAGAGAAGAATGCTTCTTACTTTGGTGGTCTCGGAAAGATCCTTCCTTATATTGGTGGTCACTGGGAAGAATCTTGCTTGCATTGGTGATCAGTGGGAAGAATTCTTCTTAAATTGGTGGTCTCTGAAATAATCTTCCTTGTACTGGTAGTCACTGGGAATAAGTTTCCATACATTGGTGGCCAGTGAGAAGAATGTCCTTCTTACAGTGGTGGTCAGACTGCCACCCTTGCATCCGGCTAATAAGATCACTGGTGTCATGCTACTGGCACTGTCAAGTGGCATTGGCCCCAGACTTATCAGATGGGAAGTCAATCAGTCACAGCTCACGGAACCCCTTGCAACCTCTGGAGGAATCTTATGCCGCATACTTCAGATTTTCCGACGGGAAATGTTGGATGTAAGCTTGTTGGCTGAAAGTCCGACCGTGTGTAAGCTCCATCGAACATTTGTTGTCGGACTTTCCGCCAACAAATGTTTGCTAGCGGGTTCTCAAATTTTCCACCAACAAAACTTTGTTGTCAGAATTTCTGATTGTGTGTACACAAGGCCGCCGCACAAAAGTTCACGCATGCTCGGAATCAGGCAGAAGGAGCCGCACTGGCTATTGAGCTTCCCTTTTCTCGTCTCGTCGTACGTCTTGTACGTCACCGCGTTCCCGCGTTCGTAATTGTTGGCCAACATTTGTGAGACCGTGTGTGTGCAAGACAAGTTGGAGCCAACAACCTTCGAACCAAAATCCACGGTTTTGTTGTCGGAAAGTCCGATCATGTGTACTGGGCATTAGGGTTCCATGGAACCTTGGTTGAGAATGGATGGTATAAATCATGGCCAAACTTTATAACATTCAAAGCAGATAAACCGCTTATGGGCGCATATTTTATTTAGAAAACAGAAAAATAAGTACTTTCAGTCTTGTATTGAAAAAAGCATACATTCATGTTGCGGTGGGCAGTAATGGGTGGTGAACAGACAAACATTTTAAGGGAAAGTTCAAAAGAGCAAACGGTGAAAAGGCTTTTAATGGATGGCGGTGTCATTTGCTAAAGGACTTTACCAAGTGTTAAAATGAAGAGAACAGCTTGAGCGGGAATTCTACCTGTACTGTTAGAGGAACAAGGCCTTGGGGTTTTCTTAGCTTTTTGTACGTTTTTATTCTCTTTCACCAGAATCCAAAAAAAAAAAAAAAAAAACCTTGCGTTTCCATAATGTTCTATAATAGAGAGGTTTTATTAAGAACAAAGAATCTAATATTCACATGAATTCACAGATTTTTGTGCCGGTACTAAGCTTGACTGGCATGTAGGCATTCCTTCGACTAGCTGTCATCTGTAGATTTAACCGTCTGGTGGAGGGCTGAGTCCTGGTATAGTCTACACGGAGAAAGTAGAACTTTAAAGAGATAGAATTCTGCAAGAAAAAAGCAACAGTTCTTACAACAGTTGTAATTCTAGGCAAGTCAGGGGCCCCCTTTAAGCCTTCCAGCAGAACGTTGCTCCTCTACATGTACATAGCTTCATGAAGACATCAAAGCACCCTGCCTCAGGACTCTTCTTCTTCAAAGAGCCTTCAGCTCTGATGCAAACCGAGGGCCTGGCTCTTTGGAGGGGTTATGCAAATAATATCAAAATGCGTTAATGGGGTGGATGTCGGTGTGGAGGAGAGGGCGTTCCTAGACAACCGTTTCTAGGTAATGTTCACATGTGACGCTGAGCCTCACATGAATGAAAGAACTGAAATCCAATGGAAGAAAGGGGCAGGCCAGGGACAGTCAGGCTAGGGAGGAAAGGGCTAGAAGATTATTATAATTATTATACAAGATTAATTAATCAAACAGTTTGCTATTTACCCAGATAGCAAGGGTCACTTGCCACAGATTTGTGGCAGTGTTGAATTGCAAGTCTTGTTAACTTGCTGCACATTTTCATTGGCAGGTTGTAGACTTTCAGAGCACTTGAAGCACAAGTTCTAGTTGACACTTTTCCAATTTGTAGCAGATTTGTGTGGCAAGTCTCTAGCAAGAGCTTTGCCAGCCTACAGCATGAAAATTCAGCCACAGTGCCCTCCTGTGGTGGGATGACTATTGCTCAACATAATTGAACCAGAACTTGCATCAGACTTGCAGAATGTTTGGAAAGAAAGTTGATTTGGGGTCATGCCATGTGGACTTATGCAATTGTGAAGCCTGGCAAGTCTAGCTAGCAATAGCTTAGCCAGTGGCGGCTGGTGCTACATATTTTGGGGGGGTGGGGCAAACAAGACATTCCGCTACCACCACGTCGGTCAGCCCCGCACTTACAACGACACCCCCCCCTGGTCGGTAGGCCTTGCACTTACCCCATCTAGGTCACGGACACCTTTGACTCCTTCCTACATCTCCTCCTCCTCTATGTCTCGTGCTTCACATCGGTTTCGTCCTTGGCGGCTTCCCTCCACCTTCCCTTGGCACGGCGGCCAATACGATCGCTTTTCCTCTTGGCCAATCGGGTCTTTTGTGAGGAGAATCATGAAGACAATCAGTGGTGGCTGGTGGGCTCCTCTTTTAGGGGGGCAAACAAAGAACCCCCCCAGCTGTGTGGCATGGCACTAAAACACACCCCCCCAGGTGGTCCGGCACTTACCCACCGGGCTGTGGTGTCCTCTCCTCCTCTGCTGGAGTGTGAGCAGCAGCTGCGGTGGCTCCAGTGTCTGCTCCTCCAGCAGCTTCCTCCACCATGTGTCTCCTCTACCACCAAAGTAGGCATCCAATAGGATCACCCGACCTGCCTCTTGGTTGGTGGAGAGGAACTTTAGTGTCAAAATATCAAAAATTAATTCGCTATCGTCACCCAACTCTGAGGCCACCCTTTTTTGAAGCCTATTAGAGCCTCTGGTTCTCTAATCAGGTGCTTCAAAAAAACACTCACCGCCGCATTGAATTCCATGGTCCGGCACCACAGATAAGGAGATCAAGGGGCCGAAAGCATGGATAGGGGAGGTAGTGCACATACGCCCTTCATGGACGGGCCGCCCCTGAAGACAAGAGCAAATATTAATTCGCTATTGTCACACAACTAGGAGGACTCGGGGCGCAGTGCTCTGCCCCCTGAGCCCACACTTTTTGTTAAGCCAATTAGAGCCTCAGGCTTTAAAAAAAAAAAATTTGTAATCCATGCGTCCACCACCCTGCATGTAGATTAGAGGCCGAGTGCATGGTTAAGGGGGCAGCGGCCCTGCACCCCGAATGGATGGGCTGCCACTGAGCTTAGCAAGTCATTTTCAAACTTGCAGCTTTATTACTTGCTATCTGGGTAATAGGAGACTGCATACACACAATACAATACAGAATCAATAGGAGGGCCCTGCTCATGGAGCTTATGATTCTTTAGGAACCAGTGACAGCGAGAAGCTATTATCTGTAGAGGTGGTAGAAATATGGCTTGTATATATAATGCTTGGCTACTGCTGAACAGGGATCTAATAGGCAAAAGTTTGGGCAATCGTCCAAAGGCCTGAAGAGCCAAAGTTTGGTCTGAACCTAGATGTGAACCGAAACATAGGCCCATCCTTAGTGTACATCTACTTAATGCTGATCACTTGGAGCTCCAGGCATGCAGTGGACAACTGGCAAGGGGTCCAAAGGATTCCCTTATTAGTTAATTAATTTCAAGGAAGTGAATCTGATGAGTACAGATTTCCCTTTCTTCCATTCAGGGCCAGGAAAAGGGGTGAGCAGGAAGGGTAGCTGCCCTGGGCAATGTGGTATTATGTGAGGTTGGGTTGAGCCACAATGAGATTAGAAAAGGGTTTGGGACTAACCATCCCGTGGGACTTTAAATGAAACCATGACCGAATGAGGTCATGCGTTTCCATCCCTATACTAGTCTAAGAAAAAAGCAACAAAAGTGGGACTTTAAATGAAGAGCGTGAGTGTCCAGAAAACAAAACCGATGGACTACTAGGAAAATGTTTATTTGTTTCATAGAAATAAAACATGCATATAGTAATAATATGTCAATCACAAATAGAGAGAGATATCAGCAATAATAGCAACAAATATACATGATTCAATAAATACAATAATTCTCCATGGTACACCAGTAAAATGTTGATACACAACCCTATATAAAAGAATATTGCCTGCAAAATAAGCCTCCAAAATAATCAAAAAATTAGGAAATGACATGACGCTGGTGAGAAACGCGACAGTGGTAGCTCTACGCGTTTCGTGGCTTGTTGTGCCACTCATCAGGAGCAAGCGCGTATCTTGATCTAAATTAAGAAGGGTGAAAAAATGTTCTAGTAATTATAAACATGAAACGGGGTTGGGGTATTCACAAGGACCCCACACAGAATACATGCTTACACATCATGGTTCGTGAGATGGTGGCGGAGGCCATATATCACTCGGCAATCGGAGACACCACCCCCCCGGGAGCTGAGGTGGACGGACTGAAGGGGGCAATCCCACAGGGCACCATCCAAGGCAGACAAGGACCCCTGAGGCACACCTGGAGTGGAGAGTGCAAATAAATAATAAATTGCAACCATGCTGGGGAGATGAGCAGCTAAGTGTGACCAGAGAATACCAAGATAAAGTAGCCAGAAAAGTGGAAGAAAGATGTGTACCATGTGGAAGTCTGGGAAAAGAAGGGAACTGAATGAAAACACCCGAGTAAGACCACCAAACCATCAAACCAAGCACTGCAGAGCGTGAAGGCAGGGAAGAAAAGGCCAGAGAGCGTAGCATAGATAAAGATACCTGGTGTGCAGGATAGGGCATTGTAGAGAAGGAAAAACGGTGTGCATTCCCAAACCAGCATGACATCCAGTGGAGTGAGGAGCCTCGAGATCCCAACCTGCCGAGGCCGTGCCCTAATGTGCGCCACCCCCAGGACCGCCCACCAACGTCACGCCGCACACACATGGGAGGGGCGCACGGCATCGCCGATCGGGCATAGACGCCCGGCCAGGCGACGCCCACGCCCCATCCCCGTAGTGTGCGTGAAGGACACCATCCAATCGGGCGCACGTGCATCCAAGGGGTGCGCGCGTCCGATGGGGAGTGCGTGACGCTGACGCACTGTGGCGGCGGATCCACCCCTCCCTAGGGGGAAGGGGGAGGGGCCGCCAGGTGCGTCACAGCTCCCGGAAGGAGGAAACAACCAAGGAGCCAAAGTGTGTTGAGGCCAAAAGGGGCCACCACCAAGGTACCGAACCATGTACAAAGCTGGTATAAAAATTTTTTCATCATTGATGATTGTTACAAATAATGTTGGTGGTAAAAAATAGGATCGAGCAATTGAATAAAAGGAGGCGAATAGGTTTAAATATATCACAACAAGTGTGATAGGATTGAAAACTGGAACAGTTTCACGCCTATCCATCCCTGTACATTTATATTAGAAAAGGGTTTGGGACTAACCATCCCGTGGGACTTTAAATGAAACCATGACCGAATGAGGTCATGCGTTTCCATCCCTATACTAGTCTAAGAAAAAAGCAACAAAAGTGGGACTTTAAATGAAGAGCGTGAGTGTCCAGAAAACAAAACCGATGGACTACTAGGAAAATGTTTATTTGTTTCATAGAAATAAAACATGCATATAGTAATAATATGTCAATCACAAATAGAGAGAGATATCAGCAATAATAGCAACAAATATACATGATTCAATAAATACAATAATTCTCCATGGTACACCAGTAAAATGTTGATACACAACCCTATATAAAAGAATATTGCCTGCAAAATAAGCCTCCAAAATAATCAAAAAATTAGGAAATGACATGACGCTGGTGAGAAACGCGACAGTGGTAGCTCTACGCGTTTCGTGGCTTGTTGTGCCACTCATCAGGAGCAAGCGCGTATCTTGATCTAAATTAAGAAGGGTGAAAAAATGTTCTAGTAATTATAAACATGAAACGGGGTTGGGGTATTCACAAGGACCCCACACAGAATACATGCTTACACATCATGGTTCGTGAGATGGTGGCGGAGGCCATATATCACTCGGCAATCGGAGACACCACCCCCCCGGGAGCTGAGGTGGACGGACTGAAGGGGGCAATCCCACAGGGCACCATCCAAGGCAGACAAGGACCCCTGAGGCACACCTGGAGTGGAGAGTGCAAATAAATAATAAATTGCAACCATGCTGGGGAGATGAGCAGCTAAGTGTGACCAGAGAATACCAAGATAAAGTAGCCAGAAAAGTGGAAGAAAGATGTGTACCATGTGGAAGTCTGGGAAAAGAAGGGAACTGAATGAAAACACCCGAGTAAGACCACCAAACCATCAAACCAAGCACTGCAGAGCGTGAAGGCAGGGAAGAAAAGGCCAGAGAGCGTAGCATAGATAAAGATACCTGGTGTGCAGGATAGGGCATTGTAGAGAAGGAAAAACGGTGTGCATTCCCAAACCAGCATGACATCCAGTGGAGTGAGGAGCCTCGAGATCCCAACCTGCCGAGGCCGTGCCCTAATGTGCGCCACCCCCAGGACCGCCCACCAACGTCACGCCGCACACACATGGGAGGGGCGCACGGCATCGCCGATCGGGCATAGACGCCCGGCCAGGCGACGCCCACGCCCCATCCCCGTAGTGTGCGTGAAGGACACCATCCAATCGGGCGCACGTGCATCCAAGGGGTGCGCGCGTCCGATGGGGAGTGCGTGACGCTGACGCACTGTGGCGGCGGATCCACCCCTCCCTAGGGGGAAGGGGGAGGGGCCGCCAGGTGCGTCACAGCTCCCGGAAGGAGGAAACAACCAAGGAGCCAAAGTGTGTTGAGGCCAAAAGGGGCCACCACCAAGGTACCGAACCATGTACAAAGCTGGTATAAAAATTTTTTCATCATTGATGATTGTTACAAATAATGTTGGTGGTAAAAAATAGGATCGAGCAATTGAATAAAAGGAGGCGAATAGGTTTAAATATATCACAACAAGTGTGATAGGATTGAAAACTGGAACAATTTCACGCCTATCCATCCCTGTACATTTATATTAGAAAAGGGTTTGGGACTAACCATCCCGTGGGACTTTAAATGAAACCATGACCGAATGAGGTCATGCGTTTCCATCCCTATACTAGTCTAAGAAAAAAGCAACAAAAGTGGGACTTTAAATGAAGAGCGTGAGTGTCCAGAAAACAAAACCGATGGACTACTAGGAAAATGTTTATTTGTTTCATAGAAATAAAACATGCATATAGTAATAATATGTCAATCACAAATAGAGAGAGATATCAGCAATAATAGCAACAAATATACATGATTCAATAAATACAATAATTCTCCATGGTACACCAGTAAAATGTTGATACACAACCCTATATAAAAGAATATTGCCTGCAAAATAAGCCTCCAAAATAATCAAAAAATTAGGAAATGACATGACGCTGGTGAGAAACGCGACAGTGGTAGCTCTACGCGTTTCGTGGCTTGTTGTGCCACTCATCAGGAGCAAGCGCGTATCTTGATCTAAATTAAGAAGAGCCACAATGAGATTGGGGAGAAGGGGGTTTGTGTTGGAAGGGGGAATTTGGGGGGGTGTTAAGAATGGTGATTCAGGGGGATTTGTGTTGGGAGGGGGATGGGAGAAGAAGATTTGTGCCAGGAGAGGAGAAAATGTGAAGTGTGTGTGTGTGTGTGTGGGGGGGGGTCGGGATGTGTACTAGGAGGAGAAATTTTAGGAGTAGAGGATTTGTGATAGAAGGGGTGAATTTTTTTTGGGCTTCGCATTTGAGATGGGCAGATTTGGGGAATGGGGGGAAGGGGGCAAAGATTTGTGCTGAGAGGAGAGATTTCAGCAAGAGCAATGTCAGAAACCAGGAAATCAGGCCAAGACAGAAGTACAGTTGAATCACACTTGTTTATTAATAAAAGTAAATAGAACAAAACGTAGTCAAAACATAGCCAACGTTCAGGAACTGGAACGGATGGTCAGACAAGCCAGAAGTCAGGGATCAACGTAGAGAAACAGCAAGCAGGATCTGAAGCCAGAAGGGGTGTCAGCCAAGCAAGTCTTTTAACAGGAATGCAGGAGAGCGTCTCTGTTATGTTGACCAAGGCGAAGGCAGAGATCCTCTGGACTGGACGGCTTAAGTAGGCAGAACTGACAAGCAGGATATCATCAACAGCTGAGTAACTGTGGAGAGAGAGAGGAGCTGGCAACTAGCCGACAGCTGAGCAGCCAGCTCAGAGAAGGTGCGGTTGGTTATCATTAGGCCTAAATTTCCATGTTCAATAACTAAAAAGAAAGGTATCTATATTAGGATATTAAAACTATAGTGTTTAAGTAAATACTGATTTGCAACTTATAGTTTTTTACCCGAAGAAGTGTGGTCTTGGTACTGACGAAACGCGTTGTGATACACGGTGGGACTCCCGTCACTGAAGTCCTTGTGATTTTCCATAATATATGACTTTAATAAATGTTTGTATATTAACAATTTTGTGTAAATTGTGCATGAGATGGACACCTTAAAAGTCCAATTTTTTGGTAAATTACGTTTTTTGTATTAAATGAAGAGGAATGATGGTGCCCCACTAAGCAATTAAAGCAGTATCTTAACCCTTCACGCTGACCGCACACATTACGTGCTGCCTCATGAAAGTGGGCTTTTTTTGTGGGGGACGCATATCTCCCTTGGTGCTGGGAGTACTAACGACCAAGACCCGGGGACCCACGACTCTCTGTTCCGGGTCACCTGATTGGCAGTAATCAGTCACCGTGAGCCCGTTCTTTGTTTATTTCCTCTTCTAACTGAAGACGATTATATAATTCATCTCCCTCTTCTTGCAGGTCTGTGTCAAAGGTCAAGGTCAGGGTCAAAGGTCAGCATCTTTTGGGTAGTATTTAACCCCTTCAGATCCGCGCTATAGCCGAATGACGGCTACAGCGCGGACTTTGCTGGGAGGCGGTCAATAGACGTCCTCCCCTTTGCATGCTGTGATCACCGGGTCAAGACTCAGGTGATCACGGATCGGAGTAAGGGGTCAATCCTGACCCCCTACCACGTGATCAGCTGTCAGCCAATGACAGCTGATCATGTGATGTAAACAAAAGATCGGTAATCGTTTTTTTTTTTCTCTCCTCACGCGAAAAAAAAGCCGGTCACCGGCTTCTGTGCAAGAGACATCGAGGAAGAGGCGAAGCCGCCTAATCTGTGCCAACCAGTACTGCCTGCCAGTGCCCACAGTGCCACGAATCAGTGCCCACTAGTGCATAACAGTGCCAGTAATCAGAGCCACCTATCAATGCCCACCAGTGGTGCCAATCAGTGCCTCATCAGTGCCACCTAACAGTGCTGCCTATCAGTGTCACCTACCAGTGCCGATCAGTACCCATCACTGTCACCTATCAGTGACAGCTATCAGTGCCACCTATTAGTGCCCTTCAGTGCCTCCTATTAGTGCCCTTTAGTGCCACCTATCAATGCCCATCAGTGGCGTCTCCAGCTTTCATATTTAGGGGGGGCACATGGGGGGACAGGGACAAAAGTAGGGGGGCAACTATAAAATGCAAATATATATATATATATACTATACGATCCCACAACATGTTCTGCAGTGGGCTCCCTTCCTACTGTATTGGGGCCCCCCAGGGTGGCAGAAGACCAGAGATATATGTCACCAGCATACCAAGAAAATATAAGAGTCCAAAGCAGTGGGAGAACTATCAGGGTTGCAAAGGTTGTATTGCCTCCGGGCCCTGGTGTTCTGCCACTGTGGGGTTCCCCGGCCTCCTCTTGCTGTCCTGCCCCTGCTATTGACAGCGCTGGTCTGGCATCTCTTGGAATTTGCAGGCTGGTTCTCCTGTCCGAAGGACGGGAGAAATCAGTCTGTTTTTTCAGTAACTGAGAGTCCTGGTTGAGTCCTTCCTGCAACTCGCTCTTCTCCCTGCCAATGAGGATGCAGGGGAAGGAACAGATCGGGCAGCCGTGGTTGTGTGAGCGCTCGCATTAGGCAGTGTCAGTGAGCAGAGGGAGAGTGGGGGAGGAATCACCCACAGGAGCTGACTGGGAACGCTCTCCCTCTCAATAGAGACTGTGTTACTCCAGCGGCGGCCCAAGTAAGATGCGGCGCATCCGCTACGAATGCAAACAAAAAGACATTGCCTTTTTGTAAAAAAATTTTTTTTTTTAATTGGGGGGCACATGGTGGGGCACAGCATAATGTTGGGGGGGGGTCAGGGCCCCCTCTGGCCCCCCCCCCCTAAGGATGCCATTGCCGATCAGTGCCACCCATCAGTGCCACCTATCAGTGCCACCTCTAAGTGGCCACCAACGCCACCTATCAGTGCCCACCAGTGCGCCTATTAGTGCCCATCAATGTAGCTTATCAGTGCCCATCAGCGCTGCCTATCAGTGCAGCCTCATCAGCGTACATCAATGAAAGAGAAAAATTACCTGTTTGCAAAATTTATTAACAAAATATAAAACGGTTTTGTATTTTTTTTTTTTTTTGTTTTTTTTTAAATGTTTTAACAAAAAATAAAAAACCTCAGAGGTGCTCAAATACCACCAAAAGAAAGCTCTTTTTGTGGGAAAAAAATGATAAAAATGTCATATCTGTACAGCGTTGTATGACCGCGTAATTGTCATTCAAAGAGTGACAGCGCTGAAAGCTGAAAAATGGTCTGGGCGGAGGGGGGTTTAGGTGCCCGGTAAGCAAGTGGTTAAAAAAAAAAAAAAAAAAAAGTGGCGCCAGCGTTGGGACATACCATTTCACTACTACTCTGTAGATGGGAATGGCATTAGTACCTCTTTCATATTTTCTATTTTTTTTTCCTTTCTTCTTGTTTGTTTTGTCTAGTAGTCCATTAACAATAAAACCAAAAAAGGTTAGAAAAAAAGCCCTTTCCTAACATCACATCCCCGTATCGAAGTGTTTCTGAGTCTTTCTTCAGCAGAAACAAAAGCTTGATTTCAGCAGACTCTGTCTCTGTCCGCGTGGGTAATAATCTGCAGACGTCAGGAGAGGGACCCCTGCCAAATAGAGCGCATCACTGAAGTCACAAAGTTTTGCTGGCCCATTAACTGTGGGTGTGAGCGAGGTGAGCAGGTCATTGGACGAGCGGTAATCAATGCACTTCTGCGTCTGCCTCTCTCAGCAGATATTTAAAAAGGTCACCGTCCGCCGGGCTACGAATCGGAAAATTATTGTTCTGTCTGGGTGGGGGTCCTCTGCTCTACATTCACTGCGAAGTCCTCGCATGTCTTCATTATTGAAGGATTTGCATTAAGAGCAAAAAAATAAAGCACGATGGTAACCATGGCAGAGGCGCGCCGCGAGCTCCTCTGCCTTTTGGCTAAGATCAAATGTAGTATCTGTTCTTATCAGTGTCCAGTAGGAGGCGCTCTGCTGTTATTCTTAGATGGCTGGCTGTATAGTATCTCTGCCGGTATGATGGGGGGTCCTAAGTAATCTCCACTGTAGGAAGGAACCCCGAATTGAGCGCCCACCACATGTGGCGGCACTTCTCCAGTGTAGGGGATTTCCGAGAGGGCCCAGTGCCTCCAGATTTGAACTATGCTACCTGGTCTGGTTAAGGGCTGGGAAGGCAGAGGGCCCACCATGTCAAGCGCCACCCCCTCTGGAAGTGAGATCCAGTAAGGTAACGCCGCCCCAGGTGATCACACTCAAATGGATCCAGATATGCCCCCGGGATAATAGGAGAAGAAAGAACGTCTGTACACCGACAATATGGATCCAACGTAGATGTATTTAAACAAGATATAAATCATGTCTGCCACCAAGACAAGAGCAATGGAGAGGCGACGCGTTTCACACTGCAATAGTGCTTCTTCAAACCTCAAAGTGGCGTCCCGGAGGATGTGGGCTTGGGATCCCATTGTGTGAAACTGCACTAGTCCATGGCACCTAAGTGTTTTTTTTTTTTTTTTTATTATCAAATTTTTATTTATTTTCCATTATATACATTACTTCATACTTTAAATCTACAATATTCAAGTTTATCCAAATAGATACATTTTATCTTAACAGTTCTTAACAGTTCTTCCCCCTTTCAAACAAACAAACAAACAAAAAATCCCAATAAAATTTAAACATTTCCTTCCCCCTTCCCCTTTCCTTGTTTCTCCCACCCCTACACCAGTAGTGCTCCCGTGCTCCCTCCCCCACACCTAAGCGTTTTATATATATATATATATATATATATATATACACATATACACAGTGCCTTGAAGATATTCATACCCCTTGAACTTAAAAACAGTGACAGATTTCACAGGCCATGCTGGTAACAATTATATATACTGTACATACAGCGCCTTGAAAAAGTATTCATACCCCTTGACATTTTCCACATTTTGTCATGTTACAACCAAAAACGTAAATGTGTTGTATTGGGATTTTATCTGATAAACCAACACAAAGCGGCACATAATTGTGAAGTGGAAGGAAAATGGTAAATGGTTTTCACATTTTTTTTACAAATAAATATGTGAAAAGTGTGGGGGGGGGGGGGACATTTGTATTCAGACCTCTTTACCCTTAACTAAAATCTAGTGGAACCAATTGCCTTCAGAAGTCACCTAATTAGTAAATAGAGTCCACCTGTGTGTAATTTAATCTCAGTATAAATACAGCTGTTCTGTGAAGCCCTCAGAGGTTTGTTAGAGAACCTTAGTGAACAAACAGCATCATGAAGGTCAACGAACACACCAGACAGGTCAGGGATAAAGTTGTGGAGAAGTATAAAGCAGGGTTAGGTTATGAAAATATCCCAAGCGTTGAACATCTCACGGAGCTCTGTTCAATCCAACATCGGAAAATGGAAAGAGTATGACACAACTGCAAACCTACCAAGACATGGCCGTCCACCTAAACTGACCGGCCGGGCAAGGAGAGCATTCATCAGAGAAGGGCCAAGAGGTCCATGGTAACTCTGGAGGAGCTGCAGAGATCCACAGCTCAGGTGGGAGAATCTGTCCACAGGACAACTATTATGCCGCGTACACACGGTCAGACTTTTCGGCTACAAAAGTCCGACAGCCTGTCCGACAGACTTTCGACGGACTTTTGTCAGACTTTTGGCGGACTTTTGGCGGACTTGCATCAAACTTTCTTACGAAAGGACTTGCCTACACACGATCACACAAAAGTCCGACGGATTCGTACGTGATGACGTACACCAGACTAAAATAAGGAAGTTGATAGCCAGTAGCCAATAGCTGCCCTAGCGTGGGTTTTTGTCCGTCGGACTAGCACACAGACGAGCGAATTTCTGGGTCCGGCATAGTTACGACGTAAAGATTTGAAGCATGTTTCAAATCTAAAGTCCGTCAAATTTGAGGCTGGAAAAGTCTGCTGAAAGTCCGATGAAAGTCCGGGGAAGCCCACACACGATCGGATTGTCAGCCAGCTTTAGTCCGTCGGCGTCTGTCGGACTTCTGTAGACGAAAAGTCCGACCGTGTATACGCGGCATTAGTCGTGCTCTCCACAAATCTGCCCTTTATGGAAGAGTGACAAGAAGAAAGACATTGGAGAAAGAAAGTCATAAGAAGTCCTGTTTGTAGTTTGTGAGAAGCCATGTGGAGGACACAACAAACATGTGGAAGAAGGTGATCTGGTCAGATGAGACCAAAATTCAACTTTTTGGCCTAAAAGCAAAATGCTATGTGTGGGGAAAACTAACACTGCACATCACCCTGAACACACCATCCACACTGTGAAACATGGTGGTGGCAGCATCATGGGGTGGGCATGCTTTTCTTCAGCAGGGACAGGGAAGCTGGTCAGAGTTGATGGGAAGATGGATGGAGACAAATACAGGACAATCTTAGAAGAAAACCTGTTAGAGTCTGCAAACGATTTGAGACTGGGGGGGAGGTTCACCTTCCAGCAGGACAACGACCCGAAACATCCAGCCAGAGCTACAATGGAATGGTTTAGATCAAAGCATATTCATGTGTTAGAATGGCCCAGTCACAGTCCAGACCTAAATCACATTGAGAATCTGTGGCAAGACTTGAAAATTGCTGTTCACAGACGCTCTCCATCCAATCTGACAGAGCTTGAGATATTTTACAAAGAAGAATGGGCAAAAATGTCCCTCTCTAGATGTGCAAAGCTGGTAGAGACACCCCCAAAAAGACTTGTAGAGAAAGGGGGTTCTACAAAGTATTGACTCCGGGGGGCGCCATACAAATGCCCCCCCCACACTTTTCACATTTTTTATTTGTAAAAAATATTGAAAACCATTTATCATTTTCCTTCCACTTCACAATTATGTGACACTTTGTGTTGGTCTATCACATAAAATCCCAATAAAATACATTTATGTTTTTGGTTGTAACATGAGAAAATGTGGAAAATTTCAAGGGGTATGAATACTTTTTAAGGCACTGTATGTACAGTATATATAATTGTTACCAGCACGGCTTGTGAAATATGTCACTGTTTTTAAAGCAGTCTTATATTACGGTTGACATGTGAGGTTGACAACATTTATTATCCTAATTTAAAATGCGCGGTGTACGTGTACGAAGCGTAGTGTAAGCAGTTTTTTTTTTTTGTGTGTTATACTTTTAACATGTTATTTAAGTACAATTTCTAATTTTTTTTTTTTCATTTTCATTTCAGTAATTTCTTATTGAAAATATCAAGTGAACAATAATAAGTAAGTCACGATTGCCTAGACAAGTGCTTATTATCTCGCCGGAAAATAGCAGCCGAGGGTATTAGAACCTTAAAAGGAAAAAAATGTGATGTAATGCCTCGTACACACGGTAGACACGTGCGATTCGTTTCGTACGAATCGAAAATTTGTGCGAATTTTCCGAAAATTCATACATTTGGAAGCATCCAAAATACAAATTTCTATGCTTCCGAATTTTATACGAAATTTTGTTGACGAATTTCGGATCCAAATTCCGTTACAACGGAAACGTGACTGGTGTTTTGTTGACCAATCACAGTTTTTTCTTCTGCGGCTGAGTGGGGGTTGGGAAAATGACCTTTTTTAATATGGGAGTGGGAGACGGTACTGGTAGCCGATGGGAGATTCAGAATCGGACAAAATAGGAATGTTCGTTAATATCGTTTTATTATTGTCATAATAATTACGATTATTCGCTATGATGAAGTTAAAAACCCGGGAAGTCATCACAGCGCAGGGATGGTGGGAGCCCCTCATAATGAGCACAGGACAGGGATGGTGGGAGCCCCTCATAATGAGCACAGCACAGGGATGGTGGGAGCCCCTCATAATGAGCACAGCACAGGGATGGTGGGAGCCCCTCATAATGAGCACAGCACAGGGATGGTGGGAGCCCCTCATAATGAGCACAGGGATGGTGGGAGCCCCTCATAATGAGCACAGCACAGGGATGGTGGGAGCCCCTCATAATGAGCACAGGGATGGTGGGAGCCCCTCATAATGAGCACAGCACAGGGATGGTGGGAGCCCCTCATAATGAGCACAGCACAGGGATGGTGGGAGCCCCTCATAATGAGCACAGCACAGGGATTGTGGGAGCCTCTCATAATGAGCACAGCACAGGGATGGTGGGAGCCCCTCATAATGAGCACAGCACAGGGATGGTGGGAGCCTCTCATAATGAGCACAGCACAGGGATGGTGGGAGCCCCTCATAATGAGCACAGCACAGGGATGGGGGGAGCCCCTCATAATGAGCACAGGGATGGTGGGAGCCCCTCATAATGAGCACAGCACAGGAATGGTGGGAGCCCCTCATAATGAGCACAGCACAGGGATGGTGGGAGCCCCTCATAATGAGCACAGCACAGGGATGGTGGGAGGGGAGCCCCTCATAATGAGCACAGGACAGGGATGGTGGGAGCCCCTCATAATGAGCACAGCACAGAGATGGTGGGAGCCCCTCATAATGAGCACAGCACAGGGATGGTGGGAGCCCCTCATAATGAGCACAGCACAGGGATGGTGGGAGCCCCTCATAATGAGCCCAGGGATGGTGGGAGCCCCTCATAATGAGCACAGCACAGGAATGGTGGGAGCCCCTCATAATGAGCACAGCACAGGAATGGTGGGAGCCCCTCATAATGAGCACAGCACAGAGATGGTGGGAGCCCCTCATAATGAGCACAGCACAGTGATGGTGGGACCCCCTCATAATGAGCACAGCACAGGGATGGTGGGAGCCCCTCATAATGAGCCCAGGGATGGTGGGAGCCCCTCATAATGAGCACAGCACAGATATGGTGGGAGCCCCTCATAATGAGCACAGCACAGGAATGGTGGGAGCCCCTCATAATGAGCACAGCACAGGGATGGTGGGAGCCCCTCATAATGAGCACAGCACAGGGATGGTGGGAGCCCCTCATAATGAGCACAGCAGGGGTACAGCCCCAAGAGGAAGTCAGCACAGCACAGGGGTGGTGGGAGCCCCTCATAATGAGCCTAATGAGTCCGACAACTGCCATATTGAAAAAGGTATTTTTTGCTTTTTAAATTCATCATAATGAATGTTAGTAATTGTTAAGAAAAGTTAACGAACCTAACGAAAATTCGTATTTCGTACGAATCCAAATTGAATTTCGGACACGAATTACGAATTAATAGGAAACGGAGCAAAATGAAACAAATTTATTGTCGGAGCACATGTCTAACACGCGGTTGGACTTTCCAATGGGAAATTTTCAATGTGCGCTTGTTGTCGGAAATTCCGACCGTGTGTAGGCTCCATAGAACATCTGCTGTCGGAACGTCCGACAACAAATGTTTGAGAGCAGGTTCTCAAATTTTCCGACAACAAAGCTTGTTGTCGGAAATTCCGAGCGCGTGTAGAAAATTCCGAGGCACAAAAGTAAACGAATGTTCAGATTTAAGCGGAAGAGCCACACCAGCTATTGAACTCAATTTTTTATCGTCTCGCCGTATGTGTTGTACATGCGGATCGGAATTTCCGACAACATTTATGTGACTGTGAGTATGCAAGACAAGTTTGAGCCAACATCCATCGGAAAAAAAATCCACGGTTTTGTTTTCGGAATGTCCGATCGTGTGTACGCGGCATAAGAGTGTTGACAGAAGAAAAAGGAGAGAAAGAGAGAGTTCATAGTAGAGGAGAGGATTAAGATGAGAGTGACCAACAGGGAGAGTGCCCTTATGTGTGAGGGGGAGGAAGTCTAGCATTTAGGGGATCAAAGATATGTTCATGTAATTCACCCAAGGTTAACATATAGCATCACATTTCTGAGTGGAGTCCAAGAGTATGCTTGCTATCTTCTCTTGTGCCATGATCCAGGAGATTTTCGTTTTTGCCAACTGGACAGAAAACTGAGGGTTTCTTCCATGACTTGGCGATGGTCAGTTTGGCTCCAATGAGGATGAAGAAGACGCTCCTGGAAGCAGATTCCACTGGTGAGTTGAGGAGGGCGATTTGGGGTGACTTTGTTTTTGGAATACTTGTGATCTTCCAGAGCAAAGAAAATATTTTGTTCCAGAAACTCACGATTTTAGGACATCCCCACCAAACATGTAATATACCACCCAAAGTGATCATAGCCTCTAAAACCCCCAATGTGATCATAGCCTCTAAAACAGAGTGGAGGGGCTGAGGGGTAGAGCTTTGCTATTTTGGATAGAACTAAGTACCACCTTGACATGACTTTTAGGTTTGCTTCTACAAGGACCATATTGAGCACCCCTTATATAAGCCTTAAATGAATTCCTATTCCATACCTCTAGGTCCTATTGTTGTGTAAGATCCATTTCCCATGCCAGCATAAAGGGAGACTTTGAGTGTGCCAAGGACAGCGCCTTGTAGATTATTGTGATTTCCCCCTGTCTGCTCCATGGCTTGACCACACCATTGTTCTGTTAAATCCGATTTAGGGGTCTCCAAACAAGACAGATGATGAGATAGTGAGTCCAGATCTTAAGATAAGTAGGTGCTTTTTTATTGTATACACTGCAATGGAAAGACACAACACACACCGATATTCAGCACTACCAGGCCGAACGAAGAAGAAAGCATCTCTGCCTTAAAAACATCAAGTTTAACAATATATACTTTATGAACATGCATAAGCACTAGGCGTGTTATAGGTGTGGTCATATAGTTTAGTCCAATCAGCATTCATATGTTCTTAGTAGCAAGCGAACAGTTAAAAGGGGGGGTTACATCATGTGACTGGCGAAAAAATAGAATTCAGTAGTATCTGGTCAGTTTAGTTTTGGTACGAAACCTATTTTGAGCAGCTTTCTGGGTTCTTATCAGTAGTTGTGTCATCACATATCCAACAGTTTCGATTTCCCAGGAACTGAAACAAATCAAGCGTAATATAAATTCTTAAAACAGTCTCTCTCTCTCTCTCTCTCTCTCTCTCTCTATCTTATATTATATATATATTATCTTAACATTATCCGACCCCTATAATTCTACTCAGTTCGTATGCTGTGATACTGGGCCCTTCAGTTTTTGAATTCCAAAATTTGTGTAGGAAATTGTAAATTTGGGAGAAACAAAATAGATCAAAAGAGGGCATATCCAATTTTCTAACACAATCTGCCTTGGTGAGTGGGCCCAAGGGCCAAAGGAAGTGTCCAATTCTGTATAACCCCTTGTTCAGCCACCAGCTAAAGGCCTTTATTTCCAGCAGGATTCCGAAACAAATGCCTTAGCGGTTTGAGAGTAGAGACTAGCTGAGGTTGAGTTCTCAAAATATTCCAGAGAAAAAAAGAATGGGAAAGCGAAGGGGCCAAGATCGAAGGTCTCAATTTCAAGGTAGTCTAGGGTGTAATGAGGTACTGCCTGTCTTTCGATGTGAACCCAGTCGGGCACCTCCAAGCGGGAGTAGACTATTAAGATCTGGGCTAGTTGTGCAGATTGATAATACCAGGATAGGTTAGGTAGTCTCAAGCTCCCATGGTTTTAAGCTCAGGATAGAACCGATTTAGAGAGGTGATACACCATAAATCTTATCATTTTGGCTTGAAAACATTGTAAATGAGCCATAACTAAAGGGACAGGAAGGGACCTAAAGAAATACAGGATGTGAGGGAGCAACGTCATTTTGATTGCATTCATTCTGCCCAACCAAGAGAGGTCATAATGAGCCCACTGGGATAGGTCGGCCCCAATTCTTTTAAAGAATGGGGGGTAATTTGCAGAGTAAAGGAGGTCAAACTTGGCTGTCAAACTCACCCCTTATCTAGCAAATGGATCGGATCATTTCTAGGTTTACAGAGGGCTCCGGAATGACCGGAAAGCAGCAGGAAGGGGGGGCACCTCTCCCGCCACCCCGAAAAGTGATCCTGTGGCAAATCCACCACCAGAATCACTTTTAGCAGATGCCGAATCGTCCACAGAAAAACAAAAGATACCAGGGTTATGGCAGATAGCTTCAGCCTTATCCCCGGTATTAAATGTCGTAAAAATAGATTTTAAACAATGAGAGAACATGCCATAAATCAGGGACTAATCGACACAACGTGCACAATGCGGGGGGGGGAGCCAGAAGGGCCCAGTACAGATTACATCATACTTGCCAACTGTCCAGGATTTGCTGGGATAGTCACGCTTTGTATTACGCTTTCCCGGGATGCAGCCTGGGACACGGCCATCCCGGGAAAGCTTAATACAAAGTAGACATGTGCACTGCCGAAAAATTTGTTCGTTTCCATTTCATTCGTTTTTGGGTTTTTTTCGCTGTTTGGGTCATTCATTATGATCAAAATTCATGAATCCGAAAATTCGAAAATCCGAAAATTCGTTAATTCGTAACATTTGAAAATCCAAAAATTCGTCAATTAGAAAAATGCGTCAGTTCGAAAATTCGTCAATCCGAAAATTCTAAAAATTCAAAAATAAAGAGAATCCAAAAAATTTGAAAGAACGAAAACCCGAAAATTTTAAATGATAACTAACTAATAATAACTAACTATGAAATTATAGGTATTGGAATTTCTTTTCAAATTTGGCTGTTAGTGAACGTAACGAATGCAAATTTATCCGAAGTTACCAATTATCCAAAGTAACGAATGCCACATCTAAACAAATGGAAGGAAATGAACTATAAACTAATAATAATATATTTTTTTTAATTATTATTATTTATTATTATTTGTTATTTTGCCATCTGTTTAGATATGAATTATCTGAAATAACAAATGCCGCATCTAAATGAATGGCACGTAATGAATTAATAATAATAAATAATAATAATAAAACGTTTTATTATTCATTCATTTCATTCCATTTGTTTAGATGCGGCATTTGTTACTTCTGGTAATTCATAACTTCGGATAAATTCGTATTCGTTACGTTCACTAACAGCCAAATTTGAAAGGAAATTCCAATACCTATAATTTAATAGTTCGTAATAGTTATTATTAATTAGTCAATATTTCAGATTTTCACATTTCTCGGTTTTCTCGTTTTTTGGGGATTTTTGTCCTTTTGAATTTTCGTTCTTATTTTCGGATTTTCGAATTTTCAGGTTTTTGAATTTCTGAATTTCCGAAATGTTGAATATTCGAATTTATGAATATTCAAATTTAGAAAAAAATTGTTAAACAGGTTTTCGTTAATTCGATTATTTCCGAATTAACTAATTTGTTGACATTTTTGGAACGAAACAAATTGAACATGTCTAATAAAAAGTGTGACTATCCCTGCAAATCCGGGACAGTTGGTAAGTATGATGTAATTAGAGCTGCACAATTAATCGTTAAGAATCATTATCGCAATTTTTTTTCCCCGTTTTTTGCGATCTTGACAAAGTATTTCCAGATTCTTTCTATGCAGAGAACTCTCTCTGCTCTGCTAAAGCCGACAGCCGCCCAATATAAAGTATAAGAAAAAAAAACAGGCAGTCTGCCAAAAATCACAACATTCTTTAGCAGTGGAACTTAAGTATAAACATTGTAACAATTTGTCCTTTGGATCAAAGGAATACACTTTGGGGTGTAAATGAGGGAAGTTTAACCACTTAAACACTAAACCATTTTCTGACATTTGCTGGTTTCAAGTTAAAATCATTTTTTTTTTGCTAGAAAATTACTTAAAAAAAAAAAAAAATTTTGCTAGAAAATTACTATATATATATATATATATATATATATATATATATATATATATATATATATATATATATATATATATATATATATATATATATATATATATATATATATATATATATATATATATATTCTTCAGTAGAGGCCCTAGAGCATAAAAGAGAGTAAAACTACTTAGAACCCCCAAACATTATATATATATATATATATATATATATATATATATATATATATATATATATATATATATATATATATATATATTTTTTTTTTTTTTTTTTTTTAAGTAGAAACCCTAGAGAACAAAATGGTGTAGCAGTCGTTCAAATGCAATTTATGGGGAAAAAAATACACTTTAATGAATTAAAAAAAAAAAAAAATTAACCAGTAAAGTTAGCCCTTTTTTTTTTTTTTTTGTATAATGTGAAAGATTTTACACCGCGAGAATTCGATGTCTCAGCGCGCTGTCATCTGATCTTTAGCACTTTAGCTTAATTTGGGTGTTTTATAAATTGTATTGCTCAAGGGTATCAGGACAGCTGACTGGATTCCACCACTTCAAAAAACGTAGAGATGTATTCTTTCAGCCGTATGCGCAAATCATCGAACTTTCTACCATCTGCATCCTTCCAGTGAAACCATATGGCCAGTTCTCATCATTCGCGGTAACTGACTCTGCACCGGTAATGCTTATCTCACACACCAAAACCACAGAGGGACGCTCGCCTGTAGGCTCAGGACAAGGCAAATTCCTCTCTTTTTCCAAGTGCTTATTTTATTTTGTATATGTGTTATATATATATTTTTTTTAAATGGGGTCTTCAGAACTGCCAGTTGTTGGAAATTCACAATCCCCCCCGGAGCTCCCCACCAACCGCTGGCATCTTTAGCCCAGTGGTTTCTGGGTATGGATCCCTGGCATAGCATGTCTCTTCTGCATGAAAAAAATCTTGCCTGTTTGCAATTCTTTTTTTTTTTTTAGTAAAGTTCCACTTTAAAGCAAAGCTCCACCCAAAAGGGGAATCTCTGCTTGTTTGAACCCCCCCTACTGCTACACCCCCCCTCTACTGCCACAACCCCTCTACTGCCACACCCCCCCTCTACTGCCACACCCCCTCTACTGCCACCCCCCCTCTACTGCCACACCCCCCTCTACTGCCACACCCCTTCTACTGCCACACCCCCCTCTACTGCCACACCCCCTCTACTGCTACATTTGGCACTTTTTTTGGAGGGGTGAGGGGAGCGAGCCCATCCATAAGGGGCGCCGCCCCCCTAATCCATGCGCACAGGCCCCTTATTTACATGCAGGGTGTCAGACACATGGATTCCAATGCTTTTTTTTTAGAAGCTTGTGATTAGAGCCAGAGGCTCTAATTGACTTCAAAAAACGGGGGGGTGGGGCTCGGGGCGCAGAGCACTTCGCCCTGATCCCACCCAGTTGGGTGACAATAGCGAATTAATATCTGGCATTGTCTTCCTGATTCTCCTCCTGGGCCAATCAGGAAGCAGGTCCTGATTGGCCCGAGAGGCCAATCGTTCGTATTGGCCGCCAAGGGAGGCCGCCATGAAACTGTGGAGGAGGAGACACAGGGGAAGCCGTTTTGAAGCCGAGGAGGAGGAGGCGCATGGTAAAGCTGCCGAGGAGGAAGTGCTGCCCGCAACCTAGATGGGGGGAAGTCCCACTTTCTGCTCAGATCGCCACGGTGATCTACGGCGAGGTCCAGCTCTTCCTCCCCCCCCCCCCCGCAGCCTTCTGGGACACACACAGGTCCCAGAAGACTGCGGGACCATTAAGAAAGCACAGCGTGACTGGAAGGCTTCACTGGCGATTTCCCTTACCTAAAATGCCCGGTGCCGACATCGCTGGATCCCTGGACAGGTAAGTGTCATTATGTTAACAGTCAGCAGCTACAGTGTTTGTAGCTGCTGACTTTTAATTTTGGGGGGGGGGGGTGGAGACTGGAGATCCTCTTTAAGCTGCAATGGCAGCAGATGGGGTGTGCCACATGTGCAGTAACTTATCAGCATAAGCTCTTGCCGACCGCGCTACAGCACGGTTGTCTAGTTCTGGGAGGCCGTCATATGACAGCTTCCCGTGATCGCGCCCGCTGCACACCCGCTGCTGGGCGTGGGTGGTGCACTCTGTGTTTGCAGGGTCCTCTGGACGCGGCTGAACATGGATTGAGGTAAAGAGCCAATCAGTGGCTCTTTACCAAGTGATTAGCTTTGTTCAATCACAGCTGATCGCGATGTCAAGAGAAGCCGGTTACCGGTTTTCTTCACCGCTCCTTCTCGCGCTGTCAGCATGTGGAGAAGAAAAGAAAAGAGCCGATAATGCAAAAGCCCACTACTGCTGCCAATTAGTGCCCACCACTGCTGCCAATTACTGCCCACCACTGCTGCCAATCAGTGCCCACCTGTGTCTCCTCAACAAAGTCACCCATCAGTGCTGCCTATCAGTATCCATCAGTGCCTCTTCATCAGTGCCCACCAGTGCCGCCTCATCAGTGCCCATCAGTGCAGCCTATCAGTGCAGCCTCATCAGTGCCCATCAATTCTGCCTCATCAGTGCCCACCAGTGCCACCCCATCAGTATCCATTAGTGCAGCCTCATCAGTGCCCATCAATTCTGCCTCATCAGTGACCATCAGTGCAGCCTAAAAGTGAAGCCTCATCAGTGCCCACCAGTGCCGCCCCATCAGTGACCATCAGGGCTGCCTATCAGTGCAGCCTCATCAGTGTCCACCAGTGCCGCCTCATCAGTGTCCACCAGTGCAGCCTATCAGTGCAGCCTCATCAGTGCCCATCAATTCCGCCTTATCAGTGACCATCAGTGCCGCCTCATCAGTGCCCATCAGTGAAGGAGAAAAATTACCCGTTTGCAAAATTTTATGTGAATATAAAATGATAAAAATGTCGTATGGGTACAGTGTAGCATGACCGCGCAATTGTCATTCAAATGGCGACCGCGCCGAAAGCTGAAAATTGGCCTGGGCAGGAAGGGGATGAAAGTGCCCCGGTGGGCAAGTGGTTAAAGCTGTGATCGCAGGACGTGGCCCGGGACAGAGCATCAGCAAGGAAGATGATCAAGGTGCAGGACTGTCTCACCAAATCCGGGACAGTTAGGTTGTACGTAAGAGGTCCTCTGCTATGGCATCCTGTTATAGTGGCCATGGTGTTCCATCATACAAAGAGCTCTGTGTATATGTTCCTTGAATTCAAAAACTACGACCTTCTATAGTCAGTGAGGTTGAAAACAGACTCGGGTCCTTTGAGTTCAACCAAAGACATAATATTAACTTTCTAATGTCTCCTCCTAAGTCTGTCCTGCGCTCGCCGCTCCAGGCTACAAAAGTTCATAAATCGGTCATTACGATGGCGGTTTTCATCTAATAGAATCCTGCTAAAAAAAAAATGGTGCCCTTTCGATGAACCAACCAAGCCATGTGGCCATCTCAGCTGCAAACTGCTCCGGTGACCCACATTATTATTCCTATAATGTTGTTAACGAGAGATGACATCTCAGCCACGGAGTCGCTAAATTGCTAATGAAGCGGGGAATAATTATTGTGATTAGCTTTAGTATAAATATATTCACGGAACTCCATCTTGATCTGATCTGGCTGGGAAAGTCGCATAACGTGATATTATATATGGTGCGGATATCAGGCGGAGTGAACTATCGTTCCCGCGCCTCCGAACCATCTAATTCGCCACACGAAAAGGGCAACAAAAGAGTCAAGATAAAGCTTGTTTTATAAACATAGTATCAGTATAATTGTATCTAGTTAAAGAGAATGTATATTTAGATTATAGTTCAAGTCATATATATGATTTACTTAAACATATAAAAGAACTCTATAAATAATGTCTTTCCAAAGTGTGTTAATAACTAAAATGTTTATTTTCTATGTGTAGTTTGTAAATATACAGAATCTCACAAAAGTGAGTACACCCCTCACATTTGTGTAAATCTTTTCTTCTATCTTTTCATGTGACAACACTGAAGAAATGACACTTTGCTACAATGTAAAGTAGTGAGTGTACAGCTTGTATAACAGTGTAAATTTGCTGTCCCCTCAAAATAACTCAACACACAGCCATTAATGTCTAAACCACTGGCAACAAAGGAACATTCTTCTCACTGATCACCAATGTAAGGAACATTCTTCTCACTGATCACCAATGTAAGGAACATTCTTCCCACTGATCACCAATGTAAGGAACATTCTTCTCACTGATCACCAATGTAAGGAACATTCTTCTCACTGATCACCAATGTAAGGAACATTCTTCCCACTGATCACCAATGTAAGGAACATTCTTCTCACTGATCACCAATGTAAGGGACATTCTTCCCACTGATCACCAATGTAAGGAGCATTCTTCTCACTGATCACCAATGTAAGGGACATTCTTCTCACTGATCACCAATGTAAGGGACATTCTTCTCACTGATCACCAATTTAAGGAACATTCTTCCCACTGATCACCAATGTAAGGAACATTCTTCTCACTGATCACCAATGTAAGGGACATTCTTCTCACTGATCACCAATGTAAGGAGCATTCTTCTCACTGATCACCAATGTAAAGAACATTCTTCCCACTGATCACCAATGTAAGGAACATTCTTCTCACTGATCACCAATGTAAGGGACATTCTTCTCACTGATCACCAATGTAAGGAACATTCTTCCCACTGACCACCAATGTAAGGAACATTCTTCTCACTGATCACCAATGTAAGGAATATTCTTCCCACTGATCACCAATGTAAGGGACATTCTTCTCACTGATCACCAATTTAAGGAACATTCTTCTCACTGATCACCAATGTAAGGAACATTCTTCTCACTGATCACCAATTTAAGGAACATTCTTCTCACTGATCACCAATGTAAGGAACATTCTTCCCACTGACCACCAATGTAAGGAACATTCTTCTCACTGATCACCAATGTAAGGAACATTCATCCCACTGATCACCAATGTAAGGGACATTCTTCCCACTGATCACCAATGTAAGGAGCATTCTTCCCACTGACCACAAATGTAAGGAACATTCTTCCCACTGATCACCAATGTAAGGAACATTCTTCTCACTGATCACCAATGTAAGGGACATTCTTCCCACTGATCACCAATGTAAGGGGCATTCTTCCCACTGACCACCAATGTAAGGAACATTCTTCTCACTGATCACCAATGTAAGGGACATTCTTCTCACTGATCACCAATGTAAGGAACATTCTTCCCACTGATCACCAATGTAAGGAACATTCTTCCCACTGATCACCAATGTAAGGAACATTCTTCCCACTGATCACCAATGTAAGGGACATTCTTCTCACTGATCACCAATGTAAGGAACATTCTTCCCACTAATCACCAATGTAAGGAACATTCTTCCAACTGATCACCAATGTAAGGAACATTCTTCTCACTGATCACCAATGTAAGGAACATTCTTCCCACTGATCACCAATGTAAGGAACATTCTCCCCACTGATCACCAATGTAAGGAACATTCTTCTCACTGATCACCAATGTAAGGAACATTCTTCTCACTGACCACCATTCTAAGGAACATTCTTCCCAATGACCACAAGTGTAAGGAGCATTCTTCCCCCGAACCATGACACGAATGTATCAGGAGTTGTAGATATAGTCATTTTTAGCAGGGGCTCCCTGAAACCAGAAAGTTAATTTAAGGGTTCCTCTGTGCTGGAAAGATTGAGAAAAGCTGTACTAGACATTCACTGGTCCATTATGGGGCCAAATCTCCCCTGGAACTGTAGAAGGCACCACGCTCTTCAGTAGTCGCAGGTCACTGGAGAGATTCACCTTTTTCAAATGTATTTTCAAGGGTGGGGGTTCCGGATGCAGACCCCAGGAAACAACTGGACTGTGTGCATAGAGACAGATGGGGTAGCTCCCAGCCTCTGTGCTTGCAGCAGCGTTCTGCAGTATTTGAGGAGCCTCCAGGCGTGGGGGGGGGGGGGAGTTTATGGGGAGACACTGGTGGGGTGTTAAAGTGTATGGGAAGAAATGGAGGGGGTAGCCCTGGTAGACAGGCTGTACAGTGTTAAAGTGCATGGGGGACATGGAGGTGGAAGCCCCAGCAGGCAGACTGTACAGCTTCCTATGTTTTCCAATGGCGGCCTTGGCTAGTCTTTTCAAAGAACAAAGACAATGTGCAACAAATAACTCTGATTACTGAATTGAATCCTCTTGGCTGTATCCGTGACTCACCGCACCAGCTCAAAGTTTGACTAATTCCACAAACGAGGGAAGAAGAAAACTTTTCCAATTAGCCGTACAGACGGAAGGCTCAGGTGACTGTAAAACTTTATTAATCTTCAGTAATTAGGAAAATGGCACAGAAAGCCCAGAAATGAGGGTTTAAATCACAGAGGGTGACACAGAAAAAAGTTTTGCTGCTCTCTGCGGTGGTGGCGGCCTATGTAGGTTGACGGGTAAAACGTCAAGAAAAGACGACATAAATAGACATTGTTAATAAAATATAAGTAGCGGCTGCAGGGAGGGAGAGCAGCGGGATCCTTGGCACTGGCAGAACGAGAGGCCAACATATTGTATAGATTGCGCAGATAAACTTTCATACAGTAATTACTTACAAATGAAATCAAAAGTTTTTTTATAAGCTAACAACATGTATAAATGAAAATAAAATCAACACTTTTACCTATTTAAAGAAAAAAAGTGTATGTGCGGGTAGATATCATCTATTATCTAAAACCCATACTGTGACCACCGCTGTGCAATCATTAATGTAATCGTCAATGACACCCCAATGACCTTCTAAGGCAACACACCACCAATGCACATGCCTTGCAGCAAACCTCAACTGTGCATTCAGAGCCAGGACAGGTGAGGTGCAGGAGGGGCAGTTGCCCCTGGCACAGTATGGGAAGGCTCCCTTTCTGTTCCCAGGGCCACAGAGTGACAGCAGTCTAGCTGTGATGGGAACACCCAGTGTTCCAGCACCTGGTGCTGCTCCATTAGACACCAATGCCTCCCTTGATGCAGAGCAGCAGCAGACCTGCCTTCAGTATGGGACAGTGCTCGCTGGGGGTGAAATCCCATACTTCCTCTCCCTGGTCATGTCACCCATCACATGATAGGGGAGAGGAAGAAGTTTCCCTTCCCGGTGGTACCTTTACTGATAATAAGTCTGAAGTAAATTGGGGATGGTGGGGTTGAATATCTGTTGCATCTCCTCCCTCCAGCCCCTAAGAGCATCCAGTCAGCTAAAGATCCCCCAACCTTCCACAGTGCCCCCCCAGGCTCCCTGAGAACGCCCAATCCCCACAGTGCCCCCAACCCCCAAAGAGTGTCCCCAAGCTGCCTGAAAGCTCCCAATCTCCACAGTGTCCCCAACCTCCAAGAGTGTCCCCAGGCTCCCTGAGTGCTCCCAATCCCCACAGTGTCCCCAACCTCCAAGAGTGTCCCCAGGCTCCCTGATAGCTCCCAATCCCCACAGTGTCCCCAACCTCCAAGAATGTCCCCAGGCTCCCTGAGACCTCCCAATCCCCACAGTGCCCACAACCTCCAAGAGTGTCCCCAGGCTCCCTGAGAGCTCCCAATCTCCACAGTGCCTACAACCTCCAAGAGTGCCCCCAGGCTCCCTGGGAGCTCCCAATCCTCACAATGCCCCCTACCACCCTCAGTGCCCATAGTCTCCCTGAATGCTCCCAATTCCCTACAGTGCCCCTAACCTCCAAGAGTGCCCCCAGACTCCCTGAGAGCTCCCAATCCCCACAGTGCCCCCAACCCCCAAAGAGTGCTCCCAAGCTGCCTGAGAGCTCCCAATCCCCACAGTGCCACCTACCTCCCTCAGTGCCCCCAACCCTTCTCAGTGCCCATAGTCTCCCTGAGTGCTCCCAATCCCCAGAGTGCCCCCACCTCCTTCAGTTCCTCCAACCATCCATGACCCCAACCTCCCACAGTGCCTTCTAGCATGCTGCAGAGCTTCCAGCACCCCAAAGTGTCCCCAGCCTCCAACAGTGTCTCCCAGTGTCCTCTAGCCTCCTACAGAGACTCCCAACGATACCACTAACTTCTACATTGTCCATGTATCTTCCAACCTCCCTCAGTACTCCCCAGGCTGCTGCAGAGCCTTTGGCACCAACAGTTCTTCTCAACCTCTAACAGTGCCCTTCAGCCTCCCACAGTACCCCCACAAAGCCCCCAGAACCCTGGAGAGACTCCCAGCTCTCTCTAGAGACCCTGTCCTCCATAGTTGCTCCATTCCCCTCTAAAGCCATTATCCCCCACTGCTGCAGAGTCCCCTTCACAAAACCCCAAGCCCCCACAGTAACACCCAGCCCCATCCAGGGACTTCCGGCCCCTCATCGCCATTCAGAGCCCCAAGCACATTTGAAAGCCCCCTTTATAATTCTTCCTACTGACACCAATATTAGGACATCTTTTCCTCTTACTAACTACGCATCCCAGATTATTCCTCCTCCTACTGACCCCCAAACAGAGTTAGGGTGAGGAAGGGGGCATTGGGGGCAGGAGGGCAGCTATAATTTAATTCTGTATTGATTCAATTCAACCTATTTTGTTTTAGAATCTTTAAAATACTTTCTTGTCTTGAATAGACATGGTGGAGATTTACTAAAACTGCATTAAAAATCTGGTGCAGCTCTGCACAGAAACCAATCAGCTTCCAGGTTTGTTTTTGTTTTTTTTGTGAAACCTTAATCGAACTAGTGTTGGCTGAACTGTTCAGGCTGAGCAAAAGTTCGGCCCAAACATCACCCATTCGGGTGTTCGTCGAACACCCAAGTTTCCAGTGCGCTCAGCGCCAAGCCCGCAGTCAATATGTTGTTAAGAAGCAGAGCCGGGAAGCCAGCCGCGGCATCCTTAACAATGAATGAGTTACCAGCTGTCAGCGGGCTTCCCTGCTGACAGCTGAAAGAAAAAAAAATCTTGCCAGCAATGCAAAATCATAAAAAAAAAAAAAAAATGGCGCCCCCTCCCCTAAATCCATAAAAGGATCATTATCCGAGCATTCAACCCAGCTGGTCATGAAGGGGGGGGGAGCCCAATGGACTTTTTTAAAGCAATGCATGTTAACATGCAATAATGCACTGCAACAGACTGCCTTAGAGTGCAATATTAGTGGTAATTAGCATTGCATTAATGCAGCCCATGCATAAGAATTGGCAATGCAACCAAGAAATCCAAAAAGAAGTACATTATTTTTGGCAATGCAGCACACCACAATGCATGATAATGCACAGCAGTACATGGTGATGTACTCACAGCCAAGACAGGGGAGGGGGCAGGAGGGTCAGCTGCCCCGGGCACAGGTATGTTCAGGTTCCCTTTCTGTTGCCAGGCCAAAAAGTCGCAGCAGTCGCTCATAATGTTCCAGCACCTGGTGCTGCTCCATTACCCAGTTAGTGACTGCCCGCCATAGATATACTGCGGCAGGGCGGCCGCTCTTTGCCAGATCACGTACCTAGCACATGATCTGACACTTCCGGGTCTGAGGCGCACGTGATCGGACACAGCGGGAGCCAATCAGCGGTTCCTGTGGATGCGATGTCTGCCGGTGTTCTGTCAAAAGAGCCAAGTTGTTTAAATCTCCAATTACGTCACTTCCGGTGACTCTCCAGCAGCAGTAATTGGCTGTCTTCACAGAACGCCGGCAGTGTATACACTACGGTACACAATATAATGAGTGGACATTGTTATGCCCCGTACACACGGTCGGATTTTCCGATGGAAAATGTCCGATCGGAGCGTGTTGTCGGAAATTCCGACCGTGTGTGGGCTCCATCGGACATTTTCCATCGGATTTTCCGACACACAAAGTTGGACAGCAGGAGATAAAATTTTCCGACAACAAAATCCGTTGTCGGAAATTCCGATCGTGTGTACACAAATCCGACGGACAAAGTGCCACGCATGCTCAGAATAAATAAAGAGATGAAAGCTATTGGCCACTGCCCCGTTTATAGTCCCGACGTATGTGTTTTACGTCACCGCGTTCAGAACGATCGGATTTTCCGACAACTTTGTGTGACCGTGTGTATGCAAGACAAGTTTGAGCCAACATCCGACGGAAAAAATCCTAGGATTTTGTTGTCGGAATGTCCGAACAAAGTCCGACCGTGTGTACGGGGCATTAGTCCGCCCGCTAGTAACCAACAACATGGCCGCCTCAAAGGCGGCGACAACTTTTTTACTCCTTAGCCGGTGTTCTGTCAAAACAGCCAAGTTGTCGAAATCTGCAGTTACTGATGCTGGAGAGTCACTGGCAGTGACAAAATCTTCATATGCGACTCTTTAAACGTTTACAGAGAAGGTCTACTTCTAGAATTATTGCTCTCATTCTGACGATCACGATGATACCTCACATGTGTGGTTTGAACACCGTTTACATATGAGATTTTTTTTTTTATTACCAAAAATATGTAGATATTGGCCTAAACTGACGAATTTTTATTTTTTTTGGGATATTTATTATAGCAGAAAGTGAAAACATATATACCGTATTTATCGACGTATAACACGCACGTTTAGGAGGGAAAGAAAAAAAACTTTTCGGAGGAAAGTTTAAGGAAAATAAACTTACATTTAAATGCCCATCAATGCAGCCTCATCAGTGTCCATCTGCAGCCTTGTCAGTGTCCATCTGTAGCATTGTCCCCCATTGCATCCTTGTCCCCCATTGCATCCTTGTCCCCCATTGCATCCTTGTCCCCCATTGCAGCATTGTCCCCCATTGCAGCCTTGTCCCCCATTGCAGCCTTGTCCCCCATTGCAGCATTGTCCCCCATTGTCCCCCATTGCAGCCTTGTCCCCCATTGCAGCCTTGTCCCCCATTGCAGCATTGTCCCCCATTGTCCCCCATTGCAGCCTTGTCAGTGTCCATCACTAGTCTGCAGCCTTGCCCTGTGTCGTTTGCAGACATCTGGTGTTTTAAAATGGCGCCGCCGTTCTCGGCGGCTCTCTCGGCGGCTTTCAGCCATTCTCGGCGGCTCTCGGCGGCTTTCGGACGCACTCGGCCGAAAGCGTCCGAAAGCCGCCGAGAACGGCCGAAAGCCGCTGAGAACGGCCAAGAGCCGCTGAGAATGGCCAAAAGCATCCGAAAGCCGGCGAGAATGGCCGAAAGCCACCGAAAGCGGCCGAGAATAGACAAAAGCCGCCGAGAGCGGCCGAGAAGGGCAGAAAGCCGCCAAGAATGTCCAAAACCCGCCGAGAATTGTCGCTCTTTTTTTGTTTATAGCACAAAAATAATGAAAAACCGCAGAGGTGATCAAATACCACCAAATGAAAGCTCTATTTGTGGGAAAAAAAGTGGCCGAGAATGGCCGAAAGCCGCCGAGAGCCGCTAAAAGGCTCGCAATCGGCGGGGGATCGGCGTATAACATGCACGCACAATTTCCCCCGACTTTAAGGGAAAAAAGTGCGTGTTATACGCCGATAAATACGGTATTTATTTTTTTCAAAATTGTCGCTCTTTTTTTGTTTATAGCGCAAAAAAATGAAAAACCGCCGAGGTGATCAAATACCACCTAAAGAAAGCTCTATTTGTGGGAAAAAAAGGACGTCAATTTTATTCGGCTACAGCGCTGCAGGACCGCGCAATTGTCAGTTAAAGCGACGCAGTGCCGAATCCCAAAAAAAAATGACTTGGTCATTGAGCAGCCAAATCTTCTGGGGCTGAAGTGGTTAAAGACGACCCACTACGCAACGCACCTTAGTGCTTGGGGTGGGGGTGGGGGGGCTGCCATTTAAAATAAATGGTACCACAACGCAGGAATGTCTGTTCCATGCACACGCGCGTGTTACCGCAACGCAGACGTGAGAGTAAGCCCCCCCCACGGGCTTCAATTGCTTATCCAAGATCTCTTTTTTTTTTTTTTTAAACACGACAGAGTTTAACAGCACGAAGGGAGGTTGAAAATCTAAATGGCAGATAAAGACAAAATATACTGCATTGATAAGTGCCACTAACATTTCCTCCGCAAAGGCTTTTTCTGCAGAAAAACCTGCTAAAATTGGTCAACCACTCCCCCTTGTGGCAGTAGCCGGAGACATCATGGCCCCAGCAAGATTTCTGCTAAGGAAAAAAATAAAAAAAATAAAAATGAATAAAAAAAAATATATATGTTTTCTGCTGCCTTGAAAAATAAATCTTAATATTTTCCAAGCACTACCAAAAAATTCATGAGAGACTCTAATGGTCTAGAAAAACATACTTGATGTGCAAAAAGGATGAGCGAGGGGGAAAAAAAAAAAAAAAAAAGTTTGCAAACCATCTTTAAAGTTAAAGAGTTGAAAGCTAATCTGTAAGATCTCTGGAGCATCTTTTTGATCAGCGCCAGATAAAAAAAAAATATATATGTTTTTTTTTAAGACTCGCGGATGCCCTGACCTCAGCGGTGCGGCTGTATAAATTATCGTGCTGGCTTTTTATTTTTTAAGAGAAACAAACATTTTAGCCTCTCAGTTTTTTTGGGTTTATTTTTTTTTGCCGTAACGGTAATGGGGGCGGTTTTTCTATCTGCAGCCTACAATTTTTTTATTTTTTTATTTTTTTTTAGGTTAGGATAGAATCATTTAAAAGCTGCCCTTTTGACTCGGGAAGCATTAAGATTCACACTATTCAAAGAACGTCAGATGGGATCTGGCTCGTCTTACTCACACTCAGCAGTCTCATTCCTCTTGCTGAATATAAATGTATTTTATGTGAGTCAGATATATTCATTATACATTGTATTTCTTTATACTTTTCTATATTGATACACACTATATTACCAAGATTTTGCCATTCTGCCGTTGCTTACCTCCTTTTTGAAAATGCCAGTTTCTTGGCCATCTCTGGCATACACTATACGCCTGCCTTTACACACACATAAACTTTAATGGCATCCCGGTCTTAGTCCGTAGGGTTCAATATTGAGTTGGCCCACCCTTTGCGGCTATAACAGCTTCAACTCTTCTGGGAAGGCCGTCCACAAGGTTTAGGAGGGTGTCTATGGGAATGTTTGACCATTCTTCCAGAAGAGCATTTGTGAGGTCAGGCACTGATGTTGCACGAGAAGGCCCACTCTAATTCATCCCCAAGATGTTCTATCGGGTTGAGGTCAGGACAGTCAAGTTCCTCCACCCCAAACTCGCTCATCCATGTCTTTATGGACTTTGCTTTGTGCACTGGTGCGCAGTCATGTTGAAACAGGAAGGGGCCGTCCCCAAACTGTTCCCACAAAGTTGGGAGCATGAAATTGTCCAAAATGTCTTGGTATGCTGACGCCTTAAGAGTTTCCTTCACTGGAACTAAGGGGCCAATCCCAACCCCTGAAAAACAACCCCCCACATCATAATCCCCCCTCCACCAAATGATTTGGACCAGTGATCAAAGCGAGGACCACAAAGACATGGATGAGCGAGTTTGGGGTGGAGGAACTTGAGTGTCCTGCACAGAGTTTCTCTACTAAGATTTACCCATATGGAATACCTCTTGCCTCGTTCACACAGGGTTTACTGTAGACCAGGAGGGAAAAAAACAACTGCCATCAAGGAGATGGAACACTACTTCAGCAGAAAAGGGTCTAAATTCCTTCCCTTCCCAGAACACCAGTGTGTCAGGGAAACACATTTCGGGGATGAGAATTCCCCTCCACCATCCTAACCATATGGAATACCTCTTGCCTCAGACCTCATTCACTTGGGGTTTACTATAGACCAGTAGGGAAAAAAACAACTGCCATCCAGAAGATGGAACAGTACTTCAACAGAAAAGGGTCCCAGCCCCTTCCCTTCCCAAAACACCAGTGGGTCAGGAGAATGCATTTCATGGATGAGAATTCCCACCATCAACCTAACCATATGGACTAGATCCTGCCTTAGACCTCGCTCACAACGGGTTTACTGTCCACCAGCAGGGAAAAAAATGACTGTCACCCAGAAGCTGGAACACTACTTTAACAGAAAAGGGCCCAAACTTCTTCCTTTCCCACAACACCAGTGGGTCAGGAAAACACATTTCAGATCTGAAAATTCTCCTTAATTAGCCTAACCCTATGGACTACCTTCTTTAGATCTCAGACACACGAGGCATACTACAGCATATGCCCGTTTCAGAGCTGTGGTTACCCTCATGGGGATGCACAGGTGTTCCATGCACTGTCTGCATTTGGGACCATGCACCCGCAAGTTGGGAGCGAGCAGCATCTGTATCCGTGCAGCCAATGTATCCCAATTGACTTTCATGCCTGCCGGGAGATGCACACCTGTGCATCCTCAAGCACGGTCCTCACACAGGTATATACTGTAGCACGCACCATGTGAATGAGGCCTAAGGCAGGAGGCAGTCCATCAGTTAGGCTGATGAATGGGAATTTTCACCCACCGAAACACATTCCCCTGACCCGCTGGTTTTCTTGGAAGGGAAGGAGCTTGGGCCATTGAAGCGTTGCTGGTCTCCTTTTCCCATGCTGAATGGATGGAGGGCTTCTGGATGGCGGTTGGTCTTTTTTCTTGCTGGTTGACAACAACAACATCAGTGTGTGCATTTTTCAGTTTTTATCTTCATTTGCGTCAAGTTTTCTGCCTCTTCTGGAAAGGATCGTGGGTGACTGGCGGACCTCGGTTCCACCGGACCCGCTGATTGGAAAGAGTGCGATAGTGCCTCCGGCAATGCGCGTGTACGCCCCCCTAGAGCTACTGCCGGAAACGACATACAGGTACGTTGTTTTGCGCAGCCAGGCCGCCTTGCCACTGTAAATGTGAGGAAGGCGGTCCGGAACCGGTTAAAGAACACAGCATACAAGGATATGGTAAATGAATATAGACAATGACACACATACACAGGCCTGGACTGGCAATAGCGCACACCGGCGCTTGCCCGGTGGGCCAGGGGCCTCTGGGCTGCAGGTCTTAGGTAGAGAGGCCTCTTGATGACTGGGCCACGCAGCGGCAGGTGAGCGGCGACCGTGGTCCGGACTTGTCTAACACAGACCGCGGCAGTCACTCACCTCCCGCTAAAGTAGGGCCAGCGCCAGCAAACTATGAGGTGCAGAAGAAGGTGGGAGAGACGAGCCGTCTCTCTCATCTTCTTCTGCACCTCATAGTTTGCTGTCGCACAGGACGTGCCTGCAGGGGACACACCTCCTGGGCCGGCCGCTCGATATATTGCTGCACTCAGGGGACAACGGCGGCCTCTCTCCTGACACCCTGAAGGCTGCACAGGGAGGAAGGTGAGAGCAGTAAAACCCTAAACTGATCCAGTGTGTTACAGCCAAAGTTCTGCTCTGTAGCAGCGGTGAAAGGGGGTGGATTAGAGCTGCCTCTTTGCTAATCTGGGGCTGTCTCTTTGCTGATCTGGAGCTGTCTCCTTGCTGGTCTGAGGCTGTCTCTTTGCTAGTCTGGGGCTGTCTTTTTAATGGTCTGGGGCTGTCTCCTTGCTGGTCTGGGGCTGTCTTTTTTCTGGTCTGGTGATGTCTCTTTGCTGGTCTGGGGCTGTCACTTTGCTGGTCTGGGGCTGTCTCCTTCCTGGTCTGAGGATGTCTCTTTGCTGTTCTGGGGCTGTCTCTTTGCTGGTCTGAGGCTGTCTCTTTGCTGGTCTGGGGCTGTCTCTTTGCTGGTCTGTGGCTGTCTCCTTGCTGGTCTGGGGCTGTCTCCTTGCTGGTCTGAGTCTGTCTATTTGCTGGTCTGAGGCTGTCTCTTTGCTAGTCTGAGGCTGTCTCTTTGCTGGTCTGAGGCTGTCTCCTTTCTGGTCTGGGGCTGTCTCTTTGCTGGACTGGTGCTGTCTGTTTGCTGGCCTGGGGCTGTCTCTTTGCTGGTCTGGTGCTGTCTGCTTGCTGGTCTGGGGCTGTCTTTTTGCTGGTCTGGTGCTGTCTGCCTGCTGGTCTGGGGCTGTCTCCTTGCTGGTCTGGGGCTGTCTCTTTGCTGGTCTGAGGCTGTCTCCTTGCTGGTCTGGGGCTGTCTCCTTGCTGGTCTGAGTCTGTCTATTTGCTGGTCTGAGTCTGTCTCTTTGCTGGTCTGAGGCTGTCTCCCTGCTGGTCTGGGGCTGTCTCTTTGCTGGTCTGGGGCTGTCTCTTTGCTGGTCTGGAGTTGTCTCTTTGCTGGTCTGGGGCTGTCTCTTTGCTGGTCTGGGGCTGTCTCTTTGCTGGTCTGGGGCTGTCTCCCTGCTGGTCTGGGGCTGTCTCTTTGCTGGTCTGGGGCTGTCTCTTTGCTAGTCTGAGGCTGTCTCTTTGCTGGTCTGGGGCTGTCTCTTTGCTGGCCTGGGGCTGTCTCTTTGCTAGTCTGAGGCTGTCTCTTTACTGGATTGGGATGTCTCTCAGAATGTATATCCCATCACCAACCACCCCCACGAATGCCCGCTCCCCATCTTCGCTGGGCTGTCCACTTTAAAATATCTCAGGCCTATTTTCTGTCCCAGTCCGGGCCTACACGTACAGCCACACCGGTTGGACTGGATGGACTATCGTCTTCATTCAACCTTACCTTCTATGTAACTATGTAAGCGCTGGACCAATCGTGAGTAGCATAGACATTGATATCAACAAAACATGGAAACCCAACGCTAGCTTAGAAGGATACTTATCCATAGGCTGCACCTATCTGGCGTCCCCGGTGGTGTGTGTAGGGGTGTGGTGCAATTATATATATCAAAAGGAAAAAAATATATTTGATGTGTAAAAAGAAGATTGGAAGCAAGCAACATATACAGTAGATATAAATTCAAAGAGCCGAAAGCTAAATTATAAGATCTCCGGAGAACCGTCTGTACAGCTTTTTGATCAGCGAGACAGCAAAATAAAAATGTCTCACGCATGTCATGACCTCAGCTGAGCAGCTGTATAAATTATAGTAATAGGAATTTTAAAAGAAAAATTTTTGCTGAGAGAAGTATAAGCGCTGCCATTGCTAACCTCCTTTTTGAAAATGCCAGTTTTTTGGCCATCTCTGGTCTAAGTCATATCTGAATTTGCTGACCTGGAAAAAGCATGCAGGTGAGGAACGACGGGAGTGATACAGATCCTGGTCTGAATAGTTCAGGGATCTCGAAACTATGGCCCTCAAGCTGCTGTGGAACTTCTCGTCCCATGAGGCATTGTAAACCTGTGACATTCACAGACATGACCAGGCATGATGGGAATTGTAGTTCCCGGAAACTGGAGGGCCATAGTTTGGAAACCCTTAAAAATCTAGGTCATCGTTAACACTGCGTTCCCCCACGTTCCCGCTAAAAAAAAGCCCTGCTCCTAGCACAATCCCCCCCCCCCCCACACACACACACACACACAAATTTCCCCACCTAACACAAATTCCCCCCCATTCATCCCTCCTAGCACATGTGTCCTCCCCCATCTACCATATCGCCTCTTCTAGCACAAACACCCCATATCCTACCTACTAGCACAGACACAAATCCCCCTAAAACACCACTCCTAGCAAATCCCCCCACTGACACCAATGATGGGGCACTACTTCTCCCACTGATGCCAATAATGGAGCACTATTCCTCCCACTGACACCAATGATGGGGCACTATTCCTCCCACTGACACCAATGATGGGGCACTATTCCTCCCACTGACACCAATGATGGGGCACTGTTCCTCCCACTGACAGTGGATGGTGAACTTTTCCTCCTACTGACACCAATGATGGGGCACTATTCTTCTCACTGACACCAATGATGGGGCACTATTCCTCCCACTGGTACCAATAATGGGGCATTATTCCACTCACAGTGGAGTGGGTACTATTTCTCGAACTAACATCAATGACGGGGCACTTCTTGTTCTCACACCAACTATCGCACACTATTCTTCCCACTGACACCAATGATGGGGCACTATTCCTTCCACTGATACCAATGATGGGACACTATTCCTCCCACTGATACCAATGATGGGACACTATTCCTCCCACTGACACCAATGATGGGACACTATTCCTCCCACTGATACCAGTGATGGGACACAATTCCTTCCACTGATACCAATGATGGGACACTATTCCTCCCACTGATACCAGTGATGGGACACAATTCCTTCCACTGATACCAATGATGGGACACTATTCCTCCCACTGATACCAGTGATCGGGCACTATTCCTGCTACTGACACCAACAACAGGGCATTCTTTCCCATCGATACCAGTTATGAGGCACTAATCCTCCCGCTGACACTGCACGATATCTCCCCCAAATGTCAGCAATGAGGTACTATTCGTTCAACTTGCACCTACAGTGGGGCTTCATCCCTCCCATGGGCCACCCAATGGTCTCAGCCTTTTCCAGGTGAGAGAACGTCTTCCTAGTCAAATGCGGACTTCCCAAATTCATGGTTATTTTCTGTTTACGGTCACGGTCCAGCTTGGAGACCAGTAGCTATAGCAGCAGAGACGCTTCCCCCAACCAGCAGGATAGATATACAAGCAGGTCACCCTGGTGGATGAGGCAGGCTCTCCTAAGGTGCGGGGTCCTAGCACTAACCAATGGTTACCAAAGCTCCTGATGGTGAAGACAGGTTTTGCTGATTGTTAGTACTGGGTCGCGGCCTTCAAGATCGCCCACCAGAAGGTCAGCAAGACAGGGGCCACTAGCAGATATAGCAGGTAGGGATCAAGCATAAGAATAGTCAAGGTACAAGTCAAAGGTCGGTACCAAGCGGTAATGGGAATAAGGACAGCTGTAGGTATGCAAAGGAGTAAGATATCAGCTGGAGAGAGCACAATAATCTGGCAAACAGGAAATATAAAGTATGAAGGAAGTTCATGAGAGGAGCAAAGAGTTCAAGGCTCACCAGAAACAAGAGACAAGGCAAGAAAGTGCAAAGGATCAGACAAGGGGCTGTCTAGCATCTCAGGTGGCTCAGCAAAAAGAGCCACTGCCGGATGCAGCAGAGGTTGTGGGTTTTAGATCCTGGTCCTGACGCTGGTAGAAGGCACAAGAAAAACCTCATAGCTCAGAACATCATAATGCATGTAAATCTTTCTCTGCTTCCAACCACAAAGAACTTGGAGCAACCCCATCATGTTGCTTCTGCCTTGGATAGCTTCTTTGTAATGAAACCATGAGCTATCAAGGTACAACATTTTATCTCCCACCTTGACAATACAGTGCCTTGAAAAAGTATTCACACCCCTTGAAATTTTCCAAATTTCGTCACGTTATAGCCAAAAGTGTAAATATGTGGTTTTTTTTGGGTGGATTTTATGTGATAAACCAACACTACGTGGCACATAATTGTGAAGCGGAAGGAAAATGATCAATGGTTTTCAAAATTTTTTACAAATAAATATGTGAAACGTGTGGTGTACATTTGTATTCAGCCCCCTTTACTCTGATAACCCTAACTAAAATTTAGTGGAACCAAGTGCCTTCAGAAGTCACCTAATTGCTAAAAAGAGTCCACCTGTGTGTAATTTATTCTCAGTTTAAATGCAGCTGTTCTGTGAAGCCCTCATAGGTTTGTTAAAGAACCTTAGTGAACGAACAGCATCATAAAGGCCAAGACATACACCAGACAGGTCAGGGATAAAGTTGTGGAGAAGTATAAAGCAGGGTTAGGTTATAAAAAAAAATTATCCTAAGCTTTAAAAATCTCACGGAGCTCTGTTCAATCCATCATCCGAAAATGGAAAGAGTATGGCACAACTGCAAACCTACCAAGACATGACCGTCCACCTAAACTGACCGGCCGGGCAAGAAGAGCATTCATCAGAGAAGTGCCAAGAGGTCCATGGTAACTCTGGAGGAGCTGCAGAGATCCACAGCTCAGGTGGAAGAATCCACAGTCCAGAAGTCCACAGGACAACTATTAGTCGTGTTCTCCACAAATCTGCCCTTTATGGAAGAGTGACAAGAAGAAAGACATTGGTGAAAGAAAGCCATAAGAAGTCCTGTCTTCAGTTTGTGAGAAGCCATGTGGGGGACACAGCAAACATGTGGAAGAAGGTGCTCTGGTCAGATGAGACCAAAATTGAACTTTTTGGCCTAAAAGCAAAACGCTGTGGCGGAAAACTAACACTGCACATCACCCTGAACACACCATCCCCACCGTGAAACATGGTGGTGGCAGCATCATGTGGTGGGGATGCTTTTCTTTATCAGGGAGAGGGAAGCTGGTCAGAGTTAATGGGAAGATGGATGGAGACAAATACAGGACAATCTTAGAAGAAAACCTGTTAGAGTCTGCTAAAGACTTGAGACTGGGGCGGAGGTTCACCTTCCAGCGGGACAACGACCCGAAACATACAGCCAGAGCTACAATGGAATGGTTTAGATCAAAGCATATTCATGTGTTAGAATGTCCAAGTCACAGTCCAGACCTAAATCCAACTGAGAATCTGTGGCAAGACTTGAAAATTGCTGTTCACAGACGCTCTCCATCCAATCTGACAGAGCTTGAGATATTTTACAAAGAAGAATGGGCAAAAACGTCCCTCTCTAGATGTGCAAAGCTGGTAGAGACATCCCCAAAAAGACTTGCAGCTGTAATTGCAGAGAAAGGGGGTTCTACAAAGTATTGACTCCGGGGGGCGCCATACAAATGCCCCCCCCCCACACTTTTCACATATTTATTTGTAGAAAATGTTGAAAACCATTTATCATTTTCCTTCCACTTCACAATTATGTGCCACTTTGTGTTGGTCTATCACAAAAAATCCCAATAAAATACATTTAGGTTTTTGGTTGCAACATGACAAAATGTGGAAAATTTAAAGGGGTATGAATTCTTTTTCAAGGCACTGTATGTTACTGAGTTATGCGCACAAGAGCGCCTGCTGCTCAGTTATCTCTCTAATTTACTAAAACCATCGGGAGAACTCTGGTTATAAACAGGAAGACATTCCTTGTTCATCTCCTCTCTGCAACAAGTCAAAATGGAGTCAGAGTTGCCGGAGAGGGTGTGTTGCCGGTCGTTGTTCGGTGTACGGTGCCCCTTCTGTGAAAGTTTTGGTAAAAAAGCGATAAATTTTGCTCTCTGTTGGTAAACGTTACTGGAATTGCAGAGCCTAGATGGGATTCCCCGTGGCGAGCACATAATCACAGTCCGTCGCAGTTATCATCTAATACCAAAATCTTCTCCCCTATGCGGCAGGTTAATTCCAACGCCGGCTTATTTATCGGTGCTTATGCATTTTGATGAAGTACAGTCGTCAAGGCATGGAGATAATGAATGATAATTGATTTATTGATCGTTCACCTTGTGTTGTGCAGAGTTATTGTCAGCGTGCAACCACAGCAATACGCCGCCTTGGCTTGAATAGAGCTCGGATCTATTCTTAAAGATCGTTCTCTATCACCCCACCCCACCCCCCCCCCCTCCTGCCACCTTGTCGTACAAAGACTCACTGCTATTTTTCTTCTCTCGCTAACAAATTCCTTTCACATCCAATGCCTCCTCCTGTGTTACAGTTGCATTCTTGTTGCGCTTTTTTTTTTTTTTTTTTCTTTCTTTCTACGGCAGGTAATTAAGATATGTAATTACCTCCAAGTTAAACAAAGGCTACTGACATTTCAATCCGTTCTTCAATACAACGTTCTCTACTGCAACGTCTTCCTCAATCATGGCTCCCAGGTCTGCCGTTAGCATGTTCGGCTGATGTGGAAGGTCTTTTTGTCTTTAGATTTACATTCTGTTGAAGGGATTCAGCTCATTTATGTTTCCAGGTAAGTGCAGGAATCAGATGAGCCAATCAGTCCACCGAAAAACCAAAGACATGACCTTGATTAGAAGGATGTGCAAAGACAAATTCATCCAGATTATTGTCCCTCCTGAGAAGTTAATTGTTGAGCTTCCACTCTTGTCCTGCAGTGTAGTTGTTAGATGTATAATAATTGGTGTGGAGGTCCTGAAGGTTGCTCTCTATCAACTGGGGTTTCATACCAGGCCTTCAAAGTAGGAGTAGAAGGATGATAATGCCACACCAGCTATCATTGTCTATAAAAGGTTTATTCTGCATAAACATCCAACATGTTTTTAAACTATGGCCTAATAATTTCAGTCCAGGATCTGTTGAAGGAATTCCACACATTTATGTTTCCAGGTAAGTGCAGAAGTCGGATTAGCCAATCAGTCCACCAAAAAACCAAGACATGACCTTGATTAGAAGGATGTGCAAAGACAAATTCATCCAGATTATGGTCCCTCCTGAAAAGTTAATTGAGCTTCCACTCATTGTCCTGCAGTGTAGTTGTTAGACGTATAATAATTGGTGTGGAGGTCCTGAAGGTTGCTCTCTATCAACTGTGGTTTCACACCAGGCCTTCAAAGTAGGAGTAGGAGGATGATTATTCCACACCAGCTATCATTGTCTATAAAAGGTTTATTCTGCATAAACATCCAACATGTTTTTAAACTATGGCCTAATAATTTCAGTCCAGGATCTGTTGAAGGAATTCCACACATTTATGTTTCCTGGTAAGTGCAGAAGTCGGATTAGTCAATCAGTCCACCAAAAAAACAAGGCATGACCTTGATTAGAAGGATGTGCAAAGACAAATTTATCCAGAATATGGTCCCTCCTGAAAAGTTAATTGAGCTTCCACTCTTGTCCTGCAGTGTAGTTATTAGATGTATAATAATTGGTGTAGAGGTCCTGAAGGTTGCTCTCTATCAACTGTGGTTTCACACCAGGCCTTCAAAGTAGAAGTAGAAGGATGATAATGCCACACCAGCTATCATTGTCTATAAAAGGTTTATTCTGCATAAACATCCAACATGTTTTTAAACTATGGCTTCATAATTTCAGCCCAGGATCTGTTGAAGGAATTCCACGCATTTATGTTTCCAGGTAAGTGCGGGCATCAGATGAGCCAATCAGTCCACCGAAAAACCAAGACATGACCTCGATTAGAAGGATGTGCAAAGACAAATTCATCCAGATTATTGTCCCTCCTGAGAAGTTAATTGTTGAGCGTCCACTCTTGTCCTGCAGTGTAGTTGTTAGATGTATTATAATTGGTGTGGAGGTCCTGCAGGCTGCTCTCTATCAACTGGGATTTCATACTAGGCCTTCAAAACAGGAATAGAAGGATGATAATGCCATACCAGCTAGCACAGTGTATAAAAAGTTTTTTTTCTGCGTAGATATCCATCACGCTTTGCACACTGGTTTTAATAATTACAGTCCATTACCAAATTCTTCCATTCCACCTATGATCAATTTTTAAGCCCTGATGAAGGGAGGAGTGTGAGCCCCTGAAACCCATTGTATGTTAATGCAGAATAAACGTTTTTGGATTGTGCAAACTGATGTCCACCACAAACCAACACATGACCTTGATTAGAAGGATGTGCAAAGACAATTTCATCCAGATTATTGTCCCTCCTGAGAAGTTAAATGTTGAGCTTCAACTCTTGTCCTGCAGTGTAGTTGTTAGATGTATAATAATTGGTGTGGAGGTCCTGAAGGTTGCTCTCTATCAACTGGGGTTTCACACCAGGCTTTCAAAGTAGGAGTGGAAGGATGATAATGCCACACTAGCTATCATTGTCTATAAAAGTAGGATTAGATGTCCCAACATGGACACCCAACATGTTTTTTACTCTGGCTTAATAATTACAGTCCAGAACCAAATCTTTACATTCTTTACATACTTTTCAAGGCCCCCTTAGAAGGTGGAAGTGTGAGGCTCTGAGACGTGTTTATGCAGAATAAACTTTTTCCAGGATGTTCAAAATGATGTGCCATTTTCATCTTTCTAATCCTTTTTTGAAGGCCTGATAGGATAATCCACAGAGAGCGGCCCCCGGGACCTTATGTTTCCAGGTAATTGCAGGAACCAGATGAGCCAATCAGTCCACCAAAGACCTCGATTAGAAAGATGTGCTAAGACAAATTCTTCCAGATTATTGTCCAATCCAAGAAGTTGATCAATGAGCTTCCCCTCTTCTCCTGCAGTGGAGTTGTTAGTTGGATAATAAATGGAGATGGCGATTGTGACAGACCCAACCAGTGCACGGGGCTTTTGGAGAGGACTAGGGGCAAGCCTTCTACCCACTGATTATGGCCACTGATTATGGCTGATTATGAGGGGAATTTCCTCCTGTGGGGTACAAAGCTGACTTCTCAGCAGATGAACCCTCACTCTCTACCTCAGAAAACACCTCAAACGTATTTGATACCTCCACCCTCACCTATTCCAAACCCCCCCGATTAACCCCTCCCCCATATCATTCAGCCCAACTTCCAAATCTTTCACCCCGCATTCTGCACCAGCCACTCTCATTCCCTTCCCATCTTCAACCGCCCCCCCCCCCCCCATCATCCAATCCATCACTTACTCCACCCCTCGGTGTCTGCTGATCTCCAGCCGCACTTCTGCCATGCCGAGAAAGAGGGTTGGCACAACCATACGCGCTGTTCCAGCACCCTACTACTACTACTAGGAGAAACAACAGGTGTAGACACAGACGTAACAACCACACTTTCTGACACTGACTTGATAACCACAGATTGGGGGGGGACACTGACACCACAGCCAGCCTCACAAACACAGATTCCGATGGGACAGAGACACTAGGATCCCCTGACACAACCTGAGCCAACCCAGACTCTTCTCTATCCGGACGGATAAATTCCTCCACTAACTCAGGCTTATTGTGCAAAGCTTCAAGGCACAGGCTATAAGGGTGACTAATCTTATCACATGAGTTACATTTAATAATATTACAGTCCCTCGCCAGATGTCCCAGTTCCTGACACAAAGAATACTTCTGTTCTGGACAGGAAGAGGAGAAATGTTCCATGGACAATCTATTGTAAAACCTTGCCTTGTATCTTGATTGCTGTTGAACCTTGAACTCCTTGCTCCTCCCATGAACTTCCTATAAAAGCCTTGCCTCTGCACTTCCTGTCACCAGATTATTGTGATCTGATCCTGCTTACTACTTGAGCTACTTCTATTGCTGTTCGGAAACAACTTTGGCTTGTGACCCCAACTAGGAAACTCTCCTCCTGCATCGACCTTGGCTTGTGACCCTAAAAAAGGGAATTACCATCCAGCTAGATCATGAGCGTTGCCAACATCCCTCGGTCAATAGATAAAAAATAACCCCAAGGAAGATTAGTGGGACTTTAGTGGCAACAACGTAATAAAAAACACTTCTATTGAAAAGAAAAAATATACAAAACATCAATATTGTCATATATGCATAGCAAGGAGGCCACATATAACAAAAAAGCTAAAAAGGTGTACTGATATGCAAACAGTGGAGATACTTGTGAGGTCTTCCACGAAGGCCTACACATTTCGGGACTGAACAGACCGTCCCTTCATCAGGGTTAACTTGTGGAAAAAAATCCTACTGTATATTAGAATTAAGAAAGAAACGTAAACACATTGTTACATACCATATGACAATTGCTTAGCATCACAGAAAAAACATCAAGTATTGTAATCACAATCAAGAGAGACAACCTACCTAAGCATAACAGTGTTGGAATTTCATTGCCAGAATCACGACGGTGACCACGTCCAAACCCACCCACAGATCCAAAATACGGGAGGAGTCGGGGTGTGTGGTTGGCCCCGTCTTGTCCACACTGGTCCACCCAAGAGACACCAGACAGCAAAGCTCACCAAAGGGAATAATACACCAGAGCATGGGCCAGAATGGACCAGAATAAGTGTCTATATGGTAAAAAGTGCAGCAGAGATAAAGGAAAAAACCAGAGGGGGGAGAGGGGACGAGGATGTATAGTATGGTGTGTCAATAGGTAGCTCCCAAAGTGTTTCAAACATTTGCCTTAATACCAGCAGAGTATGATGGTATGGAGCTCCTGCCCATTAGACAACCGCATTCTAGTGCCCGTCCATTCATCCAGTACACCGCTGTCCTCCTGCATTGACCTTGGCTTGTGACCCCAACACTGATCATAGGTCTAGTTATTTAGACTTTCCTATCTCTCGCAGACCTGAGAACTGCGCTTGTCTGGCCTTGTCAGCCATTGGTCTCCACTCATTACAGGTATTCTCCTAACACTCTGGCTGGTACTGGCATAGGCACTCTCCTTCATCTGTTGGAATCTCTGCTCATTCTCATACTTCTCCTTGAACACACCAATGCTTTGCTTCAGAGAGGCGACCAACTTCTCTTGCTTTTTCAATGCCTACTCCAGAGACTTCAGATTGGAGATTTCCCTCTTACTGCTTCCAGACTTACTATGCAGGGATTTCTTTTTCCTGAAATTTGCTTTCAGGACAGCAAGCTTCTGTTCCTCCTTAGTAATATGGCGAAGTCTATTCACCACTCTGTCCTGAAAGGCTGATAGGGACTCCCCTTGCTTAGGGACAAGCCCAGGATCCAGTGCAGCTTGAGCACATGGTGTAGGTCTCAGTGCCTCTGGAGAGCCTCCACCTTCGTCTTCCCCAGCCCGGTCCATGATGGCTGGGGAAAAGCCTGTAGGAGAGGCCCCAGGCTTGCTGCTTCTCTCAGCTGAGACCAAAGCAGAATGAGCCAACAGAACCCTGCAGAACAGCACCACCTGGTGGAGAAGCTCCTCTGGACAGAGACTGATGTGACTCGCTCAGTATTCTCTGTACAGCGCTGCGGTATATGTCAGATCTATATAAATGTATAATAATAATAATAGTGTGTGACTGTGGGGGGACATTAGAGTGTAAGCTCTTCTGGTAGAGATACTGATGTGACTGGCTCAGTGTCCTCTGTACAGCGCTGTGGTATATGTCATTACATAAAATAAAAAGAAATAAATCTTTCTCAGATTAGGATTTGGTCAACTTGGCAAAAATGTCTATTTGTGGGAAATGAGTTGTTTCAGAAAATATTACTTAAACTAACTCTTCTGTTTGGTCGCAACAGGACTACAGCTCAGCGTGCGGAAAGTTAGATTCCTAAAAACAAAAGCATAAAAAGAAAGAAACTACGAGGTTACTTTCTAGAATAGGCATCACCTTGTTGAAGGATGCATTAAGTAGCAGAATAGTAAGCGGGAAGGCTTGGCGCCGGCTGTGCCGCGGTGCTGTTCACAGCGATGCGTCTTCTGAATAAGCCTTCGTCCCGGAGCTGTCAGATGATCCTTGCAGGGGAAGAGGAGTTGTAATGAGCCTCTCAGGGTGTCACCGGCCATTTTCCCTACAAGAGAAAATCGCTGTTCTAAAGTTTTTCAGAGATAGGCGGTCATTTGTGCGTCAGGCTGATTTCGGTTTTTGCGTACTTTAATGAACACTTGGCGTTTTTCTTTTTCAAAAGCAGCAAATTGTAGCGATGTAAGAGAAAAAAATAGTTTTAGCAAGAGATGTTGTAGGACCCCCTCCCAAGAGAACCATGCAGCTTAAAAGGATCCTTCAATACGGATCCTTCACTGTAGCACCAGGTGCAGTGGGCTGAATTACCCAGCATAGTCCCAACACAAGAACAAGCGGCTTGTCTTATGTCTTGTGGTTCCTGTTCAGGTTCTTCATTACAATTTTTATTTTAGCAAATCAATTAGAACTAAAGTAGCAAAAAAAAAAAAAGTTTTAAAAGTGCTTTATTATTATTATTATTATTATTATTATTATTAAATATATTTTTTTTATTCTGAGACTGTATTGCAGAACAAGATTGCAAACTGTATCATCTAAAATAATAATAATAATAATAATAATAATAATAATAATAATAATAATAATAATAATAATTGCTATTATTATTATTATTATTATTATTATTATTATTATCATTATTATACAGGAATTATATAAACATGCTGTTGTTTTAAAAAAAAAATGCATGGCAGCAGGAGAGTGTTGATCACTCGCTAACGCATGGGGTCAACAAGCTCAAACACGGTTCAATTAGAACTATTTTTTTTTTTCTTAATGATCTTCAATCTCAGTTTGTGAAATGGAATCCCCCAATCTTAAACATTGCAATCTGAAATCTTCAGATAAAGCTGAAAAAGAATCACTTGTGGCGAAGAGTGATATAAAAAGTAGAGGTAGCAAAAAGAAAAAAAATAGTTTTAAAAGTGCATTATTATTATTATTATTATTATTATTATTATTATTATTATTATTATTATTATATTATATTTATTTATTTTTTATTCTGAGACTGTATTGCAGAACAAGATTACAAACTGTATCAGCTAAAATAATAATAATACTACTACTAATAATTATTATTATTATTAGTATTATTATTATTGTTATTATTTTGATTAGTATTATTGTTATCATTATTATCATTATTATTAATAATATTATTATACAGGATTTTTTTAAACATGCTTTTTGGAAAAAAAAAAAGGGCAGGAGAGTGTTTATCACTCACTAACGCATAGGGTCAACAAGCTCAAACACGGTTCAATTAGAACTATTTTTTTTTTCTTAATGATCATCAATCTCAGTTTGTGAAATGGAATCCCCCAATCTTAAACACTGCAATCTGAAATCTTCAGATAGAGCTCAAAAAGAATCACTGTGGCGAAGAGTGATATAAATAGTAGAGGTAGCCAAAAAGAACAAAAAAAAGTTTTAAAAGTGCATTATTATTATTATTATTATTATTATTATTATTATTATTATTATTATTTGTATTTATTTTCTATTCTGAGACTGTATTGCAGAACAAGATTACAAACTGCATAAGCTAAAATAATAATAATAATAATAATAATAATAATAATAATAATAAATAAATATATATATATATATATATATATATATATATATATATATATATATATATATATATATATATATATATATATATATATATATATATATATATATATATATATAATAATTAATAATATTATAAATAATAATAATTATTATTATTATTTTGATTATTATTATTACTAATATTATTATTATTATTATTATTATTATTATTATTATTATTATTATTAATATTATTATTATTATTTCGATTAGTACTATTGTTATCATTATTATTATTAATATTATTATACAGGATTTATATAAACATGCTGTTATTTTTGAAAAAAAAAAATGCATGGCAGCAGGAAAGTGTTGATCACCCACTAACACATGGGGTCAACAAGCTCAAACACGGTTCAGTTAGGACTAATTTTTCACTGTGGTGAAGAGTGATATAAAAAGTAGAGTTGCACCGAATGGAAATGTTGTTGCCGAAACCAAAACTGAAAATGCAGGACGCACTTGGTTGCAAACCGAAACCGAGAATGACAGTTTAAAAAAAATATTAATTTTCATATATATTTGTATTATATTTGACTTTTTAATTAATATCATCAATTTAAATAAATACAAATTTATCGTCAGCCATTATCGGCAACTTTAGCGCAAGAAAAGCTCAAGAAAAATGTATCCCTTTAAATTCTACGTATGTCTGCACACTGGTCCATTGGGCTTCCATTGTGGTGTTAAAATTCCTGCATGCTGCATTTTTGGTCAGTTAAAAAAAAAAAAAATGCACAAAAAAAGCACCTCCCAGTTCAAATGCATTGAAAACGCAGAAAGAACGCATCATTAACGCACCCGTGTTACATTGTTGATGCAGTTTTTGAGTCACATGACCTATGAAAAACACACCATAAGCACCAGCGGTTGCTAATATTTTTTTTTTTTTCGGGGGGGGGGGGGCGGCAAACAATTTACGGACGGCACCCACCCCCAGGTGGTCGGTAGTCGGGGCCCCTTACTTACCCCATCTTGCGGGCTGAGCGCCGTCTTCCCTCTGGAAGCAATGACTAGGCACAGGTGTGTGACGAAACGCGTTTGCCACAGGAGATGTGTGTGCAGGCTGTGTCCTCGTTTTTTAATGGATCTGAAATAAAACTACTATTTTTATGCTGGTTAGTGCCGCCATCTCCTTCTTTCCTCTGTGTTCTCCCCGGCTGCTTCCTCGCTTCCCCTGCGTCACCTCCCTCCTCCTCCTCATGGCGGCCAATCCAATCTGATCTCCTTTTGGCCAATTAGGTGATGGGTCTCACGACCCGAGCCCACCCTTTTTTGAAGCTTATTAGAGCCTCAGACTCTAACTAAGTGCTTTAAAAAAATAAGATAAAACATTGAAACCCCCCCCCCAAAAAAATCGACCACTATTCTGCATGCTTACCCCCTAAGCATGAATTCCCCCTCCTGCCAATAAAAATACACCCACTGCGGAAATCCCCTTCCCAGCATTAATCTTTGCCCCCCCTCAGCTCAAATCCTTTCATTCCCCATATGCCCCAGCATAAATACCCCCCCTTGCAAAAAAAAAATCCCCTGTCCTAGTACTAATCTTTTACCCTTCAAATTTCCTCTCTGATCACAAATCTCCCCCCCCCCAGCACAAATGCTCCCCCATACTAGCACAAATCCCCCCACATTCCGCTTCCAAGCACAAATACTGACAATCATCCCTGCTAGCACAAATACCTCCCCCCACAACCCCCCAAAAGAATTCCCCTCCTAGCACAATCCCCCCCACACTCCAAATCACCCCTCCCAGCAGAAATTCTCTCCGCTCCCCCATACAAGCACAAATCCCCCCCACATTCCCCCTCCAAGCCCAAATACTGCCAATCATCCCTGCTAGCACAAATACCTCCCCCCACAACCCCCCAAAAAAATTCCCCTCCTAGCACAAATCCCCTCCCCCACACTCCAAATCACCCCTCCCAGCAGAAATTCTCCCCGCTCCCCCATACTAGCACAAATCCCCCCCCCCACATTCCCCCTCCAAGCACAAATACTGCCAATGATCCCTGCTAACACAAATACCCCACCTCAAAAGAAAAAAAAAATCCCCTCCTAGCACAAATACCCCCCCTTACCCCCCCCAAAAAAATTCCCCTCCTAGCACAAATACCCTTCCAACTTTTTCTAGCACAAACCGCCTAAAATTCCCCCTCCTAGCACAAATCTTCCTCCCCCGTCCCCCCACTCAACACAAATTACGTCATATCACTCCTAGCACCCCTCCTCCAACACAAATCCCCTCCTCGCAACCTTCTTATGGTGCCCCCCCCACACCTAACATGATACCACACTGCCCCCCCCCCCTCCTTGTCCCGGTCCTGGTCACACGGATTTCCTAATGTCTCTCTATTGTGACTTGAGGACCCCTTTAATGTAAAGTCTTTAATGCTTACAGATGTTAATCTATACCCCCCCCCCCCCGGCCCCCCATCCTATTACAATGAACAGGATCCTGGAAGAAGTTTCCTGTATACATAATACACACGTCTACCTGCTATAATAGCTGTCATAATGATGGATCTTCTATATGTTCTATACATCTAATGGAAGAGGAAAAAGTCCTATTCATTTCAAAGCCGCGCAGCTCCTTACAAGTAAGTCACGGTATGATTGACACCAAAATAATAAGATTCACTCTTTCGGCTAAATATTTTGCATTTTTTTTTTTTTATCTGAACAAACAACAAAAGGCGGCGAGAGCGGAAAAAAAAAATATGTTTATTTCACCCGAAACCGAGTATAAATGTCTTGTGTTTTAGTATAGATTTCAGGCTTGTGAAAGAAGTAAAAAAAAATAAAAGCTACAGATGATAAAACACAATGCAACATATAAAAGGATACATTATTGCATAAGTGTTCATGTGTGTTGTATTAACCCTTTTCCGCCCACAGGGGCTGGCCCTTTCAGTGGGGCGTGAGGCGGGTAGGAGGGACTCCCATTCATTCCTTCACTATCATTGGTAGCACAGTGATAATGTAATCCTGCCCCACCCCCTTTGAATGAGTAGGGGGATACATGGAACCCCTACTCATTCAATATTGAATTCAATTCAATAAATTGCACAAAGTAAATAAAAAAACAGATACAGTTTTTGACAATTTCCTTATTAAAAAAGCCCCCCCCCAAAAAAAATAAAATGTCCCCCAAAGTAAATCCAGTGACAATCGCGATGAACACCGGCCGCCGTCCAGCAAAGGAAAAAAAAAATCACCCGCTGCTTGGCTCCCGCTGAATGACAGCTCCACTGCCTACCCGCCACTAAATAAATGAGCATGCTCTGGTTGATGACATCACAAGGGGGGTAGGATCACCCGGTGACCTCACCAGGTGGACCCGCCCCTTAGTTGGTTTAGGCGCTGTTATTTTTTGGTGGGAGCCAAGCATGGTGACCTCACCAGGTGGACCCACCCCTTAGTTGGTTTAGGCGCTGTTATTTTTGGTGGGAGCCAAGCACGGTGACCTCACCAGGTGGACCCGCCCCTTAGTTGGTTTAGGCGCTGTTATTTTCGGTGGGAGCCAAGCATGGTGACCTCACCAGGTGGACCCGCCCCTTAGTTGGTTTAGGCGCTGTTATTTTCGGTGGGAGCCAAGCATGGTGACCTCACCAGGTGGACCCGCCCCTTAGTTGGTTTAGGCGCTGTTATTTTCGGTGGGAGCCAAGCCAAGCATGGTGACCTCACCAGGTGGACCCGCCCCTTAGTTGGTTCTGTGGGAGCCATGCATAAGATCTTTTTTTTTTTTCGTGAGGGATGGCAGTCTGCATTCATCGAGATTGACACTAGATTTACTTTGGGGGATATTTTTGGGGGGGAGGGGACTTTTTTAAATAAAGTGCCCCCCTGCCTCCCTCCTGAACCATACCAGGCCACATGCCCTCAACATGGGGGGGTGGGTGCTTTGGGGCAGGGGAGGCTCTACCCCCCCCCCAAAGCCACCTTGTCCCCAAGTTGATGGGGACAAGGGTCTCTTCCCGACAACCCTTGGCTGTGGTTGTCAGGGTCAGGAGGCTTATCGGAATCTGAAAGGCCCCCAGATCCCACCCACCCCCCACGTGATTAGGTAGGGGTACATATTACCCCTTCCCATTCACCCAAAAAAGTGTAAAAAAAAATATATAAAAACAGGAGACAAGTTTTTGACAAATCCCTTTATTAACCACTTGAGGACCAGCCGCCGCAGTTATACTGCAGCAGGTTGGCTCCCCAGCTGTATGTCGGTCGCTTTAAGACCACTAGGGGGCGTGCTCGCCTCTGGAAGTGCGCACGCGGCATGACGACGGATTTATAATTTTTTAATTATAAAAAATATATTTTATTAAAGTTGATAAAAATATTATCATAAAAAAATCCCTTGTTGCATGTTAAGTACATTTCATATACATATACAGACACTACCGCTCTACATGTTTCACTTTGAGTGAGCTTCTTCAGGAGCTTCTAGAGTGTTCTATGAAACGATTACTGAATAAAACAACAACAAAATTTGGATTAATAACTACAAACTTATAATTAGTTACTATTTATCAAAAATGAAGGTGCATAACTATGAACATCAATATGTCTCCTCCTCCAGGCAGTCCCACCCCCCCACAGTTAGAATCACTCCCTAGGACACACATTTAACCCCTTGATCGCCCCCCTAGTGTTAACCCCTTCCCTGCCAATGACATTTATACAGTAATCAGTGGCTATTTTTTGCTCTGATCGCTGTATAAATGTCACTGGTCCCAAAATGGTGCCAAATTGTCCGATCTATCGGTCGCAATGTTGCAGTCCCGCTAAAAATTGAAGATCGCCGCCATTATTAGTAAAAGAAAAAATAATAATAAAAATGCCATAAATCTATCCCCTATTGCAATTGCTATTGGAATTTTTTTTTTTTTTGCCAAAAATATGTAGAAGAATACATATCAGCCTAAACTGAGGAAAATTTTTTTTTTTTATATTTATTGGGGGGATATTTATTATAGCAAAAAGTTAAAAACAATTGTTTTTTTTTCAAAATTGTCGGTCTTTTTTTTGTTTATAGCGCAAAAAAATAAAAACTGCAGAAATGATCTGAATGGGAGAAAAGGGACGTCAATCTTGTTTGGGTACAACGTCGCACGACCGCCCAATTTTCAGTTTAATCGACGCAGTGCCGTATCGCAAAAAATGGTCTGGTCATTAAGGGGGCAAATCCTTCTGCATCTCTAGTACTGCACCTGGGCTACCCCTACCAAACAGAGCTCTTTCTCTACCTACTGCCTCACTACTGGTATGCCAACGGACATCAGTCCCATATATTTGTAAGGTCTGGCATCAAAATGATTCACCAAATCTTGTGGGCCCTCATCACCCAAACAGATCATTGTCCTCCTCAAGATGGCCATCTGGAGCCCAAATCAGGAGACACTTCCTCCCTATTGGACTCCTACCAACCTGAAGACACAGCACAATGCCACCTTTAGGTTGGAGGATGTACCGCAGCCTATACCTGCCTACACAGTTCTACAGTGATAAAGGTATAGGGGATGTCAGGAGCTACTCCAAAAAATGCCCCATGACAAAGGCAATGTTGATGGACTATCTCGGTGCCCAGGGAATGGACAATTAGATCTAAAAAATATATATTTTATTATAGAAAACAAACGTGATACACATTAATACAAGCAATATATGAAAAAAATTGGTTGCATCCAATAGCAAGATGATAAAGACTAAATAGTGGGGAACCCCACAAGATAGTAGAGCCTCCGGAGATGTAGGTCCAAAATGTGATCCTCTACAGGTTTCGCAAATTTATTGCTTCTTCAGGAGGAGTTGACCTTATACATCTATAAGGAAATACAGTCTTACAATTAAATTTGTCACACAAAATAGTAAAGGGAGGGGGGGGGGAAATGGGGGAAGGTTATAATATTACAAAATAGATACATTGATGCTTGGAGTAAGTTTGTTACAGTCGGGACTTACTTACCAATGGAAACCCAATTTGTGGTCACGGGCGGCACAGTGTGAGGCACCCAAAATGGGTAATCCCCTCCGTGGCGAAAACAGGGAGCACTGGAGGGATCTGATAACTGAAAAAAATGTATTGATGTTATATAATATAAGTTAACTGATATAAGTAGGTCCAAAAACTCACAAATAGGGGGAAAAGAAGGGAAAAAGTGGGGGTACCCGCCCCTACTTTTATTTACCTATTCAGATTGAGGCACTTCCTTTCACAGTTCTACAGTGATCTCCACTAGCTTCTGGGTCCCTTGCCAAGCAAGTGACTTCCTTAAAGGGCCGCCACTCGGCATGAGCACTATTCAGAGAACTCTTTGCAATTTTTTTTCAATAAATGCAAAGCGTTCTCTGATTGGGTGAGGTGGAGAGAAGGTGCGTTGATGTCACAATCTCCACCTCATCCGATTCAGAAAACACCTCCCATTTAGCTGCTCCACACAGGACCTGGAAGCCGGGGAAGATCTCTCTAGCAGTAATGCTTGCTACAGAGATTTCCAGCTTCCATGGGGATCCCACAAGTAGGCGGGGTGCAGTGCGGTGGATTGGATAACGCACACAGTCCAAGCGCAAATATACAGAACTTGTATTGAAGTAACGCAAAGACAGTTCACAATAAATCCAGTTGGAGGACAACCCAACTGGGAACACTCACAGGTCCCAACAGCATGTAGAGAGCAGGTTTCAGCCGAACTGACAGCGACTGTTAGGAGGGGCAGAATGGGGCCTGGCCGTCTTGTGCCCGAGCGGGAAGATGTCCAGAGAAGTTGCAATCCCTATCCTTTCCCTCCTGGTCAGGAACCCTTTCCTTGCTGCTGGATCTATCCATAGCAAACGTGCCTGTCCCTACTCTACCCACTCACAAATATGCTCCAAACCTGGGAGCCAGGGCTTTAAATATGCTCTGCCTGACCTATGATGGCTGCTGGAGCCGCGTGGGTTGGCAGCATCCAGTTCGCTTACCTAGTGAGCCGGGAAACCAGAGAGGAACCATTTTCTTATTGACTTCTTCTCCAGCTGCAATGCCGCTGTGGAAGAGCACCACCTGCAGTGGAGAAAGTAAACTGCACCTGTCCACACACAGGTATGGCAAATACATACTTACATTGACCCAAGCTGGACCAATGTAACTATGGAAAAATTGCCATACCTGAAATTCATCTTTTAATAAATGCCCATTATTTCACGTAATATTTATTAAATACTTGGCCATAACAGACATATAAAACAAACCTTTACATCCTCATTGCCACTCTAGTTGTTAGATTGTATCCACTCACTCCAAAGCCATTGAATTTCCGCTGGATTATTTTACACTTCTACAGTGATCTAAGCGGCGTTGGGCGAGCGTGCGCGAGGCGAATCTGGTTGCTATGGCTCCTACACATGTATTAACGGGCTAAATGGAGCCGAGTAATTTGTTGTGCTGAAAGCGAGAGAGCTGAAGGGATTTATGAGTGTTAAAAGGTTATCTGCTCATTGGACAGCTCTGCCTTCCATTGACATATTTCATTTTGTAATATGCAGCTTTCTTATCTAGGCGTACATGGAGATATTATGATAATGGCGCTCCACCAGGATAAGCGACTTTCGGGTGCCATTTAGGGGTCTTTGTGCCGCTGCTGGAAATGATAGACAGAGTGAGGCATTTCTACACATCATTCCTGGTCATCTCCGAAAGAGAAATACTGTACCCCTGGAAATCTGCGTCCTAAAGGGGAGCAAGACATCAAATCTCAGCAATACATATAAATGAAAAGTCATTTTCTGTAGTTGCTGGTCGTGCCTGGTTTACGGAGTTAGTCCCAGCATTCGTGCCAGGTAACATTCAGTAGTTCTTTTGAATGCAAACAAAGGCATTTGAAGAAAAGTAATCCTGATATAATTCCAATACTGGGGGTACAGGACTACAGAGGAAGAAGATTTGGGGTGCCTATTCCAGATGATTGCAAAATGAGCAAACAGTGTGGCCTGGAATTAGGGAAAGTGAGCAGAATTTTGGGAAACATCACTAAAAGGATCGCCAGCGAGGGGAAGGAGGTCCTGATTCGTCTATATAGATCTTTATATCACTAGAGGGGTCACCAGCAGGAGGACGGAGGTCCTGATTCCCCTATATAGATCTTTATATCACTAGAGGGATCACCAGCAGGAGGAAGGAGGTCCTGATTCCTCTATATAGATCTTTATATCACTAGAGGGGTCACCAGCAGGAGGAAGGAGGTCCTGATTCCTCTATATAGATCTTTAGATCACTAGAGGGATCACCAGCAGGAGGAAGGAGGTCCTGATTCCTCTATATAGATCTTTATATCACTAGAGGGGTCACCAGCAGGAGGAAGGAGGTCCTGATTCCTCTATATAGATCTTTATATCACTAGAGGGGTCACCAGCAGGAGGAAGGAGGTCCTGATTCCTCTATATAGAATTTTATATCACTAGGGGGGTCACCAGCAGGAGGAAGGAGGTCCTGATTCCTCTATACAGACCTTTATATCACTAGAGGGGTCACCAACAGGATATAGGAAGTTCTAATTCACCTACATCACACATGCCCAGAACCGGAAGTAAGCTGATGTATACACATACTGATGTCAATGCTATTCCTTAAGGGGGCAATACCATAATACTAAAATAGGCAATATTCTTTGTGCACTGGATGGAAGTGCATGTTTTTTGTGATTAATATTACATTTGTTTATAATAAAGGGATGGTATATATGAATTACTGCACTATGAGAGCCTGTTTTATTCTTTTGGAGTGATTGTTGCTGAAAGGGAAGTTGGCCGATAAGGAAGGATTGAGGACCACCTATTGATAAATCTGATGAATACTAGTCCTGGTATAAGGGCAAGGTGCACATTGACCTTACGTTTGTGTAGATCATATACATAGGTGAGCGGTTTGAGCAGATGGTGGTGGTGTACACATAGTGGGTAGAGACAGAAAACTCTCACAGATTTGGATGAAATCAACTTTTGGCAGAAAAATATTAATATGCATTACTACTATTATTTGCACTATTTTGGGTGATATATGGATATTTGAAATACCGTAATCACATGGACACTGTTTGGTGATGTATGATTTATATTAGAGGCACTGGTATTAAACACAGACAATTCATGTAATTGTTATATTTATTGTTTTATTATATCGATAATTTTTAGTGACATCTTTTTTTTGTTGCACTGCATTTTTTTACATATATTTACCTTATGTAGCGATGCCCCCGTAGGAGCTGCTGAGTGTTGTGGTCCACCTGTCACCCTGCCCAGCCCGGCATTCACTTCCCAGTCACTTTAGAGACAATGAACAGTCCGTAGTTTTTGTTTTTGTTGTTTTGTTTTTTTTGGGGGATTTAACTTGGATGGGTAAAGGAATATATATGGGATGCCCAGTGAGACAGTCATTTGGCAGATTGTATAGCAATATATTGGGACAAAACTATATACACTCTTTGCACAGATTTCTTCTCCAGGCACCTCCTGCACAACTCTTGCTTGAAGACTATCTCTTTTTCGTTTCTCCCTCCTGCACAACTCTTGATCTCCCAGGAGCAGCTAGCACATGTTTAGGCCTGACCAGGGCTTTTTTTCTCAGAGAAAAGGTGCAGGAACTCAACCATGCCCGCCACACACACATACCTGCCAAATGGCATCAAATAGTAGCTCTTTTCTCTGCATACAACCCCCTCCCTCCACTGCCCTCATCTTCTCCTCCCTCCTTAAAAGCTCCACCACCTGTCATATGTCTTACCTTTGTTGCAATATTAAGCTGAAACACCTATCCGGCTGTAGTACCTCCCAGCATACTATACTATACTACAGTCACTTGCAAAGGAGATCATGCAGTAGGAGCATCAACAACTGGTCGCCAGGGAAAATATGGAGACCACAGAGGGTGCGGCCTACAATGCACCCTCTCCTGCCCATGACTGCACTGAACCCTGGGCACCTGTTCTGTATCTCCTTTGTCCCTGTCCGGCACTCAGTGGGATCTGCGCAGGAGATCTGACCTGTGGTAGCTACTGGGAGATGAGCTATCACTTGTAAACGCAGAAGCTGGACTTCAGTGGTAGTGGGTAACAGGGAGCAGAAGACCTGAGCCAGAGGTGGTGGAACTGAGTTCCCCTTAGTTCCTGATGAAAAAAAGCCCTGGGCCTGACACTGGCTCAGCCAGGCCCAAATAACTTGCCTTTTTGCAGGCAGGGACCACAAGCCCCTATGGTGTAGCAGAGAATAGAAAGTCTTTTTGTGCTAAATGTCCTATAAGTGGACTTCCACTCCCAGTCAGTCCTTTCTTGGCCCTGCCAGCCCTCCTGGCTGCAGCTATCCGACTTCACTGCCCATGACATTGCAATCCTTCCTACTGGCTCCACACCCAGCTCTGACTGTTTCCTCTCAGTCCTCTCTGGCATGCCTCTCCAGTCCTCCCAGCTGCCCATGTCACTCACCAGCCCTCCTGGCTGCAACCGGTGGTTCCCTCCTGAAGACTTTCCTGGCAGTACTAGCTCCTGTTGTCCTCTCTTGCTCCTCCTGTACCTCCTGTTCAGAGCCTCCACAATTTCCTGAAGGGCTCTGTCCTGCACCCGACTCCCAGGCCCAAGGTCACCCCCCCCCCCCTGCCTGAGGAGCTCCCTTAAAGGCCCCGACAGCCAAGTACTTCATCCTCAGTTCTTCCACCCTAAAACTCCTCCCCCAGCTGGGCTGCCCCCTGGTATTTAAGGAGGCCTGCCCCTGCCAATCCAAGTTGGGGATTGGTCAAGGCTCCTTAAAGGGGAGTTCCAACGACATGTAATATATTTTTTTTTAAAACATTTCTTAAGGTCATAACATAGACATTTAACACTCACGTCTTTAGAAAAATTTGTCCCCCGATGTCCGGTTTAGTATAAAAAATCAACTTATAAAATTGCTCCCAGGCCGTTCCCATACTGCTTGCGGGCATGTGAAGCCCACAAGCATAATGTTCCGGGATACAGTGCAGCTGAGTAACCAGCATGCACCGCCCATTCTCGTGCACGCGCATTTTCACAGTATCGCAGCGCCATAAACTTCTCAGGTTGCCATCACAATGGGTGGCGGCATCAGAAGTGCCTGCCCCGTTGTGATGGCAATGAAGCCCTCGACGCTGTCCACTGACTCCTGGGAAATGATGACACACATATCCCAGGAGCAGTAGCGAACAGAGGCGCCGAGGGAAGTGACGTAAGGAACCGTGAAGAAGGGGAAGATTTGAAGGAACAACATAGCAACAGGCATGAAAAGGTAAGTTAAAAAAAAAAATTCTCCAAATGTCATAATAATTTGCTGCAAAGGATGAAATTCTTTTTTATGAGTGGAACTCCACTTTAAGATACCCCAGGCAGCCCCATCTCTCTTCCCCTCCTCTCCTTCTAGCACTTTCTAGAATGAAGAAGGGGGTGACAGTGAAGTGATGCTGTCTGTCAGTCATCAGCTGCTACTCTGAGCCATTCCCAACCCACACAAACCAAAACAAATAAGCCTAGCTTCAAGCTAGGCCTGCTTAAATTTGCCTGCACAACCAAAAATCCTAACCTCTAGCACCGACCTATGTAGAGGGTGCTACACTTATCATTTTGTGCCCGGACGGGTGCCGTGCTTAGGGTGTGCATGTGGAGTGTGGTTGGGGTCAATAACATTGTGCGCACACTGGAACCATGCCAAGGGTATGCAAGCACAGTGTAGCCAGGGTGCTATATAGGTGTCATATCATGGTGCCCGCTTGGGTGTCGTACATAGTGTGCACATGCACATTGTGCCTAAAGTCCTTATCATTATGTGCCCGATTGGGCGTTGTGCTAAGGGTGCACATTAACATTGTAGCCAAGGGGTCATATTGTTATGTGCCAGTTTGGGTGCCGTGCTTATGGCGTGCATGAACAGTGTGGGCAGGGCCCTTATCATTGTGCACACTAAGGTGCCATATTTAAGGCATGCATATGCATTGTGGGTTGGGTCCTTATCATCATGTGCCTGGAGGGGTCCCATGCTTAGTGCGTGCATGTGGAGTGTGGCCGGGGTCAATATCATTGTGCGCACTCTGGTACCGTGCCAAGGGTATGCAAGCACAGTGTGGCCAGGGTGCCATACGTAGGTGCCATACCATGGTGCCCGCTTGGATGCTGTTTGGGTGCACATGCACATTGTGTCTGGGGTCCTTATCCTTTTGTGCCCATTTGGGTGTTGCGCTTAGGGTGCACATGCGCAGTGTAGTCAGGGTCCTTCTCATAATGTGCCAGTTCAAAATGCCATGTTTAGGGCATGCATGTGCAGTGCGGCCAGGGCCCTCATCATTGTACGCATTCAGGTGATATACTTAAAACAGGACTTGACCCCTAAAGGGATGTTCCAATTTCTGTCTTCTCACCCCCCCCTGCTCTTCAACTTTTGGACAATCTTTTTTTGAGGTGGGCAAAATGTCAGCACAGCCTCGTCTTGGGACACGTCGCAGATCCCAGGAGGCTGCGGGACCATTCATGGGGGGCAAGCACAGTGGAGAGATGGCTATGAAGCCGCAAAGAGCCACAGCTGGCTTCCCACCAATAGCATGGTGGTGCTGGGGACCCAGAGATGGATGAAGAACCAGTCCAGGTGAGGACGGGGCTGAATCCTAGAACAGGTAAGCAGAAGTCAGCAGATACAGTATTTGTAGCTGCTGACTCTTAATTCTTTTTTTTTTGGGGGGGGGGGGGGACTTAAGAACATCTTTAACCACTTGCTGACCTGCTGCAGTAAATATACTGCAACAAGGTGGCTCCTACAGGCGCAGTGTCCCCGAATTTTGTTGCCTAGCTCTGGGTTTCAGGCATGCACGTGTGCCCCTGCCCGCCTACTCCCCTGTGATTTGACACAGTGGAAGTTTGTCAGCAGATCTCAGCCAATGGTTCATGGCCGGGACCTGCTGATCAGCTGTGTCCAATCACAGCCCAGAGCCCCTTGTTGACAAAAAAAAAAACACAGGGTGGCAACAGGGTAATTGGTATTATAGCGGTGCCCAATCAAGAATACATCAATTATATAGAATAAATACATGGCATACATAAACAACAACAAATATAGTGTTCAATAAAATTAGCAGAGCATGATACAAATCATGTTTAACCAATTCCATACCGGGCCTATATTTGTGGCACTTCTCTCCTACATGTAAAAAATCATCATTTTTTTACTAGAAAATATATATATATTTTTTTTAGCAGACACCCTAGGGAATCAAATGGTGGTCGTTGCAACTTTTTATCGCACACGGTATTGGAATGACGTCAAACTTCGGTACTTAAAAATCCCCATGGGCGACGCTTTAAATTTTTTTACAGGTTACATGTTTAGAGTTACAGAGGAGGTCTAGTGCTAGAATTATTGCTCTCGCTCTAACGCACACGGTGATACCTCACATGTGTGGTTTGAACAGCGTTTACACATGTGGGCGGGACTTACGTATGCGTTCGCTTTTGAGCGCCAGCTACCGGGGACAGGGGCATTTAAAAAAAAAATATATTATTTTTTTAATTTTTCTTTTTTTTTTACTTTTACACTTTATTTTACATTTTTTTTTTTTTTATCACTTTTATTCATATTACAAGGAATGTAAACATCCCTTGTAATAAGAATGGTGCGTGACAGGTCCTCTTTATGGAGAGATGCAGAGTTAATAAGACCCCTCATCTCTCCTCCAGGCTGGAAAGCATGAGATCAGAAAAAAAAATTCACAATCTCATGTTTACCAGCCGCAATCGTGGCTTTGTTTACATCCGCCACCCGGACGTGACATCATAACGTCGCTCCCGGGCCTCTGACGGTCATAGAGATGACTGGTGACCGGAAATCTCTATGGTCGTCATTCAGCAGCGGCCAATTCTTTCTCCGGGTCCCCAATGGCACGGGAGAGCCCGGAGAAGCACCGGATGGTGGCGGGAGATGGGGGGGAGTCCCCGCCCGTCGCCTTTAAGAACAAGCAAGTGGTGGAACTGGCACTATGATCATTCTTATGGTGCACAGAATCGCCGGCTGAAATCAAGGATATCTGAATGATGCCTGTAGCTTGGCTTTCCCACTGAAAGCCAAGGACGTCATATGACGTCCTTGGGCTGGAAGTGGTTTATTGTCACTGATATCCTTGTATAGTGGGTGATCAATACTTGATGTCAGGGCTTTTTTTCTTAGAGAATAGGTGCAGGTACTCCCCCCTTTACATTATTCCTTTTCTCCACCCCTACCCACCTCTGAGCACTGTCCCTTGGTTCCACCCCCTACCCAACTACGAGCACTGTCCCTTGGTTCCACCCCTACCCACCTCTGAGTACTGTCCCTTGGTTCCACCCCCTACCCACCTCTGAGCACTGTCCCTTGGCTCACCGCCTACCCACCTCCGAGCACTGTCCCTTGGTTCCACCCCCTACCCACCTCCGAGTACTGTCCCTTGGTTCCACCCCCTACCCACCTCCGAGTACCGTCCCTTGGTTCCACCCCCTACCCACCTCCGGGAACTATCTCTTGGTTCCACCCCCTACCCACCTCTGAGCACATGTCCCTTTGGTTTCACCCCCTACCCACCTCTGAGCACATGTCCCTTGGTTCCACCCCCTACCCACCTCCGAGCACTGTCCCTTGGTTCCACCCCCTACACACCTCCGAGTACCGTCCCTTGGTTCCACCCCCTACCCACCTCCGGGAACTATCTCTTGGTTCCACCCCCTACCCACCTCCGAGCAACTGTCCATTGGTTCCACCCCCTACCCACCTCCGAGCACTGTCCCTTGGTTCCACCCCCTACCCACCTCTGAGCACATGTCCCTTGGTTCCCACCCCTACCCACCTCTGAGCACTGTCCCTTGGTTCCACCCCCTACCCACCTCCGAGCACTGTCCCTTGGTTCCACCCCCTACCCACCTCCGAGCACTGTCCCTTGGTTCCACCCCCTACCCACCTCCGAGCACTGTCCCTCGGTTGCACCCCCTACCTACCTCCGAGCAACTGTCCCTTGGTTCCACCCCTACCCACCTCCCAGTATCACCCCTTTAAGAAAATACAGAACCAAGTATCATTTTGTGGTGCTACGTAATTTGTATGGAATTTGTTAATGATAACAAGGAAAGCAGTAAAATAGATTCCCTGCAGTCAGCAGCACTAGACCCCTCCACAAAAAATAGATCCCCCCCAGTAACAATAGACCTCCCGCCAAAAACAATACCTACCCCCCGCAAAATAGATCCACCCCAGCAACAAAAGGTTTCCCAGCAGCCAGCATCAATAGACTCCTCACTCCTCAATAGTAGGTCCTTCCCAGCAACAATAGATCCCTCTGCAACAATAGATCCCCATCCAGCAGTCAGGAATAGACCCTCCAGCACCCCCCCCCAGGCCATTGCATACATTCAGTGCCAGAGGTGCCGGAACTGCCCCCCGCGTTCCTGCTGAAAAAAAACCCTGCTTGATGTCATATCCCAACATGTTTCGCCAACAATGGCTTCCTCAGGGGGTTTTTACAGACCACCAATATGACATACAGCTCTAGTAATGATAAGATAATTTACATATTAATAATTATTTATTACAGATACAGCAAACAACAACATATATATATATATATATATATATATATATATATATATATATATATATATATATATATTTATATATATATAATGGTTTGTTTGTCCTCCCCTCCCTCCCCATCACCAAACCCACCAAGGGAGCAACAGAGGAAAACAAGTCCACAACACAGGGCTCTACGCAGAGGAAAAACTGCTATAGGGCGGTCAGCGAGTGGTTAATACACACGCATTATCAGATAAATGCACTCCCTAATTCGGTGTGGTGTTGCGCGATCCATCCCCTTTAATTGTACGCTTTCCGCACAGCTTTCTACACACCTTGTGCTTTATATCAGGAGACGAGTTTTCAAGGGACGCGGCGGTAATGTCATAAAACATGTTTAGTTATGCCGGGGCACAAATTGAAACGTTCCTAAATGCTTTGCTCATTTAATACCATAGACGCTCGTTAAGCAGCGTGAAACATTACACCCTATACAATTTGTTTCCCATTTCCCTCAAGTGTCAGAAATTAAATCTGTTTAAAAAAAAAAAAAAAAAAAAAGGAAAGAGATTGCCGTGCCGCGGCCCCGAACCCTGCGCCTGATAATTGTCTGAATGGCCTTCATCGGGGACTCCGGATTTTTTCATTTACTGTTTCCCGACTCAATTGCAAAACGTCCAAATGCAATTTAGATTAATCTGATAGATGTGAATTTTCTCCGATGACGTCCCCCCCCCCATTGTCTTGTCTGCGGTTCCATATGGCGTGGAGGGTCCTCGCCTTCCTATTTTCGAAGGATATAATTGATCCAGGTGACTTCTGTGATCTTATAATTAAAGTACTTTGTTATTTTAATGCCATAGATAAATACTGAAAAAAAAAAGTGTCATTATTTACATATTGATTTGATTTTCTATTTTTTTTAACCACTTAAGGACCGGGCCTATTTTTCAAACTTGTTGTTTACAAATTCAAATCATTTTTTTTGCTAGAAAATTACTTAGAACCCCCAAACATTATATATATATATATATATATATATATATATATATAGATATAGATATAGATATAGATAGATAGATAGATAGATAGATAGATAGATAGATAGATAGATAGATAGATAGATAGATAGATAGATAGATAGATAGATAGATCTATATATCTATAGATATAAAAAAAAAATTTTCAGACACCCTAAAGAATAAAATGACGGTCGTTGCAATACTTTATGTCACACCGTATTCGCGCAGCGGTCTTACAAGCGCAATTTTTTTAGAAAAAAACAACAAAAACTTTTTTCTTTAATTAAAAAATAAGAAAACAGTAAAGTTAGCCCAATTTTTGGTTTTATATTGTGAAAGATGAAATGTTACGCCAAGTAAATAAATACCCAACGCTTCAAAATTGCGCCCCGCATGTGGAACGGCGACAAACTTTGAACCCTTAAAAATCTCATTTAAAATTTTCTACAGGTTACCAGTTTTGAGTTACAGGGGAGGTCTTTTGCTAGAAGTATTGCTCTCACTCTAACGATCATGGTGATACCTCACAATTCTGGTGCGAACGTCGTTTACATATGCGGGCGTGACTTACCTAAGCGTTCGCTACTGTGCATGTGCACGGCAGGACGGGGCGCTTTCAATTTTTTTTTTCTTTCTTAATTATTTTACTTTTTATTTTTTATTTTTACACTGTCCCTTAAAAAAAAAAAAAACGGATCACTTTTATTCCTATTACAAGGAATGTAAAAATCCCTTGTAATAGAAAGAAAGCATGACAGGACCTCTTAAATCTGAGATCTGGGGGGTCAAAAAGACCTCACATCTCATATTTACAATTAAATGTAATTTTTTTTTAAGGCCGTTGGGTGGAAGTGACGTTTAATCTCACTTCCATCATCCAATGTCATTGAGTCGAGTGGGGGGGGGGTTCATTATTTCCTCACTCGACTTCATGCCTCAGAGGGGAAAGGATCGTCTCCGCTGCTACCGGTGGCTCAGACGACCGTAACGCGTCGGGAAGGGGGGTAGGCACCTCTTCCGCTGCCAATAAAAGTGATCTTGTGGCGAATCCACAGCAGAGACCACTTTTATCCCAAAGAGGACCACCCGACCGTTTCACAAAATACCGGGGTTATGGCCAGCAGCACTCATGCAGCCCCAGACCATGACACCTCCACCACCATTCTTGACTGTAGGCAAGACACACTTGTCTTTGTACTCCTCAGCTGGTTGCCGCCACACACGCTTGTCACCATCTGAACCAAATAAGTTTATCCTGGTCTCATCTGTCCTCTTCCTCTGACTGATGTCTCTGTCCTCTTCCACTGACTGGCATCCCTGTCCTCTTTCATTGACTGACGTCTCGGTCCTCTTCCAATGACTGCTGTCACGTCTCTGTCCTCTTCCACTTACTGGTGTCTCTGTCCTCTTCCACTAACTGGTGTCTCTGTCCTCTTCCACTGACAGACGTCTCTGTCCTCTCCCACTAACTGGTGTCTCTGTCCTCTTCCACTGACAGACGTCTCTGTCCTCTCCCACTAAATGGCGCCTCTGTCCTCTTCCACTGACTGACGTCTCTGTCCACTTCCAGCGCGTTTGTCACAATGTGAGAAATCACTTAGAAAAACGCCCCCTAGCATTTCTAGCCTTAGCCATCTTGAGTAAGGGCAGATTATTCATGTAGCATTTGCTTCCTGGAAACCATCTGCCCTTAGCTCAGGCATGTACTTAGCTGAGAATGCCCCTCCTCCCCCCTGGGATGTATGAAATCATGTTGGCCTGAAACCAGGAAGCAACTGAAGAAAAGGTAATAACTGTGGGGGATGAGCTGCTGAAGAAAATAAAAGTACAGTTGTTAGGTGCAGACAGGACAGGATTCTCTGAAGAGAAAAGTTTATGGGGTCCGCCTAAAAGTAGATAGAGTTGGAGGTAGTGGGAAAGATTGGGATAGGGAATTCCGAAGAACGGGAGAGGTTCAAGAGAAGTCCTGAAGGCGAGCATGGGAGGAGGTGACAAGGGAGCTAGAGAGCAGGAGGTCTTGGGAGGAACGAAGAGGACAATTTTGTTTGTATTTTGAGACCAAGTAAGTGATGTAGCTGGAGGCCAAGTCGTGGATGGCTTTGCAAGTTATGGTTAGTATTTTAAATATAATCGCTTGGGTGAGTGGCAGCCAATGTAGGGATTGGCAGAGAGGAGTAGCAGACACGGAGTGGTTGGTAAGGGCAATGAAGAGGAAGTTGCAGTAGTTGAGGCGAGAGATGACCAGGGAGTGAATTCATTTTGTGGTGTCCTTGGCTAGGAAGGGACGTATTTTGGAGATGTTGCGGAGGTTGAGACGGCAAGCTTTAGGCAGGGATTGGATGTGGGGCCAAAAGAAGAGTTCAGAGTCCAGGATTACACCTAGAACCTTGACATGCGGGAACGGGTTGATGGTTGTGCCAATGATCTTGACAGAGAAGTCAGGGGAAGATGCACGTGGGGGAGAAAATATTATGAGCTCGGTTTTGGACAGGTTGATTTTTAGGAAGCAGGGGGGGGGCATCTAGACAGATATGTCAGTCAGTAAGTTAGGGATGTGTGAGGAGACTGATGGACTGAGCTGAGGGGTAGAGAGACAGATGGATGTCTTCAGCGTAAAAATGTAATTGAAAGCCATGGGAAGCTATCAGCTGACCCAGGGAGGTGGTGTAGATTTAAAAAAAAAGGGTGGGGGGTCCAGCAACAGAGCCTTGGAGGACCCTGATGGAGAAAGAAAGAGGAGAGGAGGAAGTAGAATTATAAGTGACACTAAAAGTGCGGTGGAATAGGTAGGATGAGAGGAGGGGCGTAACTACCACCATAGCGACCCATGCGGGCGCTATGGGGCCCGCAGCCGAGTGGGGCCCAGTGAGGATAAGAGCACCGCCGGCACAGTCTCCCAGCCAGAAAAGAGAGAGGAAAGGAAGAGGCGAGCTGTCCATATCAGCAGAGAGCTGAATTGCCAGATGTAAGAGCTTTCATTAGAACTTCCAGTGTTCCCGGGGCTCACGTCACATAGCTCCACCTTTTGGGCCGGTGCCTTTGATAGACAGAACGCCGATCCAATGCGGGACATGTGACGTCATCAAAGGCGTCGGGCCAAGAGGTGGGGCTATGTGACGATGAGCCCCGGGAAGACGGGAAATTTAAATGAAAGCTATTACAGCGGGCAATCCCGCTCTCTGCTGATCCGGGTGGCTTGCCTCTTTCTCTGCATAGGTGGGGCTGTATGGGGCACAGGCAGACCAGGCTGTATTGGGCACGGGTCACGCTGTATGGGGCACAGGTTACGCTGTATTGGGCACAGGTCACGCTGTATTGGGCATAGGTCACGCTGCATTGGGAACAGGTCACGCTGTATGTGGCACAGGTCACGCTGCATTGACACTAGGGCAACTGTGGGGGGGGGGGCTGTTTGCAGGGGGGCCCCGTACAACATTTTGCTATGGGGCCCTGCTATTTCTAGTTACGCCCCTGGATGAGAGCCAGCGAAGAGCAGTCACGGAGACCAAAGGAGTAAGGTTTTTGAGGAGGAGGGGGTGGTCAACCGTATCAAAGGAAGCCGAAAGATCTAGAAGTAGGCGTACAGAATAGTGTCCATTGGTTTTTGCTGTTAGTAAGTAGTATTTGTGTGCTTTAAAAAAGCAGTTTCTATGGAGCATTGAGGGTGAAATCCAGACTGAAGGGGAACAAGAAGGTTATTCTTAATGAGGTGGTCACTCAGTTAGTTAAAAACTAGGCGTTCAAGAAGTTTAGAGTAAAAAGGGGAGCAAGGAGATAGGGCGTAGGTTGTTAAGATTGGTGGGGTCCAAGGAAGGCTTTTTAAGTATGGGGGTGACTCGTGCATGTTTTAGAGAGTTGGTGAAGATGCCAGAAGAGAGGGGGCTAGATTGAAGATGTGGGGGTTAGAGAGTGTAGAATAGAGTCAGAGGGTGACTGTAGCATTTGCAAGGGAACAGGGTGCCAGGGATAGATGGTCAGGTGGGCATTAGAAATAAGTTTAGCAACCTCTGAAATGTGCGTTGTGTGATTTGCCATTCATACCTGGGCATTTTGAAATCAAAGAATTGCTTGCAGTTACTTTTTAGATGTATGCTGAATCCCTGACATGTTTCATGCAGGAAAAAAAAAGCTTCTTCAGGAGTAATTATAGACAAATCATCTATAACAATACAATAAAATATCAAAAGCAGTTTAGTGATAGGTAAAGAGCAGGCAACAGAGGGGCAGCGACGATAAGGGATGCCCGAAGGCACTCCCCCATGCTGCCTCTGTTTGCCTGCTTCTTTGGGTAAGCAACCTAAGTTCCTATTTTCCTCTCCCTCTTGTATTATATCGTTTACCTATCAATAAACTCCTTTTGATATTTTATTGTATTGATAAAGATGATTTGTCTATAAATCCTCCTGAAGAAGTGTTTTTTTTTTTCCACCGCGAAACATGTTGAGGACTCAGCATACATCTAAAGAGTAACTGCATGTTATTAGCAAACATCAGCTTTGAATATTCAAAATATTTGTATCATTTCTCTAAGTGTTGTACTTTATCTTTATGGACATGTGTCTTTGTTTTTAACTATGGATAAATAAAACTATATATTTTTATGATGCCATTATAATCCTTGGGTACTGAGATAGTCCATCTTTTTTCATTGATAAGGGGGACACGAGGGGGACACGAGGGGTCCTCCTAGCATTTTTTTTTCATTATTTAGCTGAAGGATGTGCAGCTTTCTTTTTTTGTATTCATCACGTTATAGTATTTGGTTCACTTTTGATGTGATTGATATCATGTTGTGTGTCTGCTTTCCCTGATAATGAATATTCCCTGAATTTTATGTGCAGCCCTGTGGTGATGTTGGAGGCCGCGCTTCAGCGCGTTGACCACCACTGATATAAAGGTTGGTCTAGCCCAGTGATGGCGAACCTTGGCACCCCAGATGTTTTGGAACTACATTTCCCACCGCTGAGTGCATGAGCATCATGGGAAATGTAGTTCCAAAACATCTGGGGTGCCAAGGTTCGCCATCACTGGTCTAGCCTGATGATGGTGGCTAGACCTACATCTACATGACAGCTACTTGGTCATTGACTCTTCTTAATAACTCATTGATAACCATGGAATTTGCTTTCTCAATGATAATCACAGAGACATTACGAGGCACTCGTCTATCCCTTCTATCAGACTTGTAGACTTTTGGACTCTTCTGATGCTGTAACTCACTCTGAGCAATCTGTGATCTGAAGAGGGAACTTAATTATTAAGATGTACAAAGAAGACAAATTATCAGAACTCCTGACAACAGTCATTTTCAACTTTTTTTCCCCCTAAAACCGAGCCTCAGATGTGACGGTCTCATTATATACAATTCATGTCTATAGACCTAAGTCAAGGAACCTCCAGGCAAAGCATCTAATCAATATGTAAAGTCAATAGCTAGTTCCTTGTGTCTATTTTTATTTATTTGGATACAACGTTTGGAAGAAAACTTTCTTTCACTTCCTACCTCTTTTTGGTTAAGACAACTAAGTAGCCATTTTACACAATGCAAATCCACCCTTCAGTTGCTCTTCCCATCCAGCCAATGTTGTACAATCGTTGTTCTTTCAATCTTTGATTGTATTTGTAAATGATTTCTTTAGACACTGACACGTTTGCTGTGTGATTTGATCAAAATGAAGATTAAACCTAAACGCCATACAGTAATTAAAAGTCAAAAATGAATGCAGCTCTGTTCTTTTTAATACATCACTGTTTTACATGTATATTTACAGTAATTACAGAATGAAAAAGTAATAATAATAATTAAAAAAAAAAAAAAAATATATATATATATATATATATATATATATATATATATATATATATATACAGTATATACAGTGGGGACGGAAAGTATTCAGACCCCCTTAAATTTTTTACTCTTTGTTATATTGCAGCCATTTGCTACAATCATTTAAGTTTTTTTCCTCATTAATGTACACACAACACCCCATATTGTACACACAGCACCCCATATTGTACACACAGCACCCCATATTGTACACACAGCCCCCCATATTGTACACACAGCACCCCATATTGTACACACAGCACCCCATATTGTACACACAGCACCTCATATTGTACACACAGCTCCCCATATTGTACACACAGCACCTCATATTGTACACACAGCACCCCATATTGTACACACAGCACCTCATATTGTACACACAGCCCCCCGTATTGTACACACAGCCCCCCGTATTGTACACACAGCACCCCATATTGTACACACAGCCACCATATTGTACACACAGCACCCCATATTGTACACACAGCACCCCATATTGTACACACAGCCCCCATATTGTACACACAGCCCCCATATTGTACACACAGCCCCCCATATTGTACACACAGCACCCCATATTGTACACACAGCCCCCCATATTGTACACACAGCACCCCATATTGTACACACAGCACCCCATATTGTACACACAGCACCCCATATTGTACACACAGCACCCCATATTGTACACACAGCCCCCCATATTGTACACACAGCACCCCATATTGTACACACAGCCCCCCATATTGTACACACAGCACCCCATATTGTACACACAGCACCCCATATTGTACACACAACACCCCATATTGTACACACAGCCCCCCATATTGTACACACAGCACCCCATATTGTACCCACAGCACCCCATATTGTACACACAGCACCCCATATTGTACACACAGCACCCCATATTGTACACACAGCACCCCATATTGTACACACAGCACCTCATATTGTACACACAGCACCCCATATTGACAGAAAAACACAGAATTGATGACATTTTTGCAGATTTATTAAATAAGAAAAACTGAAATATCACATGGTCCTAAGTATTCAGACCCTTTGCTCAGTATTTAGTAGAAGCCCCTTTTGATCTAATACAGCCATGAGTCTTTTTGGGAAAGATGCAACAAGTTTTTCACACCTGGTTTTGGGGATCCTCTGCCATTCCTCCTTGCAGATCCTCTCCAGTTCTGTCAGGGGGATGGTAAACGTTGGTGGACGGCCATTTTTAGGTCTCTCCAGAGATGCTCAATTGGGTTTAAGTCAGGGCTCTGGCTGGGCCATTCAAGAACAGTTTTCATCCAGGATATCCCTGTACTTGGCCGCATTCATCTTTCCCTCAATTGCAACCAGTCATCCTGTCCCTGCAGCTGAAAAACACCCCCACAGCATGATGCTGCCACCACCATGCTTCACTGTTGGAACTGTATTGGACATGTGATGAGCAGTGCCTGGTTTTCTCCACACATACCACTTAGAATTAAGGCCAAAAAGTTCTATCTTGGTCTCATCAGACCAGAGAATCTTATTTCTCACCATCTTGGAGTCCTTCAGGTGTTTTTTAGCAAACTCCATGCGGCTTTCATGTGTCTTGCACTGAGGAGAGGCTTCCGTCGGGCCACTCTGCCATAAAGCCCCGACTGGTGGAGGGCTGCAGTGATGGTTGACTTTCTACAACTTTCTCCCATCTCCGGACTGCATCTCTGGAGCTCAGCCACAGTGATCTTTGGGTTCTTCTTTACCTCTCTCACCAAGGCTCTTCTCCCCCGATAGCTCAGTTTGGCCGGACGGCCAGCTCTAGGAAGGGTTCTGGTCATCCCAAACTTCTTCCATTTAAGGATTATGGAGGCCACTGTGCTCTTGGGAACCTTAAGTGCAGCAGAAATTTTTTTGTAACCTTGGCCAGATCTGTGCCTTGCCACAATTCTGTCTCTGAGCTCTTCAGGCAGTTCCTTTGGACCTCATGATTCTCATTTGCTCTGACATGCACTGTGAGCTGTAAGGTCTTATATAGACAGGTGTGTGGCTTTCCTAATCAAGTCCAATCAGTATAATCAAACACAGCTGGACTCAAATGAAGGTGTAGAACCATCTCAAGGATGATCAGAAGAAATGGACGGCACCTGAGTTATATATACGAGTGTCACAGCAAAGGGTCTGAATACTTAGGAGCATGTGATATTTCAGTTTTTCTTTTTTAATAAATCTGCAAAAATGTCAACAATTCTGTGTTTTTCTGTCAATATGGGGGGCTGTGTGTACAATATGGGGTGCTGTGTGTACAATATGGGGTGCTGTGGGTACAATATGGGGTGCTGTGTATACAATATGGGGGGCTGTGTGTACAATATGGGGGGCTGTGTGTACAATATGGGGTGCTGTGTGTACAATATGGGGTGCTGTGTGTACAATATGGGGGGCTGTGTGTACAATATGGGGGGCTGTGTGTACAATATGGGGTGCTGTGTGTACAATATGGGGTGCTGTGTGTACAATATGGGGTGCTGTGCGTACAATATGGGGTGCTGTGTTTACAATATGGGGTGCTGTGTGTACAATATGGGGTGCTGTGTGTACAATATGGGGGTGCTGTGTGTACAATATGGGGTGCTGTGTGTACAATATGGGGGGCTGTGTGTACAATATGGGGTGCTGTGTGTACAATATGGGGTGCTGTGTGTACAATATGGGGTGCTGTGTGTACATTAATAAGGAAAAAAATGAACTTAAATGATTTTAGCAAATGGCTGCAATATAACAAAGAGTGAAAAATTTAAGGGGATGTGAATACTTTCCGTCCTCACTGTATATATATATACTCACAAAAGTAAGTACACCCCTCACATTTTTGTAAATACTGTATGTATCACTACTCTACTCACAGTGCTGTCCTGAGATAATATATAAAATAGAAATATAAAAAATAATATATCTACCTATTTCACTTGTAAACCAATAATGTGCAGTAAACTCATTTACAAAAAAAAAATGATAAGTCCACAAAATAAATGTCCATATGTGAGATATTCTCAAGAAATCAATTATATTAAAAGTGACATTGCTGTGGAATAAATATATATATTTATTCCACAGCAATGTCACTTTTAATATAATATAGATAGAGAAGCACAGAGACGTAGTGATGATGTTATTGGGTCCAAAATATGGCATGTAATGGTAACAGAACACTTTTTACCTAAAAATTGAACAAAGGTGGAGGGATGAAACAAGGAATGGCAAATATGAGCAGATTAAACCTTGAGTAATAAAAAAAATATATATATATATATATTTTTTTTTTACTCAAGGTTTAATCTGCTCATATTTGCCATTCCTTGTTTCATCCCTCCACCTTTGTTCAATTTTTAGGTAAAAAATGTTCTGTTACCATTACATGCCATATTTTGGACCCAATAACATCATCACTACGTCTCTGTGCTTCTCTATACCACGCAGGCAGATCATGGCTGGTGGAAGAGGCTTTACATCATTTTAGAAAACCATCAGACCACCCAAGGTAACGCCCACATGTGATTTTGAGCCTCCTTGATTGAAATTACCGTGGAACCTCGGATTGGGAGTAATGCAGTTTATGAGCGTTTTCACATTTCACAATACGAGCTATTTTTTTAAAAAAAAATCCTGACTAGCTTTGTGAGCGTTATCTCACAAGACATGCAGGATTTAAGCTGCTGGGGTGTGCAGTACCGCATTTGGCCAGAGGTGCGGGGGGGCGCCGGTGATGCTTGGAGATGCTAGAAGACATTCGGAAACACTCAGAGACGCTAGGAGACACTCGGACACTCGGAGACACTAGAAGACACTCAGAGACACTCGGAGATGCTAGGAGACTCTCTAAGACACTCGGAAGCACTCAGAAACACTTCATTCCCGAATGTCTCTGAGTGGTCTCCGAGTGTTTCCGAGTGTCTCCGGCCCCCCCCCCACGCCTCTGGCCACATGCGGTACTGCATAGACAAGCAGTGGCTGTGGAACGGATTATCTGAGTTTCCATTATTTTCTATGGGGAAACTCACTTTGATATACGAGTGCTTTGGATTACAAGCATTCTTCTGGACAAATTATGCTCATAATACAAGGTTCCACTGTAACTAAAATCCAAAGAATAAGAGGGGTGGGGACAGTCAGGCTGGGGAGGAAAGAGCTAGCTGCTGATGCTGGACGTCCTCCAGCCAGGAAATGAGGGCGGGGCTCTTGCTGACTTGCTGCAGCTTCTAAGGCACGTTATGAGAAGCTCACAGTGTGCGGTGAAATCCAAGGAACTGGTACACCTGTGCAAGACTAAAGGGGAGGTCAGGTATAGATTTTACAGCAGCCGGAGTTGGGCTTTAAGTTCTGCTGGAAGAAGATGCGATCTGGGGATGTAAAGCAGACTAGATTTGTTGTGACTTGTTTTGTTTTGTTTTTTGTTTTTTGTTTTTTTGTTTGTTTTTTTGTTTTTTTTTATTTACTATTATTATTATTTTTTTAAACGCTTTCCGCCATCATTCTACTGCAGCAGGTTGGCACGATCCCACGAACCGTCGTAGCTATATGACGGCTCGCGGGATCGGGATAGCAGGCACGCGCCTCGGCGCCTCGGGTGCCGATGCTCGTGGCCGATGGTCGCGATGACCGCCGGCCACAAGCGATCGCGGGCACGAGAGGCAGAACAGGGACGTGTGCGTGTGTAAACACACAAATCCCTGTTCTGTGAGGAGAGACAGATCGTGTGTTCCTAATAGCTAGGAACCACGATCTGTCATCTCCTCTAGGTCAATCCCCTCCCCCCTTCAGTTAGAACACACACCTAGGGAACACTTAACCCCTTGATCGCCCCCTAGTGGTTAACCCCTTCCCTGCCAGTTACATTTTACAGTAATCAGTGCATTTTTATAGCACTCATCGCTGTATAAATGTCAATGGTCCCAAAAATGTGTCAAAAGTGTCCGATGTGTCCGCCATAATGTTCCGATAAAAATCGCAGATCGCCACCATTACTAGTAAAAAAAATATAATAATAATAATAAAAATGGCATAAATCTATCCCCTATTTTGTAGACGCTATAACTTTTGCACAAAAACAATCGCTTATACGCTTATTGCGATTTTTTTTTTATACCAAAAATATGTAGAAGAATACATATCGGCCTAAACTGAGGAAAAAAAAAAATATATTTTTTTTAAATGGGGATATTTATTATAGCAAAAAGTACAAAATATTGTGTTTTATTTTTCAAAATTGTCGCTCTTTTTTTGTTTATAGCGCAAAAAATAAAAACCGCAGAGGTGATCAAATACCACCAAAAGAAAGCTCTATTTGTGGGGAAAAAAAGGGCGTCAACTTTGTTTGGGCACAACCTCGCACGACTGCGCAATTGTCAGTTAAAGCGCAGAATCGCAAAAAAAATGGCCCCGCTCATTCAGCAGCCAAATCTCCCGAGGCTGAAGTGGTTGATATATAAATTTGGATAGAAGAATAGAGGAACCTGAGCACACAAGTCTGGCTGGGGTGTGCTGGGACTTGTAGTTCCCCGTGACAATTCGCACACTCCGCCTGGAGCGCCCCGTTTCTGGGTAAACAGAAGTGAACACACAATTTGTAAAGTGCAAATGACATGATAGGATAACTTGATATAGTGTAACAGCGATGAGCGAGCCGCGGCCGTAGCCGCCGGCGTTCTGATTGCGCTCTGCTGAAATTCTATTTAAATGCAGATGAGACGCCCCGCCGTACCCAGCTTATACCTTGTTTACTAACAGGGAGAAAACACAAAATATCTTTTTTTTTTTTTTTTTTGTTTTCTTCTTGTGTTTTGGTGTTTTATGGTCAGTTACTAGATGAACATATTTTCAGTTTGGATTTAAGGATGAAAAACATCATATGCCAAATTTTTATTGTATCTAGACTTAGATATTTAGGCATTTAAAGACTAACTCTGCTTTTGTTGAGAAATACAAAAAAAAAAAACAAAAAAAAAAAAAACAATGCCCTCTGGGTGATATACATTGCAGAGATTCAAAGAAACTTTGTAGCAGATTTCTACCTTCCGAAGAAATAGCTGTTTGTCTCACCATGTCCTGTGCACACTGATTCTGAATGGGGAGGGTCTGGTTCATTATAATCACCTGTTGCCCTCACAGTGTTCTAATGAGAAAAGCTGCATTGTCTGCATCCCTTTAGAAGTATTTAACCTTTCAGGGACTATCTTATCAAAACTGACATTTTTGCATGCTCAAAATGAAGCAAGTAGGTTCATGTGACTTAATTTAACCCTTTTACCACCAGCAGGGGGCAGGGGGGGGGGGGTATGTGTCAGTAAAAATCTCCCTACAAAAACACTGAGTACTAATCTGCTACTACTAACCCCCTAAGCATAAATTCCCCCTCCTCCCAGTACAGATCCACCCCACTTGCTGAAATACCCCCTCTCAGCACAAATCTTCCCTCTCCCATCCCCCAAATTATCCCCCCCCCCCAAAAAAAAAATTAAATAATTCCTCCCAGCATAAATCTTCTCTAGGAGTGTTCTGTCTATTGATGGGTCCCCTCACCTCCCCAGTCCATGGTGTGCAGATAGTGAGGAGATGATGTGCTGTATCCTTTAGCAACCAGTCAGTAAGCAGTAATGATGTGCACTAACCTCCTGCAACAAATCATTGAGTGGTAAGGAAGTGCAGTGGCATCTAGCAACCAGTTTGTGAGTGGTAAGGATGTCCAGTAACCTCTAGAAACCAATCAGCGAGCAGTATTGATGTAATCTCAGTAGTCTCTAGGAACCAATCACCAAGCAGAAGTCATGCACTGTAACCTCTAGCGAATAATCAGTGAGCCACAATGTGTGCTGTAACCTCTAGGAGAGAGTCGGTGAGCGGTAATAAAACACTGTAACCTCTAGCAACCAATCACAATCTCTGCCTGATTTTATTCAGTGAAATGAGTCTAGCTGCTATTTATTGTATGTCTCAGAGCAGGTGGAGAGTGAAATTACATGGAGGGGGGGGGGCAGGAAAATGTTTGCCCAGGGTCCAGTCAATATTAAAGATGGCATCCATCCCTGGCCATCCCCTCATTCATGCTCCATCCCTGGATTATCGATCCATTTATACCTGCCTCATCCATCCTTATTCATGGTCCATCCCTGGCTCATCCATCCCTGGCTCATCCATCCTTATTCATGCTCCATCCCTGGCTCATCCATCCTTATTCATGCTCCATCCCTGGCTCATCCATCCCTGGATCATCTATCCTCATTCATGCTCCATCCCTGGCTCATCCATCCTCATCCATGCTCCATTCCTGGCTCATCCATCCTCATCCATGCTCCATCCCTGGCTCATCTATGCTCCATCCCTGGCTAATCCATGCTCATCCATCGCCACCCATGGCTCATCAGTGCCACATCAGTTGTCATCCATGGCACATTAGCGATCATCCATGCCACCTCCATGCCACATCAGTGATCATCCATACCACATCCATGCCACATCAGTGATCATCAATGCCACATCAGTGATCATCTGTGCCACATCCATGCCACGTAGGTGATCATCCATGCTACATCAGTGATCATCAATGCCACATCAGTGATCATCAATGCCACATCAGTGATCATCTGTGCCACATCCATGCCACGTCGGTGATCATCCATGCTACATCAGTGATCATCCGTACCGCATCCATGCCACATCAGTGATCATCCATGCCACATCAGTGATCATCCGTGCCACATCCATGCCACATCAGTGATCATCCATGCCACATCAGTGATCATCCGTGCCACATCCATGCCACATCAGTGATCATCTGTGCCACATCCATGCCACATCAGTGATCATCAATGCCACATCAGTGATCATCAATGCCACATCAGAGATCATCTGTGCCACATCCATGCCACGTAGGTGATCATCCATGCTACATCAGTGATCATCAATGCCACATCAGTGATCATCAATGCCACATCAGTGATCATCTGTGCCACATCCATGCCACGTCGGTGATCATCCATGCTACATCAGTGATCATCCGTATCGCATCCATGCCACATCAGTGATCATCCATGCCACATCAGTGATCATCCGTGCCACATCCATGCCACATCAGTGATCATCCATGCCACATCGGTGATCATCCGTGCCACATCCATGCCACATCAGTGATCATCCATGCCACATCAGTGATCATCCATGCCACATCCATGCCACATCAGTGATCATCCATGCCACATCCATGCCACATCAGTGATCATCCGTACCAAATCCATGCCAAATTAATGATCATCCATGCCACATCCATGCCACATCAGTGATCATCCATGCCACACCAGTGATCATTCGTGCCACATCCATGCCACATCAGTGATCATCCGTGCCACATCCATGCCACATCAGTGATCTTGTACCAGTGATGGGGTACATTGTACCCCTACCCATTCACCTAAAAAAAGTGTCAAAAAATAAAACACAGTACACAGGTTTTTAAAGTAATTTATTAAGTCAGCTCCGGCGTCTCTTCCGATGACTTCTTCCCTCTCCGGCTCCTCCCCCTCCTCCGCTGTCATCTTCCATGATGCGGCATGCGACATGAGCTCCCAATGTCGGAGCGTTTGTTGTACCAGCGTGAACCCGGCCTCAGTGTCTCAAGAATTTAAATAGGCTGTCAGTACATCAGATGTGATCAGGAGTGATCAATTTTCAATGATTGCCACCATAGCTTGTAGAATCAACAACTGTCACAAAGACCAAATAATATGCACTTATTCGGGTTATTTTTACCAATGATGTGTAGCAGTAAAAATTTTGGGCAAAATGTATGAAGAAAAATTACTAATTTGCAAAATTTTATAACAGAAATGAAGAAAAATGCTATATTTTTTTAAATCAGTGGTGATTAATAGGGATGAGCCGAACACCCCCCGGTTCGGTTCGCACCAGAACCCGCGAACGGACCGCAAGTTCGCACGAACGTTAGAACCCCATTGACGTCTATGGGACTCGAACGTTCGAAATCAAAAGTGCTCATTTTAAAGGCTAATTTGCATGGTATTGTCCTAAAAAGGGTTTGGGGACCCGGGTCCTACCCCAGGGGACATGTATCAATGCAAAAAAAACTTTTAAAAACGGCCGTTTTTTCGGGAGCAGTGATTTTAATGATGCTTAAAGTAAAAAAAAAAAAAGTGAAATATTCCTTTAAATATCGTACCTGGGGGGTGTCTATAGTATGCCTGTAAAGTGACGCGTGTTTCCCATGTTTAGAACAGTCCCTGCACCAAATGTCATTTTTAAAGGAAAAAATCTCATTTAAAACTGCTTGCGGGTTTAATGTCATGTCGGGTCCTGGCAATATGGATGAAAATCAGTGAGACAAACGGCATGGGTACCCCCCAGTCCATTACCAGGCCCTTTGGGTCTTGTATGGATATTAAGGGGAACCCCGCACCCAAATTAAAATAAGGAAAGGTCCCTATATACTCTGAACAGCAGTATACAGGCGGTGCAAACAAGACAGGGACTGTAGGTTTGTTGTTAAGTAGAATCTGTTTGTAATTTTGAACATTTTTAATGTGTTTAGCTCCAGCCAAAAAATCTTTTCTAAGCTTTTTGGAAAACATAGGGAAGGGTTATCACCCCTGTGACATTTGTTTTGCGTCTTTCCTCCTCTTCAGTAGGGATGAGCCGAACACCCCCCGGTTCGGTTCGCACCAGAACCCGCGAACGGACCGCAAGTTCGCACGAACGTTAGAACCCCATTGACGTCTATGGGACTCGAACGTTCGAAATCAAAAGTGCTCATTTTAAAGGCTAATTTGCATGGTATTGTCCTAAAAAGGGTTTGGGGACCCGGGTCCTACCCCAGGGGACATGTATCAATGCAAAAAAAACTTTTAAAAACGGCCGTTTTTTCGGGAGCAGTGATTTTAATGATGCTTAAAGTAAAAAAAAAAAAGTGAAATATTCCTTTAAATATCGTACCTGGGGGGTGTCTATAGTATGCCTGTAAAGTGACGCGTGTTTCCCATGTTTAGAACAGTCCCTGCACCAAATGTCATTTTTAAAGGAAAAAATCTCATTTAAAACTGCTTGCGGGTTTAATGTCATGTCGGGTCATGGCAATATGGATGAAAATCAGTGAGACAAACGGCATGGGTACCCCCCAGTCCATTACCAGGCCCTTTGGGTCTTGTATGGATATTAAGGGGAACCCCGCACCCAAATTAAAATAAGGAAAGGTCCCTATATACTCTGAACAGCAGTATACAGGCGGTGCAAACAAGACAGGGACTGTAGGTTTGTTGTTAAGTAGAATCTGTTTGTAATTTTGAACATTTTTAATGTGTTTAGCTCCAGCCAAAAAATCTTTTCTAAGCTTTTTGGAAAACATAGGGAAGGGTTATCACCCCTGTGACATTTGTTTTGCGTCTTTCCTCCTCTTCAGAAGATTTCACCTCACTTTTTTGTCCCAATGAAAAATGTTTTTTGAAAATTTGGGTTTTTTTGTGGAACAAGGATTGGAAAGCATCAGTGGAAAGGAAAAATTGTTTTCCCATATTAACTCTTACAGGAGAGAATTTCCCTTCCTTAGGGGTAGATTTCATCTCACTTCCTGTTGTCTCCTTCCGTTTGCAAGTAGGAGTCGTTTGTAAGTTAGATGTTTGAAAGTAGGGTCCTGCCCTATATACTCAGCAGAAATTTGGGCCTTAGGTGTTGCTGTGGCCAAAACACTGTAAGCCCTCACAGGGCCCTGCTGTGAAATATTAGATCAAGAATTGTAATTACATGCCCCTGTTGAACAGGAGCTGAAAAATTAGGCCTTAGGCACTGGTGCTGGTGCCACAACACTGCAACCCCTCACAGACACTCTAGTTGAAACGCAGGAACAAGCCCTGCTGCAAAGTATTGCATCAAAAATTGTAATTACACGCCCCTGTTAGACAGGGGCTGAAAAATTGGGTCTTAGGCACTGGTGCTGGTGCCACAACACTGCAACCCCTCACAGACACTCTAGTTGAAACGCAGGAACAAGCCCTGCTGCAAAGTATTGCATCAAAAATTGTAATTACACGCCCCTGTTAGACAGGGGCAGAAAAATTGGGTCTTAGGCACTGGTGCTGGTGCCACAACACTGCAACCCCTCACAGACACTCTAGTTGGAATGCAGGAACAAGCCCTGCTGCAAAGTATTGCATCAAAAATTGTAATTACACGCCCCTGTTAGACAGGGGCAGAAAAATTGGGTCTTAGGCACTGGTGCTGGTGCCACAACACTGCAACCCCTCACAGACACTCTAGTTGGAATGCAGGAACGAGCCCTGCTGCAAAGTATTACATCAAAAATTGTAATTACACGCCCCTGTTAAACAGGGGCTGAAAAATTGTGCCTTAGGCACTGGTGGTGGCGCCCAGAACCAAAAATGTTCTTACAAGCTATCAGCGTGATGATTGAGGAGGAAGAGGATAATTACTCAGGGATAGTCACTCAGCATCAGCATAGGCAGTCTTTGAAGGGATCTGAGATTTCAAAAAAAATTATTCGGTTACATCTGCATCAGGTGCTTGGTAGCTGGTGGTGATCCAAGACTGATTCATTTTTATGAAGGTCAGCCGATCGACCGAGTCGGTGGACAGACGCACCCTGTGATCGGTTACCACGCCTCCAGCAGCACTGAATGTGCGTTCCGAAAGAACGCTGGATGCAGGACAGGCCAGTAGCTCTATTGCATACTGTGCAAGCTCTGGCCAGTGATCCATCCTCAAGACCCAGTAACCCAGAGGATTTTCGGTGGGAAAGGTGTCCAAGTCTGATCTTGCCCCTAGGTATTCCTGCACCATGTAAAACAGACGCTGGCGATGGTTGCTGGAACCGATCATACCTTGGGGCTGCGGACCAAAAAATTGTCTGAACGCATCGGTCAGACGGCCACCTTCTCCACCGCTCCTTCTTTGACTGACCGAAGCCTCAGCAACACGTTGTCCAGAAACAGGAGTTTGTAACCTCCCAGTCTCTGGGAACGCGTTGCACAGACCTTTCTGCAAGGCCTCCCGAAGATGTTTCATCCTCTGCTCCCTCTGCGATGGCAAGATAAGGTCCGCAACCTTACCCTTGTAACGTGGATCAAGGAGGGTTGCCAGCCAGTATTGGTCCTTCTCCTTGATACCACGAATACGAGGATCCTTACGCAGGCTTTGCAGGATCAGGGAGGCCATGCAGCGTAGGTTTGCTGAGGCATTCGGTCCGGAGTCCTCTGGGTCACTAAGGACAACAACGTCCGCAGCCACCTCCTCCCAGCCACGTACAAGTCCATGTGTTCCTTGGGACTGATCCCTTAAAGACTGCTGATGCTGAGTGCCAGGCTCCACCTCCATACTGACACAATCTTCCTCCTCCTCCTCCTCCTCCTCCTCGTCCTCTTCCTGTGTGATCGGCGGGCACGCAGGAACACTGTCTGGATAAAGGGGGCCTTGAGAGCTAAGGAAGTCCTCCTCTTCCTGCCTCTGTTCTGCCTCAAGTGCCCTGTCCATTATCCCACGCAGCGTGTGCTCCAACAGGTGGACAAGGGGGACAGTGTCACTGATGCATGCACTGTCAGTGCTCACCATCCTCGTGGCCTCCTCGAATGGTGACAGGACAGTGCATGCATCCCTGATCATGGCCCACTGGCGTGGGGAAAAAAAACCAAGGTCCCCTGACCCTGTCCTGGTGCCATAGTCGCACAGGTACTCATTGATGGCCCTCTGCTGCGTGTGCAGCCGCTGCAGCATGGCCAACGTCGAGTTCCACCTGGTGGGCATGTCACAGATTAGGCGGTTCTTGGGCAGGTTAAACTCCTTTTGGAGGTCCGTCAGCCGAGCACTGGCATTATATGACCGGCGGAAATGCACACAGACTTTCCTGGCCTGCCTCAGGACATCCTGTAAGCCCGGGTACCTGCCCAAGAACCGCTGCACCACCAAGTTAAGGACGTGAGCCAAACAGGGCACATGGGTCAGTTGTCCCTGTCGGAGGGCAGAGAGGAGGTTGGTGCCATTGTCGCAAACCACCATTCCTGCCTTAAGTTGGCGTGGCGTCAACCACCTCTGAACCTGCCCCTGCAGAGCTGACAGAACCTCTGCCCCAGTGTGGCTCCTGTCCCCCAAGCACACCAGCTCAAGCACCGCATGGCATCTTTTGGCCTGCGTACTTGCGTAGCCCCTTGAACGCCTACGGAGCACCGCTGGTTCCGAGGAAGAGGCCATGGAGGAAGAAGAAGAGGAGGGGGTGGAGGAGAGAGGTGTGTCACAATCAGCATTTTGGAGGCGTGGTGGCGGAACAACCTCCAACACTACTGCACCTTGTCCTGCATCCTTCCCAGCTGCCAGCAGAGTCACCCAATGCGCCGTGAAACTTAAGTAACGTCCCTGTCCATGCCTGCTGGACCATGAGTCAGCGGTAATATGCACCTTACCGCTGACCGCCCTGTCCAGCGAGGCATGGACATTGCCTTCCACATGCCGGTAGAGAGCCGGAATCGCCTTCCGTGAGAAAAAGTGGCGTTTGGGTACCTGCCACTGAGGAACCGCACATTCCACAAACTCACGGAAGGGGGCAGAGTCTACCAACTGAAAAGGCAGCAGTTGAAGTGCTAGCAATTTTGCCAAGCTAGCATTCAACCGCTGGGCATGTGGATGGCTGGGAGCAAACTTCTTTCGGCGGTGCAGCAGCTGGGGCAGGGAAATTTGCCTGGTACAATCTGACGTCGGTGTACCAAAAGCAGATTGCCCATAAGTACTTGGCTGTGACACACCTAATTCTACACCTTCATTCCTCTCACTGCAGGTCGCAGAGAGGACTGAAGGTCTAGTGGGGTTGGAAATCTCAGCTGATGAGGAGCAAGGAGAGATCGTCTTTGTTCTTTGGTGTGGGTCTTTTAGATACGCTTGCCAACGAACTGCATGGCAGGTCAACATATGTCTGGTCAAGCATGTGGTACCCAAGCGGGAGATGTTTTGGCCACGCGAGATACGCTTGAGACATATATTGCAAATAGCAGCGGTGCGATCTGATGCACTCGTCTCAAAAAAGGCCCACACCAAAGAACTTTTTGAATAACGCGCAGAGACTGCAGCGCCCTGCACATGTGGAGCTTTGGGGTGTGATGCAGTCAATGTGCTGCCCTTAGGCTGGCCCCTGGAGGGCATCCTGCCTAGTTGGTGATGTGCCACCTCCTCCTCCTCCTCCTCCTCCTCCTCCTCCTCCTCTCTCCTATCAGGCACCCACGTTGAGTCAGTGACCTCATCATCCCCTCCCTCCTCATCACTGGAGCAAACCTGGCAGTATGCTGCAGCAGGGGGAGCATGACTGCCAGATTGCTGTCCTTCTTGGGCACCCCCTCTGTCCGTGCTCATGTTACTGCCTTCATTGAGCTCAGTATCATCATCAGAGCCTTCCAAACGCTGGGCATCCTCCTGGAGCATGTACCCAACACTGTGGTCAAACAGTTCGAGGGAATCCTCAGGAGGACATGGTGGGGCTAGGGAAGGAGTCACTGATGACATTGAGCTGAGGGAAGAGGCCGCTGCTTTGCCAGACAAAGCACCCTGGGCATGGGTGAGAGAGGATGAGGAGGATGAGGACGGCTTGGTCATCCACTCGACCAAGTCTTCCGCATGTTGCGGCTCAACACGGCCAGCTGCCGAAAAAAAGGCCAAGCGTGTCCCATGGCCACGTGCTGATGAGGATGCACCGTCTCCACGACCAGCACTAGACACAGAGCCTGCTTGCCCTCTCTTATTGGCTTGTGACTGTCTGCCTCTCCTTCTTGGCCTTCCAGACATACTAATGGCCTGTAGCTGCACTAAGCTGGGATAGAACACCTGTAATTTTCTTCAGGTAGCTTTATATACTGTAACCAGACAAGCCTGCCTGTCAGTAGGAAGATAACAGGAACGGATCTAGCTGAACACTGTGAGCAGGACGTACTGCACTAAATGTATATAGCAGGAACGGATCTAGCTGAACACTGTGAGCAGCACGCACTGCACTGAATGTAAATAGCAGGAACGGATCTAGCTGAACACTGTGAGCAGGACGCACTGTACTGAATGTAAATAGCAGGAACGGATCTAGCTGAACACTGTGAGCAGGACACACTGCACTGAATGTAAATAACAGGAACGGATCTAGCTGAACACTGTGAGCAGGACACACTGTACTAAATGTAAATAGTCTAGCTGCCTGACCGTGGTACTAATAGGATCAAAAAGAACACCTGTAATTTTCTTTAGGTAGCTTTATATACTGTAACCAGACAAGCCTGCCTGTCAGTAGAAAGATAACAGGAACGGATCTAGCTGAACACTGTGAGCAGGACGCACTGCACTGAATGTAAATAGCAGGAACGGATCTAGCTGAACACTGTGAGCAGCACGCACTGCACTGAATGTAAATAGCAGGAACGGATCTAGCTGAACACTGTGAGCAGGACGCACTGCACTGAATGTAAATAGCAGGAACGGATCTAGCTGAACACTGTGAGCAGGACGCACTGCACTGAATGTAAATAACAGGAACGGATCTAGCTGAACACTGTGAGCAGGACACACTGTACTAAATGTAAATAGTCTAGCTGCCTGACCGTGGTACTAATAGGATCAAAAAGAACACCTGTAATTTTCTTCAGGTAGCTTTATATACTGTAACCAGACAAGCCTGCCTGTCAGTAGGAAGATAACAGGAACGGATCTAGCTGAACACTGTGAGCAGGACGCACTGCACTGAATGTAAATAGCAGGAACGGATCTAGCTGAACACTGTGAGCAGGACACACTGTACTAAATGTAAATAGTCTAGCTGCCTGACCGTGGTACTAATAGGATCAAAAAGAACACCTGTAATTTTCTTCAGGTAGCTTTATATACTGTAACCAGACAAGCCTGCCTGTCAGTAGGAAGATAACAGGAACGGATCTAGCTGAACACTGTGAGCAGGACGCACTGCACTGAATGTAAATAGCAGGAACGGATCTAGCTGAACACTGTGAGCAGCACGCACTGCACTGAATGTAAATAGCAGGAACGGATCTAGCTGAACACTGTGAGCAGGACGCACTGCACTGAATGTAAATAGCAGGAACGGATCTAGCTGAACACTGTGAGCAGGACGCACTGCACTGAATGTAAATAACAGGAACGGATCTAGCTGAACACTGTGAGCAGGACACACTGTACTAAATGTAAATAGTCTAGCTGCCTGACCGTGGTACTAATAGGATCAAAAAGAACACCTGTAATTTTCTTCAGGTAGCTTTATATACTGTAACCAGACAAGCCTGCCTGTCAGTAGGAAGATAACAGGAACGGATCTAGCTGAACACTGTGAGCAGGACGTACTGCACTAAATGTATATAGCAGGAACGGATCTAGCTGAACACTGTGAGCAGCACGCACTGTACTGAATGTAAATAGCAGGAACGGATCTAGCTGAACACTGTGAGCAGGACACACTGCACTGAATGTAAATAACAGGAACGGATCTAGCTGAACACTGTGAGCAGGACACACTGTACTAAATGTAAATAGTCTAGCTGCCTGACCGTGGTACTAATAGGATCAAAAAGAACACCTGTAATTTTCTTCAGGTAGCTTTATATACTGTAACCAGACAAGCCTGCCTGTCAGTAGGAAGATAACAGGAACGGATCTAGCTGAACACTGTGAGCAGGACGCACTGCACTGAATGTAAATAGCAGGAACGGATCTAGCTGAACACTGTGAGCAGCACGCACTGCACTGAATGTAAATAGCAGGAACGGATCTAGCTGAACACTGTGAGCAGGACGCACTGCACTGAATGTAAATAGCAGGAACGGATCTAGCTGAACACTGTGAGCAGGACGCACTGCACTGAATGTAAATAGCAGGAACGGATCTAGCTGAACACTGTGAGCAGCACGCACTGCACTGAATGTAAATAGCAGGAACGGATCTAGCTGAACACTGTGAGCAGCACGCACTGCACTGAATGTAAATAGCAGGAACGGATCTAGCTGAACACTGTGAGCAGGAAGCACTGTACTGAATGTAAATAGCAGGAACGGATCTAGCTGAACACTGTGAGCAGGACACACTGCACTGAATGTAAATAGTCTAGATAGAAGATAACAGGAACGGATCTAGCTAAACTGAATACAGTGTATATATATATATGCAACACCTGGGATGCATATATATACACAATACACTGTAAGTGCAGCTAACTGACTGACTGTTCTGCCTAATCTATCTAACTCAAATCAAACACTGTCTCTCTGTCTATCTCTTTCAACGCCGGAACACACACTACACAGGGCCGCCGTGCAGGCGGCCTTATATAGTGTGGGGCGTGTACTAAATCCCCTGAGCCATAATTGGCCAAAGCCTCCTTGGCTTTGGCCAATTACGGCTCTCTGTTCAGGCGGCGCTGTGATTGGCCAAGCATGCGGGTCATAGTGCATGCTTGGCCAATCATCAGCCAGCAATGCACTGCGATGCCGCAGTGAATTATGGGCCGTGACGCGCCACACGAATTTGGCGCGAACGGCCCATATCGTTCGCAATTCGACGGACGGTCGAACAGCCGATGTTCGAGTCGAACATGGGTTCGACTCGAACACGAAGCTCATCCCTACTCTTCAGAAGATTTCACCTCACTTTTTTGTCCCAATGAAAAATGTTTTTTGAAAATTTGTGTTTTTTTGTGGAACAAGGATTGGAAAGCATCAGTGGAAAGGAAAAATTGTTTTCCCATATTAACTCTTACAGGAGAGAATTTCCCTTCCTTAGGGGTAGATTTCATCTCACTTCCTGTTGTCTCCTTCCGTTTGCAAGTAGGAGTCGTTTGTAAGTTAGATGTTTGAAAGTAGGGTCCTGCCCTATATACTCAGCAGAAATTTGGGCCTTAGGTGTTGCTGTGGCCAAAACACTGTAAGCCCTCACAGGGCCCTGCTGTGAAATATTAGATCAAGAATTGTAATTACATGCCCCTGTTGAACAGGAGCTGAAAAATTAGGCCTTAGGCACTGGTGCTGGTGCCACAACACTGCAACCCCTCACAGACACTCTAGTTGGAACGCAGGAACGAGCCCTGCTGCAAAGTATTGCATCAAAAATTGTAATTACACGCCCCTGTTAGACAGGGGCAGAAAAATTGGGTCTTAGGCACTGGTGCTGGTGCCACAACACTGCAACCCCTCACAGACACTCTAGTTGAAACGCAGGAACAAGCCCTGCTGCAAAGTATTGCATCAAAAATTGTAATTACACGCCCCTGTTAGACAGGGGCTGAAAAATTGGGTCTTAGGCACTGGTGCTGGTGCCACAACACTGCAACCCCTCACAGACACTCTAGTTGGAATGCAGGAACGAGCCCTGCTGCAAAGTATTACATCAAAAATTGTAATTACACGCCCCTGTTAAACAGGGGCTGAAAAATTGTGCCTTAGGCACTGGTGGTGGCGCCCAGAACCAAAAATGTTCTTACAAGCTATCAGCGTGATGATTGAGGAGGAAGAGGATAATTACTCAGGGATAGTCACTCAGCATCAGCATAGGCAGTCTTTGAAGGGATCTGAGATTTCAAAAAAAATTATTCGGTTACATCTGCATCAGGTGCTTGGTAGCTGGTGGTGATCCAAGACTGATTCATTTTTATGAAGGTCAGCCGATCGACCGAGTCGGTGGACAGACGCACCCTGTGATCGGTTACCACGCCTCCAGCAGCACTGAATGTGCGTTCCGAAAGAACGCTGGATGCAGGACAGGCCAGTAGCTCAATTGCATACTGTGCAAGCTCTGGCCAGTGATCCATCCTCAAGACCCAGTAACCCAGAGGATTTTCGGTGGGAAAGGTGTCCAAGTCTGATCTTGCCCCTAGGTATTCCTGCACCATGTAAAACAGACGCTGGCGATGGTTGCTGGAACCGATCATACCTTGGGGCTGCGGACCAAAAAATTGTCTGAACGCATCGGTCAGACGGCCACCTTCTCCACCGCTCCTTCTTTGACTGACCGAAGCCTCAGCAACACGTTGTCCAGAAACAGGAGTTTGTAACCTCCCAGTCTCTGGGAACGCGTTGCACAGACCTTTCTGCAAGGCCTCCCGAAGATGTTTCATCCTCTGCTCCCTCTGCGATGGCAAGATAAGGTCCGCAACCTTACCCTTGTAACGTGGATCAAGGAGGGTTGCCAGCCAGTATTGGTCCTTCTCCTTGATACCACGAATACGAGGATCCTTACGCAGGCTTTGCAGGATCAGGGAGGCCATGCAGCGTAGGTTTGCTGAGGCATTCGGTCCGGAGTCCTCTGGGTCACTAAGGACAACAACGTCCGCAGCCACCTCCTCCCAGCCACGTACAAGTCCATGTGTTCCTTGGGACTGATCCCTTAAAGACTGCTGATGCTGAGTGCCAGGCTCCACCTCCATACTGACACAATCTTCCTCCTCCTCCTCCTCCTCCTCCTCGTCCTCTTCCTGTGTGATCGGCGGGCACGCAGGAACACTGTCTGGATAAAGGGGGCCTTGAGAGCTAAGGAAGTCCTCCTCTTCCTGCCTCTGTTCTGCCTCAAGTGCCCTGTCCATTATTCCACGCAGCGTGTGCTCCAACAGGTGGACAAGGGGGACAGTGTCACTGATGCATGCACTGTCAGTGCTCACCATCCTCGTGGCCTCCTCGAATGGTGACAGGACAGTGCATGCATCCCTGATCATGGCCCACTGGCGTGGGGAAAAAAAACCAAGGTCCCCTGACCCTGTCCTGGTGCCATAGTCGCACAGGTACTCATTGATGGCCCTCTGCTGCGTGTGCAGCCGCTGCAGCATGGCCAACGTCGAGTTCCACCTGGTGGGCATGTCACAGATTAGGCGGTTCTTGGGCAGGTTAAACTCCTTTTGGAGGTCCGTCAGCCGAGCACTGGCATTATATGACCGGCGGAAATGCACACAGACTTTCCTGGCCTGCCTCAGGACATCCTGTAAGCCCGGGTACCTGCCCAAGAACCGCTGCACCACCAAGTTAAGGACGTGAGCCAAACAGGGCACATGGGTCAGTTGTCCCTGTCGGAGGGCAGAGAGGAGGTTGGTGCCATTGTCGCAAACCACCATTCCTGCCTTAAGTTGGCGTGGCGTCAACCACCTCTGAACCTGCCCCTGCAGAGCTGACAGAACCTCTGCCCCAGTGTGGCTCCTGTCCCCCAAGCACACCAGCTCAAGCACCGCATGGCATCTTTTGGCCTGCGTACTTGCGTAGCCCCTTGAACGCCTACGGAGCACCGCTGGTTCCGAGGAAGAGGCCATGGAGGAAGAAGAAGAGGAGGGGGTGGAGGAGAGAGGTGTGTCACAATCAGCATTTTGGAGGCGTGGTGGCGGAACAACCTCCAACACTACTGCACCTTGTCCTGCATCCTTCCCAGCTGCCAGCAGAGTCACCCAATGCGCCGTGAAACTTAAGTAACGTCCCTGTCCATGCCTGCTGGACCATGAGTCAGCGGTAATATGCACCTTACCGCTGACCGCCCTGTCCAGCGAGGCATGGACATTGCCTTCCACATGCCGGTAGAGAGCCGGAATCGCCTTCCGTGAGAAAAAGTGGCGTTTGGGTACCTGCCACTGAGGAACCGCACATTCCACAAACTCACGGAAGGGGGCAGAGTCTACCAACTGAAAAGGCAGCAGTTGAAGTGCTAGCAATTTTGCCAAGCTAGCATTCAACCGCTGGGCATGTGGATGGCTGGGAGCAAACTTCTTTCGGCGGTGCAGCAGCTGGGGCAGGGAAATTTGCCTGGTACAATCTGACGTCGGTGTACCAAAAGCAGATTGCCCATAAGTACTTGGCTGTGACACACCTAATTCTACACCTTCATTCCTCTCACTGCAGGTCGCAGAGAGGACTGAAGGTCTAGTGGGGTTGGAAATCTCAGCTGATGAGGAGCAAGGAGAGATCGTCTTTGTTCTTTGGTGTGGGTCTTTTAGATACGCTTGCCAACGAACTGCATGGCAGGTCAACATATGTCTGGTCAAGCATGTGGTACCCAAGCGGGAGATGTTTTGGCCACGCGAGATACGCTTGAGACATATATTGCAAATAGCAGCGGTGCGATCTGATGCACTCGTCTCAAAAAAGGCCCACACCAAAGAACTTTTTGAATAACGCGCAGAGACTGCAGCGCCCTGCACATGTGGAGCTTTGGGGTGTGATGCAGTCAATGTGCTGCCCTTAGGCTGGCCCCTGGAGGGCATCCTGCCTAGTTGGTGATGTGCCACCTCCTCCTCCTCCTCCTCCTCCTCCTCCTCCTCTCTCCTATCAGGCACCCACGTTGAGTCAGTGACCTCATCATCCCCTCCCTCCTCATCACTGGAGCAAACCTGGCAGTATGCTGCAGCAGGGGGAGCATGACTGCCAGATTGCTGTCCTTCTTGGGCACCCCCTCTGTCCGTGCTCATGTTACTGCCTTCATTGAGCTCAGTATCATCATCAGAGCCTTCCAAACGCTGGGCATCCTCCTGGAGCATGTACCCAACACTGTGGTCAAACAGTTCGAGGGAATCCTCAGGAGGACATGGTGGGGCTAGGGAAGGAGTCACTGATGACATTGAGCTGAGGGAAGAGGCCGCTGCTTTGCCAGACAAAGCACCCTGGGCATGGGTGAGAGAGGATGAGGAGGATGAGGACGGCTTGGTCATCCACTCGACCAAGTCTTCCGCATGTTGCGGCTCAACACGGCCAGCTGCCGAAAAAAAGGCCAAGCGTGTCCCATGGCCACGTGCTGATGAGGATGCACCGTCTCCACGACCAGCACTAGACACAGAGCCTGCTTGCCCTCTCTTATTGGCTTGTGACTGTCTGCCTCTCCTTCTTGGCCTTCCAGACATACTAATGGCCTGTAGCTGCACTAAGCTGGGATAGAACACCTGTAATTTTCTTCAGGTAGCTTTATATACTGTAACCAGACAAGCCTGCCTGTCAGTAGGAAGATAACAGGAACGGATCTAGCTGAACACTGTGAGCAGGACGTACTGCACTAAATGTATATAGCAGGAACGGATCTAGCTGAACACTGTGAGCAGGACGCACTGCACTGAATGTAAATAGCAGGAACGGATCTAGCTGAACACTGTGAGCAGGACGCACTGCACTGAATGTAAACAGCAGGAACGGATGTAGCTAAACACTGTGAGCAGGACGCACTGCACTGAATGTAAATAGCAGGAACGGATCTAGCTGAACACTGTGAGCAGGACGCACTGCACTGAATGTAAATAGCAGGAACGGATCTAGCTGAACACTGTGAGCAGGACGCACTGCACTGAATGTAAATAGCAGGAACGGATGTAGCTAAACACTGTGAGCAGGACGCACTGCACTGAATGTAAATAGCAGGAACGGATCTAGCTGAACACTGTGAGCAGGACGCACTGCACTGAATGTAAATAGCAGGAACGGATCTAGCTGAACACTGTGAGCAGCACGCACTGCACTGAATGTAAATAGCAGGAACGGATCTAGCTGAACACTGTGAGCAGGACGCACTGCACTGAATGTAAATAGCAGGAACGGATCTAGCTGAACACTGTGAGCAGGACGCACTGCACTGAATGTAAATAGCAGGAACGGATCTAGCTGAACACTGTGAGCAGCACGCACTGCACTGAATGTAAATAGCAGGAACGGATCTAGCTGAACACTGTGAGCAGGACGCACTGCACTGAATGTAAATAGCAGGAACGGATCTAGCTGAACACTGTGAGCAGGACGCACTGCACTGAATGTAAATAACAGGAACGGATCTAGCTGAACACTGTGAGCAGGACACACTGTACTAAATGTAAATAGTCTAGCTGCCTGACCGTGGTACTAATAGGATCAAAAAGAACACCTGTAATTTTCTTCAGGTAGCTTTATATACTGTAACCAGACAAGCCTGCCTGTCAGTAGGAAGATAACAGGAACGGATCTAGCTGAACACTGTGAGCAGGACGTACTGCACTAAATGTATATAGCAGGAACGGATCTAGCTGAACACTGTGAGCAGGACGCACTGCACTGAATGTAAATAGCAGCAACGGATCTAGCTGAACACTGTGAGCAGGACGCACTGCACTGAATGTAAATAGCAGGAACGGATCTAGCTGAACACTGTGAGCAGGACGCACTGCACTGAATGTAAACAGCAGGAACGGATGTAGCTAAACACTGTGAGCAGGACGCACTGCACTGAATGTAAATAGCAGGAAGGGATCTAGCTGAACACTGTGAGCAGGACGCACTGCACTGAATGTAAATAGCAGGAACGGATCTAGCTGAACACTGTGAGCAGGACGCACTGCACTGAATGTAAATAGCAGGAACGGATGTAGCTAAACACTGTGAGCAGGACGCACTGCACTGAATGTAAACAGCAGGAACGGATGTAGCTAAACACTGTGAGCAGGACGCACTGCACTGAATGTAAATAGCAGGAACGGATCTAGCTGAACACTGTGAGCAGGACGCACTGCACTGAATGTAAATAACAGGAACGGATCTAGCTGAACACTGTGAGCAGGACACACTGTACTAAATGTAAATAGTCTAGCTGCCTGACCGTGGTACTAATAGGATCAAAAAGAACACCTGTAATTTTCTTCAGGTAGCTTTATATACTGTAACCAGACAAGCCTGCCTGTCAGTAGGAAGATAACAGGAACGGATCTAGCTGAACACTGTGAGCAGGACGTACTGCACTAAATGTATATAGCAGGAACGGATCTAGCTGAACACTGTGAGCAGGACGCACTGCACTGAATGTAAATAGCAGCAACGGATCTAGCTGAACACTGTGAGCAGGACGCACTGCACTGAATGTAAATAGCAGGAACGGATCTAGCTGAACACTGTGAGCAGGACGCACTGCACTGAATGTAAATAGCAGGAACGGATCTAGCTGAACACTGTGAGCAGCACGCACTGCACTGAATGTAAATAGCAGGAACGGATCTAGCTGAACACTGTGAGCAGGAAGCACTGTACTGAATGTAAATAGCAGGAACGGATCTAGCTGAACACTGTGAGCAGGACACACTGCACTGAATGTAAATAGTCTAGATAGAAGATAACAGGAACGGATCTAGCTAAACTGAATACAGTGTATATATATATATGCAACACCTGGGATGCATATATATACACAATACACTGTAAGTGCAGCTAACTGACTGACTGTTCTGCCTAATCTATCTAACTCAAATCAAATGACACTGTCTCTCTCTCTCTCTATCGCTCAGCACACCGGAACACACACTACACAGGGCCGCCGTGCAGGCGGCCTTATATAGTGTGGGGTGTGTACTAAATCCCCTGAGCCATAATTGGCCAAAGCCACCCTGGCTTTGGCCAATTACAGCTCTCTCTACTGACGGCGCTGTGATTGGCCAAGCATGCGGGTCATAGTGCATGCTTGGCCAATCATCAGCCAGCAATGCACTGCGATGCCGCAGTGAATTATGGGCCGTGACGCGCCACACGAATTTGGCGCGAACGGCCCATATCGTTCGCAATTCGACGGACGGTCGAACAGCCGATGTTCGAGTCGAACATGGGTTCGACTCGAACACGAAGCTCATCCCTAGTGATTAAATACCACCAAAGGAAAGCTCTATTTGTGTGAAAAAAAAGGACAAAAATTTCATATGGGTACAGTGTTGCATGACTGAGTAATTGTCATTCAAAATGTGAGAGCGCTGAAAGTTGAAAATTGGTCTGGTTAGGATGGGGGTTTAAGTGCCCAGTGGGTAAGTGGTTAAAGAGAACCTGTCACCAAACAATCATCACATAGAGGACTGGAAACTGATAACATGTAGGGGCTAGTAAAGCATCACCTATGGAAAATATAGGGTACCGAAGTATGTTGACACCTGCGCAAAAAACTTTAAGGATTGACAAGTTTGGTATCTATTTACTCGGTGCAACCTCGTCTTTTATATTTTACCAAAAAATTGGGTAATTTATTGCATTTGTGTGCCCTAAAATTAACTTTAGTGTAATCGTTTACTGAAATTTTGCATTTCCTAGACCTTTGTGGTAATATCGTGTAACATAAAAAAAAGTTAAACTACCGCTATTTTATTCTCTGGCTGCTACCCCTCTTACGGTCTCTAAGAGAACACTTAGTGGATGGTAAAACTCTGGGGAGCACCCAGTACAAAAGAATACAGATGTGTTAGCGCTTCCACCTTCTCACATCCCAGCTCCTTACAGGCTGCCGAAGCCTCAGGTAACACGAATCACAAGAGGAGAAATAAACACTCAGAATGGGCATATAACAATGGTTATCCCTTATTGCAAAAACATGTATGACAACTGTAAAACCACCAACGCGTTTCGGCCGCCAGGCCCTAGCAATGACCAAGGCCTGCCAGCCGAAACATGTTCACCGTTTTACAGCTGTTATATGTTTTTGCAATAAAAGATAACCATTGTTGGATGCCATTCCGAGTGCCGGCTTCTCTTGTGACCCAGTACAAATGTTCATGGCACAAAAAGGTCAAATCAAAGTGCATATTGAACAAAGGTATCCGATGAAGTGAATGCATTTTGGGGGGGAAAGCCACCTCCTTCCTAAGGGCTGAAACCATGGGTATAAATTGACTCATGATGAGGTAATATACTGTGATAACTATGCTAACAACTTGCATTGATTCCAAGTTTGATAGTTTGGACCAAGCCTTTACATACTGCTTGATCCCAACCACTTGTTACTGACCTTTGGCTTGTTTACTGACTATGCTTCTGCTTGATCCCAGCCTTTAACCACTTGTTACCGACCTTTGGCCTGTTTACTGACTACACTTCTGCTTGATCCCAACCTTTAACCATTTGTTACCAACTTTTGGCTTGGTTACTCACTATGCTTCTGCTTGATCCCAGCCTTCAACAACTTGTTATCAACCTTTGACTTGTTTACTGACTATGCTTCTGCTTGATCTTAGCCTTCAATCACTTGTTACCGACCTTTGGCTTGTTTACTGAATATGCTTCTGCTCAATCCCAGCCTTCAACCGCTTGTTACCGACCTTTGACTTGTTTACTGACTATGCTTCTGCTTGATCCCAGCCTTCAACCACTTGTTAGCAACCTTTGGCTTGTTTACTGACTACGCTTCTGCTTGATCCCAGCTTTCAACCACTTGTTACCAACCTTTGACTTGATTATTGACTACACTTCTGCTTGATCCCAGCCTTTAACCACTTGTTACTGACCTTTGAGTTGTTTACTGACTATGATTCTGCTTAATCACAGCCTTTAACCACTTGTTACTGACTTTTGGCTTGTTTACTGACTATGCTTCTGCTTGATCCTAGCCTTCAACCACTTGTTACCGACCTTTGGCTTGTTTACTGACCATGCTTCTGCTTGATTCCAGCCTTCAACCACTTGTTACTGACCTTTGACTTGTTTACTGACTACGCTTTTGCTTGATCCCAGCCTTCAACCACTTGTTACTCACCTTTGACTTGATTATTGACTACACTTCTGCTTGATCCCAGCCTTTAACCACTTGTTACTGACCTTTGAGTTGTTTACTGACTATGATTCTGCTTAATCACAGCCTTTAACCACTTGTTACTGACTTTTGGCTTGTTTACTGACTATGCTTCTGCTTGATCCTAGCCTTCAACCACTTGTTACCGACCTTTGGCTTGTTTACTGACCATGCTTCTGCTTGATTCCAGCCTTCAACCACTTGTTACTGACCTTTGACTTGTTTACTGACTACGCTTTTGCTTGATCCCAGCCTTCAACCACTTGTTACTCACCTTTGACTTGTTTACTGACTACACTTCTGCTTGATCCCATCCTTCAACCACTTGTTAGCAAGCTTTGGTTTGTTTACTGACTAGGCTTCTGCTGGATCCCAGCCTTTTAACCACTTGTTACTGACCTTTGGCTTGTTTACTGACTACGCTTCTGCTTGATTCCAGCCTTCAACCACTTGTTACCGACCTTTGGCTTGATTATTGACTACGCTTCTGCTTGATCCCAGCCTTTAACCACTTGTTACCGACCTTTGGCTTGATTATTGACTATGCTTCTGCTTGATCCCAGCCTTTAACCACGTGTTACTGACCTTTGACTTGTTTACTGACTATGCTTCTGCTTGATCCCAGCCTTCAACCACTTGTCACTGACTTTTGGCTCGTTTACTGACTACGCTTCTGCTTGATCCCAGCCTTCAACCACTTGTTACCGACCTTTGGCTTGTTTACTGACCATGCCTCTGCTCGATTCCAGCCTTCAATCACTTGTTACTGACCTTTGACTTGTTTACTGGCTACGCTTTTGCTTGATCCCAGCCTTCAACCACTTGTTACCGACCTTTGGCTTGTTTACTGAATATGCTTCTGCTCAATCCCAGCCTTCAACCGCTTGTTACCGACCTTTGACTTGTTTACTGACTATGCTTCTGCTTGATCCCAGCCTTCAACCACTTGTTAGCAACCTTTGGCTTGTTTACTGACTACGCTTCTGCTTGATCCCAGCTTTCAACCACACTTTTGCTTGATCACCTGTCATGTCTGCTGCTGGACTCCAGTTTGCTCACCTCCTTGAGGGGTGATCCTGAGGGCCGCAACCTGGTACTACCATGCAGCAAAACCCATCTCCAACATCAGGAGCTCTTGTGAACTCTGATTAGTGCTTAGACCTCGGGTGAGCCCATGTCATCCGCCAGGGTGACCTGCTTGTATACATATCCTGTTGGTCATTGGGAGCCTTTATACTGCTTTAGCTACTGGTCTCTGAACCTGATTGATCCCTGACTGTGACACCTACACTGCACATCGACCCCTGTGACGGAGAAACAAATTTTATGATGCAATAATATTAATACTTTACTACTATTAGCCCAGTGCTATCACAACGACACATCAGCTATCTATCTATTGATGACAATGGATTTAGCTGGTTAAATTGGATAGGAAACTCAGTGCTCAGCTCAGCAGAGGTGGGTGGATAGGTTTTTGAAAAATTCCAATTTCCCCACTACTTGCCTCTCTCTTCCATCAGATCTGTAGATAAAGAGGATGAACATGGCTTCTCCTCTTCTTCATTTTCTTCTCCAGGTTGGATTTTCTCTCTCTCCGACTCCCAGTCAATACATTCCTCCAACTTTCAAACAAGCTTAGCTGGTGGGAGGTTTCTCGGAGGCCTGATAAATTATTCTCTGTCAGGAACCAAATCTGCCTTTTTTTAAAGCGGCTCCCTTTTGATGAATGTGCTCTGCTGACACGATCCTGAATAGAGGCAGCCGGCTATAATGAATTAACCAGAAGCATATTAATAACCATTTTAAGAGGAGATGGATGGAAATGTAGATAAGGGGGCGGACAAGCCAAATAATAGGCAGGTGAGCACTTAATAGACTGCGATGTTCCCTCCTAGGGGTTTGCACTTTATGATCCTGTACATTACTATAACCTGAAAACCTTTTATGTCTTCACCACACCAAGGCAGTGAAAATCTATCCCCAGAGTACAGATACTAAGATACTTCTACTATTACACCAAACACAAACAAAATGTAACTTTTGAGCATCAATCCTACTTTTTGTAGCTATACACAAGTTACACTTTGTTCATGTTTGATTTTACTTTTTGATTGTGGCATAATAGAACTCAAGGCTGCTCAATTAACCACCTATTGTCTGCAGTGGTGTATTTCAGTTTTGTACTGCCCTAGGAAAGACTAAAATTGGGTGCCCCCCATCTAAATTGGCACTACCCCTTCCTGTTTAAGACCCACCCTTTATCTGTAAACTCCACCCCTTCCTCTTTAGGCTCTGTCTCTTGCTATCAGGGCTCCACCTCTTCAGAGGAGGAGAGAGAGAGAGGGGAGTAAGATGGAGAGGGGGAGGGGGAGGGAGAGAGGGGGAGGGGTGAGGGAGAGAGGGGGGTAAGAGAGAGAGGGGGGAGAGGAGGAGAGAGAGAGAAAGAGGGACAGAGAGCGAGGGGGGTGAGAAAGAGAGGGGGGAGAGAGAGAAAGAGGGATAGAGAGAGAGGGGATGAGAAAGAGAGGGGGGAGAGGGGGTGAGAGAGAGAAAGAGGGGGAGAAGGTCAGGGAGAGAAAGGGGGGGTAAGAGAGGGGGTGAGTGAAAGAGGGGTGCGAGAGGGAAGGGGGGCCAGGGGGTGTGAGAGAGGGTGGAAGGGGGAAGGACGCCGGGGAGAGAGGGGGGTAAAAGAGAGAGAGGGGGAGGGGGTGAGAGAGGGAGGAGGGAGAGAGGGGGGAGAGGGGTGAAGGAGAGGGGGAGGGAGAGAAGGAGGTAAGAGATAGAGAGGAGGAGAGGAGGTGAGAGAGAGAAAGAGGGATAGAGAGAGAGGGGTGAGAGGGAGAGAGAGGGGGGAGAGGGGATGAGAGAGAGAAAGAGGGATAGAGAGAGAGAGTGGGAGAGGGTGAGGGAGAGAGAGGGGGTAAGAGAGGGGTGTGAGTGAAAGAGGGGGGTGGAAGGGGGAAGGACATGGGGGGAGAGAGAGGGGGGTAATAGAGAGAGAGGGGGGAGGGGGAGAGAGGGAGGAGGGAGAGAGAGGGGAGAGGAGTGAAGGAGAGGGCAGAGGGGGGTAAGAAATAGAGAGGGGGAGAGGAGGTGAGAGAGAGAAAGAGGGATAGAGAGAGAGAGGGGGGAGAGGGTGAGGGTAAGAGAGGGGGTAAGAGAAGGGGGGTGAGTGAAAGAGGGGTGTGAGAGGGAGAGGGGGCCAGGGGGTGTGAGAGAGGGTGGAAGGGACAAGGACGTGGGGGGAGAGAGAGGGGGCTAAGTGAGAGAGAGAGGGGGAGGGGGTGAGAGAGGGAGGAGGGAGAGACAGGGGAGAGGGGTGAAGGAGAGGGGAGAGGGGGGAGGGAGAGAGCGGGGTAAGAGATAGAGAGGGGGAGAGGGGGTGATAGAGGGAGGAGGGAGAGAGAGGGGAGAGGGGTGAAGGAGAGGGGAGAGGGGGGAGGGAGAGAGGGGGTAAGAGATAGAGAGGGGGAGAGGAGGTGAGAGAGAGCAAAAGGGATAGAGAGAGAGGGGGTAAGGGGGAGAGAGAGGGGGGAGAGGGGATGAGAGAAAGAGGGATAGAGAGTGAGAGACAGGGGGGGGGAGAGGAGGGTGAGAGAGGTAGGGAAATGAGAGAAGATGGGCTCCCCTACCCCACATACTACACCAGAAGGTTCTCCCACCCCCCAAAAAAACTACGCCGGACCCTCACGTTCCTGCAGCCCACTGGCTCCTTTTTACCAGCTGTGTTTAGCAATGCTGCCGAGGCACGATCACAGCCCGGGACTCTGACCTGCTCTGCCAAGTGAGCTACTTGCGGGATCAGGGGGTGCAGCCACTGCTGCCCCCTGCTTCCACTTCACTCCCCTGTCGCTGAACGGTCAGTCCGCGGCCACTCCGGGCGTCAACCCTCTGGTGAGTGCCACCCGGGTGCGGTCCTCACACCCCCCGTAGCGACGCCACTGCTCGTACTGTCCCCTGCTGCCCAAGGCAAACTCCTTGTTTGCCACCCGGTAGATACGCCGCTAACTGTCTGGGGCAATTTTGTAAATTTTCAACACACATGTGAATCATCATTTTTTTGCTAGAAAATTACTTACAATCCCCAAAGCGCTTTACATTTTATTATCAAATATAAATCTTCAGATAAAAATGCACCTAAATGAATTTTTAGTGCACAGAAAATACAACATAAAACACAATTTTATTAATATTTAAAAGATGGGGTTGCGTCAAATAAATATATACCACCCATGTAAAGATTTAAAGTGGTGTTAAACTCGAAACCATCCTGAAGGTTTTTTTTTTACCTTGATGCAGAGAGTGCCAACATTCAGGCTTTCAGGTCGCTTCCCGTCCGCCCTATAGAAAGTTTTACTGCTACAGGGCGGCAGCTGTGGGCATATACATACGTGATCCCGCACTTCTGGGTTACGGGGCGCACATGCAACCCACTTCCGCTGTGATTACACACAGTCGATCGGCGGGTGCATGGTACTTAATGCCTGCCGGCACACCCGTCAATCGGCAGCCAGAGAACCAGAACTGTGATCTGCCTTTGGAAACAAGACAGTTCTGACGGGGGGGGGGGGGGGAGAAGGGATGGAGTTTGTGTCTCTGCAAAGCAGGGGATAAGATCCATCTCTCTTCGTAGTAAAAGCACCTCACACAGTACACAGAAACACTGGTTAGGCACAGTTAACCCTTTGATCGCTCCTAGATATTTAACCCCTTCCCAGACAGTGTTATTAGAACAGTAACAGTGCATATTTTTAGCCCTGATCCCTGTATTAGTGTCACTGGTTCCCACAAAGTGTCAAAAGTGTCAATTAGTGTCAGATTGTCCGTCGCGATATTACAGTCCTGCTAATCGCCGCCAATACTAGTAAAAAAATTAAATAAAAATAAATAAAATATATATCCTATAGTTTGTAGACACTATTATTTTTGCGTAAACCAATCAATATACACTTATTGGGATTTTTTTTTTACCGAAGATATAAAGCAGAATATATATTGGCCTAAATTGATGAAGAAATATGATTTTTTACATTTTTTTATTGGATATGTTTTATAGCAGAAAGTAAAAAATAGTTTTTTTTTTTCAAAATTGTTGGTCTTTTTTGTTTATAGTGCAAAAAATAAAAACCGCAGACATGATTAAATACCACCAAAAGAAAGCTCTATTTGTGGGGGGGGGGGGGGGAAGACATACGTTTTATTTGGGTACAACGCCGTACGACCGCGCAATTGTCAAAGTATTGGTCTGGTCATGAAGGGGGGGTAAATCTTCCGGAGGTCAGGTGGTTAAATGATCTGAAGGAATGTATCATACTTAAAGCAGAGTTCCACCCAAAAGTGGAAGCTCCACTTATCTGCGCCCCCCCCCCCCCCCACCTCACCCCCTCTGGTGCCAGATTTGGCACCTTTTGGGGGGAGGGGGGGATAGCAGGTATTTGTAAATTTGTAAATCCGAAAATAAGAAAGAAAATCCGAAAATTCGAAAGAATAACTAACTAACTAACTAACTAACTAACTAACTAACTAACTAATAATAACTAAGTATTAAATTATAGGTATTGGAATTTCCTTTCAAATTTGGCTGTTAGTGAACGTAATGAATATGAATTTATCCGAAGTTTACGAATTATCTGAAATAACGAATGCTGCATCTAAACAAATGGAATAGAACACATTAATAATACATAATAATAATAATAATAATAATAAAAAGTTTTTATTATTATCCTTGTTATTGACTATTATTAATTTGCTACGTTACATTCATTTAGATGCGGCATTCATTATTTCAGATAATTCGTAAACTTCAGATAAATTTGTCTTCGTATTATTAGTCACTTAGTTATTATTAGTCAATTATTTATTCTTTCGAATTTACAGATTTTCTTTCATATGTTCGGATTTTCAAATTTACTAATTTACAAATATTCTAATTTATGAATTTTTATGATTTTTTTTTAAATTACAAATTTACGAATTGCGATCATAATGAATGACCCACAAAACGAAAAAAAGCAAACAAACAAATGAAACTAAAACAAATTTTTCGGTAGTACACATGTCTAGCAAGGGAAACCAGCAGTGAAGACTTTCAGCGCATGCGTGAAGCGTGCTGCGCTCTTTAACTGACCTGGCGGCGGGGGAAGGGGGAGGGGGGGGCGAGGTCGCCGCAGTCAACTTTGAAAGGAAATTCCAATACCTATAATTTAATAGTTAGTAATAGCTAAGTTATTATTAGTAAGTTATTATTTTAGATTTTCGAATTTTCGGGTTTTCGAATTTTCAATTTTTGAATCTTCGAATCTACTAATTTACTAATTTACGAATTTAATAATTTACGAATATACGAATCTTAGAATTTATGAATTTACAAATTTATGAATTTACAAATTTATGAATTTGCGACTTTTTGAAATTACAAACTTCAGAAGTTCATAGGTCAAAGGTTAGTTGGGGTTAGGGTTAGAAGTTAGGGTTAGGGGTAGGGTTAGGGTTAGATGGGTTAGGGGTAGGGTTAGGGTTAGATGGGTTAGATGGGTTAGGGGTAGGGTTAGGGTTAGGGTTAGATGGGTTAGAAGTTAGGGTTAGGGGTTAGGAGTAGGGTTAGGGTTAGATGGGTTAGAAGTTAGGGTTATGGGTTAGGGTTAGGGTTAGATGTGTTAGAAGTTAGGGTTAGGGGTAGGGTTAGATGGGTTAGAAGTTAGGGTTAGGGTTAGAGTTAGCGTTAGGGTTAGATGGGTTAGAAGTTAGGGTTAGGGGTAGGGTTAGGGTTAGATGGGTTAGAAGTTAGGGTTAGGGGTAGGGTTAGATGGGTTAGAAGTTAGGGTTAGGGTTAGAGTTAGGGTTAGGGTTAGATGGGTTAGAAGTTAGGGTTAGGGGTAGGGTTAGGGTTAGGCTTAGATGGGTTAGAAGTTAGGGTTAGGGGTTAGAGGTAGGGTTAGGGTTAGGTTTAGATGGGTTAGAAGTTAGGGTTAGGGGTTAGGAGTAGGGTTAGGCTTAGATGGGTTAGGGGTTAGGGTTTCCCCTTGAAGAACAAGGTTAGGGCTCAGGGATTGGAATAGGGACTCCTCTTTAAATAATTCACTCTTATCCATCATTATGTTTCTGTTGTTTTCATTCTAGAGATGAAAAAAAAGCCGAACGTTAGTACTTATGAAAAAGTTGGAAAACCAACAATCAAACAACTTATTAGCCGGCACATAAAACAGCCCCGGGTAACGTCTATAACTTAATATTCTTATTTGGTGAAGAGGAAAAACACATTAAATTATGTAGTAGATGAGGTGTCAATTACCGGCAGCGTTGGACCGCCATTGCATCCAATGTATGGAAATGGCGTGTGATTTGAATATGCAGGAGGCCGACCTGTGACCTCACACCTGACTTCTCGCTAGTATAAGTATAAATTATTCTTCGGATGTGTTATAGTGAGAACAAACGAGCGGGAATCACAGCGTGCGGTGCTCACATTTATAAAGATACAAGTCTCTGAGGTCCGGCTGCTCAGTTCTTCTGCATGTTTATGGGATCCAGACAAGATTATCTTCTTCATTATTAAAGACAAACAGTTATCACTTCCCTACAGCTCCCAGGAATACTGAGAAGATAGAGATGGTTATGTCAGCGTGCCCAATCGGAGCGCTCGGCTATGTTGGATAGCCCGTCGTCTGTGAACGTGCACTGTCTGCAGGAAGGAAACAATGTAGAGGGTTATATGATCAACGTTATTTCATTTGATTCTCCCTGCATACAGCTGAATACATACATGTCGCCTGTAGTCTTACCTGTGGTATGGACAGGGGTCCATATCCACCAAGGGAGAGGCAGTCCAGGAGGTACAGGAGTGTACATGAGGTTATGTGGAGGTGCAAGTGTCACTAAGGTGCTCAGGGCACACAGGGGTCACAGGATGACACAGGAGTGTACAGGGGGGGGCAGAGAATCACTGCAGGTACAGAAGTGTTGGCCACTGCAGACACTGGGGTCACAGAAGAAGCAAGAGTGCAAAAGGAGTCACAGAGTCAGCGGAGGCACAAGAGCACTGGAGGACACCGGTGTCACTGGAGAGAAATTAGTGCTACAGGCGTCGTAGAGTCACTGGAGGGACAAGATCACTGGAGGACACTGGTGTCACTGGAGAGAAAGAAGTGCAACAGGGGTTATAGAATCACTGGAGGCACAAGAGCACTGGAGGACACCGGTGTCACTGGAGAGAAAGGAGTGTAAGGGTCATAGAGTCACTAGAGGCACATGAGCACTGGGGTTACTAGAGAGAAAGGAGTGTAACAGGGGTCATAGAGTCACTGGAGGGACAAGAGAACTGAAGGACACCGGTGTCTTTGGAGAGAAATTAGTGCAACAGAGGTCACAGAGTCACTGGAGGCACAAGAGCACTGGAGGACAATGGGGGCACTGGAGAGAAAGGAGTGCAACAAGGGTCATAGAGTCACTGGAGGCACAAGAGCACTGGAGGACACCAGTGTCACTGGAGAGAAAGGAGTTCAACAGGGGCTCACAGAGTCACTGGAGGCACAAGAGCATCTGAGGACACTGGGGTCACTAGAGAGACAGGAGTACAACAGGGTTAACAGATTCACTAGAGGCACATGAGCACTGGAGGACACTGGGGTCACTAGAGAGAAAGAAGTGCAACAGGGGTCATAGGGTCACTGGAGGCACCAGAGCACTGGAGGACACTGGGGTCACTGGAGAGACAGGAATGCAAAAGGAGTCACAGAATGACTGGAGACACCGTAGCACTGGAGGACACTGGGGTCACTGGAGAGAAAGAAGTGCGACAGGGGTCACAGAGTCACTGATGGCATAAGAGCACTGGAGGACACTGGGGTCACTGGAGAGACAGGAGTGCAAGGGAGTCATAGAATCACTGGGGTCACTGGTGAAATAGGTATACACCGGGGACATAGAGTCACTAGAGACAAAGGACTTCTGGAGGTCACTGAAGACACTGGGGTAACTGGAGAAGGAGGAGTGCAACAGGGGTCACACAATCACTGCAGGCACAGGAGTGCTGAGGTCACTGGAGACATTGGGATCACCCTGATGCTAAGCACTTTCCCTGCCAGATGGGTAACCTGCCTCTACTCTAGCCACCCATGAAATGTGTGCCAAGCCTGAGAGCCAGGGTCTTAAATAAACTCTGCCTGACCCGAATTAGCCCCCCAGAGTCACACGGGGAGCCAGCATAAAATTGGATTGCTGCCCCCTGTAACCCAGAAAACCATTAAGGAACTAAGTTCCCCTTGACTTCCTCTCCCTCTACAATGCCACTGCAGTTGAGCGCAACCTGCAGTGGAGAAATCTGACTGCACCTGCCTATAAGTCTGCTCATCGGGCATTCTACAATGCATGTATATGACAAGGGGCATGTATGCAGAGCGGGGAATGCCTCTTTTACATATAATTGGCCCAACTTCCTTGCGGGCTCGCTCATGTGGATTTGATCTAGAATCTGAACTATCTCTCTATATAAAAGCAACGTCACTGCACACAAGGTCCCTTTTGCGCTCCTCCCATTGAGCTCAATGAAAATATTTTCCCTCACTTCCTGTCTCATTGATTACAAAAGAATTGGAGGAAACCTTCCTCTTTGGGGACATAGACAGACTCTTCTGTCTACTCATAGCTTTGAGGGTCATTCCACCCAGAAAATAACTTTCAGTGGTGAAGTAGATGCTTGAAAGTTCCTAACATTTTATCTATCTCCTGGGAGTTAATTGTGAGTTCCCAGGTTTGGATCCCTGTTATGACCACAAAGAGGAGTTCCCGCCATTTCTTTATTCATTTTACATTATGCAGAATATAACAGTAAGAGCTTGGCCAGGTGGACAGGAACAGTCATTAATTATATCAGAGTAATGGTTCACTTTTGGAGTGTCCAAGGCATATAAGAAGTCCTGGACTGATTCAGCCCACCAAGTTCCACTTATAACCATAATTTTAATTTGGGTGGTGTCACGTATCTGACTGTAGAGCCAGAGACAATGAGGGTGGCCTTTTATGCAATACCCATCCAAGCACCTCTGGTAATGGATACAGGGACTGCTAGGGTAGTTGAAGGGCGCAGGTGCCATGAAGCTGGAGTACTAAACTAGAGCTTGGAAATACTGGGACAATAATTAAATAATGGAGACCTTCCAATGGTAGTATGGAGTCTGGTCATAAGCTATGTTCAGCAGCAGCCGGGCAAACAGGTGCAGGGTCAGGATCACGGTCATATCCAGGAAGGAGTCGGTAACGTGGTGGCAGTAAGGTACCAAAGCAGGAGGCAAAATCATGGTCAGAAGTCCAAGCCATGGTCAGTAACATAAGCGAGCAGCAATCATAACAGGCAAGGTTGATCCAAGAGAGGTGTCAGGCATAGCTGGGTCAGGAACAAGGTAAGCAGACTTTGAGAAGCTAGGAATACAGGAACCAGAGCTGAAGACAATCCAGCACTGAGGCCAGGTAGACCCTGGGTTTAAATAGGCCGCCAGGCGCCAAGACTTGTGGGCGTGCGCACGTAAATGCGCCAATGCTGCACGGGTATGAGTACTTGTGAGATTCCTGACAGGTGGAATGACCCTAAACAATGGTTGGGGATCAATTTTAATTCACGCAAGGGCAATCCAAGAGAGGTGTCAGCCGTGGCCGGGTCAGGAACAAGACTTTCAGGACTAACTGAAGACAATCCAGCACTAAGACCAGGCAGACACTTGGTTTAAATAGGCCTCCAGGTGCCAAGACTGGTGCGCCAATGCTGCATGGGAATGAGCACTTGCTGTATGGGATTCCTGACAGGTGGAAAGACCCTAAACAAAGGTTGGAGATCAATTTTAACTCAGGCAAGGGCGAACCAAGAGAGGTGTCAGGCATAGCTAGGTCAGAAACAAGGTAAGGAGACTTTCAGGACAAGCTGAAGACAATCCAGCACTAAGGCCAGGCAGACCCTGGGTTTAAATAGGCCTCCAGGTGCCAAGACTGGTGCACCGATGCTGCACGGGAATGAACACTTGCCGTATGGGATTCCTGACAGGTGGAATGACCCTAAGCAATGGTTGGAGTTCCATTTTAAATCAGGCAAGGGCGATCCAAGAGAGGTGTCAGGCATGGCCGGGTCAGGAACAAGACTTTCAGGACTAGCTGAAGACAATCCAGCACCAAGGCCAGGCAGACCCTTGGTTTAATTAAGCCTCCCGGTGCCAAGACTGGTGTGCCAATGCTGCATGGCAATGAGCACTTGCTGTATAGGCTTCTAGAGAAGTAGAATGACCCTAAGCAATGGTTGGAGTTCCATTTTAAAACAGGTAATGGCAACCCAAGAGAGGTGTCAGGCATAGCTAGGTCAGAAACAAGGTAAGGAGACTTTCAAGACTAGCTGAAGACAACCCAGCACTAAGGCCAGGCAGACCCTGGGTTTAAATAGGCCTCCAGGTGCCAAGACTGGTGCGCCAATGCGGCACGGGAATGAGCACTTGTTGTATGGGATTCCTGAAAGGTGGAATGACCCTAAACGATGGTTGGAGTTCCATTTTAAAATAAATCTAAAGGGCTGGTTGTTGGCTGTAATGCTCATTGGATAGCAAAGTAGTTCAGCTCTTGACCTTATGGCCTGAAGTCCCCCTTTAACAAGCTACACATAGTACATAGGTGCTATTGCCTCATGCTAAATTGTTGGAATTTAGGCAGAAGCTTCCTTGTAAGATTTGCATTTGTTTTAGATTCAAAATGTCACCAAATTCTGCTACGTTGCAAGATGAAACAATGTTAAACCCGTTCCGCCGGCTCGTATTCAGCAGGACGCCTATAATCCGCCCATAAAGGCTCGCAGGTTGCATATTAAAATGCTGTTATGCTGATTTAATAAATAACTTTGACTTAAAAGGGAGCCGGGACACACACGAAAAAAAAAAAACATAAACACCTACTAATGTTCCATAATAAAAGGTGTTTTCTGTCCTTAATGCACCCGGGCAGCAAGGCGCGGATGTCATGTAAAAGTGAATAATAGCTGATTCCAGCCCAAAAATGGATTGGCTAAGAAGATTAGTAGCCCAAAGAAAACGTATAAACGCTTTTTCTACGCCGAACTCTGATTTATGGAGCTTTATTGCGGCCTCTGCTTACCAATGTTTACAGAGAGCGATGTTCAGATTAAAGGAATGCTGAGGTGTATGTTTTGTTTTTTTTTTCTCCGAGGGTCTCACAGTGCTGGGTGAGTCACGTCTGTCAGGAGTCTTATTATAGCGTGATCGCACTCCGGAATGGTAATTTCACCAGGGAAAGCTGTGGGGTGCTGTCGGAGGGCCTCATTATTGTACCTGTGTGTTCTGTTTTCTATGGGGGGGGGAAAGGGAACGAGGACTTAGTTACATTGTTACATAGTTACATAGTAGGTGAGGTTGAAAAAAGATACAAGTCCATCAAGTCCAACCTATGTGTGTGATTATGTGTCAGTATTACATTGTATATCCCTGTATGTTGCAGCCGTTCAGGTGCTTATCTAATAGTTTTTTGAAACTATCGATGCCCCCCCCCCGCTGAGACCACCGCCTGTGGAAGGGAATTCCACATCCTTGCCGCTCTTACAGTAAAGAACCCTCTACGTAGTTTAAGGTTAAACCTCTTTTCTTCTAATTTTAATGAGTGGCCACGAGTCTTGTTAAACTCCCTTCCGCGAAAAAGTTTAATCCCTATTGTGGGGTCACCAGTCCGGTATTTGTAAATTGAAATCATATCCCCTCTCAAGCGTCTCTTCTCCAGAGAGAATAAGTTCAGAGCTCACAAACTTTCCTCATAACTAAGATCCTCCAGACCCTTTATTAGCTTTGTTGCCCTTCTTTGTACTCGCTCCATTTCCAGTACATTCTTCCTGAGGACTGGTGCCCAGAACTGGACAGCATACTCCAGGTGCAGCCGGACCAGAGTCTTGTAGAGCCGGAGAATTATCGTTTTATCTCTGCAGTTGATCCCCTTTTTAATGCCAATATTCTGTTTGCTTTGTGAGCAGCAGCTTGGCATTGCATGTCATTGCTGAGCCTATCATCTACTAGGACCCCCAGGTCCTTTTCCATCCTAGATTCCCCCAGAGGTTCTCCCCCCAGTCTATAGATTGCATTCATATTTTTGCCACCCAAATGCATTATTTTACATTTTTCTACATTGAACCTCATTTGCCATGTAGTCGCCCACCCCATTAATTTGTTCAGGTCTTTTTGCAAGGTTTCCACATCCTGCGGAGAAGTTATTGCCCTGCTTAGTTTTGTATCATCGGCAAATACAGAGATTGCACTGTTTATCCCATCCTCCAGGTTGTTTATGAACAAATTAAATAGGATTGGTCCCAGCACAGAACCCTGGGGGACCCCACTACCCACCCCTGACCATTCCGAGTACTCCCCATTTATCACCACCCTCTGAAGCTGCCCTTGTAGCCAGTTTTCAATCCATGTACTCACCCTATGGTCCATGCCAACGGATCTTATTTTGTACAGTAAACGTTTATGGGGAACTGTGTCAAATGCTTTTGAAAAATCCAGATACACCACGTCTACGGGCCTTCCTTTATCTAGATGGCAACTCACCTCCTCATAGAAGGTTAATAGATTGGTTTGGCAAGAACGATTCTTCATGAATCCATGCTGATTACTGCTAATGATATCGTTCTTATTACTAAAATCTTGTATATAGTCCCTTATCATCCCCTCCAAGAGCTTGCATACTATTGATGTTAGGCTAACTGGTCTGTAATTCCCAGGGATATATTTAGGGCCCTTTTTAAATATTGGTGCTACATTGGCTTTTCTCCAATCAGCTGGTACCATTCCAGTCAGTAGACTCTCAGTAAAAATTAGGAACAATGGTCTGGCAATTACTTTACTGAGTTCCCTAAGTACTCTCGGGTGCAAGCCATCTGGTCCCGGTGATTTATTAATGTTACGTTTCCCAAGTCTAATTTTAATTCTGTTCTCTGTTAACCATGGAGGTGCTTCCTGTGTTGTGTCATGAGGATAAACACTGCAGTTTTGATTACTGAAGCCCCCCGATTCACTCGTGAAGACTGAGGAGAAGAATAAATTCAATACCTCTGCCATCTCCCCATCCTTTGTAACCAGATGTCCTTCCTCATTCTTTATGGGGCCAATATGGTCTGTCCTCCCTTTTTTACTGTTTACATACTTAAAGAATTTCTTGGGACTTTTTTTGCTCTCCTCCGCTCTGTGTCTTTCGTGTTCTATCTTAGCTGTCCTAATTGCACCCTTACATTTCTTGTTGCATTCTTTATAAAGTCTGAATGATCCCTCAACATTGTATTTTTTGAAGGCCTTCTCCTTTGCTCTTATATGCATTTTTACATTGGAGTTAAGCCATCCAGGACTTTTGTTCACTCTTTAAAATGTATTACCCAATGGGATACATTGGCTAATGCCCTTATTTAATATGCTCCTAAAGCAAACCCATCTCTCCTCCGTGTTCCTTGTTCCTAAGGTTTTTATTCCAATTCATGCCTTCTAACAAGGTTCGTAGTTTAGGGAAGTTTGCTCTTTTGAAATTCAGTGTCTTTGTATTCCCCTTAATTTTCCTATTTGTGTGATTTATACTATTTATGTGATTTATAAGCCAATTGACCTGTGATCGCTGTTTCCTAAATTGCCCCGTATTTCCACATCTGTGATCAGGTCTGTATTGTTGGTAATCAGTAGATTCAGTAATGTTTTATTTCTAGTTGGTGCATCTACCATCTGACCCATGAAATTGTCCTGCAAGACATTTAGGAACTGGCGAGCCTTAGACAAATGGGCGGTTCCTTCCGCCCAGTCTATGTCTGCATAATTAAAATCCCCAATTATGATAACACTTCCCATCCTTGCTGCTAATCCAAATTGTGATAGGAGATCCGTCTCCACTTCCTCCCTCAGGTTAGGGGGCCTATAGCATACTCCCAGTATTATTTCCCCCTTAGCTTCATCCCATTGGAGCTCTACCCATAAGGATTCCACCTCATCTCTAGCTCCTTCATTGATGTCATCTCTCACATTCACTTCATATATAGGCATACCCCTCCCCCTTCTTTACCCTCTCTATCTCTGCAATAAAGGGTATACCCTTGAATGTTTGCCAGCCAATCATGAGAGCTGTTGTACCAGGTCTCTGAAAATCCCACAAAATCCAAATCCCCATCGTACAACAGTTTCTTCACATCCTGTCTGCAAATACAGAGATTAAACTGTTTATCCCATCCTCCAGGTCGTTTATGAATAAGTTAAATAGGATTGGTCCCAGCACAGAACCCTGGGGGACTCCACTTTCCACCCCTGACCATTCCGATTACTCCCCATTTATCACCATCCTCTGAACTCGCCCCTGTAGCCAATCCATGTACTCACCCTATGGTCCATGCCAACGGACCTTACAATCCATGACGACTTGACCTCTTATGCACTGTATTCAACCATTGGCTGAGTCAGAAAGATTGTTGCGGCATTGTCATGTACCTGTATGGGGAGCCCAAGATGATGAGGGTGGCCTCCTGCACAATTCCTGTCTGAGCAGCCCTAAAATTTGTGACAAGGGCAATGGGTGGAGGCCTGGCCTGGTATCCAATACATAGTACAGACCCCCAGAATACACCAAGTCCAGTAGTGAGTAGAGCTGGGTCACAAGCTGGGTTCAGTAATAGCCGAATCATGTGTAGAATCAAGGTCAGGCGTGAGCAGAGTTTGGCAATGTTCTGACAATGAGGTAAAAAATCAGTAGGCTAAATCTTGGTTCGGAAGTCCAAGCCAAGGCCTGAGCATAGGTTTACGACAAAAGAGCCGCAACTCAAAGCGCTAGTTTACACTTGCTTCAAAACAAGGCTTCAGATACGCTTTGGTAAAGCTCTCTGAACATCCAGTCAAAGCTCCTGTCACTAAATAAAATGTCTAGCTTACAGTCAAGCTTTACACCTTGCTTTTGCTTGGTGCTTTGATGAGGCTTCAATGAGGCTTTGGTGGGGCTTCGGTGAGGCTTTGGGGGGGGCTTCAGGGAGGCTTTGTGGGGCTTTGATGAGGCTTTGGTGGGGCTTCAAGAGAGCTTTGCCATAGACTTCTATGGAGGCTTTAAAAACACTTTGAAGCACCACTAAAGCTACATGGGGTATAATTTTTGAAGCGAAGCCAAAGCAAAGCAAAAGCAAGGTGTAAACAGGACTGTAACCTAACCATTTTATTTAGTGACAGGAGCTTTGACTGGTGTGTCAGAGAGCTTTAACAAAGCCTGTCCGAAGCCATGTTTTGAAGCAAAGTGTAAACTAGCCGTCAATGTGTGTTGAAGCCGAAGCAAGTGTATATGAGCCCAAAAGGTTAAAATCCAATATTCTTTTTTGAAAATGATGTTAGGGAAAAAAATCCAGGAACGAGACAGTTGATGCATTTCGGTTTTCGGCTGAAACGCACCAACTTTCTTAATCCTGGATTTTTACCCCAAAATCGATAAGGTATCTAACCTCATTTGAAACAGGATTGGAGGATGGTAGCACTGTCTGTCGATATTTGTTACTGACAGACTTTTTTTTGTTTCTTAATTACTTATCTTTTTCATCATTCCCCTTGTTTTAGATCTTGGGTAGCAATCCCACACGTATACACCTCTCAGTGGTGTGCAGTGGCTCCCCAGGTAACCTGTTATGGGGGCTTCCCGCCTCAACCTAAGACCATCTACTTCGGAACCCTCCTTCATTCCTCATCCCGACAGTGGCCATTACATATAGGCTGCCTTGTAAGTGACACTGACATTTTTCTTTTCTCCCCCTCTCTCTGGGCTTGTCTATGGGGAATGGCGGATCCCCAGAAACTACCTAACATATTTTCTTACTCATTAATCTCCAGTTCCTCCATGCGTCCAACTCCTGACGATTGGCAAGCGGCCCGTGAAAAGGGGTTGAGTGTTCATCCATGGATGCCAAACACAAACCTACTCTGATAACTATATCATATCAAACATTAATTTCTTCTATGTTGATTACGTATGAATTATTTGTACATATCTGATGACGTATCAATTGTTGTGTTCATGTCTGTCATTAATTATGTTCCCTAGTCAATCATTCGTTATTAAATGGTTTTTTATTATTATGAATTGTTCTTTTATGATTACATTTCTGTATCATAAATGCTTTATCGTTACTGGCTTTATTATTATAATACAATTATGATGTCTTTTAGGGACCTTTGACATCCAATTTATTTCATCCATACGTCACTATACACACCACCATGTCTCATTTGAAGTCCCAACCCCACCATTTTTGTATATTTATTAGTACTTTCAATAGAATCAATTTTAAACAATAAGTAAACATGCCATAAATCAAAGTCTAATCAACACAAAGGGCATAGTATGGAGGGAGGAGGCAGGAGGGTACAGTAAGGGGGGTCAGGAGTGCACAGTCTTGGCAGGGGGCACAGTGGAGGCAGGAGGTCATGGTACACGGTGGTAGGAGGGCACACTATGGAGGGGGGGGGCAGGAGGGCACAGTATAGTATTATAGAGGAGGCAGGAGAGCATGGTACACGGTGGTAGGAGGGCACACTATGGAGGGGGGGAGGGCACAGTATAGCAGTATAGAGGAGGCAGGAGAGCATGGTACACGGTGGTAGGAGGGCACACTATGGGGGGGGGGGCAGGAGGGCACAGTATAGCAATATAGAGGAGGCAGGAGAGCATGGTACACGGTGGTAGGAGGGCACAGTATGGAGGGGGGCAGGAGGGCACAGTATAGAGGAGGCAGGAGAGCACGGTACACGGTGCTAGGAGAACACAGTATTGAGGGGGGGCAGGAGGGCACAGTATAGAGGAGGCAGGAGAGCATGGTACACGGTGGTAGGAGGGCACAGTATAGAGGTAGAAGAGCACAATAGGCAGGCCAGGGGCACAAAGTTTGGGTGGGACGGAGGGCACAGTATAGTATTATAGAGGAGGCAGGTGAGCATGGTACACAGTGGTAGGATTGCACACTATGGAGGGGGGGGAGGGCACAGTATAGCAGTATAGAGGAGGCAGGAGAGCATGGTACACGGTGGTAGGAGGGCACACTATGGAGGGGGGGCTGGAGGGCACAGTATAGTGGAGGCAGGAGAGCACGGTACACGGTGCTAGGAGAACACAGTATTGAGGGGGGGCAGGAGGGCACAGTATGGAGGAGGCAGGAGAGCATGGTACACGGTGGTAGGAGGGCACAGTATAGAGGCAGAAGAGCACAATAGGTAGGCCAGGGGCACAAAGTTTGGGTGGGCCGGGGGGCACAGTATGAGGAGGTTCGATGATACAGTACAGAGGGGAGGGTACAGTACAGGGGGGGCAGGAGGGCACAGTACACGGGGAAAGGGGCAGGAGGGCACAGTACGGAGACAGGAGAGTGCAATACAGTGGACCAGGAGGGCACAGTATGGGGGGCAGGGGGACACAGTACAGAGGGGAGGAGCAGGAGGGCACAGTATAGGGGGCAGTAATGTGTAATACAGATACAGTCTCCTCAAGCAGAGCAGCACAGGGAAGCTGTTGTTACAGATCTTTCTTCTTCCTTAACTCCTGCATAGCGCCAGAAGAGCGACTGAAACTGCAGGAGGAAAGAAGCGCGGAGGGATGTCATTCTGATTGAAGATTTAGCCCAGTGACAGACTACTGCTGTACCCGCAGCCCAGATTCTGGGACCATTGGCAATGATGATGCAATGCAAGAATATCATGGGGCCCCCATGCACCTAATGACCCTGGGCACTGCCCAGGGGTGCCCATGCATTAAAGTGGTTGTAAAGGCAGAAGGTACATTCTATGCATTACAATATTAAGATTAAAAGCCTTCTGTGTGAAGCAGCCCCCCTCAGCCTGCCTAATACTTACCTGAGGTCCATCTAGATCCAGCGATGTTGCATGAGAACCTCGGCTGTCCGGGACTCTCCTCCTCATTGGCTGAGACAGCAGCGCTGTGCCATTGGCTCTCGCTGTTGTCAGTCAGCCAATGAGGAGAGAAAGGGAGCAGGGCCGGGGGAAGGCCACGGCTCAGTGTCCGAAAGGACACAGGAAGCTGTAACTCGGCTCGGGTGCCCCCATAGAAAGCTGCTTACTGTGGGGGCTCTCAACAGGAGGGAGGAGCCTGGAGCACCGAAGAAAGACCAGAGAAGATCCAGGCTGCTCTGTGCAAAACTATTACACAGAGCAAGGTAAGTATAGACATGTTTGTTATTTTTAACTAAAAAATATGAAAACTTTACAATCACTTTAAGACAACCCTGGGTCCAAGCTGGGCCAATGTAACGATGTAAAAAATGCCATACCTTCAATCAGGGCCATCTTACCGAGCGGGCACACCTGGGCACAGCCCAGGGGCCCCAGATGCACATGGGGCCCCATCAGGGCCGGTCGGATCTAGAGCGAAGCTATTGAAATTGCCTTCACTCTGCTCGCCATCACACACAACCCCGCCTCCTCCTAACCCCGCGCCTGTGATAGACAGAATGCGGGTCAAATGCTGGGATGTGTTCTGTCTATCACAGGGGGGGGGGGGTCAGGAGGAGGCGGGGCTGTGTGTGATGGCGAGCTGAGCGGAGGCAATTTCATGTATGCTGTAACAGCGTGCTATTCGTGCTCTGTGATCTCCGGCTCTCCTCTTCCTCCAGTCATAATCCGGCCGCCCTCTCTCTTCCTCTGCCCTGGCGAGGCTGCGATGTTGGGCACAATGAGTCTGCAATGGGGGCACACTGAGGCTGCAAGGGGCACAGTGAGTCTGCAAGGGGCACAGAGAGTCTGCAGGGGGCACAGTGAGGCTGCAATGGGGGCACAGTGAGTCTGCAATGGGGGCACAGTGAGTCTGCAATGGGGTCAGAGTGAGTCTGCAATGGGGGCAGAGTGAGTCTGCAATGGGGGCACAGTGAGTCTGCAGTGGGGGTACAGTGAATCTGCAGTGGGGGCACAGTGAGTCTGCAAGGGGCACAGAGAGTCTGCAGGGGGCACAGTGAGGCTGCAATGGGGGCACAGTGAGTCTGCAATGGGGGCACAGTGAGTCTGCAATGGGGTCAGAGTGAGTCTGCAATGGGGGCAGAGTGAGTCTGCAATGGGGGCACAGTGAGTCTGCAGTGGGGGTACAGTGAATCTGCAGTGGGGGCACAGTGAGTCTGCAATGGGGGCACAGTGAGGGTGCAAGGGGCACAGTGAGTCTGCAATGGGAGCACAGTGAGTCTGCAATGGGGGCACAGTAAGTCTGCAATGGGGGCACAGTGAGCCTGCAAGGGGCACGGTGAGTCTGCAATGGGGGCACAGTGAGGCTGCAAGGGGCACAGTGAGTCTGTAATGGGGGCACAGTGAATCTGCAATGGGGGCACAGTAAGTCTGCAATGGCGGCACAGTGAGTCTGCAATGGGGGCACAGTGAGTCTGCAAGGGGCACAGTGAGTCTGCAATGGGGGTACAGTGAGGCTGCAATGGGGGCACAGTGAGGCTGCAAGGGGCACAGTGAGTCTGCAATTGGGGCACAGTGAGTCTGCAATGGGGGCACAGTGAGTCTGCAATGGGGGCACAGTGAGTCTGCAAGGGGCACAGTTAGTCTGCAATGGGGGCACAGTGAGTCTGCAATGGGGGCACAGTGAGTCTGCAAGGGGCACAGTGAGTCTGCAATGGGGGCACAGTGAGTCTGCAATGGGGGCACAGTGAGACTGCAAGGGGCACAGTGAGGCTGCAATGGGGGCACAGTGAGTCTGCAATGGGGGCACAGTGAGTCTGCAATGGGGGTACAGTGAGGCTGCAAGGGGCACAGTGAGGCTGCAATGGGGGCACAGTGAGGCTGCAATGGGGGAACAGTGAGGCTGCTATGTTGGGCACAGTGAGGAATTATACTTTAATTCTTGAGAGTAGGTGCGAAAATTGGGACAGGCTTGTAGGGGCCCCAGTGCATTACTTTGCCCAGGGGCCCATAATGCTGTTAAGATGGCCCTGCCTTAAATTCGTCTTTAATGAAGCTTTGATGGGTTGTAATGGTGAAACGGGCTTCAAATGGCTCCTGATGATTAGAGAAGATCCAGTCAATTATTCCAGATCTGTTATTGTGTCAACCAACACTGACCCTACCCATGCTGCCATTTGTTAGAATACTTCCTCCCTTCCCATCCCGACTGAGAAAGAGAATGGAAATCTATAAAAGGAAAAAAAAAAAGAGAAACACTCTTGATTCTGGTCAATGTCATATCTTACTCTTGTGGTTGATGGTTTATTCAAGCTGAATAAAAAGCCTTTTCATACCTCGGCCCATCTTGAATACCATGAAAATGTATATAGATATACCGTCACTATAGTTTTCCTTTTCTTTCCGCACAGCTGCCTACACAAACCTTATGAAACGCGTCGTCCACCTGAAGTGCGGCACTTTGTGTATTTCCTTTCCTTGGTATTATTATTCAACGCTGATGAAAGTCAAAGAGAGCCTCGTCAGTTGCAAACTGTCACTTGACGGATAGCTGCCTGGCAGGGGCATGAGGGCCCCGCGTCTCTGCAGGATGGACCATAAGTAGCACAATAATGTCCCCCTTTTTTTTCTTTTTTGTTTCCACGTGGATTAACCTTAAAAGAAAAACACCGTCGTCCTTTCACATTCGTCGCGTTTGTTAGAAACCTATAAGGCTTGCTGTAAATGTCTGATGGACCGCGACGCATCTGTAGCTTGTTTTGATCTCCCGTTGTTCCAAAAATGACCATTTCAGCAGCTGTCACAGCCAACGGGGACCTTTCAGCCTCCAATTTACAACTGTGTTTTATTTCGGGAGAAAATCGCCGTTCCAAGGTCCTCCCTGCCAGGGCTCTCTCTCTTCCTTCATTTGCAGTATGGAAATTAGAGATGAGTGAATTGATTTGCGGTTTGCCATTAATCAGATTGTACAAAACGTATATTTTCTGGGTGAAAAGCTGTTGAAGGGTTTTTTTTTTTTTTTTTTTTGGGTGAAATACGTGCCAATGTCAAGTCATGCAAATCTTGAATCCATGATTTACCGTTCACACAATACCTCTGAAAAAAATGGTCCGTCCACAAACCCTATTTATTGATCTCTAGTAAATAATATGTGACACCAGGACCTCTCCATCACTAGGGGACTATTTTGTGCCAATTTGACCATATGGACCTTTGTTTCTTTGTGACATCAACCCCTTCACACCCAAGGGTAAAACAAATCTTAAAGTGACTGTAAGTGGTTTTTTTTTCTTTTTTTTAACCACTTCAATACCGGGCACTTAGACACCTTCCTGCCCAGACCAGTTTTCAGCTTCCAGCGCTGTTGCAGTTTGAATGACAATTGCGCAGTCATCCATCACTGTACCCAAATGAAATTTTTATCATTTTGTTCCCACAAATAGAGATTTCTTTTGGTGGTATTTGATCACCTCTGCGGTTTTTATTTTTTGCTAAACAAATAAAAAAAGACCGAAAATTTTGTTAAAAAAAATTGTAAATAAGTAAGTTTTCTCTTTCACTGACAGGCACTGATACAGCGGCACCGATGAGGTGGCACCAATGAGCGGGCACTGATGGGCACTGATATGTGGCACTAATGGGCACTGGTAGGCAGCATTGATGGGTGGCACTGATATGCAGCACTGATGGGCATTGATAGACGGCACTGATGGGCACTCATGGGTGGCACTGGGTGGCACTGGTTGGCACTGATGGGCACTGGTAGATGACACTGATGGGCACTGAAAGGCGGCACTGATGGACACTGATAGGGTGGCACTGATAGGCGGCACTGATGGGCGGCACTGCTGGGCACTGACAGGCGGCACTGCTGGGCACTGATGGGCACTGATACGTGGCACTGATGAGCACTGTTACGTGGCACTGATATGAGGCACTGATAAGCATCCCTGGTGGCACTGTCAGTGGTAGGCATAGGAGTCGGCACTGATTGGCAGCTGCCTGGGCACAGATTGGTATTTCCCTGGGGGTCTAGGGGGCATACCTGCTGGTCCAGTGTGGATGGCCATCCTGGTGGTCTTGGGCGGCTTCCCTGGTGGTCCTGGGTGGGATCCGAGGGGGGGCTGTGCAGATAAACAATCAGCAAAGACCCCCCCCCTGTCAGGAGAGCAGCCGATCGTCTCTCCTCTACTTGCGTCTGTCAGACGCGATTGAGGAAAAGCCGATCACCGGCTCTTCCTATTTACATCGTGATCAGCCATGATTGGATACGGCTGATCACGTGGTAAAGAGTCTCCGTCAGAGACTCTTTACCTAGATCGGCATTGCGAGGTGTCAGACTGGCACCAATGAGCGGGCACTGATGATGGGCACTGATATGTGGCACTGATGGGCACTGGTAGGCGGCACTGATGGGTGGCACTGATATGCAACACTGATGGGCATTGATAGGCGGCACTGATGGGCACTCATGGGTGGCACTGGGTGGCACTGGTTGGCACTGATGGGCACTGATAGACGACACTGATGGGCACTGAAAGGCGGCACTGATGGGCACTGATAGGGTGGCACTGATAGGGTGGCACTGATAGGCGGCACTGATGGGCGGCACTGATGGGCACTGATACGTGGCACTGATGAGCACTGTTACGCGGCACTGATAGGCATCCCTGGCGGCACTGGCAGTGGTAGGCATTGGAGTGGGCACTGATTGGCAGATGCCTGGGCACTGATTGGCAGCTGCCTGGGCACATATTGGTATTTCCCCGGGGGTCTAGGGGGCATACCTGGTGGTCCAGTGTGGATGGCCATCCTGGTGGTCCTGGGCAGCTTCCCTGGTGGTCCTGGGCGGGATCCGAGGGGGGGCTGTGCAGATAAACAATCAGCACAGACCCCCCCTGTCAGGAGAGCAGATGATCGGCTCTCCTCTACTCGCGTCTGTCAGATGCGGTTGAGGAAAAGCCGATCACCGGCTCTTGCTATTTACATCGTGATCAGCCGTGATTGGATATGGCTGATCACGTGGTAAAGAGTCTCCGTCAGAGACTCTTTACCTAGATCGGTGTTGCGAGGTGTCAGACTGACACCTCGAACAACGATCGCCGCGATGCGCACCCCCGGGGGCGCGCAGCAGCTTGATATCCTGATCACGTCATATGACATCCGCTCAGGAATATCAAACCACTTTGCCGCCGTCCTTTTGTAACAGGGCGGGCGGCAAGTGTTTAAATAACAAACATATCATACTTACCTCCACTGTGCAGCTCATTTTGCACAGTGTGGCCCCCCGAACCTCGTCTTCTGGGGTCCCCTCGGCGGCTCTCACAGCTCCTCCCCACCTCAGATAACCCCCCTATGGGAAGCGCTTTGACAGCGGCCTTCAGCTCGTCTGCATTGTTGGGTCTGGTGTCTCTCATCCTCCTATATTTATTTTTTTTTAATTTAGCTGTATACAGTATTTATTTTAACTACCATAACCTACCACCTAAGAACAACCCCAAATAAATTTTCCTGCTCCTGCCGATCGCAGTGATATAACATATGTGTATGTCAGTTGTTTGTACCTGTAGTACAACTCAGAAGCAATAAATAGTGCGCATTTTACTTTATTTTTCTACCTAAAACACACCACATACTGACACTAATGCTAATAAAAGAAAAAAAAACAAAAAAAATCCTGCCCAAAATATACTGACCCTGACCCTTACTTGACCCTGACTTGACCCAAACTCAAACCCTGGCTAACTGACTAACTACTTTGTGCATCCGGGTTTGGCTTTTATTTGGTAGTTCATGTTTATGGATATCTCCTAATTTCTTTTTTTTTATTATTATCATAGGAAAACTGGTCCAAATTTGTAAAGAAAAACATTTTTTTTTTTTTTTTTTTTTTTTTTTTAATTTAGCTGTATACAGGTGCGTCTCATAAAATATGAATATCATCAAAAAGTTGATTTCAGCAATTCAATTCAAAAAGTGAAAACTCATATATTTTATATAGACACATTACACACAGTGAGGGATATATTTCAAGCATTTCTTTCTTTTAATGTTGATGATTATGCCTCACAGCTAATCAGAACCCAAAATTCTGTATCTCAGAAAACTAGAACATTACAGAAGACCAATAAAAAAAAAAGGATTTTCAATACAGATATGTTGGCTAAGTGATAAGTCTGTCCATGTACAGTATAGGATGCACTCAATACTTGGTCGGGGCTCCTTTTGCAGGAGTTACGGCATCAATGCGGCGTGGCATGGAGGAGATCAGCCGGTGGCACTGCTGAGGTGTTATGGAAGCCCAGGTTGCTTTGATAGCGGCCTTCAACTCGTCTGCATTGTTGGGTCTGGTGTCTCTCATCTTCCTCTTGACAATACCCCACAGATTCTCTATGGGGTTTAGGTCAGGCGAGTTTGCTGGCCAATCAAGCACAGTGATCCCCTGATCATGTGACCAGGTATTGGTGGTTTTGGCAGTTTGGGCAGGCCCCAAGTCCTGCTGGAAAATGAAATCAGCATCTCGATAAAGTTGGTCAGCAGAGGGAAGCATGAAGTGCTCTAGAAGTTCCTGCTATAGGGCTGCGCTGACTTTGGACTTATACCCCACAGATTCTCTATGGGGTTTAGGCAGGCATGTACTGGCCATTGGGACTACCGGGAGTTTCCCAGTGGGCCGATGGCTCAGTGGGCCAGTATCAGTGACAGCCTGTCAAAATAATGGATGCGCGGCCCGCGCAGCCATTATTTTGAGCACTGCTGCACTGGCCTTACCATGGGACCGAGGCGACAATTCAGGAGTGGACTGGGCCGGGATGGTGCTTCAGTGTTTCACTGCTTCTGTTTCCGGCCTGCCCACCACCTGTAGCACAGAGCCGATAGGCTCTGCCGCTGCAATAGGTGTCTGAAAGGTCACGCTGGTGGGCGGGGATAGAAGTCCCCCGATGGCCGCTGCATCTTCCGGAACATTCCTGGTGTCAGTGTGTGGGCAGCGGCTCGGTACAGCTGCCCTAGAAGAGGGGGTTCGCACACTGCTCTGTTCAGCTGTGAATGAGACAGCTTGTGACACGCACTGCTTCCCGCCCCTCTCTCCCTGCCTGTGCGTTACATCGATGAAGAGCAAGAGGAGTGGGAAGATTAAACAAGTAGTAAACAGCCACAATAAAGCCCCTCCTGCACCATTCAAGTGAGTGAGCTGAGCACCCCTGTTTCTGCCCCCTCCCCCCTCTCTCTCCCTGTCCCCCCCTCTCTCTCCCTGTCCCCCCCTCTCTCTCCCTGTCCCCCTCTCTCTCTCCCTGTCCTCCTCCCTCTCTCTCCCTGTCCCCCCTCTCTCTCCCTGGCCCCCCTCTCTCTCTCCCTGTGCCCCCTCTGCCCCCCTCTCTCTCCCTGTCCCCCTCTCTCTCTCTCTCTCTCTCTCTCTCTCTGTCCCTCTCTCTTTCCCTGCCCCCTCTCCCCACTCTCTCTCTGCCCCCCTCTCTCTCCCTGCCCCCTCTCCCCTCTCTCTCTGTCCCTCTCTCTCTCTCTGTCCCCCCCTCTCTCCCTGTCCCCCCCTCTCTTTCTCCCTGTCCCCCTTCTCTTTCTCTCTCCCTGCCCCCCCTCTCTCTCCCCCCTCTCTCTCTCTCTCTCTCTCTGTCCCTCTCTCTTTCTCTGTGCCTGTCCCCCCTCTCTCTCCCCCTCTCTCTCTCCCTCCCTGTCCCCTCTCTCTCTCTCTCTCTCTCTTTCTCTCCCTGCCCCCCCTCTCTCTCTCTCTGCCTGTCCCCCTATCTCTCTACCGGTCCCCCCCTCTCTCTCTCTCCCTGTCCCCCTCCTCTCTTTCTCTCTGCCCCTTCCTCTTTCTCTCTCTCTCCCTGGCCCCTCTCTCTCTCTCTTTCTCTCCCTGCCCCCCCCTCTCTCTCTCTGCCTGTCCCCCTATCTCTCTACTGGTCCCCCCCTCTCTCTCTCTCCCTGTCCCCCTCCTCTCTTTCTCTCCCTGTCCCCCCCCCCTCTCTCTCCCTGTCCCCCCTCTCTCTTTCTCTCTCTCTCTCTGTCCCTCCCTCTCTCCCTGTCCCTCTCTCTCTCCCCCTGCCCCCCTCTCTCTCCCTGTCCCCCCTCTCTCTTTCTCTCTCTCTCTGTCCCTCTCTCTCTCCCTGTCCTTCTCTCTCTCCCCCTGCCCCCTCTCTCTCCCTGTCCCCCCTCTCTCTTTCTCTCTCTCTCTGTCCCTCTCTCTCTCCCTGTCCTTCTCTCTCTCCCCCTGCCCCCCTCTCTCTCCCTGTCCCCCCTCTCTCTTTCTCTCTCTCTCTGTCCCTCTCTCTCTCCCTGTCCTTCTCTCTCTCCCCCTGCCCCCTCTCTCTCCTTGTCCCCCTCTCTCTCCCTGTCCCCCCCCCTCTCTCTCTGTACCACTCTCTCTGTCCCTCTCTCTCTCCCTGTCCCCCTCTCTCTCTCTCTCTTTCACTCTCTCTCTCCCTGCCCCCCCCCCTCTCTCTCTTTCTCTCTCTCTCTCCCTGCCCCCCTCTCTCTCCCTGTCCCCCCTCTCTTTCTCTCTCTCTCTGTCCCTCTCTCTCTCCCTGTCCTTCTCTCTCTCCCCCTGCCCCCTCTCTCTCCTTGTCCCCCTCTCTCTCCCTGTCCCCCCCCTCTCTCTCTCTGTACCACTCTCTCTGTCCCTCTCTCTCTCCCTGTCCCCCCCCCTCTCTCTCTCTCTCTCTCTTTCTCTCTCTCTCCCTGCCCCCCCCTCTCTCTCTTTCTCTCTCTCTCTCCCTGCCCCCCCTTTCTCTCCCTGTCCCCCCTCTCTGTCCCTGAATGGCAGTCTGGAAATGTGGTCACCCTACCGGGGGGCAAGGTGTCAATTTTCCCCTGGGTCTGATGGCCCATACGAAGGCCGCACCACTTCCCTCAGATCCATCCCAAACTCAATAAGTATCCATATTCCGCAACTGCGTATAGTTTTATATACTGTTTTTGTGCATGTTTGCAAAATTAAAGTGGGCCGCTCTGGGTGAAGTCCAGGGCCAAATTTTTGTCCCAGTCCAGCCCTGGGTTTAGGTCAGGCGAGTTTACTGGCCAATCAAGCACAGTGATCCCATGATCACGTGACCAGGCATTGGTGGTTTTGGCAGTGTGGGCAGGTGCCAAGTCCTGCTGGAAAATGAAATCAGCATCTCCATAAAGCTGGTCAGCAGAGGGAAGCATGAAGTGCTCTAGAATTTCTTAGTAGAGGGCTGCGCTGACTTTGGACTTGATAAAACACAGAGGACCAACACCAGCAGAGGACACGGCTCCCCAAATCATCACTGACTGTGGAAACTTCTCACTGGACCTCATGCAACTTGGATTCTGTGCCTCTCCACTCTTCCTCCAGACTCTGGGACCTTCATTTCCACATTTTCCACAGTTCATGATGATTTGGGGATCCTTGTCATCTGCTGGTGTTGGACCTCCCTAGTACATATCTGATCCTCCCTCCACCCTACCTTCTAACACAAGTCCTTTTCTCACCCAAAACCCCCCTTTAGTACATATTTAACCCACCCCCCCTCACTGTACCCCACCTTCTAGCAAAAGTCCCCTGCCCTTGCCCAGCACATATCCGAAGCCAGGGTTTTGATTAACCGTTCCCATTAAGTCCCTCACACTTTTTTTGCTGTCACACGCCATGCTCACTGCAGGTCTCTACCGCCATCAAGCGTCCCTCATTCTCAACTTTGAAAGTTAGGAGGTCAGCAAGTGTCTGAATTTGACCTGGTATAAATCTATTGTATGGCAGAGCTCAGACTGTGGGAGGGAGAAGCAGCACAGTGAACCAATCCGCTCATGTGCTGTCAAGGAACATGCTGATAGGAGGAGAGACATGACAAAGCATGACAAATCCAATGTGTTTCGGGGGGAACAAAGACTCCCCCTTCTTCAGATGCTGCCACCACCGAAGAATATAGACACTCTCCCCGATTTCAGTGTCACAGGCACACCAGTTTGGGGACATCCCCATTCATTATAGCATACAGCAGCAGCCCTGAAGAAGGGGGAGTCTTTGTTTCCCCTTCTTCAGGAAGAACCCGGGCTAGCGAGGGAAGGCGGCGGGGCGCGGGGGGGTACGGGAGAGCCCGGGTGAGCCAGGGAAGGCGGCGGCGCGTGGGGGGGGGGGGCGGGAGAGCCCGGGCGAGCCAGGGAAGGCGGCGCGGCGGGGGGGTGAGAGAGCCCGGGCGAGCCAGGGAAGGTGGCGGCGCGTGGGGGGCAGGAGAGCCCGGGCGAGCCAGGGAAGGTGGCGGGGCGGGGGGGGCGGGAGAGCCCGGGTGAGCCAGGGAAGGCGGCGGGGCGTGGGGGACGGGAGAGCCCAGGCGTGCCAGGGAAGGCGGCGGGGCAGGGGGGATGGGAGAGCCTGGGCGAGCCAGGGAAGGCGGCGGAGCGGGGGGGGGGCGGGAGAGCCCGGGCGAGCCAGGGAAGGCGGCGGGGGGGTGAGAGAGCCCGGGCGAGCCAGGGAAGGTGGCGGCGCGTGGGGGGCGGGAGAGCCCGGGTGAGCCAGGGAAGGTGGCGGGGCGGGGGGGGGCGGGAGAGCCCGGGTGAGCCAGGGAAGGCGGCGGGGCGTGGGGGACGGGAGAGCCCAGGCGTGCCAGGGAAGGCGGCGGGGCAGGGGGGATGGGAGAGCCTGGGCGAGCCAGGGAAGGCGGCGGGGCGTGGGGGGCGGGAGAGCCCGGGCGAGCCAGGGAAGGCGGCGGGGCGTGGGGGACGGGAGAGCCCGGGCGTGCCAAGGAAGGCGGCGGGGCATGGGCGGGGGGGCGGAAGAGACCTGGCAAGCCAGGGAAGGCAGCAGGGCGTGGGCGGGGGGGCGCCTGTAAATAACAGCCAAGCATCTGCTTATCCTCATCGGTTGTTATTACAAGAAAGCCGACCGTACCCGGGGTGACACCCGCAAAATGATGTACAGGTACGTGATTTTGCGGCAAGTGGTTAAAGATGATTAATGCAGCAAAAGCCGTTTTATTTTTTTTACCTTTTAATTTGCATTCAATTACTTTTATTTATTTTTTGCTATAATGGTGGTATTACTGTTTCATTTTTTCCTCCCTTCGTCTTCAGCTGTATTTAGTTCCTTTTTTTTTCAGGTAGGATTAGACTAAGCAATAATTACATTTCTGTATTCTAGATATGAATGAGCATATAATACAGGGATACATGCATGTGTGTGTATAGAGCTGTGACTTTAGCTGGTCTTGCAGTGATTATGGCATGTTGTGTGGGTATAGAGCTGTAGCCCATGAGAACATCGGGTACCACGTTCTCTATATAAGATTAGAAGCTCGGAATTCATATCAAACCATATTTTGACCGTTGTGTTCTGCTGGTCAGGCACACGGCACCCCGCGGTGCCCGAGCTCTTTTTTAGGACTCTATTAGCACCACGCTGTAGAACTACGAACAAAAGAAATGTTTTGTTCATGGCGCTCTTTGAACAAATAGCCATTAGTTACAACGTTTTTGTGGATGACATGTTTTTTCTGATGTTCGTGAGAATCTATTTTTTGTTGGCTTGTGATAAACATATTTAGTTTTTGCCTAAGCCTGGAGGTTCTTCGGTATCGAAAAATTGAACTTGTGCCAGAGGCGTAACTAGAACTTTCAGGGCCCCCGGTGCAAGAAACTGTGAAGGGCCCCCCTGACCCCATCCCTGGGGGGGGGGGTGCCCTTTCTCTTGTTCTGCAGCAAGACCCCTTCCTACTATCTTGGGGACCCCCACATGGTGGCGGAATGCCAGGGCCCAGTCGCAAGTGCGACCTTTGCAACCCTGGTAGTTCCACCACTGACCTTATTATTAATAGGGGGCATTTTGGAGGATGTAGTGGGGTACTCTGAAGGAAGTAAACGACACTCTGGAGGATATAAGGGGGCATGCTGGAGGTACCTCCAGCATGCCCCCTTGCATCCTTCTCCAGAGTGCCCCCTTAGTGCCTCCAGAGTGCCCCCTTACTTCATCCAGAGTGACCCTTTACATCATCCAGAGTGCCCCCTTATATCCTCCTCCTCCAGGGTGCCCCCTTACTTCATACACAGTGCCCCCTATATCATCCAGAGTGCCCCCTTACATCATCCAGTGTGCCCCCTTACAATATCCAGAGTTCCCCTTACATCATCCAGAGTGCCCCCTTACATCATCCAGAGTGACCCCTTATATCCTCCTCCTCCAGAGTGCCCCCTTACATCATACACAGTGCCCCCTAATATCATCCAGAGTGCCCCCTTACAACATCCAGAGTGACCCCTTATATCCTCCTCCTCCAGGGTGCCCCCTTACATCATACACAGTGCCCCCTAATATCATCCAGAGTGCCCCCTTACATCATCCACAGTGCCCCCTTACATCATCCAGAGTGACCCTTTACATCATCCACAGTGCCCCCTTATATCCTCCTCCTCCAGGGTGCCCCCTTACATCATACACAGTGCCCCCTTATATCATCCAGGGTGCCGCCTTACATCATACATAGTGCCCCCTTATATCATCCAGTGTGCCCCCTTAGTGCCTCCAGAGTGCCCCCTTACATCATTTACAGTGCCCCCTTACATCATCCACAGTGCCCCCTTAATGCCTCCAAAATGCCCCTTTACATCCCCATCGAGAGTGCCCCCTTAATGAACATTTATCAGGTGGGAGATATAGAGATACAAAGTAACAGTGTTTATAAACATTGATCAGACAGGAGATAGAGGAGATACAAAGTAACATTGTTTATAAACATTGATCAGATGGGAGATAGAGAGATACAAAGTAACATTGTTTATAAACATTGATCAGACAGGAGATAGAGAGATACAAAGTAACATTGTTTATAAACATTGATCAGACAGGAGATAGAGAGATACAAAGTAACATTGTTTATAAACATTGATCAGACGGGAGATAGAGAGATACAAAGTAACATTGTTTATAAACATAGATCAGATGGGAGATAGAGAGATACAAAGTAACATTGTTTATAAACATTGATCAGACAGGAGATAGAGAGATACAAAGCAACATTGTTTATAAACATTGATCAGACGGGAGATAGAGAGATACAAAGTAACATTGTTTATAAACATTGATCAGACAGGAGATAGAGAGATACAAAGTAACATTGTTTATAAACATTGATCAGACAGGAGATAGAGAGATACAAAGTAACATTGTTTATAAACATTGATCAGACAGGAGATAGAGAGATACAAAGTCGCATTGTTACTTTTGTATTTACTGTTTTATTTGTCTGTAGATCAATGCATAGAACTTGCAAACTGCATATGATTTCAGTTGAGACAACCTGTCAATGGATTGCACAAAAAAAAAAAAATATATATATATATATATATATATATATATATATATATATATATATTTTTTTTTTTTTTTTTTTTTTTTTTTTTGCAAGAGAATTTCACCAAAGGAAAAAAAAATGTACGGGAGAGATTTATTAAAACTGATGCACTCAGTTAGTTAAGATACT